>JBBMOE010000018.1:7469400-7835432 GCA_037975065.1 Chaetodon trifasciatus
ATATATATATATATATATATATATATATATATATATATATTATTAATGATAGTTTGGGAGCTCATAATCGGTCTGCATAATTGATTAAGAGGCATTTATGTAAGCATAAACTGGTCATATTTGCTGCTGGTATTTCCAAATGTATGCTCACTTTTATCCATGCATTAACCCTCCCCTCCTCCTTGAGCATCTTCCGTGCCCCAAAAACAAGACGCTCATTGTAATTCGGGAATCCTATTAGGATTGGCCCCAGAGTCGGCCTCTGCTTAGCAAATAAATAATGGTAATGATGATGATCCCTCATCTTGTCACTAGGGCTCTCCCCCGGGGGCCTCGCAGTGCAGGTGGAGGGAGCCTCTCCTGGCCTAATTGGTTCCAACCCTGCAGTCTTCTCTCCAGCCTTTTCTCCCTCCCTCCCTCCCTCTCTCTCTCTTTCTCTCTCTCTCTCTCTCTCTCTCTGGGCCTTGGGACTCACTCAGTAAGCTTGTCTTTCTCTTTATATGTGTGTGTGTCATCACCATCTTTAATTTATTCTTGCACAAGCATGAAATCCATGTATACACCAGCACTTTCTGTCTGTCTGTCCTGGTCTCCATCTACACACACACAGATGGATGGACAGACAAGCTGAAAACACACGTGCAGACATCTACTGCACCGTGGTAATGGGCTGCCAGTATCTTGCCACCGTCGTCCCCTGTGGTCTCTCTTTGGCAGCTGGTGCATATAAACACCTTGAATTGTTTAATGGTGCCAACCAGGAAATTGTTTCCATCTCTTTACCTGTCTCCACAGTCCATAAGACTGACCCCTGCCCTGCACTGAGCCTATCTCCAACCATCACCATACCTCATTACATTCCACTTTAAAAACACTGGTTTGTAGCATGCAAGGCTGCAGTCAAAAAGTCATTTTGAATGCATGAGTAGTTGAGATTAATAATCGTACAAATCAGATTAGATAATTGAATTTTGGTGCCTCACTGAAAAAACGGAAAGAAATAAAAGGAGTGGTATTCTGCGACAGTTATTAAAAGAATCATGTCAGGGCTTTAATTTAACACTTCAGAGGTTCTGTCGGGAAATATGGGATTTGATACACATTCACACGATTGCACACACACACACGTCATAAAACAGAGACAGAGAGCAAGAGAGTAGAAAACTTTCTAAAAATAAATCCGCTCCCTAAGCTTTGTAAAAGGTCTAAAATGTTGTTTTGTTGCTTCGAGGACTGGGAGAAGAAGCAGCTTTAGCACTGGCCCGTGGAAGAAACATTTCTCTAAAGATCAATACCTTCTCTGCTAGGCAAAGAGGATCTCTAATATAGTTTTATGTTATTATTTTTCCTCACACATTGCTACATTTCTCAGCGGCTGGTGGAGGGAAGATGGATTTTCTCTTCGACTGGATGCTAAATGTGATTCTGAATGTGGTGGGTCAATGAGATGATGCACAGCCTGCACTCTTAAAAAGGGATGCGTCTCTTTTTGCACATCCACAAGTGAAGTTTGACACCTCACAAAGTAGCAATGCTGCACAATGCTTTGCAAACATGTGCATAAACTGGCATTTCACACACGTTACTCGTTGAAAGTAACAAACTGTGTGCGCAGCCCCCAACTGCACCCATGGCTGTGATACACAATAAAGAGAGAAAAATTACTGAACCTTTAACTCTAATTCAATCACTGAATCTGATGTGAACTGCTGATGCTGATGACCGCCTATTGAATGTCTTGTATTGTATGAACAGAAAATCGCTTGAATACTATGGAAATATGGGATATCTTCCAATTTTTAGAGACCAAATTAATCCAGCATCTCCGCAGAGCTATTTAAAACCAAATGATCATTAACATTAAAAACAAATTTCCTCCCTCTTGCAAGCCTGTGATCCTTTGGCCTGGACAGACTGCACATCAGCTTCACAACTATTTCTCACAATGAACACACTCCTTGCGGTGTGTAAAGTCGGTTCAGTGAGAATTTCAGTGCGTTTTGCTTGATATCCAGTACAACAGGGACCTCTGTTGGGTAAAATCCCCATTACATGTTAACTGTGTCTCAGTACAGCTCATTGTAACTCAGTATGTAATACACTTGCAGCAGTATGTGTTGGTTTTACACATGAAAATTCAGATTTTTATCTAAACGTAAAGTAGATTTAGAATTTTCTCTTTCACAACTTTTTATTGCACCTTGTTGGTTTTAAAAGTACCAGAACTACACAAGATATACACGTTGCAGTCGGCAGTGCATTTAGTTAAAACTGTTGAAAATACTCATGTATGTTCTGATGTTCTGAAGATCTGTTGCTGAAATCCTTTTACAGCATCGGTATGAGAAAACAGAATCTTACATCTTTGTCTGTCCAAACATCTTTCTAGCTGAGAAAGTTAGATCCAAATTAACTCTTTGTCTCAATGGGGAAAACAAAACGAATTTTCTTTTTTTTGTGACATAATCCACATTCGTCTTTGGCATTGTGGAAACGGAGCTTAAGCTCCAGCTGTGGCAGTCGTCATGGACGTGTGCATGTATAAACTTTCAAACTGTTTCCATGGTTAAGGATGAACCGCAAAGCTCAACTTTCAGACCAACATGAATGTGAAGACGCAGAGGTTCAGCATCATATGAAGGTCTGAACATCTGCAGTATGTTTCCATGGTAACAAAACAAACTCCACTTGCCCCAGGGGACCATGGGATGTGGCTGAAAGCTCCAGAATGAGCACGAAAGTGAACCTTGATTTGAGATTAACTGTGAATATCGTTCTAGAAAATGTCTGTACAATAGAGATTAGAAATGAGCCCCTTTTACTTTCCAGCTATATTTTGGTTTGTTTCTAACCAGAAAAAATAAATATAACTCAAATAAAACTTAGTTTGTCTGCAACTGGACTCTAAGTTTTGCACTTGCTTTCACGTCTCCAATAAGAAAGAAATTCTCTTGAATTGAATAGATTCATTGCCACAGCATCATGCCACCGCCCCCTCCATGCCCCTGCCCTCTTGCATACATACATACACACACACACACACACACACACACACACACACACACACACACACACACACACACACACACACACCACATTTAAAATCATCCACCCACAGAAATCCACAAACATTTTGGCAACCCTCCTCCCTCCTGCCTATCTGGAGTGGCAGGGTCAAGGGGTCAGAGATGACAACATGGCAGCTGTGATATCTTCCACGCAGTCCCTCGGTCCAGAGCGGCATGAAGCAGAGGCTGTTTCCCAAGGGGAAGTGACCCGTGTCTGAAAGGGTGCTCTGTTGTCCAATCAGAGAACTGCTGAAGCCTGGCGGCGGTACCGACTCGGGCCATGCTGCTCCTTTCCTCTTGACAGACTCCAGAGGAGGAAGAAGGCGTGACCAGGCAGCTCATCATCTGCGTGTGGCCGCTGAGCGTGTGAGCATGAGGAAACCAGGGAGAAATAAACACAAACAGAAACAAAGAGGTATGAATGAGAAGATCAATCTAACATAGACAAACAAATAGTGAAAGTAGCAAGCAAACAAACAAGAATTAAAGGAAGGATTTATTGCATTACCAACAAAAGAAAAAGAAAAAAAAAAAGAGAGAAACCAAAGTGAACCTGTCGCTGTCTGTCTAGGTGTTGTGTTACTCAGGCCTGTAGTTACTAATGGAATGTCTCCGCGGACACACCGACGCCACTGCCTGCATTCTTGATCTCCGAGCTGTCCCTTTACATAGCAGCCCGTCCCCATGGTGCTCCATATGGCTAATTACACTGCACTCAGGGCAGCTACAGAAAATAGCTCCGCATCCTTTTGAAGTTCTGGAAATGCCTCCATCTCATTTGAATGTCTCATTTGTTCATGTGAGGAAATAAAAGCGTTCTTCCCGTCACTGTGACTGACAGCCATAACTAAGTGATAACAACTTCAGCACCTTTTCACAGATTCACCTCTTTGTCTGTTTCTTTTTCTCTCTCTCTCACACACACACACATAACAAGTTGGCATAATGAAACACACTCAAATAATGATCACCTAAGAAAGTCTTGTCGCCCACTGTTGTCATGACAGGAACTGATGGAAAGAGACACACGTGTGCTGATAAGTTTGAATAGATTTGACCAGAGGAAAAATAAATGTATGGGAGCTACAGTAACTGAGTCTGTTGCATTTGTGACTTATTCTCATGTGTTGGTTCTCTTAAATCCATAATTCACGTGACTCAATGATGGTGCAAAAAAAAAAAAAGTTACAGGCAATTTTACTGGAAGAGATGACATCATAACCAATCTCTTTTTTAATTGTTAGCACAAATACATGCTTAATACACACTGTATATTGTAGTGATACAGGAGTTTAACACACTTGCTATGCTATTTAAAAATATGGGAATTTAAAAACTCCTCAAATTGAAGCAAGTCCTGCAATATTAGAAGTGACTTTCTGTGACACATCAGAGATACAAACCAGTGAAGTGACCTGCGTACTGTACAGTCTTGTTGGATAAACACTCATTTGAAGATTTGGTGGGCTAAATCTGCCCCTTTAACACATGCTGTGCATACTGAGTAAATCCATCAAAATGTATTCTGCACACAGGCTTCGTGAGGTCAGACGTGAATTTCCAAACAAGAAAAGGAAAATACCAACGTGTGTTGAAATTAAAACTTGAGTATAAAGTGTGATTGACGCTGAGATGAGAGCTGGCTGGAGGTCTCTTGCGATGCCTGCTGGTCCTCCTCAGATCTCCTGCAGCAGGTTTGCAGGAAAGAAGCCGAGCTTCCTCCCTGTGCTGACCTTCAGGTATCCGTTTACCTCCTCACCCTTCTTCACCACGATCTGAGGACGCACACAACAAGCACACGTAGATTTGTTAATTATCTTATGCAATAGGCTGTGTTTTCCTTGATGCTTGACTGCACACAAGTGTGTTTTTTTGGTCCATGTTACATGGTAGCTTATCAACAACAAATCTACTGACAGAAATAAATCTGCAATTCAACAATGGAGAGTGTGCAGTGACAGAATTATAAATAAGACAAGAAGAACAAGTGTCAATAGCGAGCAAGAATAGAAATGTGCATGTAAAACATGTTTGGAGCCTGTAGGGAGGACTGCATGTGAGCAAAACGTAGAGCAAATTATATAATGTCTCAGTTCTAACACATTATATCTGACCATGATGTGTCGTTCCTGCCTTCTGAGTAGGTTTGAGAGTGTTTAGTTGGGTCCAATAGTTTGACTAAACCAGGATTTAGCACCTGAATAGTGTTAAATCCTGATGTGCAGATTTGTTAAAACAAATACTGTAGTCGACAGCAATGTGTGCCACTAGATAGTTTTCAGAGCAAAAGTTAGCTTTCAGGTTGATTTATAGCAAAGGTGAAATTTAAACAGCTGTGAGGTGTAACGTCAGTGACTGCACGTAAATCATGGATACTACAACATTTATCTCTTCACGTCAACATGACATATACTCGTGTGTGTGTCTATACTTGTCATGTTAAAACACACAATGTTTGTATTTACATGAATAGCTAATCAATGTTTCATTCATTAAACTGGAGGGCACAGTGTGTTGTTGTTACCTTCCTCTTCCGGATCAACACACAACAGATGGATAACCTCAATTCTCTGGTATATGTAAGTAGGTGGATTAATTTAGGCTTTAATTAAGCAAACAATCTATGGAGAATTAATCTGATAACTTGTTAGACAGTGCTTCAGGCTGTAATGTGTGTGTGTGTGTGTGAGTGTGTGTGTGCGTGTGTGTGTGTGTGTGTGTGTGTGTGTGTACCTCTGAGGATCAACTGTCCTCACAGTAGGAGAGAATAGAAAAATACACAAAGACATATTTCAAATTCTCAGTTGTATACTTTAGGGATTGACTGGCATCAGGTTTATTTATAATGGAGACATTTAGGGTTTGATTATATAATCATGCGTCTGCATAGGCGTGTGTGTACCTGTGTACCTGTATGTGTGTGTGTGTGTGTGTGTGTGTGTTAACCTGGTCTTTCTTCAGAGTGATTTGGCCCATCTCTCTGTTGCCAACAAAGGAGCGTGTCACCTTGTAGACCCTCTCTCCTGCTCGTACTCGGATGATGTAGTTGGCAGGTATGAAGCCCGTCCTCTCTCTGATCTTCCCCTGGTGGAGCAAAAGCTGGAACAGTGAGGTGTTGCAACCCCAGTTTCTCATTTAGATTACTCAAACATTAATATATTGTCCCGTGTAGCTCTGAAAGCTGAGCAGCAATGCAATATTACTGAAAACATACCTCCCTCACAACAATTTCAACAAGCTTTCAGACACATAAGCCTCAAGGTCCACGGTCTATCTGTTGGGTCTGATTTATTCAGAATGTGATTACAGTGAATAGTTTGGGAGAATTATAACAATTTTACGGGCCACAGTGTTTGTACAGGTTGAACATTTAAAGCACAAACCAGTGACAGCATAACAAGTGCAATGTCCATGCAGTCAGATGTAGGAAGGGTTTGTGTTGTCTGACAGTCATATCACACAGCCTACATGAAATGATGTCCTAATAAAGATAAAGCCTGTTTACCCTTTTGTGCAGAGGCTGCAAATGATTCATTTATTCATTTACTAGAGGCTCAACACTGAAGGAGGAGCTCTTCAACTCATGGTTTACATTGTTTTTATTTGTTGTCCTTTGATTGTCGATTGACTGCAGCCACATAAACATTGCAACGCAACACTCTGAAGAAACTGACTTGGAAGTTACAGAGTTGGACCTTTCATGCAGCACATGAACACATCATAATTGGTGTGGCTCAAAAAATAAAGATCACCAACAACTAATGGCAAAAAGGCCCAGACCAAAAATTTTGACAATCAACTTAATTGATCCTCAACCTTTTTGGATATTTGTGAAATTTCAGAACTTTTGGAGAGCACAAATGAAAAGATCACCTTGACATTAGCGTGAGGAACAAATGTGGGACTTACCCTCCACCATTCTTCATTGGAGTCATCTATCACTGTGATACGGTCGCCAGCACTTGGGAACAAACAGGATGTTTGTAAGGGCGGATTTTAATATTTAAATACTATACAAAGACACAAACAAGTATGTTTTTGTGTGAGTGAGACAGTCAAGAAGAAAGAAAGCATGAAAAACCAGCAGAGAGACACACAGAGAGATTAGTCGAGGTGATGGAGGGGGGCTTACTGAACATCCAGGTCATCTTTCTCTATGGCTTTGAAGCGGTACAGAGCCAGATAGTAGTGGGACTGACTGAACACACCGATCTTCCCTGGCGGAAGTTTTTTGCTCTGATAAATCACAAACATACAAAGCAGAGAGCTGGATGATCATAAAGCAGGTAGCATGGTTTGTTGTCTTATTACCACTATCATTGTCCTTATCACCACTGTTATTTTAACTGATGTCATCGATATGATCATCATCTCTGACCTTGTCATCAGCAGGGGCCTTGTCTCCTCTTTTGTCTCCTTCTGTGTTTGCTGGGACACACAACACAATAAATATGAGACGAGAAATTATTCACCTTTGCATTATTACTGTAAAGAATATTTGATGGTATTCCTGCTGCTCTGCACATCCAAAAAACTTCTGCAGGTGCTGGACCAAAAAAGTCAGACTAGAGATCTGCATAGTGTAATCAGAAGAGAGAAAGCGAGCGCGGAGACAGTGGGAGGGGATGTATAGTGAAGGTCCTGCGCTGGACTCGAACCTGAAACATGCAGTTTAACAACAGGACGTTGAGTCTCGACCCTTCTCAATGCTGTCAGCTACTCATGAACGCGCTTACCTCCGTCACCTCCTTCATCCTCCTGTTTGGGTTGGGACTCATCATCCTCCATCATCATCATCATCTGAACGATTTAGGATAAACAACAGCAATAGAGAACTCACTGTTAACAATTTAAGGATCAGATCAGACAAAGAAATACATTTAAAGACAAAAGTGGAAAAAAATGAAATATAATGCACTGTAACAATATATAAAGTAAACATTTAAAATAAAATTATTTACAAGAATATTATATGAACCAACCTGATAACTTAAATCTACCTAAAATTAGAGTTTAGGTTACCATACATCAAAGTCTAGACACTGGTTCGTAGGGAGTGAAACAGTTATATTCAACAGGGGTTTTGAAACATGAAATGATTTCATCATGTGTGTAGATAGTTGTGTGCTGGATAAAGTCTTTTTTATTCACTCACATTCTTCTTGTCCTCTGACCGTTTTTTACGCTCCTTGTTGGCCATGATCACACCGATACGCAGCGTCTCAAACACAGGGTCAGTGCGGTTTGACTGTGCTGCCAATCAAACAGACAAACAGAGAAGACATGGATGCAGAGCTTAAAACGTTCCAATGAGAAGTACTTAAATCTGATCAATTGTGACCAAAATGTACACAAATAAAGATGATAAAATCAACAGTATATGTGGCAAATATGCTTCTTTCATGACAAGGTTAAAAACAGGCCTGGAACCTGGAAACAATTGTGCATGTTGATGCAAATTTACAAAACGAATTGTCCAGGATTAAGACAATGAATAGTTAACTTGGCTTTAAGGTGGAATTTCTCTTTATGCAGAAAAATGTACATATGTTGGACTCACAAAAGGGCAGCAGCTGTGAAACTGTGGCATTCTGCTGGCTGCTGTAGAGAGGAGAACTGTAGGCTCTTCTGAATCCTGGAGGCTAAAAAGAGGAGATGAGATGAGCTTTAGCAATAAATATATTGGAAAAAAATCTCTGCGGTGCATTTTTGAATTGAAACCAGATGAACTTTGTAGCATGAAACTCACAATTTTGCCAAAACACCTCTGGAACTCAACATAGGACTGACACTGGTGGTGGATGCTGGTTTTGCAGTTCTTACATCTCAATGCAAACTTATTGTTTACTGAAGAGAAAAGAAAAAAAGAAAAAAAAACAAAACAAAATTACATCTGGAAAACTCATTTTAAAGATCACAATGTACTGAAGTCCACTTATTTGGAAAAAAGATGGACGCACAAACGATCATGCGTGCACAGACGTCACAAAACTTTGGTTTCTTGCAGTAGTGGTCCTTGAACTTGTGAGGTCTGTCATTGACTGGTTTGACTGGTTCTGCAGGAGGTGGGTCATCTTTCTCTTCTTCCTCGATCTCCTCGTCATAGATGAAATACACCTGGAGAGAGGTGAGGAAGGCAAAACGCAAGATGCTGCATCAAATTCAGAATGAGCTTGTATTTACAAAAATCAATGAAGCTGATGAGGTCAATCATTATATATATTTTTCATTACTATTATTTATTTTTTATTGAACTGAGTGAAGTTGAATTATTTAATCCAAACCGTCCCAGTATCCTGCGCCACCTACAGCCTGACACGTTTCTATGAGAACGATTCTACTAATACTGAACCACCCTGCGGTCTGAGTCACATGGAGTCTGTCTGGTGTCCACACAAACCGTCTCATATCAGCCAGAGCCAGAGCATGAACAACGACATCGGACACACACGTGTGTCAAAACTACTGTATGTTTTCTTTTACACTTTTATTTTGCTAATTGAGTTGTAATTCTGCATGATACTGGGAGTTTGTTGTGCATGCATGCACACACATACACCCACAGTTGTGTTTCCATCACATTAACCATTAATACCCTTCCCCGAACCTTGACTTTAGTCTTCACCCCAAAATTTAGTGATTTACATTATGGGCACTTGCATTTTGTCCCCAGAAGGAAGACAAGTCCCCACAATGTGACCGTGTAAACAGATCTATATCCCCACAGCATGAGAAACACACATCCACACACACGCACACACACACACACACACACACACACACACACACACACACACACACACACACACACACAAACCACAGGTGGGATAGACTGAAAGGGGCTTAGATCTCAAAATAGCCTTCAACGGAGATCTACAGAATTCCCAGCTGAATGCATCAAAGCTTGACATTGCTACTCCTAAATATACTGCGGTCTAGTTAAACAGAGCCAAAAGGATGTCACACACACACACACACACACACACACACACACACACACACACACACACACACACACACAAACATTCACAGCTTTGCACGCACACACACACACGGTCAGAGGGACGTCTGACAGACCGAACTGGCTCCGACTCTCCATCACTGGCAGGATTAGAGGTGTCCTGTGGTCGCCAGGCTGTGGATTTACACTACAATAACTGATAATACCAGGGACGGTTCACACATTACAGCACCATCATTCTGCAACTCTATTTAGCTGTCAGGATTCCTAAACAAACCGACCACAATGCAACAGCACATTCGCCAGCTTAGGCTTGATTTATTCAAACCTGTCACAGCAAGCTTTCACAGATCAAGACAGCAGAAAAACAGGGGATGTGATACCTGTCCATACATTCAGGACCAAGGCTGAATGAATACTAATCAATATAATAAGAATCAGTTCAACCATACTGCAGAAAAGCATAATATTCAAGTAATGGTGTGAAACTGGTCAAATAGTTTTGGTTTCATTGTGCTGGGCTCAAAGTGCTAAAAGAGAACTTTTGTGCTGAAAGTACTCGGTGTAATCGAGAGAACACACTGTCATTTTTCAGTGAAGGTACTTTTAACTGAAGGAGTATTTCTCACGTGTTCTGGGGATTATCAGCACCCCCTGATCACAGTCACTAATTCCTGGTGCATCTGACACTTTGTTCAGAGTTACTTGGCTCTGATTAATCAGCTTTCTGGACAGTTGCCTGTAAACAGCCGCTTGATGTGTGTGAGGCGTGGTTAGATGTGGATATCAGATGTCTCACCGTGTTGTCCTCCTCTTTCACCACATTATCAGGGAGAGGTGGGTTGTCATGAATATCCACAGAGTCCTTGTCATCCAACCTGTCATCATTGGGGAGCAAATGTCACATCAAGTTGCAAATGTTGGAATGCAAAAGACACCCTGTGACTAAGACTTCTCATTGCCGCGGTGGTCTTACTGTATGAGTGTCTGCCTCTGACCTCACAAACTGTGTTTTTTCAGGTTTTTAATTTTGCTTTCTGTAATTCTGACATATGATAGTAAAAGATTACCTCTATTTGGATTTTTTTCCATCCATATACATTGCACTTTGATTGCTGCCAACTGTGCATTTTCATTCTTCATAATCTCTAAGATTCCACAAGCTTTGAGTGAAATCAACCTCGCACACAGGCAACCTGGCCTAAAAAGTACAAAGACACTTACAACCACTTGTAATTAAAAAACATGTTCATTCCTGTCTGCAGTCTGAACTTACGAGTCATAATGAGCCATAGGTTATTTGGTCACTTGAGGTTTAGTTCCTCCAGATATTTGAAGTCTCGTCCAGCAGATGGCACTGTACACACAAACCACATGAGCATCACTGCTAGTGCTGCAAAGGGATTCACAAAAAATGGCCTCTGAAATTCCTGCAGGTATCTAATAACAATACACCTCCTGTCATCTTATCTTACAATTAATGTAACATCAGGTCAAAGATGAAAATATTTAGAGTAATTCATGTTGATTCACAGGTGGTCTCACTGTGTTTGGTCTCACTTTTCAAGAACCAGAGAGAACTAAGGTCTGGTCTGGGCAGGCAACTTGATCTCAGCTCAGAAGTTAAAACAGGACTCACTTGTAACCAAACACATCTACAGAGGGTTTGGAGGGTTTCCCCCCCTCTCATGTAGTTCTATATGCTAGAACATGAACAAGAAAACACTCAGTGATCCAACATTTATCAAGCACCCAGCAAGTATTAGTAAGAGATTAAAGTAGATTATCATTCTGGTTATTCATTCAAAAAACTGACCGTTAAACTTGAATTCCACTTCTCGTCAAAGTGAGGTGGTTCTTATCCCCTGCGTGCCATCAGGAAGGGTCCCTGCAGCGTCGACCGCCTTTGGACTTTTTCTAGCCCTTTCTACCAGCACAGTTGTTCAGTCCTTTATGTTCCCAGCTTTCCAAATGAGCTTCCAACAGGTGGGATATTGGGATGAGTAATGCCAGCAGGCTGATCCGGCCCAGCCCTGGGTGTGTATATTTGGGTATCTGTGTCTATGTGGGTGTGTGTACATTCATGTGACTGTTTGGGACAGCTGAGCACTTAAAAAGCTGAGAAGCTGAGTGGTTAAAAAAAAAAAAAAAAAAAAAAAAAAAAAAAAAAAAAAAAACAGCGCTGTATTTCCGGTTCCTCACTCAGGTTATGATAAAACTGACAAAATACTGCTAACATTATTCAATGATTATTATTACATTTATTTCAATTAAAGCCTGCATAAGTACTTTCAAACGTCACTGCTTTGATTAAAGGTGGGGGCCGTTGCTGCATTGCTGTTGCCATGTTTTCTGTCTAAAAACAGGGCGAAATCACACAGACTAGGACAAGGCTGTCAAACTCATTTTCACTCAGGGCCACATCAGCATTATGGTGCCCTCAAACTGCATAAATGTAACTACTCCTTAACATATTTGTCGTCTCGCAGGTTCCCATGGACAGTGTCTGAATCTGGATTGTGGATTACAGCTTCATCTCCTGCCATGGCCCTGCCTGACATCCACTGCAACTGCTACTACTGTTATTACATCCACTGTCACTGTTACTGTGACTGCATGTCTGTCTGTCTGTCTGTCTCTCTCTCTCTCTGACAGCATTTCTGTCTGTCTCTCTCTGTCTGTCTCACTCTCTCTCTCTTGCTCTCCCTCTCTCACCCAACCGGTTGAGGCAGATGGCCGCCCACCCAGAGCCTGGTTCTGCCTGAGGTTTCTGCCTGTTAAAAGGAAGTTTTTCCTCACCGCTGTCGCCAAGCGCTTGCTCATGAGGGAATTGTTGGGTCTCTGTAGATAAAAGAGCTCGGCCTGTACCAGCTCTATATGGAAAGTGTCCTGAGACAACTTTTGTTGTGATTTGGCGCTATACAAATAAAATTGAATTGAATTGAATATTGTTGAATAACATTTGATTATATTTGTTCAAGTGTACAAATATTGTATATGCATTTACATAAATGTAAAGATATTTTTAAGCACGTAGCTGTGTTATTATAACATAAATCCCTTAAATTTATCAGGTGAAGAAACCCACATTGCTCCATCAATCAAAGATCAAATGTTTCAAGTGAACCAAAGACAAATATTAGAAAACATAAGTTATTACATTAAAAAATTGTTGTCACGTTTGAGACGGGCAGAACTATGGTGCAATAAATAACTGTCAGCTGCTGAGAACGTGTGACAGACATTTTACAAAAACATATATTGTATCCTCAGTATATCATCCAGGTCCAGAAGCTTTGCACACACAGCCTCTTGGTGGATCATGCCATGTGGCCGTTTTCATGAACCTCTAATGGAAAAAGTCTGCTAAGCGCGGGTCTCTTCGACCAGCTGTGTTATCAGATTTCTTACCAGTTCGTTAACTCGGTGTTTCTTGACAAACTGGCAAATGAAAAGTCTGTATCTGGTCGGGGCTCACCTGCTCACACACCTTTAACATGCACCGCTTCAGAAAATGCACCCTCTGAAAAACACACTGAAGCTCGGGCGAATTCTTCGGCCGCAGTAAAGCTAGCTTTAACTGCTGCATCATTTTTGGCTGTGGCTTTTGTAACGAAATTCTGCTGCCATTTGACAATTTGGTGTTTTTCTTCAAGGCTAAATTTGGCACATTTGGCTCCGTGTTTGGTATCAAAACGCCGACGTAAACTGTGTTCTTTCATCACTGGCACTGCCTCGTAACACACAAGACACACCGGCTTTTCTCCGTGACGTACAAACATGTACTCGCTTTCCCATCTTTCATCAAATTGTCTTCACTCTGCATCATTTTTTCCTTTCCTGGACACTTTGAGCTTCTTTGTCGATCCTTCACCTCTATCACTTGTTAGAAAACTGCTTAACTTAAATACCGATACGAAAACAGTGCACACTAGCGGCAGGACACCGTCATTTCGCGGGTCACAGAATCGACATACATTGTGGGAGACGTAGGTTTTGGTCAGTGTACACCGTAAGGCAGCATAGATTTTTATTTTAAGACAATCATACGACCGGATGACTCTGCTGGTAAATATTCAGCAGCCTATTCCACCAAAGAAAAAGTGGTATGTTTCTTGAATTTATTTTTTGGCCTCCGGCAACGGTTTGCAGAACTCCCAGAAGGGACGCTCGATGACACAAACGATGACTGGGTCACACCAAGACCATCAGCACAAGAAGTATATCACCTACGTGCAACTGTCAGTGCACAGAAGGTGGTTGAAGAACAGGATTTGGATAAGACCGCCAGATTAGAGAGGAGAGACTGAGATGGAGATGCCGTTGTGAGAGGACAACAAGGATATCTGTGAGACCATGGTGACTGTCAGTGCACAGAAGACTCGTGATTCTGACTCTCCATGTCCTGAAGAAACATCTCCAACTGCCTCAGTCAGCCCCAGTGAGGACATCACAGGTGCTGAGAAAGCAAAGCCGGATACAGACATGGATGCAACACCTGGACCCTCCCCGATGCTGCTGGGAACAGAACATCAAGATGAGGTCCTCTCATCACCCAGCAGCAACACAAATTTGAAGATATCAGTATCTCCATTTCCTGGAGAGATGTCCTCTACTGAGATGAAGACACCTTTGCGAGAGGACGACAAGGACATCTGTGAGACCATTTTGACTGTCAGTGCACAGAAGACTCGTGCTTCTGACAGGACAGATACAAAATCTGTACGCACGTCGTAGAGACAATCACTGATTCTTTGTCAAAGGCCCTCAATCAATCTGTTCCCCCACACAGTACCTCAACCAAGAGGAGGGCCACTTCTTCTCCTGTACGTGGGACAGATGCATTTACCCAGATGGTGTACCCAGAGCTTATTAGGCAGATGCTTCGCATCACTGAGGACGGCACAGACGGGAGTTTGAAAGGCTCCTTTGACAAGGATCTCTGTGATGTTGATGGTGGATGCGCAGCTGATAGCTTAACACCAGAAGTCACAGAGGCCATTGTGAGAACAGTCACTGATGAGGTCATCTCTACAATGTCAGAGATCATACAGGTCTCACTGAATGAACTATCCTCCAATGAACATGCTGCTAGCTGCTGCCAGTTCCAAAGTTGCAGAGCATGCGAGGACATGTTGGCAAGAATTTTCAATGCCATGAAATCCCTCATCACAGATTCAGGTGTGGAGCCCCTCGAGACTGTCACGACACCAAAACAAGTCCACAAGAAGAAATCACAGTTGGGGAGCTGCTTTTGTTACATGAAGAAGAATAAGGTCCATCCGAAGGCAGAAAAGCTGTCAACTGAACACAAACCCTCCTCATCTCCCAGAGTCACAACCAATACAAGTCCAGGTGTGCAAAAGATGGGGCCCATTGAGACTGTCGCTACACCAAAACAAGTCCACAAGAAGAAGTCACAGTTGGGGAGCCGCTTTTGTAACATGCAGAAAAATAAGGTCCATCCCAATGCACGAGAGCTGTCAACTCAACACAAACCCTCCTCATCTCCTGGAGTCACAACCAATAAATGCTCTGCACACTCCAGTGAGTTGAACTCCACTCCTGCTGAGTTGCATGGAGAAGACAAGAAAGAGAAGAGCAACAGAATGAAAGCTTCAGCTCAGGATCAGGATACACAAACCACAAGGCCCTCTCTCCTGAAGAGGATCCATCAGTTGTGGTCCCCTTTGCAGACCCAGTGACGAACTTAAATGACAACGTTGAAGCATGTATAACTACCTCCCGCAACATGGTAACTTCTGTAATGAATTGATGCAAAAAACAAAACAAATAAATAAATAAAATATAAAAAATATAAAATTTGATCATAAAATAATCAATAAATAAAATTGACTTGAATCTCCTTGGAAGACCTGTTGAAAAATCAATCAACATCCTTCCTCTGCTGTAAACACAGTGTGGATTATGACTTTGTGTAGCTCAGTCAACTTTAGGAACGTCCAACAATGAACCACATGACACAGATGTTTTGATAGATTTTTTTCTCCACTTTTATATTTTTAAAAACAAACCAAAAAATAACAGATTAAATAAAATTTACAGTAGACATATGCAATCATTGTGCACTTTTACTACTTCTTCTGATACGTTCTGCACAGCTGTCAACGAAAAACGCAAACACAATGGGGTGTCGGGGTGGAGCGGGGGGGATGTGGGACAGTTGTGGGAGAAAGGAGAGGATCAAAGAAATGAGGTAGAGGGCAGTAAGGAGGAAACAAATGTGGGGGAGAGGAGAAGGGGATGAAGAGGGAAGGAGTAAAGGATAAAGGAAGGCCTAAACTTTTTCACTCAGGGGAAAAAAGAAAAATCACTTAATATATAGATTTCTTTTATTCCTTACATCACTTATATAAATATATTGAATCCCAAAAAACAAAAAAAGGAAAAAAGAAAACCTTGAGAAAAAAAAAGCGCAATACAGAAACCCACAACAGCAGTAAGGCAAACAGAAAGCAAGAGAGGAGAGAGCAGTGAGAAAGTACATGAGAGGGACAGAGCAGCAGAGAAATATAGGAGGCAGCATGGGACATGGCAAGAAGGGGGAGGGGGGGGGCAGAGAGAGTGCGCAAATGTGCGTATGAAAATTTATAAATATGTGACATTAAGAGACAACTGGGTGACGGAGAGTTGAGGAAGGAGAGAAAGCGTCAGCAGAAAAAGGAGGAGAAGGAGGAAGGGTTGGAGAGCGGAGGGAGGAGGAAGAGGAGGAAAAGGTTTGACTGAGGTCGACTGTCCAGTGTGTTTTTGTCATGTGCTATGTGACCCTGTTGCCTACGATTGTGTCTGATTGTGTCTGTTTGTGTCTCCTGGTGTGTGTGTGTGTGTGTGTGTGTGTGTGTGTGTGTGTGTGTGTGTGGCATTGCATGTGTTTCTGTACGATGGCAGCACACATTCCACGGCAACAGTGAAACACATGCTCACGTGTCTTGTGTGCTCTTCTGCTGTATAAATACAAAACAAAAACAATGAATAAAAACAAACAAAATCAGGCTTTCAACCAAACTCCAGCCACCTCATGATTCACACCTTCTTCCCTTTTATACATTTGACACATTACTTAACTCAAGTTTTTTTTGTTTTTTTTTCTTTTTTTTTTTTAATAGTACACTAAGAGCAGTCCCCCTCAGTCCTCCTTCCTTTTCCACCACTCCACCGAGAGTCTTTCTGTCTCTTTGACTTTCTTTCTTTCCTCCCTGTCTCTTTTCTTTTCACTGAGAACTGGCTCTCTCCAACACACGCAGGTCATAGTTCTTTTTGGCGGCCCTCAGTTTGAAGAGGCTGGCCCCGCTGTTGTTAAGTTTGAAGGAAGCACTCTGGGCAGCCATGGTGCTGGGAAACACTGCCACTACTGTGTAGAGATGAGCAGGGTCGCTGCCGTCGCACTTGGCACCCGCGATGGCCCCGGGGCCGGCCCCAGCGGCGGCTCCGTGGCCAGAAGGCCCTGCACCAGGACAGGGGCCACAGCCACCTGCTCCTCCTCGGCCTCCTTGGGGCTCCTTCAGCCACTGGATCTTGGCACCGCACATCGACAGCTGGTTGAAAAGCTTCTCAGCCTCTGGACGTGAAATCCCCTCTGGCAGGTCCGTTACCTCGAGTATTCGACTCACCACTGGTCAAAGAGACAAGAGGAATCAGACGCACGATATTAACAGGATTGAGTGCTCAAGCTCTTATCTTTTGAGACTTGGAGGACAAGTGTCAGACACATGCTTTGTGTGTCCACTTGTCCCTTTAAGCTGGAGCATTTTTGCAATGTGCAACTTGCCTTTTATTTCATGGCATCAACACCAGATGGAGGGTTTTGTGAGTAAAATCAGCAATATAGGCTGACTAAACTGATGTCAGAGAACACACTTGGCTGCCCTCTAGTAGCCACTTCACACATGTACATGAAAACACTCTGTGATGGTAGAGCTCTTTAAAATACAAGACCACATACAAGTGTGTACACCAATATCTGCAGAGAAATGTAATGATAACAGTGGTAGATGTTATGCTGGTCTGTGATGACGCAACTTACCAACATCAGTTGTGCCCAGATCTGTTGATGCAGATTTGAGTGTTTGTTTTTTCCCTCGTGCCCCGTGTTTCATTCCTCCTTGGCCCTGAACACATAACCACATGGATATTATGGGCATTATTGTTACTATGCAGTTCCATGACAAGACACTAGATGGGAGTGTAAGCAATCAGTGGGAGCCTTAAACTTAGTGTTTGGTAACTGAGACAGCTGCAACATACACTAGTGGGTACAAGGGAGGTGATGAGAGATTCTGTGGTCACTAGCTGGTCAGTAGAAAAAAAAGTAACAGCTGACATTTTCACATATTTTTACCATGTTTTAACCCTTTAACAATAAATGGCAACAGATGCACAAAAGCTTGAAAAAATGTTAAGACCAGTCAATATCACAGCTTGAACATGCTGACAGTCTGATTGATGCTGCGTTTCTGACAGTCCAAATGCCTGCCAGCTCTGACCTGATGGGAGCTGTAGGAGGACTGGCCATGCATGAGGGGAGGAGGACACAGGCTGTACTGGAGAGGCTGCCCCAACAGAGAGTAGCGTCCGTCACCTGAACAACACAAATCACAAGTTCAAATGAAAATGGTGGATCCTGAAAACACTTCAGTTTGTAGTTTCATTGCTTTAGTAGACACAAAGCGAATGATGTCATCACTTCATCACACTAGGTGACAACAGTTCATGTCTCATTGACATAAAAATCTCTTTTCCAAGGGAGACCTGGCCAAGACGGCAGCAGAAAAACAGTGTTATAACAAAGAATCTAAATATACGGCTCTGCAGGTCCATGATATTTGAATGTATGTATGTCTGTATGTCCTTGGCATGTCTCCACAACCGTTCAATTGATCTACTTCACACTTTGGTGGGTGTATTACTGGGGACCCGAGGACATACAGAGTCAAATTTGGTGAAATTTGGACTTGTGACATGTTCAATATTAATACATTTTGAATAAACAAGCAAACGGCCAGTCAGATGAAGAGCTGCAGGCAACAGGCAGCACACCTCCAACTTCTCAGCAAGGTGACCATCCTCTCTCTCTCTCTCTCTCTCTCTCTCTCTCTATACTTAACAAGGTGTCAACTAATTTGACTTTCGATGTTAGTGTTTTGATAACTCTGCCATAGTATAAAAAACTTCATAGTTCTTTCAGTATCTCCCGCAAATTCTGATGTCTATAAACAAATATTTTAATATTTGTTCACTCCATTAACTCCATTAAATGCTATTTAACAAAAAAGCTGAAATAACAATAAAGATAATTATTAATAATTTAGGTGTGGCTGATGTATTGAGAACACATCAAACTCTCTAAGACTAGTGGCCTGCTGTAATGTCACTGTGTTTTAAAAAGGAGAGAAAAAACAAACTGGTGGTGCAGGCGTATTATGAACATGGTGGATCTGAAGCTGTTACGTCTGGAATCTGCAGGTGCAACTGATATTGAGAAAGATACAAGACTAACAGGCATGAAGCAGTATACTGAACAACAGTCACAGAGAAAGTGGATGATGGATTTAATGGAAAAGATTTCGCAATAAGATTTTCATCAAGACAATTTGACACAATTCTCACTACAACAGTATTCTTTCATTTTGGTGTTTTGAAGACAATCCAGTCAAGACCAGCATCATGGTGATGATGTGGATGGTTGACTGACGCAAGACTATATTTGTATGTGTAATCATGTATTCCAAATAGTGGGTCTGTTTATCAGTAAAGGTATTGTGGCTCTGTGTGTAAATATCGGTCAGAGGACAGGGACAAGATAAAGCCGTGTGTGGGGACAGGAGGTTTGACCGGGTGGCACAGTGCCAGTCATGTGAACCTGCTGAAAAGGTGAGAAGGGCAAACGATGACCTATTGGCTCTGGGCCACAATCCACCTGACAAGGTTCAGAGGGTCGCTGTGGAAATGGGTGAAAGAGCACAAATGAGTGCAGGGATTCAAGCACACAGCCGTTAGAGCAGTTCACGTTTATTTGCTCGTGAACTAAAGGAGGAGTCATTTTTTAACTTATTTTGGTCATTTGGGTCATTTCTCATGGTTACAATAACATTTCTCTTAATTGCTCAGATTTGGGGATGTGGCGAAATTGCTACAACAGGGATGAAAGAAGAAAGAACACACAGATGCATGCGTTTGTGGTTCTCTCCTCATGCTTCCCTCTCGAGAATATCTCTAAAACGTATTACAGGCTTTTGCTCTGGTACTGTTGTATCTGTTTGTAGGATACCATATATGCAGCTTGACCGGTCCAGGGTGTACCCCGCCTCTCGCCCGTTGACAGCTGGGATAGGCTCCAGCCCCCCGCAACCCCGAAAGGGATAAGGCGGGTATAGAAGATGAATGAATGAATGAATGAATAAATAAATACATGCAGCTATATGTATCTGAACCTTCACCCATCTTGTTCATATCTACCTTGAGCTGGTCCTCCTGGCCGGGGAAACTGGGAAATGAGGGGTAATGGTCCCAGGCCTGGACAGACGCTGCTGACGCTGCCGGAGGGAGAAGGGGTGGGAGACTGAGTGGGGGAGGCCAGGGGACTCGTCAGCTGGGTACTGGCCTGGACACAAGGGAAAAAAAAGAGAGAGGAAAAATATAATATAATGCACCATGGACACGGGTACCATTTTCCTGATCATGTGACATTTTCAGCCACCCGGGGGTGGCGAGTGAAAGCATGTACATGAATGACTGGATGTGTGAGTCACAGCCAGGATTAAAGAGATCTGTTACATTTATAAATAAGATCACCTAATGACCGAGACGACCTTGGTGTTTGTACCTGTGGAGTGTTGTCAGGTTTGTAGAGTTCTCCTGGCTTGCCGGGCCTCTGTTCTATGCTGTAGTACTTGCATGGGTTCCACTGGACCAGAGGAGGGTTCTGGGAAGGCTGTGGTCCATTGGGGACGCTGAGCTGCATGACCATCACCCCGGGCCCAGGAGGCGGTACTCCTGAGAGGGCACGAAGAGAGACAAGCACACATGGAGATAAACTGGTGATCTTCAACATAAATAAAGAGCAAACTTGTGTTTTTATTTTCTAAATTTTGCATCAGCCTGCTTCACTTCCATGTCTTGTGTAAAGTATTTTTCCAGCCTAACTGAGATGTACACAATTATAATACAAGACATGAGAAATGGTTACACCTCCCAGTATGTGGAATCGGTTTCTGGCAATTCTCTAGTAGATACAAGGGGGGTTAGATATGGACAACTACATTCAAAATTAATATTAGCGTACTTCTCTCAAGAATCTTAAATATAGGCTTTGGACCTGTCTGATGAACTAAATTATCCAAACTCTCATTACATTATTATTATTCATTTTATGCTTTTGTCATTTTATGCTACCAACTTTTCGTTCTTTTTGATCTAACAGTTGCTTCTTTGCTTATTTTAGTGGATTATATGACTTTCGTATCAGCTTCCAATGCATATACTGTGCATTTAGAGATGGTTCTGCTGGAGTGGCACAGCATTATAACTCAGTTTGCAATCTCTTTTCCGTGGATTTGACATGACACATCTCAGTTTTTCATATGCCTGCTCACCAAAACTTTGCTCTGTGCTGCAGAAGAGAAGTTAACATTACGATGTATTGTGATTGAGATACTAAAGATAATAATGTGCAGTAATGCTGTGATATTGTTGCACTGAGCAGACATGCAGACTTTTACATAGCTTGCAGATAGACTGTGTAATATCCTTAGGCTCACCTTTGGCATCTGGGTAAAACCAATAATTTCCCCAAATACAAGATGTCATGTACTTCTCTCTACACTAACCCCATGCCTAGACTGTACACATTATCTCTCATTTTAATCTATACAACTGTCTACACCAGCTCCATGCTGGCTTGCTTCTCAGCTGCCTATCACAGACGAAACCGCAACCTGAAGCATTTCTTGATGCCTCAAGTTGATTTTTTTTGAACATACACACAAACGAGTGGTTGCTGTCCAATAAAAAGGCACAAAAAATACATTTGAGGTGTGATATTTGAGACATTTACCCATTTTAGTGATCTGCAGACAACCTGTAATAGACACTGCCATGATGACTTGTTTCCTGATTTAAGATTACGAGCTGGTTTGCCTGTCAGTATAACAGCTTAAGCTATCAAATGCCAGAAGATGAACTACATTCATAACATGTAAAATAAGCTGCTGACAACACCTCGTAATATTCAAGAAGACCTGAAATTTGGACCGACGGTTGAATTTAGTCTCAAGGAACAGAGCATGAAATATAACTTTTAGACCAAATCATTAATGACAATAGGTCTCATCTATTGATTGGGTGAGAGACTGACATATTAAATTACTTTTTCAACAAATAAATATATACCTGAGTGAATGGTACAAACAGAGCAGAGGTTGAAAAGATAAAGTGACCATCATTACAATCAACATTTACTTAAGGCCACATGGGAGCACAAGGTCCTTGTGAAGTTTAGGTTTTCTGTGATTTCTTCAAACATTCCCTTTTTAAGGACATCGATTTCCAGATTGTGAACCCTATGTACCTCTGCCTGAACTTTTCCCTGAATACCTTTCACCTGATTTTGTAAAGGTGGAGTTTTAGTTCAATATCGTTGAAATGACAAATACTCGAGGTTTTCATTTTCGGAGAATAATGCCCACAAAGTAGGTAAAATTAATCGTAATGAAGTACAATTGTCAAAGAAAAAAAAAAAAAAACCTAAAACAATAATAATGTTTTAAAATTGGCTACTAAGTCTCACCTGAATATTGCTGTTGCAACTGCTGAGGGTTGCATGGGGACGGCGACTGTGTGATCTGATACTGCTCAGAGCTGGGGGGCTGCAGGTAACCTACTGATGGGCTGCAGGACAGACACATAAAAGGGGACAGACAATAAAGACATGTTGAAAAGCAATTCACACTCATATAAGAGGATAATCAGACAATGCCGCCAGAAGATTTGGAAAAGAAATTTCACATTTGTGAGGAAAGGCTCTCACAAGACTTGAAATTCTAGGACACTACCGCCATCTCATGTGTAAGAATATGATGTTTTCATACATACAAACCTTGTGCTATTCTGCTGTGTGGGTGTGATAACACTGTAGTATACAGGCATGGGTCCCTGGACAGACTGGCTGACTGGTACCATCACCTGCTGCTGGTACTGCTGCTGCACCACCTGCTGATTTTCACTTGCCACTGGCACCTGAAAAGTGTAAAGAGTCAGGAGAAAAGACACCATTTAGGAAGAAACAGAGAAAAGAAGACGAGACTAACAGAGAGTGATTAACTGATCACCTGTAATTTTTACAGTTCAATAAAAACTGCATCTGTCTGTCCATTTTCATCTTGTTCAGTTTTCAAATATTACAGACCAGAAACTCCCTCTGTCTGGTACTGCTGAGCACAAAGCTACAGAGCAGTTCATTCAATGGCTTGGTCTTCACTTTTGCTTCATTTATCATTCGATGGGTGTACCAGTGATTTGCATGTCTTTTCCCATTTAATATATTCAGATTAAAAAGCAACACATACTCGATGACAGTGTAGCTGCCACTTCCTGTTGTGCTGTGGTGTGTTCAATGCTGTGGGAATATCTGGACTGTAGTCTCCTGGAAGATGTGGCTGAGGACCATAAAATTCACTTTCTTTGATAATGTACATGTTTGTTTATAGTTTGTCCTCTCAACAATATCACAATATTAACACGGATTATGAATGCAGTCCTTTTCAGCAACCAGCAACTCCTCACCCAACTGAACACAATCACAAGTAACAGGGTTTGCCCGCTGGAATTGGACCCACATCTGAGTTTGACATAGTCAACTTGAGCTGACTCAAAACTATCAGCTGCTCAAACCTGCTTCTTCATTATTTGATGTGTTTTCTTAAGCTCGCTGCAATTCTTTTCATCATTCACTTGTTTTGGGGTCATCTAACTTTGTCTGACTCTTCAACAGAAAATGTTTTTTAAGCGTGCACCAGATGGAGCTGTTAAACCAGGGAAGATAAGCCACTTGTATATTGACACGGGCAGGGCTAAGGGTTAGGGTTAGGATTGAGCTCACACACAAGCCTCATTTACTTAACAATTACAATAAAAGTGTTATTTTTGTATCCTTCATTAATTATGTGTCCATACCTGATATGATGGCATCTGTGGGTACTGAACCATTATGCTTTGCATTTGTCCTCCCATGCCTGCCCTCTGGGAATTGAGCAGACCAGGGTTTTGGGGCTGCTGCACACCCATTATGCTCTGGTAGCTCGGCTGCTGGCTGGGCATCATGGTCTGGAGACCTGATGACAACAGACAACAATCAGAGCACAGAAATTAGAGTGGGGTGATAAAGGAAGACTACAGTGCAAGAGAGGGGACAAAGAGAGGAAGGGTAGTTAGGTTTTTGCCTTTGAGGGGAAAATCACTGTACAACAGCACAAAAGTAGAGTTGACTTCAACACACACAGACCCTAACAGTTGACAGATTATGGTGCTTTTCAGTACTCTTTGCTCAAAGGCCAAAGCTGAGACAAGTTAGATGACTGTACAAACACATTTCTCTGAACTACCTTTATACTGTTGTATCGTTTTCATAAAAAAGAGGATGTTAGTAGCACTTCATTTGCCCAGAATCACAGTTTCACAATACAGAAGTATTTGTGGCTTCACAGCAGTTGCATATCAGCAACTATAAGGGGAGTAAATTCAGAAAGTCTCATGTTTGGTATTTCTGGAAGTATAAATCTTCACCCATCACAATACTCATGTTTCAAACCGGACAGCAGCCATGGACTGATGCAAGGTTTCGCTGACAGCGAGGTGCATGATCCATGTGGATGTGGCATGCATTCACTATGAGCCAGAGTCCATTCAGGCTGTCAACAATGTCTATCAGTCAGGTACTGTATAAACACACAGCCAACCTTCACAGATCCCAAATGAAAGTGACTGAGGGATAAAGCTGTCAGAGTTTTGCCTGGAAAAAAGGGAAAGGCTCTATTTTGGTCCGAGCGTATTTGACTTGGCAGAACAATGCAGACACAGGGCTTAAAATCAACCTTTCACCTGGTCAACTTAAACTGTGTGATTCAGCAGTTAGCGGTGTTTTGCTGTGGGACAACACATTACAGTTAGAAACTCAAGCGGACTGTTGCAATATTGACCTGTTCTGGAGAAATTTTGACATCTCAATATAGATATTAAACACAAAAAATGAGTAATTTTATAAATAAAAATGCACAAGAAACATTGACATTATTCATCTTTATGTAATTATGTATATCCACCCATTCATCTATTACAAATTCAGGCAGAGTTTATCATCATGCAGCACAGTACAGCATTAAAGACGTACTGACCTGACTGCTGTGTGGGCTGAGGTATGGGTTGTGTGCGCTGGGCAGGATAAGACACCTGGTGGGACATGGGCTGGGGCACACGATACTGCTGGCCTGAACTGGGATACTGACCAGGAGGGTAATACGACACCTGTATCTGGAGAGAAACAACAAAAAACAATAAATACACAAACATGAGAGAAGAATAACTATTGATGAATCACAGTGTCTTAGAATAGCCGTCGTCAGGCTTGTCCACGTGTGGCACAGAGACAAAAGTAGGAAACTCCCTCATTCATGGCATTGGAAACACATTATTACTTTTTAAATTAAGTGTATTTTTTTAATGTGTTCATGAGAATGGAACAGATGTACAAACAGAAGGACAACCAGAAAAAACAATGCCTCTGACCCCAGCTGTTGCATAAATACCCTTTGCATTTGGAAAGACTGAATTTTGTTTCTGAAAAGAACATTTTTTAACACACACTTTACACATGTACATGAAAAAGGCTGGCGAGCTCAATTCAACTTGCTTTGGACAAATGAAATACTTTTACTATCATAACTCAGCCTAAACACATTAAACCTGTGATAGGCATGACTTCTTGGCTGCTATGGGACAGTAGAAACAGTGTCACCACCTTTTAAGGGGCTCAGAAGGTGGAGGGGTCATCCACTGATCAGAGGGATGGTGGTTTGATCCCCTGTAGTCTACATGTTGAAGTGTCCTTGATAAGATACTGAACCCCAAATTGCTCCCAATGCTGTGCCATCAGTGTGAGAATCCTGATGAGCAGGTGGCAGCTTGCATGGGAGCCACGTGTGTGTGTGTGTGTGTGTGTGTGTGTGTGTGTGTGTGTGTGTGTGTGTGTATGAACGGTGCATACTGACTTGTGTTGTAAGGCTGGTCATCGGCAACTAGCTGATACGGAGAAACATTCATTTGGAATGATGGTGATGATAGTGATAGTGAACCCAAACAGTGAAGTAACTGACAGGAAAAATCCAAACAATTAGTTGAAAGTTGATTCATAGAGCTGAGGGAACTGCAAATTTAGGTGACAATTATCTATGGGTTCATCACTATACAAGTAGTCACGTGATCCATCGACAAATTGAAAAGTGGAACTCAATTCTGTGCTTCTGTGTCAACATGTCCAAGAGTTACAGGTTGTTGAACACTGAAGGTTTAACTTGCAGCTTATACAACTGAGCTAAACATATAAATACTGAATTTCCAAATGAGGCATCAAATGGACAAACAGAGAGGAAGTTCAATGTTAGTAGGATCGATAGTTCCTGCCTCCACCTTCATCTGCATACATGACAACATTCAGCCCATCCAGAGGCTGCAGCGGTGTCAATATTTGCACTCCTGTTACACTGTCGACCACCCACACATCGAACAACACAGCGCATCTTTCTTTCCCAGCCAATGCAGTTTATACATGTACGGATATCTAAGAATGACGATAATGTAAGATGGTGTGTAGGGTGATAAAAGGCATGAAAAGACACTTTCTACATAGGTCAGTGCTTGAAACTACAAAATAAAAGCACAGAAGATGAAACCTATAAAAAGACAGAAAACAGGTTTTACAGTGCAGTAACGTGGCAAAACTATTTTTAAGACTGCAAATAGTAAGTTTGCATAAAGACTTTGAAATGTGCACCTGATTCAAGTAAATGTTGCATCTTCCATCACATCTGGTAAAGTTGCTCTGGCCATGGCAGTAGTGAACTTCATTCATGATTGTGTACTCTAATTGACAAGCTGCTTTAAGGAGATACTAATGACCCCAGATTCCCTGAACGAAAACACAACACTATTTCCCAATTAAAAAAAGTCACCTCTGCTACTAAAAACTCTACTAAACAGACTATCTTCCTTTACAACTTAGCCCCAGAGCAACATTACAGGACCTAATGTCTCCCACCGGGTGTTTAATGGCCAGGTCACTACAGTTCTCTCTCCTCAAATGAATTAGAATAACTACTTTATGGATTCAAGTAAAAGCCTGAGGGAGGGAAAGAAGAGTGTGAGTGACAGAAAGTGAGAGAACTCATTACTGTCACCGCCTCTGCAATCAGAGGAATGTGACAGGCGAGCTAGCTGACTGAGACTGAGTTTGTGAAGGTGACGCACAGCACTCTAAGCGTGACGACCAAACTTGATATGTCACTCCTAACTCTAAGTTTACAAAAGAAAGATCTTCTTAATTTGTGATATTTATCCCATTTATGCATCAATGGATAGTTTTTAATGGTAAGGCATAATTTTATAGTGCACAGCAGGTCAGCTGAACATGCAAAAGCATAAAATGTGTCTTCAGGCACACCCTACAATTCAACATTCGAAGAAATAAGTTTCCAAAAATTAAACAAAAGAGGAAGGAAGAGCTTTAATGAAGCAGTTCTTTCATGGAAAAGTGTACTTTTTCTACAATTAGTGTGAAATTACATAGTTCTTTTGGGGAAACTTATTAAATTACTAGAAAGTTATTCCGAAATCATAGAGCTATGAAAGAGGGATGTTACACCTAAAGCATTTCGGTCAACCTGTATTTGAATAAATGGGCTTCTGACAAATTATGCAATAGCACAGGTTATTATTACATATTTTCTGGTCATTTTGCAACCAGAGGGGAGCAGCACACCTGCGCCACATATTAACTACAAAAAAATGAATTTATGTGAGTAGAGCAAGCCTGAACCATTGTTATTTAAACCAGTTATGACTTCCTTGTAACAGGAAAAAAAACGGTGTTGTTGTTTAACTGTTATTTTTTAATCTCCCTAATATTACTTTATAACTTTAGCTCTGCTGTGATGTGTATCTTAGACAGTGTTAGGCTTTGGACAGGTTTAAGAAGGTCTACAAGCGTCAACACCTAAAACAGATTTTTTTCGTCCAAATTTTCCTTGACACAAATTTGGATTTCCTCCAAAAATAAATAAAATAAATCAATTTCTCATCAATAAATCAGACTTTGATTTACCATTTTAACTGCTAACATTTTCTCCACGGTGGAAGTGAAAGTGCCATCTCTTTCCTCGGATCCTAAGCTTCAAGTTATTTTTCAGGCTTATGAAACATTCGTAATGTCTTGCAAAACAAGGAAGCCCCTTGCACATATGGAATATTAAATGAATACTTCCAAATAAATGTTAAGAGTCAAATATTGTGGCCTGAGAACAATGAGACATTACAGTCAAACCTGCGTGTGTTGCCTCATGTATTCATTTCTCACTGGGTATTATTCAATGTGAATTCTGCGAGCCTGGCTTGCAGCACAAAAGAAGAGTGTTAGAGCATTGACCTGAGGCCAATTACCATTATAGTCGTAACACAAATACATACTTACCATATATTAATGGCAATTAAATGCTAAATCAGGGGTGTTTGCCACACACAAATATACCAGAGTCCCAAAACTATACATAATATAATACGTGGTTCACTGGCATAGTACCATCACTTTCTGAGAGATACTCATTATACCTGGTAGAAAAAGGGCAAAACATTTGAGAACTGGATTTTAACCCATATCTGATGCCTTTATCTCACCATCTGTGAAGACTAGCGTACCTGTTGAGGTGGAGGGGGCTGCATGTAGCCTTGTGGGGGTGGTGGAGCCTGCATGACGGGCTGTGATGGAGGAGGTGGTGGAGGTGGAGGATGGGGGTGTCCAGTGGCAGGCTGGTAGCCAGACGGAGGCGGCATAGGCTGACCCGTGGTAGCCATGATGTAGCCGGTCTGAGGAGGTGGGTGCTGGGACAGGACTGTAGGAGGAGCCTGATACATGGGGGGAGGCTCAGGGTTCTCGCTGGAGCCCTGCCGACTCAGCGTCATCTGGCTGAACTGGGGAGCCAGCTCTTCTCCCTGGGAGGAATGGGAATGATATCATTGGTAGGTTAGTGCCACAACACTAAATACAACCACACTATCATAAGTATGAATCTAGATTACACAGCATTGAGTACAACATGTGTGATATATCTAACAACTGCAAATTACACTCAAAGACAGTCCTCTGAAATGCTAGCACTGTACAAAGGCCAAACACCAGACATAAAATACCAGGAATAAAATCCCATTCTACTGCAATCCCATCCTTTGCCACTTTCTTTGTTGATAAACTCCTTCGTCCCCTCAAGCAGGCACTCTAACACAAGAGTATAAAGAGCAATCTACACATTGACTTAATATTTAATGCGCTTTTTAAGTCATCAGTCAAGACCCTTCATTACAAGTGTATTACACCAAGTCGCTGTATACATCAGGCTGTGTATCCGTAGATAAATTTATAGGTCACAACCTCAAAGAGGCTGCGGAGCTGTTCGCTGCTTGAATCTCTATATCAGTGCCTCTCGTCAATTTTGAAGTTGTGTTGTAAGGTCTAATTGAGATCTGAGGGACTGAGAGTAATCACCAAAGCCACACAGCTACATCAGTAACAGTGTGAGAGCGCTGGCAACAACACTGACATTTTGGAAAATACGCCGTCTATCATCTAGAGAGCCACGAGAGAGGATCTATATACAATTTCATCACTTTGCATCCAGAACAATAAGAATGTGTTTAGCAATCCCAAACAAAGCCAAGGTGACTCCTGGACATAATGGTGACTAGAGTGCGAACTGAAGCTAAGGAAACAATTCTGCAGTTGATAGATCGCACATCATATCTGACTGTGTGTGACGGAAAACAAGTATTTTTACCAAAATATTTGAGGGGAATTCCTTTAAGGTTTGGATCTATAAGAGCACTCATCCAGTCGCTGTGGCAGAACATGTTCACTTGGCTGATTAGGATGAGAGCATATTTAAAAGGTGTTCAACTGTTACGTTAAGTCAAGTAAGATCACACAAAGACCTATTTTCATTTTTCCCCAAATTTCTGTCCTAATCCTTTCAACCCGGCGATATGATTTTCAGTTAATAGGTCAAATATAGCGAGTTTTGCTACATCTTAACACAAATCTTTCCCTTGAATATACAATTCAAAGGATGTTCACATATTAAATAATTTTAAACAATACTAACCGCAACTATTAAAGTTAACAACTATTAAAATTACCAAAATAAAGCACCCCAAAGTACAACAGTCACTTTTTTAGTCACAGTAAATCACATGTGCTTGAGGTACATGCAGACAGCACATGGAATAGCACACGGTGATCTTGCCCCAAGCCAAGCCTCTCAGGCAGGTGCAGATTTTCATACAGCCTGAAGACAAAGGGCTACCTGAATGGTTTGGATGGTTTGGTCAGCAGTTAAATACCTAATATGAATGAGAACAGGGTATAGGAGTGCAAGAGTTTCTCGCAGAATATAGCAATATCTAAATGTGATGTGTGAGGGTGTCAGTAATGCAGTCTTAACTAAATTAATATAAAGAGATGAAGCTACAAGAGGTGCCAGTACCATTGTGTACTGCTGGGGAGGAGAAACTGGCAGGAGAACCTGGGGGCAGGAAGGGCTGGAGTAGGAGACAGGCTGAGAGGGCTGCAGAGACGGCACCGGCTATACACGCCACCGGAAAGAAGGAGGAAATAAAGAGGCAGAGCACAGAGAGACAGAGAGAGTGGAGCAAGCCAGTGGAGAGGGTGGGTGTCAAAAGCAGACGGATAAGAAGGGAATAAAGAGAAATTAAGATACAGGAAAGATGTGGGTTAGAACACAGAGGAAAAGTTGTTAATGAACAGATGGATAGAAATGGAAATTACATTTCTAAATTTTATACAAAAGCAATAAAACGGAAAAAAATGAAATGTAACCACCGTGAAACAAAAGAGGAAATGGCTACCATTATATATGTTGTCATTGACTGTAAATAACTTTTATATTGTTACTCAAAGTACCTTCTCCTTACATGTGACCAGATACAGCCTCAGGCACAACATTCATTTAATTACCTATTAACAACCAATTTCAAGGAAGAAGGTGGACATAGGACAGATGTTCTATTGAAAACCACACTCAATTAAATCCTGTGTAAGATGAAAGTGTGCCTTCATTTTTACTGATGGGGTTGATATAAACGCAGGTAGTGGAAGAACATACCTGAGCAATCATGTGGTTGCCCATGGGGTGTTGCTGTGGAGTGGGCAGCAGGGCAGTCTGAGGTGGAGGCTGGGGCTGCGGCTGTTGTGATGGGCAGGGAAGTAGGCTACGGCTAGACTGGGAGGCTGCAGGTGGAGGACACACATCAGGACTGACTAGGGGCAGACCTAGTGATACACATGAAGACATAACAGCAAGAGGTGAAGTCTCTTTAGTTTAAATGTTTTTGGCCTGGGGTTAATCACAGCAACAAACAATTCCTGTTTAGCTTTAATATTGCTATGCTAGTGAGTTTTTAAAGTCTCTATAGAGCACCTGTCTGTGAGTTAAGCTGCCAGTATCCTCCTACAAAAGGGCTTGTCAGATGGTCAAATAGCTTCAGAGAGCCCTGCTCCTCACACCTTTGTGACGTCGGATTAGTGGGGGGTTGTGTTATTCTTGACACAACTATTTCTGTCATTTTTCACAAGAACAACAGACTCTAAAACCATTAATTACTTCCAGGAGAGAGTGAAAATGTGTGCTTTATCCCCATATTTCAAAATTTCTGCCCAGGCACATTCGACCCTTAGTGTTTAGTAAGTCCAATTTAACCTGCAAGAGTTTCCCATGACTCGTGCAACAGAGGAAATAAATTCATAATGAGTGAAAATGAGATGTATCTCCTGACATCTCATCTGTCAATCATCTGTCAAGCAGCCAAGAGGAACTAGAGTCACAGAATTTCATAATGAGCGACTCAAAAAGAAAACGCTAACAGCTAGAGAAAATTCATTCTGATCACTTCCAAGAGCCTGACAGGACAGAGTGTCAGTATGTAACCCACAGACAAACTGAACAAATGTTGGATTTGCCCTGCGGAAGTAAACAGTGGTTCACTTTTCAAGAGAAAAGTACGAGGACTGTCTGCTCCTTGCACCAGCACTATGTTGGAGGAAACTTTCCAACAGATTAAGTGTTTTGTATCTTTATAAAATTCCTTTAACAAGAAGAAATGGGTGGTTGATGGTCGTACAATTAGTGTTTTCTTATATTCAGCACAATGACAACTTGTTAATGTATCTACATTATGACATTACACTTTATGTTTTACGCTGTGCTTGCTTCATGTACATAACAATTATGATGAATGGTAAAAGCTAGCGTTACAAGTTGGCTAACGCTAGCTTTAATGAGAAGCATTAGAAGTCTCCATTTTCCTTAGTTTTCTTCCATAGTCCTTACCAGAGCGAGAGCCTTTGCAGCTTCCCTGTGAGCCTTTGCTGCTGCCAAGGCTATCCCCTCTGGTAAGAATGGAGATGCCAGAGAAGCTGCTAGCCTTAGTGACGGGCGGCCGGAGGGTGCGATTGGAGCTATCTGAGTCGGTGCTGCTCCAGGGCCGTGGCTCCAGGCACTTCATGTCACTGTCTGTGCTGCTTTGACGACTGCTAGATGCCCGGCTGGAGCTCTCACGGTTCCCTCTGAGACAAGACAGAACGGGGAGGAAGAAGAGACAAAGAGATGAAATGAAGGGGATAATGCGAGAACAGTTAGGACATAGCAAGTGACGGATGTGAACAGAGAACAGAGTTGAAGATTAAGAAGTCAGATGAGGAGAGGGAGAGACAAAAAATGTACATAGGAGAATTTGACGTGGAGACGAATGTATGAGAAAACAGAAAAAGGAGGATAGTCAAAGGCAAAACAGGATAGAGGGGAGAGCAGAAGCAGAAGAGCACAGAAAGGTCATTAACAGATAGAGGTGACAGTGTGACAGGCTTTAGGATGGGGCATTCAACACCGATGCATATTGGCTGGTTTAGTGAAACCACAAAACAAAAATCAGGCAACAGAGCACCAAACAATATTATTTTCAATTTTAAACATATGACCACGCACACTTCACACACACAAATACACATACAAACCCATTCACATAAGAAAACATACATGCGGGGAGAAAAGATGCTCCAGACAACCAACACTGGGGTGTAAGAGGATATTACAGTGACACACGATGAGACAAACATCCATGAATTTGACACACACCACACCATCTAAGACTGGACACAACATTCACATGAGGGACTTGCATACGTATGTGTTATACATTTGAACACTGATAAAAAAAGGTAACACATGCACTTAAAATACGTTGTATTAAAGACAAGAAACACATAAAATTGTAAATTAATACCAGATGTACATCAACACTCAGACAGTCAGAGCAGATGTACATCAACACTCAGACTCACACACACTTATCTACAAAATAACCACTTGCTACCACTGGTTCACCACTATGGTTCTTTGAACTGTATTGCTGTATACACACTCATTATGTTGCTGTGATGCTGTCACCCTGGATAAGGGCAGCTGCCGAGAAAACCAATGATCACACTGTAAGCGTAACCACCACTCTGGGGAAACCCCTCCATCACAAGTGAATGGGTGGGTCTGCCATTGACATGTCAGCATTAAGAATGTTACTCTTCCATTTGAACACGCCTTACTGAGCTTGTGCTTGAAAATAAAGTCAAATAAAAATCTAAAAAAGCAAAATTTGTTATGCATACTTTGGTGTACCATTAAGTTAACTGTAAATAGAAATCCTTGCAGGTGAACAAAGGCCTATGATCTAAATTAAGGATAGCAGAGTTAAAATAAACTCTTGCTTTTTCATCCTTTTGGAACTGCAAGAGGGATATGAAGTGACTATCTCCATGTAGAGAGAACAAGAAAATGAATTCAAAGCACGGAAGGCTGATGGTGGGAATCTCCGTGACGAGAACAGGGATGCGGTATGGGTTGTAAAACCCTTGTGATAGCGAGTGGTGTTTGAAGGTGGCTGTGGCTGATAAATATTTCAGAGAGACTGTAATTAATGGAGGATCTATTTTGAGTCCTCTCTCTGCACAGCCTATTTTAAGGAAGGGTGGGTGCCCTGCTATTCTCTGTGAAGGGAGGTGCACACTTCGCTTGGCTCTGCAGACAAAGATGAGAGCAGGATGAGCGGGAGGAGGAAGAGGAGGAGGGATTCTGCTGTTGGTCACATGATAGTTCATCTCCACTCTCTCCTCACGACAGCATTTCCCATCACACGCACAAACAGGGGAAGCAGGGAAGCTGTTTTTATTGTGCGCTTCCATCACTCTCAGTCTATACTAGATGGCTCACAAAAGACTTACTTGTATTGGTTCATTTAAGTGAAGTCTGTGGTTTTATGGCATTCTGATATTAACAGCATGTGACCTGTAAAGGTTAATACCTTATACACTTTATATGAATGCTTTGCTGAGGACACCAAGCACATTTTAAGGTGAAATGTAAAAAGGCCATAAAAAGGTTATAAACCTCAAACATAGAAATACATAGAAATAATATGACATATTAGATTACATGTCAACCTCGACTCAAATATCTGCAAGCAGCACTAACAGAAGTGATGACAAAGGAATGAACAAAGAGTCACCAAAAATTGGATGATGCAAGACTTGACGACAAAAAACGTGAGTCTATATCTGAAAGCTTATCTTAAGCCTACTAAATAACATGGCGCACACGAGACACAATGCTTACAAACAGCAAAATGCATATATCCTACTTTTACAGTATGAAAAAAACTATATATTGTTGCACGCTAGACCTGAAACGATTAGTGAATTAACAAAAAATTATTTGGCCTATTGTTTTATTGGTACTTCTACTTTTTCTGCCTGTGTTAGATAGCAAACGCCGGGAGATAACAGTAAACTAGGATGAAAGAGATTCAGATTACACCTGGGGACTCTGCGGCTCATAGTTGAAGTTGTAACACTTTCGAAAGATAATTCAATTACTGAATTGAAAAATGGCAAACATTCACTGGTTTGAGCTTCTAAAATGTGAAAATTTGCTAGTTTTTTCAGCCTTGTGATAGTCAACTGATTAAGTTTGGGTTTTGATTGCGGGTTGGACAAAAAAAAGCAACACGGATACATCAGCATGAGCTCTAGGAGATTATGATGAACATTTTTCACTCTTGTCTGGTATTTTATAGACAAAAAGGTTAAATTGAGAAAATAATCAGAGAATAAATCAACACTACAAATAACTGTTGCACCTTTTTGCACTTGAAGCAAACACGATAACACTGTCTTTTCTCTACAGTCTCATGTTTCTTATTTTCTTGTCGTCACCTCGACAGCACCATTGCATTTACTTCTTACATATTTGTATGTGCCACTATGCAACAGGTGACATGCCAACAAAAACTACAAGACTAAGTCAACCACAAAACAAACAGGTTACTGTGGAAGCGATGCATTTATTTTATATAAAAAATGTAGTTGACGGTGAATGGGTGGAAGGGTAAGTAGGTCAATCAGTCCCCAGTGAAACCACAAAGCAGCCATGCATGGGCCTTGGGAAGCCCCACGGTGCAGTGTTGGAATAGCCATCAATCAGCCGACTGCGCCAAGCAAAGATATAAAAACCACCACAAGTCACCACTATCATCACCAAACCACTTTCAAAAAATGGGCATGGCAACACACAAGTCAAAGTCAGCAGCACCCGAATACCTAAAGATCTGCCTCCTCTTTTGAGAGCTAGAGCAGTAGCCCTCAGTGGAAAGTCTGTTGGGGTTAACATTAGGAGAAAATGCTCGGGTTACAGAACTGGATTGGAGAACAGGAGGGGGTTCAGGGGAGGGTGAGATAAGGAGGGGTGGGATGTTGAGGCAGGCACAGTGCTTTTACCCCTGAGAAGAAAAAAAAAAATGCACACAACGCAGAAACTTTGACTGTTGAAAAGTCCCCGCTTCCTTTCTCTCTCTTTCAGCATATTACGTCCTTATCTTTCAACCTCAATGGCCAGGGTGCTTAGAGATGGAGGCTGATTCTAACTGCTGTGTGAGCTAGCTTATTTCTAGAAAACATTTGTTCCACTACATACAACACTTTCTCAGAGACAGTGTGTCCCTCACAGTCTAATGCAACCCTTGAAAATCTGGCCAAGGAGAGAAACATCAGCAAATGCATATTCATTATTTCCCTGGCAATGAAAGGAATAAAAAAAAGTGGGAAATAAAGATATGCAAATTCTCTTCTATAACCACAAGTTGTTTGAAGTGGACTTTTGTCAGGGGTAAATTATTGCAAGTGATCAGCTGTGTACAGAGAATCATAATGTAATCTGTAAAAATCAGTTATGTTTATGGATCTAAAGCCTCCTTCATTTCATACCTGAAACCTAGCAAGCACACTGTAGCTGTAAGGGTAAAGGTGGCGAGGAGGGAGTCTTATAAATTGCACACATTAGAGTCCCCAGCAGGATGCATCATCTCACCTGTTGTCGTTGATGTATCCATTTTGAGAAGACTGTAAAAAAAAGGACACCTGCACATTATGAAATGCTTCATTCATCCAGGAGCACTTAAGACCGACATTTTCTGCTTACAAACATTTGTGTTTAGGATGTAATATGTCACTTGAAGCTGTAGTTCCCAATCTGAGAATCAAAACCCCCTCAAAGGATCGCCAGATGAATCTATGGCCACAAGAGTATTATGCAAAACTGTTGATTATTTTACTTTTATGTAACCTTTGCTCTTTTCTTGGCAAATACTGTAGAATTTTTCCTCTGCAAACTATTGAAATTGAACGATTTGAGAGGGTAAAAATCACTCTTTGAATGAACTGCACCAACATGCACTCTGATGAAACGTTGGGAACCACTGACTTTAAGTAGAAATCTTACTATGTTTCACTTCCCCAGGTGTCAGACAGTTCTTATTCTCGTCTGGTCAAGAAATACTGACTTCTTGCTACTCAAAGGAGCTGGGGGTAACAGCTTATGATTGAAAAACGGATTGTGATTTAAAGTTGGCCTGTCCTTCCCTTGGTCTGTTCCCCTGTCTAGGTCCAATACTTACTTCTCGGGCAAAGATCCGGTCTCGTACCCGCTGATACTCTTCCTCTCGCTCTTCAATGGACTTGCTACGTCGCCCGTCCTGCAGTGGCACACGGATCTAATATTTGGGATAACAATCATAATGTGAAAATAGTTAGGATCTAATATGCATGATTCACAAATATATGCTGAAATATTATGTAAATACAAATAAAGCCACACTTCGTGTGACCTGTTGCTAAAAGTCACATGATGACAACAGTAGCATGCGAAGGGAGAGCAGCTGCCCGCTGTCAAAACAACAGAATGGAAAACTGTGCAAAATGAGGAGTGGGATCAGCGTGGGAAGGTTTAACACCACAAACGTGATAGAACACTCACAGAATCATCATACAAAGGAATATTACAAATATGTACAAGCATTAGGTGCCAAAGAAAAGTGCCAATGCCTCAAACAAACATTGTTGGAAGGAATGAAGAAGTGTGAGAAACAGTTGCTTCAGACAGCAACAAAGCAAGCAAAGTTGATTAAAAACATGCTTCGTTATTCTTATTATTCTTTTAATGCTCTGTTGCTGCGGTTGAAGACATGGTGCTTCAATACTTAATTGAAAACCTCAGAAAACATAGCAAGCATGTAGAAACAAGGTATCAAGTTCCTTTTGAAAAAGAAAAAATTGTGCACTTGTGAGTTTTAACGTGTATCTTGTGTTATTACTAAGTCTGACAGCACAGTAGATGGAGTCAAGTTTTGAATCACAAGAAGCACTGCTCCAGGCTAAACAGTTTTGTGGCTCACACAGGGAAATCAGCAGCAATGGAGGAGACGTTATATGCATGGAAAATTGAAAACTGTCATTTTGAGAGACGGCACCAGGAACATGCAAGTTACAGCATATGAATGGCCTATGAATAGTTCAGTACACTCTCAGTGTTTGTGGTGACTGTATTGAAATGAAAAAAGTGGTATCAAGCTTTCTGCAATTCTAACTTTGATTTATCAACAATATAACAAAAGCAATCCCACCGTGCATACATGAAAACTGAAAGGACAACCCAGCAGGTAGCAGAGAATAGAAAGGTTCGGACCTAGCCTTAAAAAGGTGACTGAGCTTCCTCCTCCTTTCACATGCCAGTTGTCACCTCTGCCAAAATGAGCTGCTTCACCTCCACCATGATCACCGTTAAAACTCTGCATGCTCTTACACATAGCTGTCATTGATAAATCAATTAGGATTCTGTTAACTTCTACAGCTTTTTCTGAAACAATTAAAGAGTTGTTCTTAATTATCAACACGTGGCTGGATCAAGAGACGCTGCAGTACTTGTTGAAGCCACTCTGCCCACCACTACTCCTACTTCCAGATGCCCAGATAGTCTGGGGGCTCACCACTGGAAATCTGTGAGTGTCTGATTAACAGCTTATTTGCTGTCAAAAACAGACCATGCCCCCTTTCATCTGATAGGCCCCTTTATCTAGAAAATACAGACTTAAATGGTTAGTTTTAAGGTTATTATGAAAGATTGCATGAGACAAGCTTATAGCAAGGTTTTGTTTGGTTGCTTATCGACGAACACAACTGATGGTTGTAACTACAAATAGTGACAGTATGAAGGGGAGTGAAGTATGAGAAATAGTGGCACATGTTCCGCCCATTAAACATTCTGTACTTTTCTTGGTAAGTCAACAAATGTAACGGTATACGATGCAGCCAACCTGATTATCATCCTTGTCCATGCTGGCATCATCTCTCTTCAGAATGAATTTCTTCTGGAAGTCCATGTTACGTTCATCCTTGATGTGTTCAGAGAACCGTTGTTCTGGGCTGTAGAGGACAAAAAGCGTACTAAAGCGTACTAAAATGAAACTGGACAAAACATATCATTTGACTGCATTACAGAAAATATTCAAGCAAAGTAACAGAAGAAAATGACATTGAACTATTTAAAAGTGGTCCCACAGTGAAAGTGGTGACATTAGTGCTCCTAAATCTGAATATCAAATCCCAACACATTTGGACAACTATTAACTGTTAAGGTGCACCTGGCTGCTGTTAAAATTATCAACAATAATTATTATCTTCTGACAAACTCTTAAGTTATTCTATGAAGAAGTTTTTATTTTTATTTTTGTCAAAATAACACAATTAAGACTGACACAACATTTACTACCTACACATACTTTATTTAATGGTTGTGGCTGTGGGGTATAACCTAACTTTAAACAGCTTGCTGGCTGCTTAACTAACAAGTTCCTCTGACCATGATAAGTGCACCATGTTTTTGTCATTGGTTTGTTGTGTTGAATTGTTTCTGTGTATGCAGGGCTGAAGCTGCTTCATTTCTCTGGTGTATGTATACTGTTTCAGCCTTCTGCAGAAACAGAAGTTCCACTTGCAAACCTGTTGCTGCTCTATCAGAGTTCTGGTTCTAGTTGTTCTTCATCCAACTCAAGCACAGAAGATACGGTTGCTGGATTCTTCTGTTACCTTCATGCTATGGTCCCTGTGTTGTCACAGCAACCTCAGCCATGTGGGTTGTTATTGTGTTTTGTGTTTTTACTCATGTAACCTTCTGGATTTTACGTGCATAGAATAGCCCCTACCATAAGCCCTGTTGACACAATAATGGCATCTGGAAAAGTCTGAATAAAGTATGGGTGTTTTTTTTAGTACTTTCTAAGCATATCTACATAAAGCAAAGATCTGAAAAAACGTAATTCTAGATCTAGAATTTCCTGTGGCTTTAAGGCTGCAGCTGCTATACTTACATGCGTGTGTTGCCCGTCTTGTTGATGATGACGGCCTTGCCTGTCTGATCCACATTGTGGTCCATGCCAAAGTAGGCAGCCACACGGTGCAGCAGCATACGATGATAAGAAGTCATCTGAGGAAACTTCTTGTACTGGTTACTGCAGGGGATACAAAATGCAAGGTTGGAAGTAGCACGTTATTTCATTACTGCACTGCAATCCATTAGCAGTTGCTAAATTACTGTATTTATGTTGAATGCTGTCATGTCTAGTCTCATAATATGTAGAATTCTTTTTAGCATTTACAATATTTTTGAGAATACAACCTTCTTCTGCACTCTAGGGGATTCTGCGCCAATGGTTGTTTCACCAGAGTGAAACTACATTCCTTTTCATACAAAACTGTATTCTTGATATTTTCAAAAGAACAATGGTAAATACTCCAATTACGCCATTTTTGTAACTCCTGTAATGCCTTCTGTTGTCTTGTCTCCCACAAGAATTATTGGCTCTTAAAAAAGGTTTACTTTTTTATTTTCATTTTTGGAGGTGTTTGACAAGCAGGATGTTCCAAGTTGCAAACACACATTTAGTACAAGATGATTTATTGCTTTCAGACAGACTTTAAATCATAATACCTAAACACTAATAACACTATTCGAGTCACAGGGGAACACAAAGTCCTTGCCAGGAATAAAAACTTGCTCCATAATATCAACTGCAACTTGCCATATTTGTCTCAGTATTCCAGCAATCTATAAATATAAAGGAAAGGATGTAGAGGGGCTAAATTTAAATACAAGAGAGTGGTTATGAAGAACATGGCTTACTTGTCGTCATTAATGAACTCCAGGATATCTTGTTCTAGTTTGAGCAGCATCATTCGATCCCTGCTAGGCCAAAGGGGGGAGGAGAAGTCATGGGGGAGTTGGTCAGTGAATAGAGTGCAATGAGCATACCAACCACAGATCAAAGGCATGATGCATGGCAATAAATTCCTTGTTTCCCTTAAAAGTTGGCAGTCAGTGCATGTTCTAATTCATATTGCACATTGCCACCAATGCAACTACCAGGCCATTTCACTTTATGAAACTTGAGCGATGAATGTGCAAGTGCTTTTTGGCCTTGCTTGTCTTTATTAATCTGTTGGGTAAAAGATTATCAGAAACTGTTGTCACATATATCTCAGTAGTCAGTTGGACCAAAATTCATTGTGTAAATGACAAAATAAATTAATATGAATGACCAACATCATATTCATGTTTTCGTTCATTTTCTGTTGCGCTCCTGTTGTTACACATGTGCAGATCAGTCAACCTTTGGTGGCAGTCTCATACCTGGGATTGTTTTTCAGTGTGTTGACCAGAAACTCATGAACGTCGATGCCCGTGGAGTCAGTGTATTCCTGACTGGAGTCTAACAGAGAGAAGAAAAAAAGTAAATGGGCAGGCAAGAGGAGGAAAAGCTTGAGAGACTGGGGCGGGAAATGATCGTGACACTTCCATCGAGTGCAGGAGAGACAGAGAGAGTTAAGTCAGATAGCTGCTAAGCATAGCTGCTAAAATGATACCTCAACACTTGGGTTGGGCAATCATTTCTATTTTCATATCGTCCAATTGTGGTGACTTGAGATCGCCAATAGGCGATTTGATTGCCAGGGTGTAGTGGGAGTAGGGGAGAAGGAGGGGGTGTGGGGAGGGGGTTATGTCACAGCACATCAGTGATATGCCAGCATGGACAACATTGTCTTTGTGTAAAAGAAAAATGTGACATCAGATGGTGATCTCTATTATGAGTTTTACCCAGATGTCAAAGGTGAACCTAATGACCTAATGACACATCCTATCTGCAAGCCATTACAAGGCATTTATAAAAAAGAGTGAAAATTTAACAAAAACTATTTAATAGCAATGTCTCCTCTATTCAGACAACAGCTCTCTTTTTAAAGTCTGTGTGTGTATGCATGGTGTGTCAATATCACAGTGTCATGTTCAAGTTTACAGTATTTTCGCATAATCATAATCTTAACTTCAGAACTAAGTTTGGCAGAGCATGCATATGAAGAACGGAGATGCAGGGTGTCAGACCCATGGAGATGAGACAGCAAATGGGTCTGTAATTAAGGATTTTAAGTTTGATCATCACATGTACTGATTAATGGGGGATCAGCAGGCAGACATAACACTCCACCAGAAACATCTCTAATTGTAGGACACAGATTCAAGAGATTACTTTTATAACATCTTAGTCATGGTAGTAAGTTAGTTAAAAATCGGCCAACATCGGCATAGGAAAAAACAATCGTCAAACATCCCTGCAAACATCTATATACAATACCACTGCCAATCGGCACAAGCCTACCCAACACAACAGCGAAGACATCCCAGGCTGTTCAGGGAGGATAAACATAAGACGCAGATAGAATGAGACACCAGCTCGCCGCTCTTCTATGCTTCCTCACACATGCACACACTCTACAGGGGATCATTTTCCACAATTTTCCACTACACTAGACAGTTGGGCTAGCCATTTCATCTCTGTTGCTCTCAGAGTCTAATGACGCCTGTGGGCCTCTGCAGAGAGAGGGAGCGAGGTGGGTAATTAAAAAAAGGAAGAGGGAGGGACCCCATTATCTTCCAGAGAAATTAGCTTGACATCATATTAGTCTGGGTATTAATAAAGCAGTGGACATTATTTTTACATGTAACAGTCATGACACGACAAAACCTTTGCCCTAGCATTCAAGATATTTGTGTAGGGGGAATTAATTAAATGAAGAAAGAAGGAAATTTTAAAAACTCAACATATTACTACATAGCAGACAGAGCTTGTCTTGTGTAGGAATAAGCATGGCACCAACATTGAGAACACAGTTTGATTGGTACTAGACCAATAGGGTACAAAATACACTTAAGCCACAAAGTTGCATCTTACCACGTGATAACATCTTCCGCGGAGTCTTGTCCTTCTTCTCCTTCTCTTCATTTTCATACTCATCCTTGGACGACTTCTCTTCTTCCTTGTCTGATGGACAGCTGATGTGAAGCTGGATGATATCCTGGAAAACGACATTACATTGCTATGAGAAAAGATGGTAAAATTTTGAATACTAATTTTAGTTTAGTCTATTAAGTATTGTTAATCCTACACAAACTGCAGTAGCGTACCAAGAACTGCAGGCTAGGCTAACTGCAGGTTATGGAGTAGTGTTAGGGTGAGGGGTTAGGGGTTAGAGACAGGAACAGTACCGATTCTGGAGGTCCATCATTGGAGAACGGACCAGAGGACTCCTCACACACTGCCAGACTCCGTACCAGCTTCAGTTTGGCATTAGACTGAAACAGAATCACACATATATTACCTGTAAGGCTAATTGTGTTTGTTTGGGATTTTCACTGAATTTAACTAACTGTTCTTCCCATTTCCATCCCAATTTTATCACATGCACCGAAAATTCATACTATAAGAGCAATTGTCGTTGTAGTTTATAGTAAACAAGGTCCTCTTGCAACAAGCACGGCTCAAAAACAACTGCTAGCAGTATGAAGTCAGGAAGGACAGAAAGAAATTGGGAGAAAATGCAAATGGGCTACTAACGCACCAGAGTTCCTTGAAGTAAAATTAATATTAAACAGTGAACCAAACTGAACTACAGAGTGCTGGCACCGCAAGGAGCATTATTACAGTTTTTGATTCCCTAATAAACTTTGTTTTTGCATCATTGATTTTTTTCAAATTTGAAATTAAAATGAAATAAAAAAACGTTATTTTCCAAAAATTCTTAATGTGATTGATTTCAGGCTTTTTGATGATACAATATATTAATGAGAATAATGAACCTTAATCATCTGTCAATACTAAGCGTTACGATTTGAAATGAACCACAGTGTGGAGCAGTGTGTGTGTAACAAGTTTCTTTCTCCCAGTGTTTTGTTAGGAAGAGAAAATCCTCTCTACTTAATTTCAGATGTTGTTGAATAATGACTGATAATAGAGAAGGAGCTGAAGTGAGACATGGTGAACACACACAGCTTTAAAACAACTGATTAGCTGATTGGGACACTGTCCCTTTGTGGATTATGCACTAAGACAAAGAGGGAAATTAAATAAGGGTGATCCCACTTCAAGAATGTTTTCACTGTGTTAACAGCAATTTGATCTAATCTCTTTTACAGGAGGCCTTATGAGTAGGTTAAGTATGGGATGTCAGCCCATCCCAAAACAAACAGTTAGGGCTGAACTCTCATGTGCAAGTATAACCAAACACTGCCTTGCACACAAGCCTAAGAAACAGGACACTTCGCTACACATCTTCAAGTAATGAGCAAGGCAAGTTCAGTTTTACGGATGCAACTGCTAATGCAATTGTTAGTATACAACAAACAAGTGGAGTTCACAGAGATTTTCTGTCCTCATCGATGTCCACAGTCGGTCGGGGAGTTCCTCCATTGGCAGTTTGTGGCAGAAAGATTCAGACTTCGACATGTCTAAGCAAGACACAAATCAACTTCACGCTGTATCTGAATGCAGCTTGCTCAGCGGAATGAAGTATCTTGGGGGAGTGAGATAAGACTCACTGCCAGACTTCTTTTAGAAATTTAATTATTTTGCAAACCAACATCTATCAAATATTACTGGTTATAGTCTTTATCAACTCTCCTCTTTCATAGCCTTACTGAGGACAGCCAAAAGCCATGAGGAGGTTAAAAGTAGGTGGGTTAAAAGTCAATGATAAGGGGAAGGAGGTCCACTGTAGTTGAGAGGATTAGAGAGTTAATATTGGAAGGTCATGTTACGCAACAAACCAGCAGGGGGTTATTTCAGGGAGCAGGATCATGACTTTTAGAAAGATGAGTATCCAGGTTTGTAGTTGAAATCAATGACCACAGACTTCTTACCTTGGCCCTTTTCCTGCCATGGCTGTGATTAGGAGCTCGTTTCTGCAAGACAAAGTTATTTTACTGGTGTTAATAATTAAGTGCACAGTGCAGATTTGACACATGCAGATAAACACACTTGGAAAGACAGTCCTACCAGCAGATACCGCAATTCATTTGCAGATATTTTAGCTTCTAAAGCTCAGGCTGTAGCACCAAATATCAGAACCATTTATGTATTAATTGACTTCAAGACTGAATTTCTACGACATAAACGGCATGTTATAGATTAAAATAGTGCAGGGGTAAATACAAGTTCCTGCTTCTAAAGTACTGTCATGTACTTGACAAGATTTCATGTTGTTTGCTAATAAATTTATTTGAGCAAGATTTGAACACAACTAGTCTTCTCAGATCAGTGACCGGGTGCATAGAATAGGTGTGAAAACGTGTAAAGAACTGGAGAAACCTGATTTCTTGACCGTGCATTGGCCTGAATGGCTTTTTAACAGGGTCATATGTGCCTGACATGTGACAGATTTGCAGTGGTTACAGTATCACTGTGAGGACAGTGTGCTGATCTGACAGGGATTCCTCTTGCAGTGAGTCCTTGTACCCAAAATAACTAAATCCAAAAGCTGGTTAAAATTTACACTGAAATAAGACTAAATAAGTCAGTTTATACCTAATATACCTTTACCTTTACCTTTACCTTTTACCTTTACCTGTGTGTAATTCATACAAATGTGCACAATAAGAAAAAAACAGGTGTGCATTTATTAGTGCAGAGCCTTTTCTTCCAACAAAGCTTAAAATATAATAGTCTTGGCTGAAAAATATGGTAGAGAGAACAGAGAGGAGTCACATTATTACAGACCAGCTGTATACAAATCCTTATTTTGCTGTAGCGAGGTTATTTCAGAGCAACTATAATGTCATTAACAAAACCAATATAATGTAGATTACAATATAATGGAGTAAAAATTCCTACTAGCACTCTTATATTGGCACTTCTTCCCACCTGTGCATCCTGTGGGGAGCTATCCTCAGGCTCCAGGCCCTCTCCTGTCCCTTCCTTAGTGCCCTGTGGTTGAGGGGAGGTCTTGCCTCGACTGCAGGGCTCAATGAGTGGCCCACTCTCTCCCTCCTGCTGGATGTCTGTTGTCAGGCTCACTGACATCTTCTTAGGGGAGGGGGAGAGGGTGGGAGTTGGGGAGGGGGTTGGGTGGAGAACCCAGGAGTGGCTGGAAAGAAGAGAAAAGAGAGGGAATGTCCTGACAGAGACACATACAGCATATGTGTGAGAGTGTACTTTTACTACACTATCTACCTGTAGGTGGTACCAGATCTGTGCTGGACTCTGTACGGTGAGTCTGGATGGGAACCACACACAGGAAGATGAGGGGAACCCACTAAGGTAGTGTACTGGGCTGGGCTGCAGCAGGGGGCGAAGCGCAGTCCATAGCAAGCCTAAGCCTTTGGGATGGGGCTGTGAGGAAACAAAACACAGATAACAAAATGCTAAAACTACATTCAAAACCACGAATTTAACGATTAAAAGACTGATCTCTGTTTTGTTTGATTACATGTTCAACACAAGCTCCCTCATTTCAGGTGAGGAAAAAAAACATCTGATTATTACATCTTAACATCAATTAAGATTATTATTGACACAACAGTAAACATCCAGTTTTATACATTAACAGCAGGTTGGTGGCAGTAACTGAATAAGGACCTGAATGAGCCAGAACTTTTTCCATTTCATTCACAACAATCTTTTACAAAATCAACTTGAAAAAACAATGACTGTCCAGCTCACTAGCCCATGGTATTGGTTGGCAGTCTAAAAGGAATCTGAGGCAATTATAAACATAAAATCCTTTATTAAATCATGGACAAACCCGAGTTTCTCTGAAGATCAATTTTGTTTTTTGTGCAAAGAAAGAAAAAACACAAATAAAAAGGGTATTTTGGAGGTTTAATTTTCCCCAGTATTGTTACAAACCAACAGACACATCTTTAGTAGAACAATATGACAAGAATATCAACATGCACAACAAAAAAGGCAGCAATATTTACAGCAATCAGGTGCACTGAAGCAGTAGCAGCAAGTCAGGCAGACAAGGGGGAGGGGCACACTACCTCAGCGGTCACTGGGGTCTCTCTCTTTTCTCTCCCTCCGGCTTAGTGCAGCAGCATGGTCTGTCCTCCAGTCAGGAGCCCTGAACACCAAGAGCAGAAGAGGAAGACACGGATGACGTCATGTTTCACACACTGAGTGACTCATCGCTGCTGCTGCTGATCGTAGCAGGGAGGGGGACAAGGCAGCTGAAAGCTCAGAGCATACTGGCACACAGGGTTTATAAATGAGAAGTTCCAGTCTAGTTTAATCTTCCCAAATATACTAAATTTTTCATTATTTGACTTTGTCAGTGCATAAAATGCTGGTTTCTACAATGTGGGCGCCTCTCGTCATTGATGGGAAATGCATCTGAGAAAGAACAAGATAGATTTTTTTTTGCTGCTGAAATCAAACTAGTAGAAATATGTCAGTGACAGTTCATTTTGCAAAGCTGTACAACAAGTGCGGCGACAGTTTTTGCCTTTTCAGCTGGAAGTCGCATATAGCACCAACTACAGTTGCATTCCTTTAGTTAAGTGCAACTAGCAGCTAAGAACTGTGCTGTCATGTATCCCCTCAGATTTGGGGTGTATGCCAGTTTTATCTGCTTTCACAAAGTTGACCATAGAATTAACAAAGCAATGTTTAAATAGAGCATTAAAACAAACACACATCAACGCCTCCTGTTCAAACCCACTAGACATCTTCCAGCTGCAAGCTCATCTTATTCAAACTTTCAGTGATGACAAAACATGTTTAAATTTGGGCTGCTATATCTTCAACAACAAAATTGTTATTACAACAATATATGCGATAAACATATCCTTATCATGACTAGTATTCTCTTGCCCTCACTTTCTTCGGCTAATTTACATCATTAAACCTATTTTCCCAGCATGGAAAAAGATGACACAGAATCACAAACAGCTTTGGGATGAATTCTGGCTCCAAAGCGGTAACTCTGACATCTTAGGCATTACACCCATTACACATAAACTGTACACAGACAGACAACACAGATGAACAACAATCCATCTGACAAGCCTCTTTCCTCTGGTTTCACAGGGTCAATATCAACATAAGTTGCTTGCTGAAAGAAAGATGAAAAGTATGCATTAAATCCCAGAAGCATTCACACATACAACAGTGAGATGAAGCGCAATAGAGCACAAATTCAGCCATCAAAAGCAGGATTGCCAGATTGTTTGCATTCAGTGCGGTTGAGTGCAATTCATGCATGTTCCTGCTTGTACGTCTGTGCTGGCCTGTGTTGTACTGTACTGTACTGTGCTTTGCTGTGCTGGCCTGTGCTGTGCTGTGCTGTGCTGTGCTGTGCTGTGCTGTGCTGTAGGATAGATGAGACGAGTGAACAAATGAGGCAGGGATTCCCAGTGTGGGGAAAACCCAGGCAATGCAACAGCACAAACGTCATCAGCTGCAGCATCAGCAGCATTAAACCACATCACTGACCAGGACACCCACATGCCCCAACCCACTCTGCTTATACAAGCCTGTCTTACAGCGGCATAGAATACAGCCACGCTATCTACTGTATGCAGATACAACTGCCTGACACAGTCTCTTCGAAATAATCGCTCCCTTTTGCTCGCTTAAACACACACACACACACACACACACACACACACACACACACACACACACACACACACACACACACACTGTATTCTTGTGCAAAAAGAATGAATGGTTTTGGATTAGAAAGCAAAGAAAATCATTCATCTCAAGTGTCATTCTTACGGCTGAGTGAATATCCTAGCGTAATAGCAGGGAGGGGCCGCGGGAAAAATTGTGAATCAGAGCCAGGGTGCTTATGAATAAACCAGCTTTACCTATCCTCTCCTCCTCCACCCATTCCTCTGTTATGTTCCCTCAGCTCTCTCCTCAACACTCCCCCCTGCTTCCCTCAAAACACACACACACACACACACACACACACACACACACACACACACACACACACACACANACACACACACACACACACACACACACACACACACACACACACACACAGGCAGGCCCACAGGGTTGCCAAGGAGATGGTAACGTCATTCTCAACTGCTGCCATTTGTGTTGAGCGAGTACCAGTGAGAAGGGCAGGGAGAAGAATGATATTAAAAATAAATACGTGGACTGCAGTGTGCACAGACTGAGAGGGATGGACAGACCGACGCAGAGAGAACAGGGCAGAATCAAAAGAAAAAGAGAATAGGATATGCTAATACCTGCCAATGTATACCAAGTTCAGGTTATCTTCGACTGTGATATAAACAACAATGCGGCTTCTCAGTCATTCAGGTCATGTAATATCAAGCAGAAGACAGTAAAATTAGTGCTGCTGAACTGAAAAGCCTGTGAGACGAACCGTGTAGCCTCATCAAAAACTATGCAGCAACTACGCAGTTGCTTTTGACCTACTATTAGACAAACAGCAATAGCACCTTAAAAACACATATATATGTGCCCATTAACACATTAATTGAAAACAATTAAAGACAAAGAATCTACCCTGAACACAACACAGTTTGCACTAACACATGTTCACAGTGTGCAATTCTGATTGGTTCTTCAAAGTCCACATATTCTGTATCACCTGATAAATGGTCAGTGCAAACAAAATTCATATGAATGAATACTCCAGGACACCTCAAAGATGGGGCTACTGTATGTATCCCACTTTACAGTTAAAACCTGTCAATGTTTAAGTGCTGGTTCAACTGTTAAGCAGTGACAGGGAGTGTTATGTTTACATCAACAAAAACTTAACACGCTGCTCTGAGCAGAGCAGATAAGGACATGTAATTTGGCACGAGTAATATTGCCCTATTGTTGATGGAAAATAACGATGATACTAATTAGGTGAACACAGTATAAGGTCAATGTTACCATAGTATTGTAATAGAATCCTAGCTGTATTATTATAACCACTATTGTGTCCGGTACTAATAAAGAGCATCCTTATTCTTATGTAGTGGTAGCATAAAGTGTTATTCTTAATACAGGGTGCAAACTGCAGACTCAACATCTATAAAACCAGCAGCAGCAGCAGCAGCAGCAGCAGCACTAATCTCTGCCTGTTGTGTCCCAGTTCAGTCAGCGTGTCGGTTGGCCTGATGTTGGCATCTCTCCGCCAACTGTTTGCATCATCACATGTGGCTGCAGACATGCAGTAGGGCAGCTGATTCACACAGGACTCTTGCCAGTTACATCATAGTAAAAGAGGTTATCCACATCATGCTGGCCTCACAAAAGCACATTAACGGGCTGTTGTAATACAGCCTGAGAGGGATGCTTTGATCAGGCATTTAAGAGCAAATATTTATAATCCAGTTTATTATCTTGAAGAACTGTTCAGTTTAAAACAATGACATATTTCTTCTTGTTCCTGAGCATTTCTACAAAAGGTTCAAACTACAGCAACCACTTAATATAATTAAGTGGTTAACTTAAACAAACAACCAGTTTTTCAATTCTTTCAGACAGATTTCTTTCAACTATGAGACAACATCAGAGATTCAGGTGTCACCATGAATATATTAGTCCTTACAACAATAACTTAGCTCCCCATTTTCTTTTACAAAAGAACAAGGAAATGATCCATTTTCTTAGATTTGGTTTGAAAAATGATGAACCAACTCTTTACTGAGGACTTTTATCAGTGTGAAATTAAATTTTGTTAAATTTGAAGAAAACACAGTGACAGCTGTTTCACAAAACCCCATGAAACCTAGACAGCTAGACGGGCCATCTACATAGACACACCACCCACAAAAAAAAGCATCTGTCATAATGCGGGGCAGGGCACCCTGACCCATTTCACACACATTACCAGCCTTGCAGCCTCTGAAACGGGCCTTCCCAATGACAGGCAACCAGCTGAGACACACAGGTCATACACTGCCCTGTCCACTGTGTCAGGTTACCACACCATAGACTGCCAATGGGAGGGGGCCCGGAGTGAGACAGTAAGTGTGAGTGTGTGGTGAGCCAGTGAGTGAAAGAGGCAGAGAGAGCTATCTCTGGTCAGCACTGTGTGTATGTGTTCATGTTTGTGCTAAGGCGCACAGAATGTATATCGCCACTTCAGACAGTGGGCTGGCCGGACTAAATATTTCGTGCGAGTATGAGCTCACTGTCAAATTTAGCTGCTCCAGGTCAAGCTTGGTCAGGGTCTCAGCAATAGTGAAAAGCAGGGCAAGCAGCAAAACTGAGAGGAATTCTATTGCGTGGTCGCTGGTTAGAGTGGCAGGCTTGTTTGTATTTTTTAACCGATTAACTTATTAGATAACTAAGGTTAACTAACAGACATTGTGTACATGGAGCCAAAAGCCATGGTTTGATACAAGTTACTGCCAAAGAGCATCAATATATGAATTTGACAAGCTGTAATTTTAAAAACAGGGTGCATTTGGCAAAACCTACGCATTGATCTGAAATGAAGTTAATCCATCCAAATCCAAAGTAAATGACAACAATCTCAATAATCAGTTAGGAGTTTTAAGATGATTAATCAATTACTTGATTAATCATTGAGATTAAATCATAATTGGTGATTTAATGGATGCTGAAAAATTACTGATGATAAAAACAGTCAGCAGTTTATCAGTGTTACACATTTTGGCCAGTAGCACATACTGTATTGTCATGGGTATGAAAAGAGCATCCTCGAAAGGCTCAGTCATTCACAAGCAAGGGTGGGGCGAGGTTCACTGCTTAATGAAAACAGATTGTATAAAAGATATAACTACATGCGCTCTGGAACAGTTTCTATACCCACTGTTGGTAGACGGTTAATTTGCAAATTACTGCTTTGTTTTTAATTACGTTTTACAAAGCATCTTAACTTTTTGGAATTGGGGTTGTACAGTGGCCATCTGCTCTGTCCTAGATGACAGACAGAGTGCAAGTGAACAGACAATAAGCACTCCCTATTCCTTCCTAATTTTGTGTGGGTAATGATTAGAGCTGATTCTATTATCAGTTATTTATTTCATTCATTACATTATTTCAAGTTTTGTAATGGAGAACTATGTGTAGCAGACATGCCTCTCCATTTTCTCTGCAGAGGCTGAATGAAAGATGAAGGTGAATGGAAGCGCAGAACGCTGCAAACAGGAGTGAGCAAGCACGCACAAACCCACAGACAGTAGTGGGAGAGACATACACAGGCAGTTCGACCCAATTCAGCTCCTCTGTATTCAACTGCGCACCTCGCCCATTTGACGTCAGAGAGAACCCATTTCACAAAAGGCAGCAAGGTTATGTCTTCACAGAGTGGAGGCTGATGTGTGTGAGTGTGTGTGTGTGTGTGTGTGTGTGTGTGTGTGTGTGTGTGTGTGTGTGTGTGTGGTGATGGCAGAGTTTGTGCAAGCTCAGTGCCTGCACATATTATATATCAGCAGCACTTGCAGTGTGTGCATACCAGTGTTTGTCTATGTCAGAGAGGATTCCCCTTTGCGTCGGTTGCACAATCTCACACAGGGAGGGGTAGAGAGGGCTGGCAGAGCAGTAGGGACTGTAGGGGAACAGTCCAGGCACAGTCGCACTAAAACTGAGTCTGTGTTTCACACAGTAAAAATACTGATACATGTATCACTGGCTACCACACACACAGACACTCCAGAACACTGTAATTATTTTCAGTCATGAGCTATGAAAAAGTGACAAAGGTGACTGTGTGGCTCAGAAAAACAAAGCCTGGAAACATCCATGATGATAATGAAAAAAAATATCCTAACAAGACATAAAACACAGATGAGAGGAACATGAATGGTCAAATACAACGTAAGACAGGGTTTCTCTTTTTCCATCTACGTCTCTTTCTGTCCTTCTCCGTGCCACCCCCTCTCTCGATTCTCTTTCAGTGCTATGAGGATACCCCTTCCTGTCTTCCACCCCCTCCACATCAACCCCTCCCATCAAGAGCTCACTCTCCGTCCACACACTACTAAGTCTCAGCTTTCTTAGTCTCTCTCCCTCTCTTTTTCTTCCTCTTTTAATGTGTCTTCTTAAATTGTCAGGCCTGCTGCTGACGCCATCCTCCTCCACTCAGCCAGCCCACTCAGTCCTGTGGGACGAGCTATGACTCATTCTCTCCCTCCTTCCCTCCTCTCCCTCCCTCCCTAGTTACCTACCTACCTTTCTGCAGCTCTCTCCAAGTCTCCCTGTCTCCGTTGCTCTCACTAGTTATAACCTATGTATAGTTCTCTGCTGCGTGTGGGGGAAGAGAAAAAAATGAGAGTGAAGGATAAAAACTCAAGAAAGTGGGTGATGGAGAAAAGAGATGTTGGCCAAGTGAACGACAGTCTCCCTCCTGCATAATGAACGAATGGAGAGAGAGAGGGGATCCTGATCGTGCGTGCATTATTGACGAAAGCAAGGGTACTGGAATGTGGGTGAGGGAGAGGGCCAAAATTACAGAAGTAAATAAAAATGATGAAATAATCACAATCAATACAGACAGTAATGAAGCAAGGCAAATGTGAACTAATTAAAATAATTAGAAAAACTCACTTTGAATTTTTTTCAATATTACTTTTCTTTCTTTAACCATAAAATCTTTATTTCTTAACTCTTCATTGTGGATCTCAGTGATCAGATCTAGAGATGTTTGTGCCATTAACATGCTGAAATCTTTACTTTGATATGGCGCATTTCCTGTTAAAGCAAGGTGGTGGAGCAGGACATAACAGTGCATTCTCAACTTTAGACCTACTGGACATCAGGGACAAAGGGGAAGAATTATCTGAACAAACATATGTACAGTACCACTCAAAAGTTTGGACATGCCTGCTCATTCAATGTTTTTTCTTTATTTTTATCATTTTCTACATTGTACATTAGTACAGACAACATCCAAACTATGAAATAATACTTATGGAATTATTTAGTAAATACAAAGTGTTAAACTAACATTAACTAACTGGCTGATATCTTGAGATGCTGGTTCAAGATATCTATTTAATTTCTTCTTCATGATGCCATGTATTTTGTGAATTGCACCAGCCCCTCCTGCAGCAAAACACCCCTACAACCCCTACATGAGGCTGCCACCCATGCTTCATGATTGAGGTAGTGTACTTTGGCTTGCATGCCTGCTCCATTTCCTCCAAACATTATGGGCCAACAGTTTAATTTTTGTTTCACCAGTCCTGAGGAAATTTCTCCAGAAAGTATGATCTATGTCCCTATGGACAGTTATATTCTGTAGTTTGTCTTATTTTTGGTGTTTTTGGAGCAGTGGCTTCTTCTTGCTGAGGGGCCTTTCAGGTTATGTTGATATAGGAATCTTTTTACTGTGAATCTAGATGCTTGGGTAGCTGTTTCCTCTAGCACCTTTACACGGTCCTTTGTTTTTGTTCTGGGATTTATTTGCGCTTTTTGCACCAAAGTACATTCATCTCTAGGAGACAGAATGTGTCTCCTTCCTGAGCGGTATGATAGCTGTATTGTATTGGTTTGTACAGATGAACAAGGTAACTTCAGGCGTTTGAAAATTGCTCCCAAGGATGAACACGACCTGTGGTTTTCCACATATTTTTTTTGAGGTCTTGGATGATTTCTTTTGATTTTACCATGATCTCAAGGAAAGAGGCACTGAGTTTGAAGGGCATTAAAATGCATCCACAAGAACAACTCAGATTGATTGAAATGATGTCAGTTAGCCTGCCAGAAGCTTCTATAGTCATGTCATCATTTTTGTTTTTAATTTCCAAGCTGTTTAAAGGCACAGTGGCTTAGTGTATATAAACTTCTGCCCCAGTGGAATAATGGGAAATAAAAAATAATGTGAATTTTAGGTGAAATAATTTGTCTGTAAACAACAGTTGGAAAAATAATGTGAGACACGCACAACGTAGAGGTCCTCAAGGATTTTCCCAAACTATAGTTCGAAATCTGTAGAATGGTTAAAAAATCAGTTTTAACGACTTAAGTGCAAGTAAACTGTAACTTCATAACTGCAGAGCATAAGTTCACAACAGTTACCAGCCTCAGAAATGATCAATTAACAGCACTAAAAGGAGGAGCCCACATAAATACTAGTAGCAGACACATCTCAGCATCAACTGTTCAGAGGAGATTGTGTGAATCATTAAATTTAAAAAAAAAAAATACATTTATCGTGAAATATTCACATTTTCCTAATTTGCATTTTAAATCACACATTATGAACACGAAATATGCATTATATCTAGAGTATCAGCAGGGTTGTGCAGAGCTATAGTGTAAAAATCCCATATTTTGATAAAATAATGTTACACAATGTAACACTTTTGTACAAGAGAAAATAAATGACTCAGGTCTGCATGTTTATACAAGAGACTAACAATACATATTTATCTCTAACCCCATATTAATGTATAAAAAATTGATGACTGAGTCATATAATTTTCAGCATCTTATTGATATGAAATCTTAAAAAAAATGTTGGTCTTCTTTTCTTTACCTGACACCAGCTTAATTTCAGAACTGTCAATTAACTTTATGTTACCTTAAATTCAGGAAAATGTGTTCAACAAATGAAACACTGCCAGGTGAAAATACGGGCAAAAACGAGAGGGAAAATTAATCAATATAAAGCTGAGTAGAAAAAGGATTTCCCTTGGCTACTTCTGACAAGGAACTGCAGCTCTTGTTCTGTTGCTAATGCAGGGAGTCTCCATGCTAGATTTGAGGAGACGACCCTTAAATTATGAGTCCTTTTATTAAGTGATGTCTGCCCACGCTTTACTTAAAACCTGTGCGATAACAGGAATTAAAATATTCTGAATATGTCTGAAAAGGGTTTAAGGTGCAACAACAAATGAAGACTGCATTACACGAGAAACCACGTGGAAGGAGAAACAAATCTAAAGTGTGAACAACCACAGCACGAAAAAAAAAGTTTCAGAAGAACAACTGAAGAGAAAGAATGAGTCACAATCAAGAAAAACCCGTTGCTGATGTTGAAGACAAGGAAATAAATTTGTGATGCTGGACTTAAACTTTACATTAGGTTTGCACTAAATTCAAGGTTACATTTTGCTGCGAGAAACTTTTTTTTGGAATGAAATAAGATCACGATAATCAAGAAACATTGTACTGATGAAATTCATACAACCATTTGAAATACTGCATGAAAATGAAAATTGTGATGCAAAAATTATCATCCCCTAATTGTGAATCAGATTCTATTAACTGTCAAAATAAGATATATGATTTTTTTTTCTATGATTATATGATTTTTTTAAACCATACTGTGCAGCCTTAATTTGGATGGCAGTTTTAATAGCATATGCCCCTTATTATAGACATTTTCTATTTAATTTAAACAACTATTCATAATAATAAATTTTTACATGATCAAAGAAAATCAAGAATTGTATATCCCTGCCTACCAATTAAAAAACAAGATATTAACTCGTATTTATTAGGCTGAAATTTTACACTGTGCTTAAGGACGCTTTGGGACGCAATAATACAAAAGAATACTACTACTATGTACAACTTACAGGATTGAACTGTAGAGATGAGAAAATGTTCATATAAAATAGTGCTCTGTAACAAGTACACTTCATTTTTCTTGCATAAAACCAAATTTTTGCTTTGACAACAAACAGACAACATCGATCAAATGTCTGCACTACTTAAGGCGGTGCACAGATACATTTTAACGTAGTCTTTAAACCATTAGAAACACAATCAAAATAATATTTCTTAGCTGTCCAATAAATATATAAATGACAGAATGTTATCTTATCAGGGTTATCTTGTCTTTTCAAGTACAGTGAAAGATTTGTGGAAGATTCTGCCTGCTCAACTTGAGCTGCTGATGTAACTTGAAGAACTGTGTCAAAATGAAATTGGGAGGCAGCTCCTGCACTCATTATAAACCTTACGTAATTTATCAGTTTCTTTTACTGTGAGAGTGGGGGGTGGCAGTAGAGGAGTGTAAGAGAGAGAGGAGAAAAAAAGGGAAAGATGGAGGAGCAAGGGGTGGCTAGTGAGACAGGAAGAGAGGAAAAACTTCTCAATGATGAAACAATCTGTGCTGTTAAGCGATTGGACCAGACTTCCACCAATGGGAGGACCAGCTCCATGGCAACAGGCTCTGTCACCAAGAGAAAAGCAGCCATATCCCTCAACACCCCCATATTTTCTCTTCCTTTCTCTCTCACGACCCCCCTCCGTTCCCCAATTACAAGGCCCGGTGTATTTATCACTGGGTAAACACAAATAAAAGAGCACACAGACACACACAGCAGCCTCATGGGTTACTTATAGCCCGAACAACACGGCTCAATTGCACAGACACAACAAACATGCACATGCGAACCAAACAAGGCTTGCAGATGTACACACAGGCAAACAGACTTAATGGGGCTTACGTAGTGATCAGAATGTGAGTCATTTGCACACACAGTTATTTAAATGTGCAGATTGGTGATGACTCTTCTCACACACCGTCTGACTGCAGACAGTTCTGTTCCACTTCGTCCTGATGAGAGCAATGACTAACTATCAGGTCTGGTGGAGCTGAACCTTGAACTAAACAGACTGAGCTCACAGACACAAGAACAGACCTCCGGAATAAGGAAGTAGGCCTCAGCAGACAAAAAGAAACTACCCTCCACTCACGGACATAAATATGTGCAAGATGAAGTCAGCATGCATCAAAGGGCATCATTCCTAAGTACCAAACCAGCTTCACTCGGCTCAACTAGCTTTAAAGGCTAAACCTAGCTGATATGAGGTGGTAAACCACAGGACTTCAGCCTTAATGTTTGAGGTTAACCCTGTAACTTATTGGAAGCATAAATAATACACAGTATACAATAATAATGGACTGCTGCTTATTCACTGAAGATGCTAAATCAGCAGTGCATGTTCAGAGGTGAAGTGTCTTAGAAGCAGTGATACAGGCTCAAGTGCGCTCCACAGTTTGTGGATGACAGCATGACAGGCCAATAGACAAATATTGCTGTGCAGACAGGTTTGTGTTGAGCAGGATAAACATGAGGTGCACACCTAGTAAGCAGTATTGACATAATGACAGAGATTATGACGTAATAAATTAGCAATATTCATTTTATGTTTTATATTACCTAATATTTCATTTACTGTAAATATTGTTGTTGCCACGATGAATAACCTTAGAATCCATTTTAGATCAACTTATATAAGCAACATAATCTTTATAACACCCCACGAGGGCACTGTAACTCATCTCTACACATAGAAAGCAATAGTCAAAATGCAGAAACCTTCACTAATTTGTATCCGATCTGTGCATAGACAATACCAAATCTGTTGTGGCTGCTATGTATACTGTAAGTGCTAGTGTGTCAAGAACTTGATCTGCACGTACCAGTTAGAGCTGGTTGGGAGTGGTTTCCACTCCATTTCAACTTGGCACACCAAACGCTACATGCCATTCTTGCACACTTGAATCAACAGCTGTGTGCAGCAAATAAAATATCATGTGTACAAACAGCATCGTAACCAAAACATCAACCAACACTTAGAAGCTCTAAAAAGATTTAAGTTTATCACAGCATGGCACTACCTGCTGTAGAATTCAAACATACTTTTACATATGACCAGTCTCCATGGTTGACATACTAATAAGGAAAGCTCTGGATTGAGAGGGCAGAGGATAGGTAGCCAGCTCCATCAGTGGGATTTCCTGGAATGTCTCACCCAGGTAGGCAGGGACTCCAGCCCTAAGGGAGGAACTGCCAATGACCGCTAGAGCATAAATCAAGCTCAAGCCACCACACAACTTTATTGGCACTATTCCTCCTCAGCACTCTGGATATCTCAAAATATCTCTCTCACTCTCACTAACTCTCCCTCGGTTTTGCTGGTGGTCTTTAGCCAACAGGCTCTGCCTCCAGCTTAAGATGCATATTTTATCACCCCGTTAGGCAGCTTGCTAAACGTCACACATTTGTAAGGCCAATGTCTTGGCCCCAGGTATGATAAAGACAATACAACTCTTATTGTCTCTTTCTGGCTGTGTCTCTCTCACCCAATATCTTTTATTATTTGTCCTATACCATTTCAGAGCAGAGTGGAGCAGCAGCGATTCCTGCTACCCCTCAAAGCATTTTGTAATCACTCCATTCCCAGTGTCCTGTTTGCTCTGCACTGACACCAAGAGAAATCCTGCTCCTTTACATTCCATTTCAAATACGGTGAGTCCTATCTTTCTGTTGCACAATACAACACAATAAGAAAGATTTAAACGCATCACAAATGATCATTAAGTTAGTGAAAAGTGTTTCAACCTGAATGGAAAATTTCCCACTAGCCTAAGTTGTAAGATTTCTTGAATAAAGTGAAAGGAGCAAAAAGAAGCTGGAGGAAGAAAGTGAAGCAACTGGCATTCTTGGCAAGTTTGGAAACAGTATTCAACATTCGATATCTACAGTGAGGGAATACATCACTCTGACCAAAACGAATTCAATTTCCCACAAATAAAGCTAAACAAAATTGTACTTTTTCACCTATCTGAACGCAGGTGCTTGTGGGATGGATCTGTATCTTGGAGTGAGAAAAAAAAATATCCAATGTTCCAAGCTTTTTCATGTTTCAGGCAAAATCGTGCCACCATGCTCCCACACCCTGTTCCTGCCTATAGCAGATTGTGTCTTAATCTCTCTTCCACAATCTTGTAGCCCTCAAATAAGCACTGAAACTTTTGCATTTTGTCTGAGTGGTCAAAACAATCTTTGATTCGAGAAGGGCACTAAAATGTCTCCTTGAATAGGTTTGGAAGCATCAAACTAGTCTTGTTAAGTTTTGCATGTTAGGCTTTGTTAAATTGTGGGCGATCATGATTTTTATTATTTTCTTTGGCAACATTTGTGCAGTGCTGTACAAGATTTACATGCATGTCAATACCATTTACTGGAGTTTTGAGGTTATATCCACATATTGTGACAAAGCTATCTAGATCACCAAAGCAAATTCCTCAAGCATATTCCTTAAATGTTAATTATGAAGCGCAAGTTGTTAAAGAGTGGGATAATTAGGCCCTCTCCTCTTCAGGAACTTAATAACCTGAACTTGAAGGAACCTTTGGCCAATAGGATTTTTCCCAATTTGGTACTCCAGAAGCAAATCCTAACTAACTTCAGGAATCAAATCTTCTCTCAGGAAAGCCTAAATATTCAATCTAACATTGCTTGACAACTATGACTGTTACCCTTTTTCCTAAATCAGGTCCTAACAAACAGTTAAGATAGGATCTAAGCTAGGGCGTTTCTGCTCCTCATTTCTACTGCATTTTACAAACCATGACATTTTGAATACAAGTCATTAAAACTGGTTCAGTTGGACAAACGTAAAATGTTCAACAGCTTAGTGAACATGACAAAAACTGCCAAAAACGAACAGAGAATACGAGTTAAGCCCATAATAATTCCTGGCCTAATTAAAATAGATCAATTTTCAGAATTATGAAACTGAAAATTTTTAAGCATGTTGTTGTGACAGAAAGGTAAATTTCAAAGGTCTGTTAACGAAATGATTAGCCACACAAGGACACTGTAGTGGATTGCCCACTATTCAATACTGTAGACAGTTGATCAATATAGGCCAAATCAATTGCCATGATTGACGCACATGCTGTGGCATAGTCAAGCGTGATGGATGACCTACTAGCAGCAAAACTAAAAGAGGAAAAGAAAAAGAAATTGCATGACAACAGGAAAAGTGGTATCTACATTTTTAGAAGGCTGGATCAGTGGACTCAAGACGCTATTAAGCACAACCAAGGGTTACCTGCATACAGTGTACAGTACAGTACATTGTCTCTGCTGATGTTGAAAGAAGTGCTGATAAATTGCAAGATCCAAAAAATTTGTCAATATCAAAATAAACTAACTTTTTGGTCAGTGCTAATGCAAAGCAAGTGCCCATTTGAAAATGAGTGTAGCTCCCATTAGAATGAATAATTGCACCCTGAGCAGGCCTTTTATATAGAAATTAGTGTTTAAGCAGAATTAGGTATTTTTAGGTATCTTTCTAGAAACTTTTGATACTAAGCAATGTGTTGGACAATAAAATATATGAAATACATTCAGGATAGATCATAGCATCATAAACCACTGTGCGGTGTCTTGGCATCCGATTAGGCTTCAAACTGATGTATGTTTTACACAAACTGGACTTCCTGGATTGTATGCACAACAACACACCCTCACCAATGAAGCCCCAAAGTTCTGCTTTGGGTCTGAACATCCCCTAAGGGGCTGAGTGAAACTTCTATTTACATGATGAAAAAGATGCTCTTAGCTATAACCTGGCTAAATGTTAAATAATGCACTGCCCAACAGCTGGATGTGTCCAGATGGTGACCAATGTCCTCTATGATCTGCACAAACACCTCCATTTGCCACAGCCAGGCTTAAAGACAGCTGGCTGGATGGGCTGCCATGCCCAAACAGTGATGGAGAATCAAGTGCTGCCAGCTAGCCAACTAGCCAGCCTAACCCGGAAGTCAGGCATCCAGCCAGTCAAACTGCCAGGCTGTCTCTGTTGGGCCAGCAGAAAGTGTGGTCTCTTACAATGTGGCTTGTGCACTCCAGAAGAGCCAGCAGGACGGCAACATGCCAGTCATTCAGACATCCATCCAGCCAACATCCAGCCAACCAACACTCAGCTCTGTCTACCACCCAGCATCCCTCTTCAACTACTCTTCAGTGTTCCTCCTCCCTCCTTCTTTCCCCAGGCACCTTGCCAGCTAAATATAGTCCCTTCAAATCCCACAGGCCCACAAGGGTCAGGGTCTGCAAACCAAGCACACACCCCAAACAAGGTCTCTCTGTCATACGCTAGATGAGATCTCTAGTACCCATCAACACAGACGGATTTAAAACCACAAAGAACAGAAACTATAACAGTAAGTCAGCACAGACACACACAAAACATGGCCTCTGTCCTTTCTGCATTACCATTACACCAGGCATTGGGTGACTGTGATGTTCCAACCATGACGACGCTGTGCTAAAATAGAAAAATAGGGGATGATGACAGGCCTGTTGGCTGTAGGAGCTGTGGACACAAAATGACATGCATACTGTATGGACCATTTGACAGACGGGTAAGCTCATCTAAGTGGGGCCAATATTCATCTATATTTGAATACAGCTGTGCAGATCCTGATCGAGTCACTAACCTCCTACCTGACATGTCTGGAATAAAATTTTAAGAGCCTACATCACACTCTTATGTGAGAATATCCATTAATCCATAAGTGCCCATATAATGAAAGGGATTTTTCTTTTTCTTTTACTATGATTATTCAGCTTCAGCAAAAGAAAACACTTTCCACAGCATACATTCTGCATGCTAAATTAAGAAAGTTTTACTCTGGTTTTTGAAATGTGTTGCCATTGTTAAATTCATAAAATTCTTTGTCCTCTCCTAATCCATTTCACATTAGAGAATGAGTGTATATGGCACTGACAACACTGCATCCTCAGCACAGATTAGGAAGGTAGTGTTAATTTGAGAAACCGCACACGGCAGTGAGTTGTTAGATCACGCAGCTGACCTGACAGTGGCACCTCGCTGCGCTATGCCATCTGTTTACCTGTAAAAGCCAACCACTCCCAATACCTCCACCTGCCTAAGGATAGCAATTATCTATCCCCACCCGCTTCACGTTTTTCTTGCCTCTCTGTCCCCCAATCTCTTCATCCATCATTACAACCTTTGACTTACGTCAGAAACAACCAATCCTTAACTTGTTTTAGTTCAGTATAGCATGTTCGCCATCATCCTCTCCACTCTAAACTCATTTACTTAATGATTTCCATTTTAAAAGGTGATGTATTGGCTTTAGAGGCCTCTTACTGACACCTTTTTCTTTCTCTCAGTTGTTCCCTCTATATGTCTGTCTAGAAACTTCAACAAGTGGGTATGTCTCTTGGCCAGTCTAGTCAGAGCATAAGGGCGATTCAAGGTTGGGCTGGCCTAATTTGCACCACAGCGTCACTTTTCCATGACCATCATGACTCTAAGGTAGAAGTTTTTGTTTAAAATAGGTGTTCTTCAGGATTTAATAGCCATACATCATAGTTGCTATTAACTTGCTGCCTACAAGAAATCTGTTTTGTTTCCACTACAGCTATTTGCATGCAGTCTTGCAATTCTGAGGCAAGTGAACTGATAGACTCACATTAACAAAATAAAGACACTGGGATATACAGACAGATTCAGCACACAGACATAAACATGCAAGTAACACAATAAAAACATAGTGGAAGCAAAAAGTTAAAAAAAAGACTGAAATATTGAGGGAAGAGGCTGTGAGAAGGGACAAGGGGATGGGCATTGAAGCATTTTTTTCTCATATGTTTGTTGATCTAAAAAGTATGAGGATTTTTTTTTAAAGCATCACATAAGCAATTGTGAACCCTCTGACTTAAAGGCAATTACAGCGGCAGTTACTCAAGGGTTTGCTATTGATTTTCTCCTCTTTTCCTATCCCCTCTCGTGCTTCCTCTCTCTCGTACTCAGTCTTTTTCCCACGCATTGACAATTAGTATGCAGGATTGAGGCTGCAGGAGCTCCAACTACCTGGAGAGCAGAACTCCAGTCACAAACAAACAACAAAAGTAATGGTCATACGCACAGACAAGGATGCACATACACAATTTCATAATGCGAGGGGATAGATTAAATTATGCCTGTCAGGGCTAAAGCAGCTAGCTTTAGCCACTTCAGCTATCCATGTATTTTCGTGTTCAAGAAAGGGGCTAACATATGGACTGGCAGACATCAGGAAGAAAACAGCATTAGCCCTAGCAACCTGACACCAAATGGGCAGCTTCTATCTAATTTGGGATTTGCTGTGGTTGTTGTCTGTCTTTTGCATTTCTAATTGACAAGAGGGTAGAATCATGGGATCGTTGTCATTTTATGAGCCAACATCAAGCTAGTTGAATTAGGGTGCATCACTTAGGACACTGATACATCTTGATTTATTATAATGGTATAAGAGGTTCACACACATACACAAACAGTCAGTCATTATATAAACAGCCCATATCCAGCACAAGACAGATCTGGGCTGAGTGAACAAAAAAAAAAATAAAAGGATGAGGCTATGAGGAGGACTGTGAGTCTGATTTTGCTAGGTTATAACCATAAGAACAGAAAAATAGAGAGAAAAGCCAGGTCTTCTAAACCTGAAACAGTGCTGAGGCCATGAGGACGGCTTGCTATTTATAGCGACAGATTTTTTATTCAGGAAGGCTCTGCTGTTGTGCTTTCTCTCAAGCTGGAGCTGCCTCTCTCTCTCTCACCTCCTCTCTATTCTTTCTCTATTCCCGCACATTGTGTTCCACAAATAAAGGGGGAAAACACTGACATATGCAGGTGTAAATGTATATTGTCTTTGGAGATCAAAGGAGATTTCAAATTTCCGATGCATTCATAAAGGGTCATAATAATCCAGCGCTGCACACCTTCAAACCTTGAGGATCATTGAGGATAAACTTCAGGGTCTCTTAACGCAGGACTTCCCACATGCAGCCTTATGTAAGCCCATAGGTTGTCCTTTTTCCCTGCACCCCTCCCTCCCTCCTCAGTATGACAGTGTTGCAGAGTGACGCCTACTTCTCAGTGACTCTCCACCCCCACCAGGCCACCTCCACCCTCCTCTCTCCCTCCTCCCACACAGGGACACAGTGGAAGGGAATTCCTCATTACCTCAGCATTTGCCTCACTAAACACACTTTGTGTGCATCTGTACAAACATATACAAACATAAACTGACCACTAGGCATAAATAAAAACACTACTACAGTCACCACAAATTAGACGGCATCTTCCTGCTGGTAATATATAAAATCATCTACGTAAAACCAATCATGCTCCTTCCAGCTTGGACATACTGATAAAATGATTTCCAATTATATAAGAAGAAACCGCATGCATAGCATATGAAACTATCTTCCAGTGAGCCTCATGTGAGTTTTGCATTTTTTTACTGAGGCATAATTAAATTAATTGCTGCAGGAACTTTATAAAGAGCAGCAAAGAAATGTGGCAAGGTTTGGGGCAATTATAGCTACAGAAAAGGGTGCACGCTAAAGCAAATCTCAAGAGTTGTGAAAGGCACATGAACAAGCTACATCTCACCAACAATTACTAACACCCACTGACAAAGACACACATACACACATAGCACATGCTTACTGTATTTAGAGTTCAGCTCTGGATCTCCAGTCAAGTTGAATCAGGTCTCTCACAAATAAAAGCACATTATCGCAAGAGAAGCAGCAGCACCAGCAGCAGCAGCAGCAGATACAGCTCTGGACCAAGACAATGCTGACATGGTTTTATCTTGCTAAGTAGTACAGATGAATGAATTCCATTTCCTGCAGCATGTAAATAGCAGAGTTTCAGGGGTGTTTACCTCTGTCACTCTCTTCAGCTCATTCTACATTCGTCTTCACGCTCGCTCTGTTCCTTTCCTGCCTGTAGGTACTAACAGCTCTGTTTCGTTAATGGGTTTCATGAAAATGGACAGAAAACTCTATTTTGACTGCCCCCTCTCTTTTTCTGAATGAAGCACAAGCAGTACAGGGAAACCAAAAGCCTTGCTTGTTGGCTGGCTCTCTTCCTACTGCTCTTATGCTATCATGCGCACAGTTTGCACCGCTCCCTTATCCTCCAACCCTCCCTTTCGTGTGGATTCTCTCTGTCTCTCTCTCTCTCTCTCTGTGTGCGTGTGTGTGTGTGCATGTCTCTCTCTCTCTCTCTCTCTCTCTCTCTCTCCTCTCTCTCTCATCTCGTTTGCTCTCTGCCTCTGTGTAACAATATAATTGCAATGACAGCCAACCCAGTGCTCACAAGAAGCCCAGCTGTTTAAAGCCCTGCTTGGATCGGCCTATTTGTCACTTGATACAAAAGCAGGATGCTTATTTGAAAGATTACAGAATATAAGGTTATCCTTTCACAACTTCTATTTAAGGTTCAGTATTTTTTTTTTGTTTTTGTTTTTTTTTGCGGGCAGAGGACACAGTACAAGCACACTCTAGTCATCCTTCATTACTCTCCATTTCATGGGAATATATGAAGTCATTATCTGTAGCCTGTGTTTGGGCAAAGTGAATGAGCTTTAAGTACAGACAACTGCTGGTGAAACAGAGTGCTGCTGCAATGGTCAAAAATAAATTATGAAAACAGGATGTTTTGAGGGAAAGATAGTGGGAAAATAATGAAACCACCTCATTAGCTAGGAAAACCCTTAATCCCACAAGACGACATATTTGCATCTTCTCCCTGCAGGCCCCACACTGGAAACGGCAGCTGAAAGACGCAGTGGAAAAGAGGCAGTCAAAAGTTCAGCATCAAAGGAAACGTGAGCAGGGAACTCTGGGTAAGGTAGCATCAGTCCAGGGATGTCTGTCTCATAGATGGTTCAGTTCTCAAGTTGACCGCACGTGACAAGGTTTTATATGGGACTTGGGGGCAAAATCTGATCAGAACAATGTGCCAAGTTAGGCAGTAAGCCAGCTTTGAATCAAAGTGAAAGATCAGTGACAAAGCTAGTTTTTAATCGCTCAATCAGTACTGAATATTTTGGCTGTAACTCTAACCAGGATGACTTATAAACCATGTAAACACTCTACAGTACGATAATGGGAAAACCATCAGAGTGGAGGGTAAACAGACCAATGGTTACACTTAGGGATAAATCCCTATAGGTTTCCAGTATAGGTAACTTCATTTCCAGATATCGATACATAAGGCACATTTCTCTTTGTACTGTTTGACATGATTTTTGTGTAGGTGGTAAAAGAGGTTAGTGCTGCTTGAGTCTGTTGTGGTGACAGCAATCACCGGTGACTGGGCAGCACCTGAGAAGCTCATTATGCATATGCGATTGGGGGGTGGGCAGCTATTGCATCACAGCGGCCTTGGCCCCCCTGGCAGCACCCCTGGCCATTCTAAATTATTTAACTCATATAATCACACTAACCTCTGTGGTGACTGGAACTGCTTCTCTTTTGTGAGGCGTCTGATGTCAGATGGCAGAGATGATGATGATGCTATTCACAGCTGGTTTGGGTCAGTCCGTCATGGAAGCACTGAGTCAAAACAGTCAGTTTCAAAGAGAGCTGCTCAGAGTCTTTACTTTGCAGGTTAATGATTTCATGTTGTAGGTTGTAAGGCACATCAGCTAGTTTCAAATTGAACAGTGTTGCAAATATGTTCAGCTCCTTTTGTTTACTTTTCATGTCCTGAAATCTCTCATCAAATGTCTGAAGGAGTTTTCACACTCCCCAGCATATTCAATGTCATGGCAGGCTTTTGTCCACCATGAAGGCCAAATCACACAGACACTTGCTATCATTGAATTTCCTTCTCAGGTTTTCCTTAATCTCTATGAATTATTCCAGACAAACAGCCAGTTGGAAACAATTTTACATTGGTTAGTGCTAGCAGCTCTGCAGCAGCAACCCTCCTTCACAAATTCTCCCTCTGAATGAGGTTTCAGCTTCTTAGCTATTAGCACTCACGCCACAAAACTTGCCTGCATAAAACGGTCTCTATCAGAATGTGGTCTTGTGAAAGCTGCTTGTTGGCCATGCAAACTCTGCAGAAGAGAGTTACCTTTATCCAAGGGCATTTGTCCTTGCAGCTCATCCACTTTAGCTTGGGCTAGAGCAATTTAATGACTCTAGAGATTAGCCTTAGGTTCCTCAACCCTGATCTAAGTGCTCCTCAGTGCAGTTAGATACAACACTTTCCCACTTTCCAGATATGGCACTAGGGCTGAACAATTAATAGAAATATTAGCAAAATCTCAATATGGCAAAGTGCAATATCCAAACTACAATAATCACATCTTCATTTTTCTATTTTGTCAGTGAAAATAAAATGCAAAAATCACCATTCCCAGTCAGACTTTTGCAGGCTAAAAGTTAGTTGTTGCAATAATGCCATAGGGCTGAATGTACAAAGCAAAATATTTTCAGCAAGACTTTTAAACTCTCAACCACGAGCCTGGCATGAAACAGTAGGCGATGTTGATTTGCATTTGGGTACAGATTAAAGCTTTCCACCAGCCAGCCAACGTAAGGCTTTTACTGTGAAGCAGCTACAGTTTCCTGTAGCCTTAGACAATGACGTAAACAACTGCAAACTCCTTGATGCATTGAAATAAGCCTATATTAGAAATATACACATTTTTTGGCCAGCAGGCCCGTTTAAAATATAATAGGAAAGAGTGTTAAAAGAATTAAGAGCCACAATGAGCTAATCAGATGGAGACGTACACTCAACAGGTGCTTGTTGCAGTTCAGGCATTCATCAAAACACAAAACACTTCACCAAGTGAGACCTTATTATGTTTTTGGTGCATGGAAAACAACTTGCGCTTAAAACAACAAGTTAAAACAACAACTCGAGTCGGCCATACGTGTGTTGAAATGTGCATAACTGTTGAGCCACAGGGTAACACTGTTGGTCTAAACTTTACCTTAGCAAAGGCACATTTCTAGCAATTTAATTAGTGGTTCTCAGCATCTAACCCAAGCTGTAGGACACAGTGGTGGCCCAACTGGCACCCTGAGCTGTCACTGCTTGATTTTTCAGATTTCCCTCTCTGCACCATGTCTTACTCATTTATCACTTTTAACATATTATACTCATTGTTCTAGATCCATTATGTCTGACAGCACATCTCCAGTATGACTGCCTGGTAAATGGATAGGAAAGTAAAGATGTGTACATCAGAAAATACTTTCAGCTCTGGCACTGAAGTTAAAATCTTGTTTTCTCAAAACACTGTTTTCCAGTTCTGGGACCTAATACTGATACTTGACAGCTAAGCAAATCAATCAATCTCCTATTTTTATTTTCAAGGGTACTACACTGCTCTACAGCACAACAATTTGAGGCAGAACACAGCCCTACATCCCCATAAAAGCATTTTGGGTGTTTTGAGTTTGTGCACAATGTTAGTTTGCCACTTAAATTATATGAAGCGAAGCTTAGATTTGACTCTTGATGATAAGCAAGGCAATGAAATCCAGCTTTGCGACAGTTGTTCATGTTTACATGTCTGTCCAGGCTCATATTAATGGTCTATATTTATTATGTTTTTGAACACAAAACTGACCTTCTATCCTTACTTAAGACAAGAAACCAACCAACAACGCAATCCTAGCATAGCCCTGGAAAAAGTTTGTCTCAGGTTGACCACACACTGGGATAAAGGGGATGGCATACACTAATGCCACCTAATGCCTCAAACCAAGTCCAATTGCTTCATCTGCATTTGGGCAGCCAGGTAGCCTCTTTCACAGGACAGTAAGAGAAGTCAGTGAAGGACTTTGAAAGCAGGAAGGAGAAAGGGGAGGAGCTGAGCAAGGATCAGTAGCCAAAGATACCACAGATAAACCGTTACTGAACACAATCAGCTAACATGGTGCTGCAGTCTCTACATGCAGAATATCAAGGAGGTAAAACTACAAGGAAACACTAGGAAAATGGTTATTGTTTACTGGGAAACATACACACAGGGCTTATATAAAATAGAACTCAGCTTTGACACAATCAGTTTCTTATTGACTGGAGTTGAATGAGGTCTATTTTGGCCCAAATATTTGAATAAATAAAGCTACACTTGCATTAACTCAATAGATACTCATTTTAAAAGTGTTAGTAAATGAACAACAGACACTTTCTCAACCCCTGCTTAGATCCTATGATCCAATGGTAAATTTCAACATGTGATGAATTTTCTGTTTTCTTTTCCTTTGAACTATCATGCGAAAACCCTCCAGCTTTGCAGCAATTACAATGAAGTCAGTCAGGCAGCTATACCCAATCTGAGGCCAGACTTACGGCCATGCAACCAGTCGCCTCCCTTCTGCTCTGATCAATAATTTACATCAAAGCAAGCAACGAAGGAAAAATGTGGAAACAGAGCATTGAGAAACTGTGAGAGAAGAAGACATCAAGAGAAAGGCAGCGCAGATAAAGAGAAAAGAACAGAAGAACGAGGGAACAAATAGAGATGGAGAGACAGAGAAACAGAAGCAGGAGTGGTTAAGAGAAGAGAGGGATAGGAGCAGCAGCAACAGCACCACGCTTGGTGCTCTGGCAGAGATCTATAAATAGCTCTTCAAATCTCTCTAGAAAAAGCCACTCTTCTGCTTATGCTGCTGCAAACAGATTCAGAGACAGAGGACGATATGGATACCTGGCTAGCAAATACAAACAGATCACGTCTTATTGGATAATAGCTGCAGAATATCAATTACATAAGCACCTAAAATACAGTAACAAAACCGTTTTTCACTTCGACCATCTTGGTTTGCATAAATATTTCATCATGGGGAGTGAATACAGTAAAAGCAAGTACCTCCAACAAACAAAATTACATGTTCCTACATGTTCTACTAGTGTGTGAATAAATAATTGTTTATACATTCTGCAAACCAATTAAAAGAAAAAAAAAATCTTATAATCAATTCTTACAACATGTCCACCAAAATGAGTCTGTAATTGTAAGAAACAGTGACTTATCGATACCTCAGAAATTGTTAGGTAATGCAACATAAAGATTTGCAAAATGTCGGGAATGAAAGGGGAAATATGTTGACAGTGAGACAAGATACTCCCTCTTTCTCATTGCTGACCTTAGCAACAGCAGACTGTTGATCCAATGACTCACTTCCATCAGATCTTACAATGGATAAGCCTGTTCTCAATGATACTTCCTTACACCAACAACTGAATCCAATATTATTTTAGAAAGATATGTGCATAGTGTACAAATGCAAATACCAGTGCTGCAGTGGGGTCACAGAATACTGAGTATAAAATGCTTTAAACCAGAAATACTGGTTTGCTGGGGAGGGGTACCTGCTTAACCTATTCACAATTTCACTCAAGTCTTAAAAGGAACAGACAAGTTGTGCTATTTTCAAGACAACCTCAACATCAAATGTGCCTATATTAGCAGCCCTTGCCTGACACTTGCAAATTCTAAGGATCACATGACTGGCAAATGCCAATTGATATGAATATTTATGTTTTCAGACACACATACTGTTTTCCCAGAGCAGATGTTTGAATCACAGCTCCGACAGTCTGTGCTGTGATCCCACCTAGTTTGACACAACAGTCTTGCTATCTATTTTCAGCTTGAGTGTCAAAATGTAGAGCTAAAGCCAAGACACAGAGACAGATGACCACTTGTCAAGTACTTCTTGACAAACCCTTTTTCTTACTCGACACAAAATGACAGACTTGTTTCTGTTACATCTTAATCTATCTAAGAGGAATTATGCCTCCCTAAGCCAAGGCCTAGGACGAAAGATATATACCTTAGTTTGGAGAGCAGCAAAGAGCGCTTAGGAACTCGAATAACACAACCAAAACTTCAATGCCATAGTATGATAAACACAGTGTAGCAGTGTAATCAGCTCACTTCGATTCAGTCTCATAACCCACCAACATTCAATAACGGATGTTAATTATGAGTTTGTAACTTCCGATTAATTTAATGGTACATAAAGTTTTCTGTCGTTTTTGACCATCAGTGGACACACAAATATACACGCCAGGGTGTGATGGTATAAATACCACCTTGTTGTCACCAGCTAAGGTGGGCTTCAAGTATGACTGGAATGAATAGCTACGAACAAATTTACAATCACTTCACGCTGATTCAACCAAATCTCTAATAACTTCATTCTAAGTCACTCTAGTCACGCATTCATTGACCGAGTTTCAGTAACGTCTCTCAACTAAGATTGGATAACATGTTAACATGGCCATCTCGGATCAGACATGGAGTACGCGGACTTTAAAGATGGTGCTTAACGTTGCGTTACATACCTGACTACAGATCATGGATCATCGGTTATAAGTTACCTCAAGTCATTTTCAATGTTCAGCTTACCGTTTTGCTGGCCGTAGGTCACGAGTCCGTCTGGAGAATCCTTCAAGTTGTGTCTGTAGAGAACAGATGGCAGTACGGTCAGACCCGTGGATAAGCATTTGACTGAAAATATTAGCTTGCCCACACGCTAACAATAGCTAGCTCACGGCATTAGCTTGCTTCCTCCGGCGAGTATAGCTAATTAGCCACCTACAGCACCTAGCCATCTAGCTAATGTTAGCCTGCTAGCTAGCCCTTTCTTTTCAGTGTGCGCTAGCAACCCAACGTTAACAAAACCTAGCGTTTATATTACAACCGTTTAACCAACAAAGTAGCGTGTGTTTACAGGAAGGTTAACCTTGTTATAAACATGTACCAGCACTGTCAGGTCTCAAAACAGGAGGCGCTAACTGGAATTGTTAGCTAGCTTTCCGAATGACTTACCAGTGCTAATATAATGGTGCTGCTAGCTTGAGTTGGTTCACTGCGACCCCGACTGTCAAAATAGCGCCGCGTGAGGGGAGAGCGGCATGGACGTAACGATAGATAGCAAGCGCTGAGGAACAAGGCAGTCGAATCCGTTACAGCAATACAGCTAAATAACAACAAAACGCCAAAGAATAAAAGGACATAAATTAAAGAAAAAAGAAACAAAACGCTATTCCCCCTTCACGGCTCCGGCTTGTGTGTGTGTCAGCGTCACTTTTTTCCCCTCACCGACAGTTTACGTCAGCGGCGTACTTCTCAGTCGCAGGGAGACGTTCAGGGTACGGTAAACTTGGGTTATGATTCATGTAAAAAAAGGTAGGCCTGTAAAAAATAAATAAATAAATAAATGATGGCACATTAATGAACACAAGTCATTAAAGTGCTATTACTTGTGGCCAGCTTTGGTAAAAGTCCTCTTCAGCTGGAAATAAGTGAAGGTTTATTGCCATTATGACAGTTAAATCACTGCAGCGTTTTATGAAGGTACACTTTTCTGCAGAATATCTTCCACACACCAGGTCTATGCAATAGACATGCAATATCAAAATATACACTGACATTATCAGTCTAACATTGAGTGATTTTCTTAACCTTGCTTCTCAACCTTCCTTTTTTTGATCAGGTTGCTGCTGATTCATGATCAGGCGGCTGTTGAGTGAAATACATTTATTTTTTTAATTCTTTTAATTTGTAGACTTGTATTTAACGCATTATTCAAAGGCAGCAATCCATGGTCTAAGTAAAGTTTGTTGTAGTTCCTAAAATCCCCCACATGTCGGCAGGCAAGTACCACCCTGCCATGGAAGGGCCTTGTCGCTCAGCCTCATCTACAAGTTTCAAGATCTTTATTGGTCATATACACAATTACAATGGCAGCTGTTGGCAATAAAATTCATGTTCTCAAACTGCCTTCAACAATACTCATACAAAATGTTAAACTATAGCAATAGAATTTCTATACAACATGTAAATAAAATACATTATAGATATAATACTTTGGTAGATGGGTGAACAGAAGTGATATAATGAATAAACTGCATGTAGACAGGTAAGGTAGGTATGCTTAAAGAAAACCGGTTATGAACAGGTACGAGCAAGATATACATGTAAACAGGCAGTGCACATAAATAGTGACGTTGAGACATTTAAGGTCTACCAGTGCTGTGAGAATAAAGTGACATAATAGGCCTGTTCAAGCCTAAGGCAAGCAAAAGTATGTACTTATCCGTTGAGGAACACTGACGCAACGTATGTATTTTAATGAGAAGCATCTTCAGTTCTGAACAAGTTCTGAGAAACCTTGATTGTCAGTCCAGCTTGTCTTGTATGAGTCCATGTGGAAGGCATCACACTCAAGAAGTGTCCTATTTTAGAGCAACATATACTGTGATAGAGCACTTATTACAAACAAGAGTATGAAGGTTTAAAATGATTTTGAAAGTCATTCCTTTCCATGGGTGCACAGGGTTGTTTTTTTTTTTAAATAACTTAATAGCAACATGTTACCACACTCAGAATCAGAATCAGATTTATTGGCTAAGCATGTGCACATAGGAGGAATTTGACTCCAGGTTAAACATTATACCCAATGTGTTCAATCCTACATTGTAACTATACTGTGCAAATCCAAACTATGGAAATAATTTGTTACAATAGCTTTCTTGACACTCCCACTGCTTACATACTAACTATATGGCCACTGAACACTTTATGGCAATATATATTATTATAGGTTCAAATTAGCATCTTGAGCAATTGCACGATACAAAAAGGCTAAATTTGAGCTCATCAAAAGGTGTGCTGGTTTGATGAAGTGGTGTAGAGAACCCAGACTCTTCTTCTCTCTCTCTCTCTCTCTCACACACACACACACACACACACACACACACACACACACACACACACACACACACACACACACACACACAGGAGGCATCAATTTGCAGTATGATATTATGCTACCTTGCGTGACGGAACGTGTTTCAAATACCGCAATCCCTGCCTCATAACCTCGAGCACTCTTGCGCATTTGGTGACTCTACGGCTCGAGTTCTGTAAGTGGGTTAAAGGGCACTGAATTTGATCGACAAGAGTGACAGCAGGTCGCGTATCCTGCTCAGATGGCCTGGTGAGGACAGCGGGGCACGATAACTAGCTACCTCTTGTGATGAACGTTCGTGTCGACCTCATTATGTACAGTTTATCCTCAAATTAATCCAAACCAAACACTTTTAGGGCGACGTGTTTGTTCATGCAAAGCAACGAGTGAGGTCCTGTTGCAGGTGTGTCCTTGACAGAAGTTGTATTGACTTCGTGTACCACTAGTCGTCCCCTCCCGGTGTCAGCGAGTGTGAGTCAGTAGTCTACGTGTGAGTGCGTGTTTTGTGTGTGTTGTGTGTGTGTGTTGTGTGTGAGAGCAGGACAGACAGATGCTTTGCCAGTAATTTCCTCGGTGCCCCGATGCGCTCATTGGTGCGTCCCTCCAACGTGTCACCAGTTTTGGTGGATTACCCCAGATATCTTTACCATCAGGAGGGTGTAACACCAGTCATATCTCTCAGCTCCTGTCTGCACAGTGTCCAGCTGCGAACGAGGACCTCTGGCAACATTAGGAACTCAGGATAAAGGAGTTGAAGATTTTTATTCGTTCTTTCTCACACGGCGCGCACAGCAATGCATTTATTCACTTCAGAGTCGAGGATGACGCTGTCTTTTTCATTCACAACGTTTCTGATTTTGGCACACTTTTTGATGAAGGCTCTCTGTGTCGGTGGCTCCCCGGGCTGCGCGTCCTGTGGCTTGCCGGCGATGGAGAAGGACGCAGAGGAAAGGCTGATGATAGAAATCGCCAAGAAGCAACTTCTGGACAAGCTGCACCTGAAAGAGAGACCAAACATCACTCAGACTGTGCCCCGCGTTGCACTCCTTACCGCGCTGCGCAAACTACATTCGGGGCGCGTCAGGCAGGATGGCACTCTTGAACTAGAAAACAATATTCCAACAAAAGATCAAGGCTATGAAATAGTGAGCTTTGCTGATATAAGTAAGTTTGCCATTTACCTTGTCCACTCTAAAGCTATTTTTCTCCTGTACGGCATACGAGTGCATTTTGTGTGCGCTTTTAAATGGGCACAAATTAGGTCAGAGTGTCCATGTTTTTTAATAACTACTTTAGGTTGTTGTTCTGTTCCATACAATGTGGTAAAAGTTTGGGATTACACTATCTGACATCAGTTTTTGGTTTCAAAATGAAGCATAATACAACCCCGATTCCAAAAAAGTTGGGAGGCTTTGTACAAATAAAACAGAACGTGATCATTCGCTAATCCTTTTTGACATATACTGAAATGAAAGCGGTACAAATATAATATGTTCATGTTTTACCTCATCAACTTCATTTATTTATGAGCATATTTGCTTATTCTGAATTTGATGCTAGCAACACGTTTCCTTGGGAAAAGGGGCAATTACATACTGGGAAAGTAGTGGAATGCTCCAAAAACACCAAACAGGTTCATTGGTAACAGTTGATAGTATCATGATTGGGTCTGAAAGGGGCATCCTCGAAAGGCTCACAAGAAAGGGTGAACTGAGGTCCACAACTTTGTGAACACATGATTGTACAAAGGATATTAATACTGCTACTACTACACACACTACATTTACTTAGTAAAATCATTGGCGAACACACTTCATTTACAAATGATTTCATTCTTTTACACACAGTCCTAACTTTTTGGGGGTCTGGGTTGTATGCCTGCAGGGCTTGTATTAAGGGTCAACCATAACATAGAGATAAGTTAAAATGCTTAAAATCTATAAAAGTACATTGACATGTCCTTTATTTTTGCATGGCTCTGTAGTTTTACCTTAAAAGCATTGTTTTAAAAATGATTCTCCCATTACTTGTATAACGAAGGTGACGATCTGTAAACCTACCAAAATATTAACAGTCTGTGTTACTCATTGTCATTGATCCATAGATGAGACAGGGAGTGGTGACAAGGACAGCCTCAGTCTTACCTTCCAGTTTCTGCAAGAACATGGCCAAAGTATCCAGGTCCTCCAGTCTTCTCTGTGGATCTACGCCCGCTCCTCTGCGGATCCTCACAGAGACTCCAGGCTCTCTGCACGGGTTTTCCTCTCCACAGATGTTGGGGAGCCAGGCTCTAACCGCACCCTGGTGATAGAAAAGATGCTGGAGGTCCAGGAGAGTAACTGGCACACCTTCCCCATCACCCGCACCCTGCAGGCCTTCCTTGATGGAAGCCAACGCCGGCTGCGGCTGGAGGTCAGCTGCGATGAGGATGGGAAGAACCTTTGCTCCCTGGGTGGCTCTGCTGATACCCCCTACCAGCCCTTCATGGTAGCCCAGGTGCGTCTCCGTGACAACCACTCCAAACACTTAATCAGGAAGCGCTCGTTGCGTTGTGGCGACGAAGTTACTGTGTGCTGCAAGAGAGACTTCTACATCAAGTTCAAGGATATCCAGTGGCATGACTGGATCATTGCACCTGAAGGTTACCATATGAACTACTGCATGGGTCAGTGCCCCCAACATCTGTCTGGCTCCCCAGGCATAGCATCCTCATTCCATGCCACTGTCTTCAGCCAGCTGAAAGTCAACGGCATTAACACAGCGGCCTCTTCATGTTGTATTCCCACAGAGCGTCGGCCATTGTCCATGGTGTACTTCAACTCTCAGCACAGCATTGTTAAAACGGACGTCCCTGACATGATAGTGGAGTCCTGTGGATGTACATAAAGGACAGAGTATGAAAGATACGGTTAATGTAGATTTGTTTCAACACAAGAAACTTAAAAAATTAATGCGTGTATTGTTGACAGACAGAAAGGTACAAACTCACATGAACAAAGGAGGTGAAACTGGAAGTATTTTTCTGTGTTTAGATTACATTTGGCAAATATTAGGCACAAAGAAAAAGAATAATATAGGATAAGAGATTACCACAGCACTCAGGCATATTCAAGCAAGAATACGTAGAAATTTCAAGATTTAAATCATTAGATTTTTTTTGTCTTGTATGTTAAGAAATCATACTGTTTGATGTTCATCATAATTTTGTAAGTCATTTAAGATGCAGTATTTAATGAGGTGGCTGGAGAGAAACTTTTGAGTGCCTAGAACCAGCTGAATCAATCTAAATAAGAGTATGAGTCTGTTTGCAGACGCATTTTTTCATCAATATGTCAGAGGCAGGGATTAAGAAGAGACTAGAAAGGCAGACTCAACACAATAGGAAAGGTGTGGGTCAATGGAGGTCACACCAAACAACCAAAAGAGATTAATATGAAGCCTTTGCTGTAGTGTAGACTTTCGAGCAGCAATCTTTTGTCATTTTCACCATATGTAGGTTATTTATTTTTCAGTTCAAAATAAAATGTTTTATTGTTCTCAGGAAATTGGGAGCAGAACTGACAGAACTTCTAGCTCTTTCAAAACTTTAGCTACAGTATGTTTCATGTAATAGTCACAGTGTTCCAATATTCTCAGCCTGACTAAATGCTGCCATTTTAAAGCAAGGCTTTTTAAACAATGAAAGAGACCCTTGATTTAAAGTGTGCCTTCTTCATTAATGTATGGTGACTAAGTGTAACTTGGACATTGAGTTTCGAGTCATCTTCATCTAAATACCAAAGAGAATCCACTGAGTAAATCACTTCAACTTTTTATTTTTCATTTTTACATCACAGGCTAATCGAGTCCTTTTATGTGGACTTGTGACACAATGCTCATATGAGCTATTATTTGTTTTCTGATATTATGACTTTTTTTCTCTCCATATCCAACAAGCATTTTCATTTTGTAAAGTTGTGGCGAGAAGCAGTTTTTATTACAGTACACGATAACACTGAAATGAAACAGTTTGGACAGGTACAAGCTGCCCTGAGTTCTATCTGAGCACAGCCGATGCTGCATGCAGGTTAAAATATGTTTAATCAGCATCTCCACTGTATTGTTTACACAAGTCGGCTAATCAGTTGGGTAACTATGACTCTGTGTATGAACCCAAGGTCATTTCTCAGCAGCGTGAGCAAACATTTAGCTATTGCTTCAGTGTCAGGTAATGTGAAGGTCTGTGAGGCAGGTGGGTCAATGAGCATGTACTGTTGCACGTTGGCATTTACATCTCTCAAAGTCTAAAGTTTTCCTCAGGTGATGTAAAATTAGAAGCTTGCCAGAAAAGACAATCTGGTAATCATTTCTGGGGATTTGAAAACCTCTTTCTCATATGCCAATTGCATAACTCATAATTCTGTTTTGAGTATGCACAGTTCTATGTCCTTACCATACTAAATGAACTTCATTTCAGAGATTATGACACCAAATATGATGACATTTTTGTCCAAATATTCCACAAACATGTTTCACCCCTCTCTGTTGCCTCTAAGCTGCACTTGTATTATTTCTCATAACAACGATTCTTTCTCTTCTCTCAACAATTTTACCGCTAGAGTTTATTGTTTATTACTTTATCATGTAAGCACCCCCAGTCGCAGGACCAAAAGTGACATTGAGGTGCCATCGTAACATAACTTACTAAGCACTTTATCACCCTACTGTATTTTTATGGCAAATTTTGCTGGAAGGGTCTACTAATAACTCAGGTGAGCACAACCTAGAAAATGTAAATAGGCCTGCAGAAAGCAAATGTCAATCCGCTTATTTTCTTAAGCTCTAGTTGTGTTTAAATGTGTGATATTGCATCTGTTTGCAGAGCATACAGATGATGCAGAAATTTCTATATACTGTAACTGGTTGTGGAAATGGAGCCAGGATTTGAATTTTGTGTCAATTTAAAGTTACAATTATTGTCTTTATTTTTATATTATATTTTATGCACAATGAATGATTTGTAATGGCAATTAAATGTAAAACATTTGTCATAATGTGCTGAAATGATCATGATTACAGAATATTTTAATAAATAAATATTTTAAATCAACCCATGTCCATTCACTTATTTAAAAAAAATCATTGTTTCTCTTGTCTTTAACCACAATGACAACACACTGTGCCATATAACAGACAGAATGATGGTCATTATAAAAATGTATACAACTTGAACTGATCACAGCAGAAAAAATATTTGTAAACACAAATAGTTTTTACTCTCCTTATTAACAGTTGTGGCCATAAGCTGTATTGGCTAGTGCTACATTTTGGCTTTGTAGGAATATGTTTTGATTTAGAAAACATTTGAAACTCTGCCTCAGTCCTTTTCACAAAGCATTAGTTTTTTTCAGAAGCAGCATGAGTGTACATTTTACTACCAAGTGCATAAAGGATAAAGCATTAGCAACAGTCAGTGAATGTCCTCTCAAAGTAAGACATGTGATGAGACATCAAAATCCCAATTTTAGCCAGCACGAGATATAAGTTTGCCATGTAATCACACCAGCACAGTCTGTAAGGCAAAGGGCGTGTTTGCTCATACAAATAGTGGAAGTGGCTTTATGGACTGTCTGTATTTGGTGTGTAAACAGTTGTCACATTCTCTTGGCATGTTGTCATTTTCACATCATTTGCACCTGATTGATCACAGTGTAAAGCTGAGACAATAGTACAGAAGCAGATGATTAACCTAAGTATCTATTTTAAGGTTTCATTTCGGCAAGTGTACGAATGTAAGAATGCACAAAACTAGAGAGAATGTATGTCCTATGTCCTGTCTTTTTATCATGTCAGCACAACAACTACACGTCATTATATGGTAAACCATGACTGCACACCTAACCCAGAAATATTTCTATACGTCATAATTAAGTCAGACATACACAACTCAAGCATATTCATATATATAAACCACTATTCCATGTTTTCAGACCGACTCACAGTGAACTTCCTAAAGATCAATTGCCCAAATCCCTGACTTGCACTTTTAAAAACTGCCAAAATTTGCCAACTCCCCTTTTACAGCCAATGCTACACCATCAAAAATGGACTATAATCAGTGCCTGGGGGCAGTCTGGCACTGAAAAAGTTTTTTAGATTTACAAGTTGTTTATACACATTGCTGTCCAAGTTACTGTTGGCCTAATATGTCAGGGTCATCAGTGATAACTCAGCAGTTACATGCTCTTAGTGGATACTGTTCTAAATAGCAATACTTGGAACAAGAAGAAAGCCACGTAGACTCTGGGTTAGTTCTGTTGTTGTGTATCATATAGTGCAAGGCACTGTCACTGGTCTATGGACTCAAGTCATTGTACTCCAATCACCTATTTTCTTACCCTTCAACTTACACATAACTGTATCCTCACCCATTGTCATAACCTGGGTTTTGAAGAGAGCAGTCCCAAGCACCTCTGCTACAAAGACTGAAGGAGGCTGAGACAGGTGTTTTATCACAAAGCACATGCAACCCATAAAATCTGCAGATTATGTTGAAACCCCAGTTCCAAAAAAGTTTGGATGCCGTGTAAAACGTACATAGAAACAGAATGCAGTCATTTACAAACGAACCGTCAGTGGTTTTGTAAAGTGTTTCCGAGTCCATGCGGTAATAACCTTCATACAATCATGTATTCACAAAGTGGTGAACCTCACTCCACCCTCGCTTTGAGCTTTTCAAGGATGCCCCTTTCATATCCAATCATGATACTATCACCTGTTACCAATCAACCTGTTTACCTGTGGAAAACAAACATGAAATGGTCATTGTGATAATACGGTTTAAACGTTTAGTGTGAGGTGTGTATCTTCTATTCAGTAACGTTAGTTCCACATCACTGTGAATATTGGAAGTTAAGGCCATTTTTCCAAATAGGTTTTTCAGATTTGTTTTTGACCCACCACAGACACAAATCAGCACCATACACCTTGCAGGGTAACTGCAAAATATATTTCGCATTTCGCTCTCTCAATTCATCACTTACTGTTCTGAAAACTTAATTTTTTGAGGCCTTCATGTTTGGCACAGTCCAGGTATTGGGCACCCCCTTCTGGGGTGATTCTGAACTGTCCTAAAATGAATTACTATCAATACAAATTTGCTTTTCTAGTGGATTAAGATTAAGTGTTGAGCAAAATAATGGTAATACTTGACTACATGGTGCATAAAATACCAGAGTAGTTACCAAAGAACATGTAAGGAATGAACCAAAACCATTCAATGAATAGCATATCTGACCCTTTTGCTAAATGCTTCACTGTGTTCACCAGCTATTCGCTAACTTTGACTGTACTTTTTGAATATCTCTGGAAGAACTGTATGGTAAGTAATAAGTTACTTGAGATGCTGAATACTACAAGTTGAATTTTCACCCTAAAATGTGACCACAGTTCCTGCTCCAAGCCTCACAGGGACAAACTAATGGTGTGTTAGAGCAGTCATTGTCAAAAGCAGATGAAATGACCAACAAAATTTTACTTCTGTGGCCATGGTTACCAAACCATGTACCTGGTTAGTATGGATCAGCACCAATAAATAAAGTGACCAACACACAGCAGAATTGGGAAATATCAATGGCAGCAAAAGATACACCTGTTGGGCAAATGAGAGACATGGTTCTCAGCTGCAGTGTCAGAGAGCCTTTGGAATGTACTAGTATACGAAGTGTGGACCGGCAGATCCTGAACTGGCACAGAACAAACGTATACAAGGTCAGTTCACCCAAATCACAAAGCATGTTTTCTCACTAACCTGCATTACTAGAGACACAGTAATCAGGTCATTGTTTATAGAAAATGACCCTGATGTTTACTCTGACATTAGCAAATTTCCATTTACCTCCGCTGTATTTTGGTGATGGTTGATGTTCCAGCAGGAGATAGAAACTAAACTAAAACTTGGACAAATAAAACCAAACCAAAACCTGGTTCAATACCCCAAGGGGTAAGAGGGTAAGTATATTTTTTGTGATGTGGATGAAATGATCCTTAAACTGATGTCTGCTCATTGATTTCTGCTGGTATAATCTGTGCTTACAGTTTGTTTGTTTGTTTGTTTGTTTGTTTTTTTTGCTATGCTTGCAATGTTGAGGTATGCAGCAACTGGCTGCAGGTTAACAAATATGCTTGTAAACATCTGCAGGTTTGGTAATTCCAAACATTTTAGTCTGAATGATGACATGATGTCAAACTGCTAATTATGACTGACAGCACCACATAGCAACTGTGACACGTAATATCTGTGACACATCAGCAACATGTCAATAAATGATAGAAATCCATAAATAATGGTGTGACAATGAAAATGCACGTTGACAGCTGAGAGCCACCCACCAAAGGCCATGAAGCCAAAGAGGCCTTTTGTTTATGGTAGGAGAAGAACATTGGTAAATGGCTGCACGTGTGATGGCTTTAGAGTTTGTGCACAGTTCAGAATTATCATGGGATCAGTTTGGTACTCTTTGACACCAGGAAGAAACTGCTCTGGCCTGTCAAATGGAAAGCAGATAGCTGACCTACTCTGAGAAAAATAAAAGCCTACTGACTCACTGATATACTGACACACTGACCCACAGACCCACTGTTTGCTGTGTGCCACTAAAACCCTAATCCTTCACTCCAATCACAATCCCACAAATCCCCTGGGAAGGTTTAAGGTGTCACAGACTCGTCCCGAGCTGCGTCATGACAGCACAACCTGAGAGAAATTGTTCTCACACTCTTCTTCCCCCCACCAGTCCCCAGGTAAACTGTAAACTGCAAACAGCGGCGTTCTGTTGGGTGTTTAAATTAGTTCACAAACATGTAGCAATGATTATTTGCCAAGTAGAAACCATGTTATGACATATGTTCAAGGATTAGTGCTATTAATATGCACAGCAAACAGAGAAAAGTGAGCCTGGTTTTGCAAACACACTGTCAGACTGTTGACTCGGTCAAATCAAATCCCTGAGCAGGGGACAGATCAATTATTCAATTAGCAATCTAAGATGTAAGCTAGTCAGTGAACTGATACAATGTACTGTACACAAAGGTGAGGTAAAGCTGGGTTATTTCCACTGAGAAATCTCTACTGCAGATTCATATTTAAGAAAGTCAATGCTGTTATTTGGTCTGAATATAGAGATGTGAAACATTAAAGGAAAAACCTGAATAGAAGTGTAATACAATAATAATACAATATATGAGAAACATATCAAATGCAGAAGTTTCCACGCAAGTGCATTGCATGGTACAACTGGCAGCGTGGCGTGGCCCAACACCTTACAAAGACACCTAATGTTGTTTTTTTCTTTAATTTGTCACCTGTCTGTTTTTGCTTCATGTCATCAATGTTTATCTACAGAGCAATGTTAAAGTTATACATCCTATAGTTAGGCGTCCTATACTGCATGTATTCAACCTGTAAAAGGGTAGAATTTATAGAAACATCAAGTGATTAGAGAATACATTATTAACTTCCGCTAATTAAAGAAAGCCTACATTATACCAATGTGTATTTAGTTGACCTCACTTTTTAATTACAATGTACTTTTTGTTTGGAAGTTCAACCTGAAGAACCATTTCAAAGGGCCTTGATCTGTAATGTTATCTGCACTCTCACTCCCGCATATAGGGCACTTCAAATAACTTGTAAATCCACGGGATGATCCCATTACGGCAGCCCTAGTTACCTGTTATATCACTATATGTTACATCAGAAGTGCCTAGTTACAGAACAACATCCGGCATCCTTAATGTGAACTCAGGTAGAGCTTTACTTTTGACATAGTATCCACTGTTGAAGAAATCATTTGATTTCAATAGCTTTTGCTGGATAAATCAACTTGCATAAAGAAGAAAATTCAACATAGTAGAAATAATTATAATCATGGAAATATAATCTATACGTTGGAAAATGTCACATATATACATCACATTGTCTAATAATGAGCACAGCTACTACTAGAAAACCTGTCAAATCAAATTACTGAGCATAGCTTACATTTGGCACGGCAAATCAAGTCACCCTGACTGCCTGTTGAAAGCTGAATAGTATCACTTAACACTTAAAAAGGACAAAGCTCTTAAAGTGTATAAAATATCTTGAATGAACACATATCAAAATATATGGTAGAAACAACATGCTCATAATTTCACTTGTTGCAATATCTTTTATATCTTATCCTTTGAAAACTACACATGAAACATTAATTGTTAAATGTGTAGTTGATATTGCTAGTTGATAAGTGCCAGAAATAATATTGCTATTTTTCTTCTTGTCTTAGATATATTAGGTAGCCTGTCTGCCAAGGCCAACACAGCAATTGTAAGTAACTTTGCCAGTATGCTGCCATTGTTTCCTCAAGGCAGCATCAGACTTGAACTTCCCAGTTTTTGCCACTTGGTGGTGTTGTTAAAGTAATAAGCTTGAGGGTCACTCGTTCAGATTTACTACAGGGAAAAATCCAATTAAATCGACTCCTGCTTTACTGTGATCGAGTCATTTACTCAGTCACGTTTAACTCCAAGAATTTCAAAATCCATGACTGCCTGCTGTTTGAGACCAGCACGACAAGTATTTGAGTTGACAGGTTCAGGGACTCCATTGTAAAAGTAATTTCATAATAATCTGTATGTTCCTTGCGCAAGAATTTCATATAAAGGAACGAAAACTTGCCCATCTTGGAAGTCCAAAGTAGTCAGCACATCTCTGGACAAGCATTTGTCTGAGGTGTGATGAACGCCAAGCTCAGCTTCCTTCTGATCACAGTTCTAAGATGGTCATCAAAGAGACAGGTGTAAATACAGTAATAGTGACTTTATGTTTATTTACAGTTTGGTCAACAGAGGGCACTAGACTTGCTGTTGTATGTAGTAGTACTGTATGCATCAGTGAAAACTGCACTCGATAAAGGTGAGGATACTTGTGGGCATGAAATTCCACATAATATGTGTATGAGTAGTAATGTGAGGACTCTTCACTGATTCCACTAACAGATCGGACCACCTGTGCAGCAGTACGTCAAACAGCGTTGTTAAACAGTAGTAGTTGGACTACCGTCTCTGTTAGCCTTTTCTGTTGGTAAAAACATGGCTGTATACATAATTCATTGAGTGGGTTCTGAAGGTATCATGAGCATTTCACGGCAAGAGTAGTCCGTCTGAGCATGCCAGACTCATATATTCTACTCAAACATGACTTTGTTTTGTAGTAGCTAGGCAGCATCTGAATTCCAAGCCTCTGCTTGTTGCTAAAACTTAATTGGACTGCGTTTCTGCTGTCAGGGATCTGTCGTATAAAAATGATATGTGGTTATAGAGAAGGGAGAAATGTTTGCTAGATCAACAGAGCGAAATCAAAAGGTTCTGACTGTGTCAACACACTTCTTCCCTGCAAAGTGGCCTTGCAAATATCTCTACTTTGAAGTTCACTGAATCCTGTAGAGAAAGCCATTGTCCAGAGTTGACAAGTGAAGCAGAGGGCTTTTTAGATACTTAGAGCAGGTTAGATGTCAAAGATGGCACACATGGCTATGCTTAAGACTAAAGGTGCAGTAGCTCATTAAAATACCACTTTTGCATTGTAAGAAAGGTTCCAACCACCCAGCTTGCAATTTAAGGAATTTGATCAAACAACTGGATTTCTACATGTGAGAAGATTTTGCGATACTTGCTTTCAAAAGAAAGAAAACCCAACTTATCTCCAGCCTGATAAAATGCCACATACAAGGAGTCCTTGGTAAGCACTAAGCCTAAGGCAAGTCAGAGTTGGCGCCTGAGTGTCTTGCATAAGCATATCAAAACATGCACATTTTAAATGCCTCACAGCAATATCAAAATGTTGTATCATAAGTTGGACCTACCATCTAGAGACAGATTTATGCTATTTCTAGCCATCAGCACTTACCTGATAGCTTTGACTGCAAAAGACACCCATTTGGAAGAGACAGTCCCACGCTGTTGACTGTCTTGGCCAGTGTATGGATCTACTAATAATACATGACAACAGATATATTGGTGATAACAAACTAGACAAAAATCTGAGTAAAAACAGCAGATTTACAGCTCAGTTGCCCAAGCAACACATGGCTGCAACTTGGAGGTACAAAAAGAAGGGGATATCACAGAAATAAGGTATCCAAAGAATCGGGTATACCTGATGACTTGAACTGCTCTACATGGGAAAAGTGTTGCACTAGGATCATACTAGCTGCTAACAAGATGTCTTAATTGTAAAAGTGGCTCCTGCTATTTACACTTTAGAGCTAAACACAATAGACACATGTACACTGCCCTTCCTTGTTTCTTCTTTACTTCCTCTTAATTTAGCTGACAGACAGCTGTGAATCTTGGACAAGATGACCAAGAAATGTTTTTGTTTGTTCACCAGAAGTCAGTTTTTGTGACATAGAGCCACCTGTGACAAATTGATGGACACACAAACCTGTTCAAGTGTCTCTCCAAGACTCAGACAAGCAATGACTTGTTTTGAAAGAGTGGTGGTACCACTAGATGGAATCTTGGACACGTGCTCCAGGAACATCCAGCAAGAGTTTCCTGATGTAGTCTGAGGCACTGAAACAGTAAAAAACAAGCCGAACATAAGCATGCATCTTTACCACACATCTGATGTGCCGAACAACCCAACAGTGGCTGAAGAATGCATGAATCGCCCAAAGTACACTGGTCTGACTCTACATAACAACACTGGCCCAATGAGTGGTGCAGAGGAGAATTCATTCACAGTCCAAACTGGCACAAGCATGCACCTCCAAAATCTTACCAAATCTGGTGCCTGTATTCATTATGTGTCTGAATTGGCAGGGTTGAGTGTACAGCTCAGTCAAGTGTACCCAACTCTACTAGCTAGCTGGTAAGACATGCTGAGCATTCTTACCAAAACATTTTCAACTGAATCACTGTAGAGCTACGAATGTCTTTGTGGGATGTGCGGTTCTCTCAAACAATGCTACAGAGCCTGTAAAAACTTGTCAATAAATATTCCCCAAAATTATACATTTGACGTTCACTGTTGGTGCCACTGTACAGATAATATCACCTGTAAAAGCATTTTCTGGCCACTTGGGGGCAGCAGAAACCATAAGTCATCACCTTTCAAGTTGATGAACTTCTAACTCCTCAAGGACATCTGCCTCTTTGTATGCGCTGCTATGTTCACCAGCTAGTTGCAAAATGTGTCTATCATTTAGTGTTGAGCATTTAGTGTACAGTGGGTTTCAAGATATTTCCCACTGAAAACAACTGTGTGCCGTGACTGGCATCAGTGATGATGAGACCATGTGAACAAAATCAGCTAAATAAAGATGCAAAACAGAATACAAAAACAATTAGCTGAAAGACGCTATGAGCACCATAGTGCGCCGCAGTGTTGTGTAAATTAAGAAAATTAGTAATTAGTTACAGTACCATTTACTTCTCTCAAAAGTAATTTAATTGCCTGACTGGTTGCTGCATATGAAAGTAATTAGTTAGTAGGGAAAGTAAATTTTGCTTTATTTTTAAATTCTTTTGCACGCGGTTATCATTACTCCACCACCAGAGGGCAGCAACAACTTGCATTCCTACCTGAAAGCTAAACTTGAATGGTCTCTGACAGGATTTGGGAGAAGATGACCAACACGCTGCTAGACGTACATTTTAACTGAGCTTTGCTACAGTAGTTAATAGATAATTATATTCGATGAAGTTTCTCAAGTTCACTATGATGAAAAACAAGCTCACATTGCCTGAACTGTCTTGTGCCATCATCAGGTTGGGTGAGTCTAGATCGGAAAATCCAGGGAATAAGCTGCATTTGTCTGCTATCCTCTGCAGTTGACCACTATTTTCACTCAATTAAAAGTAAAAAGCAATGAGACCATTTAAATTCCAGTAATTGTAATAGTGTTTAATTTGAAAAAGGAATTAGTTACTTTCTAGTTATCACCAAATGAGTTACTTCCAATAGCTGTGGTGATTCTCTACATGTTTGTCACAAAGAGTGACCGCTTTAATACCAAATTGACAGAATACAGAAATAAAACAATAAAACACCCCCTTCAAGCTACACTATGTGTTGAGTTCTTACTGTGCGAGCAAAAAATGAGTGCAAACTTTGTGTGTGTTTTCAGCCCTTTTCTCTCAGTGATTGGATCTATGGGTGAGAGTGGGACGTGGGAGAGGTCTGCCACAATGTAATTTTTTGGTACTGCCATTAGAGAGCGCCAAAGTCGGATTTTTTTTTTCATCTACACACACTAGTTTTTTTAAGATATCTGTGAAGCAACTGTATATTTTGAAATGAAACTAGTCCCTGGCTTTGAGATCTTCAGCTAGAGATAAGGATCCTTCCTTTGTACCCTCTAGTTTTTGAAACTCAGTTTCTTTTAAAAACAGGTGGGCTTTGAGGAAGTGTTTCAGTGAAAAAAGGGGCTGCTGGATGTAAATAGTTCATGATCCCGCAGGAGCTTGCATCAGCACAGCTCAGGGAATTAATGTCACAGTCCTCGCTGTTCCACCTTAACCCACGCTCAGGTCTTACCGCACACAATTTCCTGTGGGGACCTAATTCTGTCAAGGAAGACTAAACAGAATCCACCCAATCAGGTTATTGTATGCCAGCTTCTAGTGTGACAACTTACAGATGTACATGACCTGCTGCAGAGTTTTAAGTGTATACTGCATAAGATTAAGCAAATGGCTCATCTGATTATTTACTTTATTTACTTAAATACAGTTGGTCAGAATTAGATAACTATCACTATCGATTATCATAATAAATTAATTACAGTAATTTCTTAATATTCTGTTGTAAAAAAAAGAGAAACTATTAAGTGTACAAGCAGTAGCTATCTTAAGCGTAAGGTTGGCAATATAGGAGACAGCAGTGGATGTGAGATGGAGGAAGGTCTTCTAATGTAGCCACTAATATTTGTTCTGATCATAGCTTGATGGCACACATGCAAACATAAAAATATATTTTATTTAGTCCAACATTTTGACCAATTTGGTTCACTTAAGAAGAATATGGTAAAGAAATATAGGTTTACTGTTTGCACTTTACATTTTATGTACCCGAGGACATTAAGAGTCATTAAATTTGCTGAGATGATGTGGAATCTTTCCAAGTGATGGCAGCAACATGTCTGTAAACAGATGTACAAATGAGTCAACAAAACATTTAGATATTTGACTCTAAAATGATGGAAATGCAGGCTGTATGTATGCAGTAAATGTTTTACATCAAATCATAATTTCTGCCACTTCTTCTTAGAAACACACTTACATTTGTGGTTCTGTTTCAGACTTCACAAAGCTGTCAAAAGGAAAACAAAAACAGACAAAACCATGAGTGGAATGCTTCAGTGTGCTACATGAGATACAGTATATCTATAAAAGCATATTGTATGTTTCTATACACATATTTTTAATATTATGTATGTAAAGAGGAGGTGTACATGTATCTGTATATGTTACCCTAAGTAATAAAATCATTCTCTTTACGTACATACATCACAAATGGTGAACACTGCAAACAGGACTGTACTGTTTTCATGATGTTCGGTTGGTCCTGTTCCCTGGTTTGTATTATGCTGCCCTCTGGTGGCAGTCAATCAAATTTAAAAAGCAAACTTTAACACGTTTATTTGCGGTGGCAGTCAGTGTTATTAAATGTGTTTATTGCATATTAAATATATCTGTTGTATTTGCTTGATGTGTCTGTTACCATATGGAGCACTAATCACGTCACATTCAAATATTTTGGGATGCAGAACTTCTGCACTTACGTCTGGATTCAGGTAATGTTGATAAATATTTTTTGAGTTAACAAATTGTTTACATAATTTTAAACAGAAAGATATACCACACATGTGACAGAGAGAGCTGGCCCTAACACTGTTATATATTCATGTCAAAGTATTAGATATAAATATGTAATATATTCTCCTTATTTTACTCAGCTGGTGCAACAAATGCAGAATTAAAAACCTTTATACAGTGATTGAATTTGAAACAAACTTTAAATACCTCTGTGTTAAAATTGTTTTTCTTCTTTTATTAATTTTTAAATAATTAAAAAGAAAATAATACAAATGGTAAAATGTCCTTACTCCACCTATCTCTTGTTTAAATTGTCTTACAGTCTGGTGTACATAATCCATTCAAAACAGTGCTGTGGATTACAGTCACACTCGTAGTACTACTCTCAGATAATGCTGTGAAACACCTCTTCCATTTAAAACCTACACCTCACAGTCTCAGTTATGAACGTCCATTTATTTGAAGTTAATAGTAACTATTCCTCCGTTACACAAATATAGATATTCAACCTCGAGTAACTTGACGATATAAGGAGAACCAGGAGGTGCCTTGGATGATGGGAGCAAGCATTCATTTCTTTTCACAGAGGAAATTTAATCACACTGCGGAAGTTTGATATAATAAAGATACACTGAATTAAATTAAAGGCAGTGGGATATTTGTGAGAGTAAACTGGGTTATTGGGAAAAACAAAGCTATGGTTTGTTACTTAAAGAACTCATTAGTGTCACAAGATCATCTTAATGGTTAATCTTTCAAACATGTCCATCATTATTAATCATTCATCACTTGTCAGATAAAATATAGAGTATGTTAACTGCAGATTTTGAGTCATCGAGAAGTTGTTCATTATCAATTTTTTATTTATTTATTTTTTATACTTTTTGATACTGTTCATTATCAATTAGGTCTAGGTTATTTCCAACAAAGTAGTCCCAAACATTATGCACCTCTCTTACAATGACATATAGTTTCTCATTTCAGGCCATTTACATTAAGGACATGGTCTGACATTAAAAAGTTTGGATGCAAATATGTTTGTCTGTCATGTAGAAGTAAAGTCTTTTTTTGAATTACTTCAATGCAAAACTCTTTCAATGCAATAATGTCACAGTTCAGCTGAACACATGCATGATAGAAATGCTGGAAAACTGGATGTGGTAGCATGCTGAAGTTGCACCATGCAACCCTACTAAGTGCATCACAAACACTGCACAAGCTGCAACTATCAAGCAACCATGCAAATGTAATACATTTAAGTTTACATGCATTGCAAAAACACTTGCACTAAATGCACAGTGCATTGGATTTCTTTATCACCTACAACAAGATCTCTGTGCAACTCTTACCTGTCCACCCTGCCGTGACTGAAGGTATACATTGTTTATTCCCTGTGGTCTCTCCTCTCCAGTTTCCTCTCTTCAGTGTGCAAGGCCTGAGGTGAAACCTGGTGCAGGCAGAGAGCACCTTTATATATAGTATCTGCAGCACTGGCAGCCTGTGACCCCGGACCAATGGGAAGAAAACATGTGCAAAGGACCATCTGCAATGGAAAAACAAATCCTGTAAAAGATTTTGTGGATTTTGCTGCACGGGGGAATGGTGTCCAGCTGCCCTGAGTCTTAGTGACAGATGCTTTCTCTCCTTCTCACTTGGCTAACGTGCACGTTCCTCTGTATCCTCCAGTGGCCTTAAATACTCTAAACCTGGATGCTCTTTAGCCTCCACCCATTCAATACTTTCAGAAGAGAATGAATTACACTTTTTTGTGCTGTTAAGCTGTTAATTTAGTAAGATAAGGTGATGTTTAGGCATCATGTTACATGGATATTCCATGTGTGGGAATATCTCAGCTTGTCATATCAATGTATATAACTCGCTGCAGATTAAGTAAAAGTATATTTCAGACATGCAACCAATCACCAACTGGCTTCTACTGATTAAGGAGAGTGAAAGGTTTTGTGATAACACGCTTAGGCCAGGTTTCAATAACACTGATGACACTTCATTTGCAGCCTAAGCTGCCACATTCACTTGAACTGAAGTGAAAATCATGGCCAAGAGCTTTTGCTCTGACTTACCTACATTACTTACCTCGTCTCTAATCCATCTAGTGCTGTAAGCCCTCTATGAGCTTTGGAGGTGGACATCTGTAACTTATTTCTGTACCATTCACCTTTCCTCTTTAAGTTTCATTAAGACATGCGTTTGCTCTTTTTTTTTAATAAATGCAAAGCCTGATTCTTGTTTCTGCATTCAATTGCATTTGGTAGCATCCTTGTTCAGCACCTTAGAGCTGCAGCAATCAATACTTTGTGTGCTAAGTATAAATGAACCCACAGATAACTATCACCCAATTCTGCGGAGACTTTTAGTCTATTTCGGACATTTGTTTTGGTTTTCTGCTGTTACACCAAACTCTGTTTTCTATCAGATTTCCTCATCTTATTAAGTATTTCAGCTATTTTCCCACTGCAAATGTTTGCCATCAATTTTAACTTACATAGCTGCTACCAAACATGTTGCCTCAAAAGTATTCAGATACTGTAGCATCACTCATTTTTTCTGTGATGTCTCAGCTTCTGTGACACTAGAGTGTTAACTTCATGAAAAACACCAAAGCGTTGACCAGGCATTGACAGGTGTGGAGCGAGACTCTACAGATGGACCTGTCCCACAACTTCACTGTAACCTCATTTGCAGCTGCAGCAGGCAGCTCTTTTCAGAAAAAAAAGCTCCAGTAGACCAGCTGGACATCACCTGCCTAGCATCAAATAACAGACAGACAAAATTAACAGCTAGATGGTGAGCATAGTGGAGCATTTAGCAGCTAAAGGGCCAGATATTTCCATCAGGCGCTGGTGGAGACCACAGATGAGCTCAAATGAGAAAAACTATTGGATTTACATTTGTCAGATGGGCAGACAAAGGACTTTAAATCAATATCAGTGTAGCTACGTAGCTGCTGGATGTGTAAATAGGCTACAGTTGGCTAACACATTAGCAAATAAGGTAATGATAAATGTGTGTTTTCAGGTTGTTCTGCTGCTGCCCATTGGCCAAACTAATCAGTTTACGCAGCTTTCTTTCTCATTCACCATTACATGAAAATCCTCTGGTCAATAGAACTCTCTTCCACTTAATCAGTGTAAGTTATTTTTTGTTTTATACTAAGGTACTTTACTCATATATATCACATTTCTTGAGAATACTCTGCTAAATGTTTTGTGTCTGTCATTTAACATTAGAATTTACAAGTGTATTTCCTTCATAGTTTTGCATTTAAAGCTTTCAACAGAGGCTGTTTGACTGTACAGAGGTCATCATTAATCAAGATGATTATTGTGCATATGTGAAAATTGTTCCCCAAAAGGATCATTATAATGAATATATGGAAATACTAAAAATAAACGTCTTGCACCGTCCAATAAGACCATCTATACTTGAGCTGTCTGGATTTGCTCCTTCACCTTTAATCCCCTCCCATTGATAATCTCGAGTGAAGCCTGTATTGGATTCTCTCTGCAGTCAGATGAAGCATATGGCTCCAGCATCTGTGGGCTCATTAACATCCAAGATTTCCCTGCTTGGCTGCTACTGCAGCGACTAAAGCCCACGACTTTCATTGACAAAATCTGATTTAAGCATTGGCCGTATGTTGTCAATGGACTCCTGCCTTGGTTCAGGTCGCCAACTGTTCAGACTTTGACTTAGCTTTCATTGCTGCTTTAAAATAAACCTGCTACATGCCTGTAGATGTGCTATTTTCTCATAGAGAAGTAAACTGTTTAATATGGGTAAATCATAAGTTAAATAAATCAAATTCTATTCACATCCAGGGCTCACAGGCAGCCAAGCAGTGACCATCAAAGAGAAAGACGAGGGAAACTCTGCATAGCCTACACAAGAAGACACTGATAGACTACTAGTAGATTAAGCTGTTAGAGGGGCAAAAACTTCATGCTAGGCCCTTATTTGGCCCCGCACCTGCCACCTTACACTGTGTGTGTATACTGTTGCCTCCAAGTTTCTGTTTAGTACAGCACAGGCAGCAGACAACACATGGTGGCGTCATTACGTGCACAGAGACTGGAAAACCAATTAATACTCCAAGGCTGGAATAATACTAAATGGCTCCAGGTTCTCTCTGTGCCAGATAATTTGTCATAATTTGACTAAACACAAATGTATTACGGAATATTCAGCATACTGTATGAGAGCACGGTGAGCTGTGTTACAATGAGCCTTTGACACAGGGCCCCTCTCCAAGACATGGTCATAAGATTGATTATTATGCACAACCTGCTTCAGCTGATGTTGGGGGTGCTGTTTGAAACGTATATAAAACAGAATTTGATGACTTGCTCATCCTTTTTGACATATACTCAATTACTCAACAGTTCAAAGACAGTATATTTAATGTTTTATCTCATTAAGGGAATTGATTTTTGTAAATATATGGTTATTCTGAATTTGATGCCAGCAGCAAATTGGGACAGGAGCAGCTAAAGACTGGGAAAGTTGTGGAATGCTCCAAAAACACCTGTTTGAAACATTCCACAGGTGAACAGGTGATAGTATCATGGTTGGGTATGAGAGGGGCATCCTGGAAAGGCTCACACATGATTGTATAAAGGAGATTACTGCATGAACTCATTCTGTTTTTATTTACGTTTCAATCAGCCCCAACTTTTTTGTAATGATGGTTGTACTTTAGTGTGACAGCTTCTCTACAAAATTTGAAATTAATCAAACTAGTGACACACCGAATATTAGGACCCTGGGAGTCAGGGGTCCCAGGGTTTTAGCCCACGATCTCCTTCAATCCATGGCTAACTTACGCACATTGTTCAAGAAATGACACCACAATTTGCATACTCCTGTCACATGAATGTATGTTCTCTGTATGAAGCAGAAATAAAATGTTGCAAACCTATGGCACTGGTCCTGGTCCAGAGCTGCAGACTGAACTCCAGTCCAGGTTTTGTGGTGGATTTTGGTGGCGAGGCGCAGCAATCTGCAGCATCCCCACACGAAGCCAGCCACACACGCTGTCCGAGAAGCTGCTATGAACTTACACCATTAAAGTAAACACAAACATTTATAGATAGATTATCCCAATTACTACAGAGGAACGCACTTTATATAGAGACAGCCATGTCCATACGAGTGTTTAATAAACATGCATGCGCTAATGTCTTCATGTAACTTAACTTCATCGCTTTAAATGTATTTGTGTGTACTTACAAAGACGAGAGGCGAGAAACTGAAAATACATCAGCCTGGATGGATAATGTGTGGTGCATGTTAACTTAAAACTGAAGCAGCGTGGCCCTTTTTTAAGAAAAACAAAAAGTGAACTTCCTGTTTCGGGGTGGTCCACAGACTGTGGAGAAAGGGAGGGAGGAGGGAGGAAGAGAAGGGGGTGCGCATTCCCACATTGGCTGTGCAACCAACTCCAGGGCGCTTTGCGGGACTCCATAGCCGAACATGGGGTTCAATTTTGTCACCGTGTACGTAAAGTGAGTCTGAAAGAAGGAAAATCTATGGAAAAGCGCTTCTGAAACAGGATAAAGTGTCGGTTTCTGTGCAGAATTCAGTCATCTCCATCCGAGTGCGTGTGCCAGAGAGTAGAGAGAGAGAGGGAGAGAGAGAGAGAGAGAGAGAGAGAGGGGGAGAGAGAGAGCGAGCAGGGAGGCTTTACTGGAAACTCAGACTTTCACAGTCCTTGGACACTCTGAGCTCTTTCAAGGACTCTGGGAATCAAGTCAAAAAGTTTCATGCTGAATATTCCTGCATTAACCTGAGGTAAGTACTGCTAATGATTCATGTCCGCTTTTTAAATCTCAGGCGACCATTGATCAATAAATTACTAGAGTATCCTCGGGTGGGTAGTTGTGCTTCATTATTCGCCACTATAATAGTTACTATCGTAGCCTCTGAAGTGGGAAAAAAACTTGCATTTGTGTTATTAGTGATGATATAGTAAATCCACTCTTTGGCTTTATCGTTTCAGGTGATTGTGCATGACTTTTGCGCTTTGGGAGCATTGCCTTAAATGTGTTGTAGTGGTTTTCATGTACACGCCAAGTTTCAGTAAATGAGTTGCATAATATTTCTACAAACCGGCCAATATGTGTAAAGCTTCAGCCCCTGTGGTACGCCGGGTTGGGTGGATTCATTCACTTTGGTTCCTCCTCAGCGCAAAGCAGCGTCGGCCCTGACTTTTCTGTCCATTTGTGGAGATGTGAAGTGTGCTGGCACGAAGTTTGTCAGAGTTCAGACATCAGAAAATTGAAGTGTGCCTTCTTGTGGATGTCCATCTCTTTGGGGAGCTTCTGGGGGTCTGACAACAAACACAGCTTAAAAATCATCTGGCACAGCGGAGGGAGGCAGGGCCACCCGAGAACAGCTGTTTCTTGTAACCTGAAATACTTTAGGTGCCAATATCTTCTCCAAATGTGAGTTTCTGTAGGACACCCACAAAACAACATCATCACTGAGCACTGTGTGAGGCTTCAGGAGGCAGGAAGCTCATGTAAAAGCCCCATCAACTGACCAGCAGTAACTCACTGGTTTCCTCCCATGCTGGCTGAATATTTTTCTTCTTCTTCTGGGAAAAAAAAATGCATTGAAGCCATCCACGATCCATCTCTGATTTGAGGCAAATTATTGAATCTAATCTAATTATCTGGATAAGAGGTGACTGTAGCTGCTAATGTGGGGAGATTAGGCTCTGGTCTTCATGTTGCGGCCCTGCACTGAAGAGCGTCAACACTGGACTCAATAGAGGAGCCAAACACTTATTTATGCCAAAGTGACAGTGAGAAGTGCTGAGCACACAAACGCACAACCTCCCTAAACAGTATTTGCACAGACACACTCACATACACATAGAGAGTGGGTTTGTAAGTCACAAAGGGTCTTTAGTGGGTCTCCAGAAACATGAGAGGGAAAGACAATGATTTATTGTCAACATTTTAAAGTGAAATTGTGGATTATCCACCACACAACTGTTATAATATATATTGTTTAATTGATTACTGGACAAGAGGCTAAAAAGTATGGTCAGAGGTTCTGATGTTTTTTTGTTAAAGCTACAGTTTCTGTGTGTGTTTAAAATCAGCGCTTGAACACCTCAGGCTTTTTGTTTGACTACAGGGAAACAGAAAATATAATCCAGTCAATGTTCCAGTGCGGCGTGGTTTGTAATCCATTACAGACTAACACTCGGACCATTCTCAAGGTTGAGACGGGGGGAGCGTTTCGAGGGAGGAAAGTGCACTTGTCCTTTGGCCACGTGTGAAAAGCTCTACAGGGGAGCTTCCTCACGCTCCCTGCTCTTTATCAAGTGTGTTAGGGCCAAAAGGCTCCTTAATGGGAATGCTCTTAAACAAATAGAGCATACAGGAAGCAACTGTCCTCTTCTCCAGCCACAGGAGAGGACTGATCTGGTTTATCACCACTATATCAGAGTGCTGATAAGTCTCTATCAGACTGAATGCAAATGAATTTAGTGGAATGAATTCCTTCTCCCAGTGGGCCAGTATAAACAAAGGTATTGGAGGATTTTAAGGTGGATTGTATGTGAAATCTTAAAGCGGAGACAATTCGAGCGATGACAGTTAAGAAAGCAAAATGTGGCATATGAAATACCTCAACATGGACTCTTAGTAGCTCTCTATCAACATTAATGATGTGGACATGTTTAATTTTTGTGTTGCCACCAGTTATGTGACGCACGGGTACCCAGAGGCAGGCAGCAACAAGTGGTGTGTTTTTGTCCAGATTCCATTTTGGTCCGCTCAGCAAGAAACATGTGTCACGTGATGCCTGCAACCCCCCCCCCCCCAACAATCCTCCTCCCCAGCACCCTCCTCCCACCTTCCAGTGAGAGGGAGGTGAGGAGGGGGAGGGAGGTGAGGGGTAGAAAGACCACCCTCACTGGGATCACAGCCCCTCAATCAGACCCTTTCACACCCCGTGAACCTGAAACAATCAGGGTTTAATAGCAGCTGTCTGTCTGTGCCGGCCCTGGCTAAAAACCATGCAGGCTCGCAGCGCAGAGCTGATCGGAGCAGACCGGCCTGGGGATGCTCCAAAGGACACATAAGCAAAGACGCGCACAAACACTCCTTTTCTGTCTTTATCCCCTGCTCCTCCTTTCTCTCCTCATCTTCTGGTCGTCCTGCCATACTTGAAGGCCCGCGAAGATCCCTCAGATCACTGATGTCAGGTTCTGGTATTTGAAGGTTATTTTGGTTCATCGGATTGAGTTTGTGCTGTTTTCAAACTGCTGCGGGGTTTTGTTCACGTTGTGTGTCGTCATTCATGGGCATCGCCGAGGCTGCAGTGAATGGATTCTGGTTGTGGTTATTGTTTTGGTCATCATCACCGAGCCGAGCTTTATCTCAGTGGAGCCATCTGAATATCACAACAAGAGGCCACAATGAGAAAATAGTTGTGTATGGTCAGATTAATGTTTCCTGATGATAATCCCTCCTTCCACAAATATAACATTGAACACATCAAATGATGCTGAAATGAGAATGAATGACACCAGAGGGCAAAGGCATTAGACACTTTAGAAAGCTTGAATTGCATTAGCCAAAGGGCACACATAATAGACGGGAAATGTTGCAGTCATGGGAAACATTCTGAATATCATTGTTCATGGTCATTGGGAGCTTTCCCACCCATTAGAAAGCATATTAGACTAATTGCAGCAGTGGAGATAAAAAAAAGAAATCTACAGAGACAATCAGTTCAAAGCAATAGATGAATGAGAGGTTGGCTGTAGTAGATGTTATTTTGTCAGGGGATGGATGACGGGAAATTCAAACCACAGTGTTGACCTGACAGTTCACAAGGATCAGGACAACCCATAAAAGAGCCCTACTGCTGATGCTTTGATATTGGATGATTCTGCAGAAACCCTGGGTAATGTTCAGTGACAACTACAGCAGTGTTAAGGTTAGGAAAAGACTGTGGTTATGGCAGATAAACTTGTGGTTACGGCATGGTTAGGGTTAGGCAACGAAAATGCTTGGTTATAGGGAAAGAAGCTGGTTTGGAAAAAAAAGAAACACTGGTAGTCTGTGACAGGACACAAACTCAGGTCTCCGGCAGTAAGGTTGGATGGCAATCCTCCACCACCCCAATATCAACTGTGTCTCCAAAGAAATCACTTTCATATGCGAATAATTTGAAACAGCAAATACATTTTTATAGAAACATAATCCCTGCTACATTATTCATGCTATATCAACATAACATAATAAGGAAATGTTAAAATGTTGATACTGAACATATGTGGAAGTTGCTCACCAACAATAATTTCATTTGTTTTGCCAACAGTAAAATCCAACAATACAATTTCCATCTTAAACACCCAAAGCATGATTAAACTTTCTTATGTTTATGTTGAGCCTAGGTTAGGCAAAGGTTAAGGTCTTGGTTTAATACAGAAAAAGTGACTCGAAGCACAAGATGCCTCATTATTAAGTGAAACCACAGTCTCTCCCTAACCTAAACCGGTGTGGAGGATTTAGTGCCATCTAGAGGTCAACTGAATACCTCTCCCTTTCCAAGCGTGTAGGAGAACATACAGTGGCTGCCAAAAAATGCAAAAAGCCCTCACTGGATAGAAAGAGCTCATTCTAAGACAACAAAAACACAGCCATTTTTATTTTCCGGTGTTTGCACACTAATGAGAACACGCTTATGAATATTATATTCCATTTCTGCCCATAGATCGTCCACATTGGACAAACAGCAAACAATTTTTCTCTAAAAATGTACTTAGTTGGAGACAGGGTTGCTCATCTCCACACATCACCTTCCTCTTTGCTACACAAAGGGCCCAGGACTTCCTGCATTGGCACAGAACTTCGCCGTTTGACGTAAATCGTGAACTGCAGAATCGTCCAACATGAGCGTAATTCCTAGGATACTGGGCTGCATGCGAGGTTGGGAGCACAACACACAATGAAACAAAGGAGGGCCAACCCTGCAAGGCCCCGCTGATCCGAAAAAGACTTGGACCGATGGGCCAGTTGTTCTGTCTTTTAGGGTGGGCCTAGTCCCTAATGTGGGAACACTCCAGTTCAGCCATCAAGACTCTAATGCCTTAATACTACACATGAAAGGTCAAGTCACATGTGGAGCAGCAGCCAGCATGAAGAACGATGTTGTATTTTACACCAGCAAAATGCAGTGTTTTTTACATCAGCCTGCGCCTGGGGGAATATGTGTTTTGTGTTTGTGTGTGTGTGTTTGTGATAAAGATTTAAGCATGCTGCTGACAGTAAGAGGCGGGGTCCGTCCCTTCCCCATCACCCTCCTCCTTCTTTGAATGAGGGTGGTGGTTTTTGGTACGTTTGTATGTGTGCATGTGTGTAAAAGCAGTTAGACTGCTAACTATCGTCTCATGTGGTTGATATTAGAAATCAAACTGGCGCTAATAGGATCCAGGTGAGAGTGTGAATAGCTTTCATATGCCCAACCAACCCACGCCGATACTTACTCATTTCCCACTGTTACATTAGCTTGGTTTGTAACAATGGGCTTGTGGTTGGCTTTCCTTTGAGGGATGGTGGTCGGCTGTGGATGACAAAGGCGAAACATTAGCAGCGTCTGTGGGAGAGTCAGAAAAGAAAAATGGACTCTGTGACTTTTCAGGTTGAGATTCAGTCGTTTGATTTGGCTGCTGCAGGTTTAAACTCAGTGCGAGTGATAGCTGGACGGATTTGTTGTTTACAAATTGTGCTTGCGGCTTCATTCATGGAGTACACGCCTGCAAGATTTTGTACCTGCATGTGTGAGCGTCTTTGGCCGTGTGTGTGTTTCAATGTGTGTGTTCTCAGCCGCTGATGACTCACGGCGCGCTGTCCTGTCGGCAGGCAGAAAGCGAGGAGGAGGCGGTGTTTGTTATTTTACCAGGTTGCCATAGCCACGGTGCGTTCGGGTGCTGCCATCATCAGTGTAATTACAACGCAGTGTCTGACAGTCACCCTGCTCACTGCCTTCGCCTCTCTGACGTCCACCAGTAAGAGAAAAACTTGTGTTTCCCTTATGCTGTCAGATAGCTGGGGAGGGTCATCCTGAGGGATTTGTTGCGATATGATGAGTTTTTGAAGCCTTTTGAGTTCACCTACACAAAGAACAAGAAACATCAGTGTGAAACTCTACTGCTCCACATAAAAATGCTTTCTTTTTCTTTCGTCCCTCTCCAACAAACCAGCAATCTCTCATTTTAACTTTAAGTGGAGAGGTTAGATTACTCCTCCTTAACAGTTTGTATGTAAGTCACTAAATTTCCAGTGCCGTTTTATGTGATAGGCTATTACATTTTACTGCAGCTGGAATAATTATGTCCAACTTCCATGAAGTGAGGGAAAGACAGACGGAGACGGTGGGAGAGAGGCTGAAGTTGAGAAAGAGTGCAGAGGCACATCCACGTTGCGTGTGTTTATGATGAGCCTTCTGGACAACAACTCTTATCTGAGATGAGATAACATCCGAAGATCCTTGGCTTGGCAGATGTTCTTGGGCAACTCGCAGTTCCACATTCCTCACTCTCCTTAATGTGTACAGCAAGTATCTATAGATATTAATCTATAAAGGAACATGGGCATATATGATCACTCATGCAGCGGTATGCAGCATGTTTTAACCTTCAGACGTGTGGTATGCACAAAGATGCTATAGGATGTAGCTGCATGTGAGGGCTGAAAGCTGCTTGTACATTATTATTGGATGTAGCACCAGTGAGGGCTTTTCAGGCCTTTGTAGCAAGTGTTTTTTGTTTTTTGGTGCAAATTGGATGTTCAGTTCTGATTGCAAAGCAATACGTTTTCCATAGTTTAGACACCCATTTAACAAGCTATGATCAACTTCTCATTACTATCAAAAATGTATAGGTTTCACTGTTTGATTTAGTGTCATTTTTGAAATCAGTAAATATCCAGTCAAAGTAAAAGCAAACAAGAATACAGATTTGTCCAAACATTCAATTCCAGCTTTGGATATTTTGACAATTATCGATATCAAGGACACACTTCAGTTGAGTGTTGATACCAAGCCTTACTGTAGACTCTGCAGCGTAGAGGAGTGTTTGTGTGTTTTAACTTCCACCTAGCCCAGCTGGGCTGTGGGTTATTAGCTGCTCAGTGATCTTGTAAAGGATAAATTGAGCAATCTCAAAATCTCCAAATTAAAAATCACGAGAGGGCACGCTCTCAGCTGTGTAAACCCTCCATAAATATGTATAAAAAGTTATTTCAAAGTGAGTAAATGGAGTTTAAGTGCATTTACCCCAAACGACACCTCCTTTTATATATTTCCGCGGAAACTGAAGAATATCTCCATGTGTTCCAGGTTTATGGAGTTACAAAAACTAAATTTTAAACAATGGATGACCCAGACCACACTGACATTGTTGCTTCGTATTGCATGTTTATGAGAAAGGAATAGTGCGGTCAGCCACAAAAAAGATGGATTTTCTCTCTCTTTGTATGCTTTCTTCTCCACTTCTTGTTGCCTCTCTTCCAAATGTTTCCAGTTCTGTATAAATCTCCCTCCTCTGCCTCGTCTTTTAAAACATTCCCATTCTTTCTCCTCTTCCTGCGCTACTCAGCCTCTTGCGTCTTTTTCTATTCCTGTTTCCCTGCTCTGTAAGTAAGTGACAGTTGTGAGAATCTACAGTGGCTTGCTGATGCCACGTTAACCAGATCAGATGCCATAACAGGAAGTCGGTCCACATGCATGGACGTAGCACAGTGACACACGCACATGACTTACTACCACTGGAAGCCAAATGCAGGCCGAGCCGTCACCGGATACACTGACATGAATCTGCTGTGGGTCGAAGGTAACTGCACCCTCAGTCGAACAGCCTCATATTTACTACAACAGATTTGACATGACATCCAGTCTGAACGGCGCTTTGATCAGACTTCAGGCTCCGCTTCAGACTCTCACCGATGATTCAGAGAAAAGTCTGCACCTTTCTTTTAATTTATCAGTAACATCTGTTGATTGTTTTTGCAGAAGAAACGATGATAAATCTTCTTTTAAAGAGAAGCATCTGCGACCAAACCGAGCTCATTTGGGCTGAAGAGCTCTACAGCACATGATTAACAAAAGTGATGTGGTGTGCTTGTTTTGTTGGTTTTGTGAAAGCCTAAACTGAACTGCCTGGATGTTTTCTTCTGTAGCATCAAATTTTGTTTACAGTTATGTTCCCTGTGGTCCGCTGCCATAAAACGTAAATGGAAACTAGCAGTCTACTTTGTGTTGAAGCTATTATTGAGAAAATAATTCCCTTCAGGAAACAACAAACTATAGGAAGGTTGTGTTTTGTGAGATGTAATTAACTTTGTTTCAACAAAGCTTCGCCGTTGTCTCCTTTAGAGTAGAGAAGAAGAAGAGGAATTCCTTAAGAGGACCGTACAGTAAGAGAAAAACACAGTTCCTGTGCATTCGCAGCATATTTTCAAACTTAATTAAGCCTTTAGAAAAATAATATTATTGGCACGTGCTGAGAAAGAGCTTTCCATTTTCATTAACAGTGGAATTTGTTGGAAAGGAAAGAAGGGCAGAAGTGAGTAAAGGGTGAACGAGAGAAACATTTCGTAGTGAGTGTGGAGGAGTGAGAGAGAGAGATGCAGATTGTTTTAAATCCGCAGCGAGTCAGGCTCTCAAATTTATGCCCATGGGCTGCTTCTTGGGTGGGCTGCAGGGAGGGCGGTGCGCTAGCTGGAGCAGGGGAAAGTTGCCGACTCCAGACTGCTCGCCTCGCTCTGAAGCTTGGCTTTTCCTGCTGGAACACATTTACAACTCAACCGTCCTGACTGGCTGACTGACTGCCTGGCCCTGCCCCGCCTGACTTAACTACACCGACTGAATTCTCTGCCGCTTTGTTGAGCAACCACGGTTTGCAGTGTTTTAGGTGGCATATCTCATTTTAATGACGCCTTTCTTGTTTTTAAGTCTGGAACATTGCTGGGAGCTACGGCAGGACTGTTGTGAGCGTGCTGCAGTTTTCATAAGCGCGAACTTGATGATGTATTTTGCAGTTTCTGTTGTTTGTCAAAAATGACACTTTATGAAGCTTAAAGGAATTCCAGGGCTTAAACTGATTTCCTCCGAGAAGTTTGTACTTGAGAAACGTCTTTACCCAAGAAGTTGGATCAGATAAGGCATAATTCTGGCTCCTCTGTATTTCATGCCAGCAATGACTGTTTGTTTTGCTCAGCATGAGAAAGATCCGGGCCCACATCGAGCCTTCGAATAGATTCCCTCATGTTGAGGGTGAAGGAGAGGAGCTCGCTCAACAGCCAGCTGTCAAGCAATGTTTTTCACAGTGGAGATTCGTGGCTGGATATGAGCTGCTCATAGTGGTGTCAGCTTCACTTTACATATAATAAAAAGTCATATCTACAAAGAATCTTTCAGTAGAAATTCAAGGATTTGTCTAATGTAGAAGCTCTCAGTTGAAACACCTCACAGCCTTTAACAATATACACCAGTTTGAGTTCTTCCTCCTCCTTGTGTTTTACTTAAACACTGAGTGGCTTGTTCAGTGCTGAGTTTCTCTAACTTTTGAGAACAGGGAGGTTTTCTCTGCCTCAGTAACAGCGCAGCACTGAATACACAGCGAGGGGATGACATCAGCAGCATGTAAATCAGCTCGCTGCAGAGCAATAATCTAAACTTCAAATTTAGAGGCGGGTTGGTTGGTTCACCACGATAATGTGCTGACACACGCACGCACGCACACACACACACACATACACACACATGTCCATGCATGCATACACACTACAACAATAAGAGGCCAGAAGGAAGTAAACAAGTGGTTGCGTTAGCATGAACAGGGCTCATTTATCTTCAGATTTAAATTTTTGTCAAGGCTTTAATCTCAAAATTGTCTATCTTTTAAAAAAACAAAGTAAAACACACATTATCCTTGAAGTTAAAACATAAAAAGTCTGATTTTGAAAAGAACAGAAATGAATGTGGGCGTACTTCTGCTTCCCAGCACTTTCGGTTCATTCCAGCCTGTGTGTCTGGCTGCTTTGTGAGCTAATTCGCTCTGAAGGTATTACGGTTATTGGAAGGCTTGTAAACCATTAAGTCTTTATTTACAAGAGAAAGAAAAGAGGGGTCTGGGTAACTGCGTGGGGGCGAGCTAGGTCTTGGTATGGCTGCTGACCCCACTGTAAGAGATCAGAACAACTGAATTTCTCAAGCAGGCCCACGGGACATCTGGTCCTATTTGCAGCGAACTGCAGACCACTCCTCAATTACATAATTGTGCCCATTAATTACATGAGGAGGGCCTTCATTTCCTGGTAGCCAATAACTAACAAAAAGAGAGCCAGTAAAGAAGGACTCTGAGACACACATGATTATAGTGTGTTTGGTGAAACATGAAACATGGCCTCTCATGTTTAAGAGCAGCCCAAGGTTAAGAAGCCACGTAGTATATTGTGTTTCCAGCGTTACGTGGAGATTACAGCGTTACATTCTCGAAGCTGATGCAAAACTTCATTTTATACGTTGGAGTCGAGTCTCAGAGTAAGGCGGGAGTGACGTGGCGGCACAGCTGTTAGTTAAACACTGTTCTTGATGTTAAAATCTTGAGACAGTTTGTTGTTTCTTCAGCATCAGGAGCCAATGTTTTTGGCCACACACAAAGCTCCCTGCAGGTCATTTCTCCCCGAGGAGACCCGGAGAAGTAGCTCACCTACGTGCTGTGACTGGATGGATGCAGGTGTGATGTCTGTGGTGGGTTTCACGCCGCGAATGTGCTACTGAGGAGAGCGTCTGTTTGAGTGGAATGAATGGTCACCGCAAAAGTTTCAGCATGATTGGAGAGAATCTGAAGGCTGATTTAAAAAGGATCCATCACCCTGTATCGTGCCCGTTTTGGTTTCAAAAAAGATTTATTGTGCCGGATTCAGCTCATTGAAAGGAGCGGTGTGTGGGATTTAGCGACATCTTGCAGTGAGGTTGCAGATTTCAACCAACTAAAAAACTCCTCGCCTCATGCTCCTTTTCCAAGTGCGCAGGTGAACCTGTGGTGGCCGCAAAACTCGAAAAAACCCCAAGAGCGCCCTCCAGAGCTGATGTGTAATTTGTCCTTTCTGGGCTTCTGTAGAAACATGGCGAACTCTGAAGAGGACCTGCTCTCTCTGTAGATATAAAGAGCTCATTTTAAGGTAACGAGAACACAATTGTTGTTGATCGTACGCTAATGAAAACAGAACTATGAATATATATTAAAGTTCTGCTATGTTCTGCCAACAGATCCCACTAAATCTTACACACTGGTCCTTTAACATTAAGGTTCAAATTTTTCAAATCTTAAGTCCAAAAGGTATTTTTGTGTACTGTAAGTGATGGTGGACAAAATTCTAGGGCTGCAACTAACAATTATTTTCATTATCGATCGCTCAATTGATCGTTTTGTCTTTAAAATGTTCGAGAATAGTGAAAAATGTTGAAAATTAGTTCCCACATTTCCCACATTTTACATCCTCAAATGTCGTGTTTTGTGCAGTTCAAAACGCAAAGATATTCAGTTTATTATCTTGTATCTTGTAAAGACAAGCACATTTGAGAAACTGGAAGCATTTGTCCATTAGCTACTTGAATAATTGATTAATGGGTCGATTAATCTTTGCAGAACTAAATAAACCTGTCCTTTGAGCTGAGGATGTAAAACGGTGCCAGTGAGGATGCAAAACGGCGTTAGTTCTGTGGTTCCCATGCCGTGAACTGACCTGCTGCTGCACTCAGCATGAAACAAATGTTGGAATGACAATGCGGCTGTCGCAGCTGTTGTTTTTTCAGGTCCAGAGCTGTTGTCCTCCTGCTCCTCCTGTACTTCTTTCTCCTGATGCTCCTCTTGTCGTCGTCACTGTCTTTATGCCAGGGGGTGCAGAGTGGGATCAGCCTGTCAGACAGGAGCTCACACAGTAATGCACCTGCCAGCAGCAGTTTGAGGAGAGCGCGGGACGACGGCAGAGAAACCGGTGGGGGAGAGATACTGTCTTTCTGTGAGTGTCGGAGAGAGACAGAGAGAGGGCAGGACACAGTGAAAGGGAGAGGCTGTGAGAGTGAGTTCCTTGGTCTTTGGACTGCGGGGAGGATCGGGGTACCATGCTGGGCGTTTATGCCGAGGCTTATGGGACCAGACTCAGCTGAATACACAGAGGGTCAACAGGGATCCACGCTCAATTTTCTTTTCACACAGAGTACAACGCTGTGTGTTCGTACTGTGATGGACTGGCGACCTGTGCAGGGTGGATCCCCGCCTTTCGCCTGGTGCATGCTGGGAAAGAATCCAGACCCTGAACGCCAGCAGAGAATGTATGAATGGATGAAAAGCGCTGCCAAAATCGTTTCCTTATATCACATTTTCTATACATCACACAAACTGGGACATTGAACACCCTTCGTCAGGGCTCCTCAATTTTGGCAGAAATCATAATCATGATTATTTTAGTCAGTAATGAGGTTGCAATTATTTAACACAATTACTCACTGACTTTGGAAACATAATGCATTTATTGAATCTTTTGAAAATAATAATAAATTGTTGTGGGTTTTTCCTTGAACTTTAGATATAATTCAGCTTATAAACAAATAAAACCATTAATGTATGACAATATGTGAGAAAGGATTGCAGAAATTCAACTCTTTCATCCTTTTTGGCCGCTACCACTGGCACCATAACAGCACAAATAGATGTGCATCAAAACTGCAGTGAGAATGAGTTTGGCCTTTTACGGAGAGTTGTAAAGGAAAGGGGTGTGCTGGATTTATAACACAAGACAAAACAAGAGCATCGTTGTGGAATGGAGTGCAGCACAGTAATTGTTTTGTCTCGATTATGTTGTTTTCGTAATCACTGGAAGCCAAAATTGTAACTGAAAATAAAATTTGCTCAGCCCTACCCATTGTTGGGAAGTTTCACACGCGTCAGAAGTTGGCAAATTGATGTGGTGGTTATGAATTACTTTAGAGGAGCGGTTCTCAATGTATGGGTTGGGCCACACTTCTGGGTCAGAAGATAAATCTGACGGGACCTGAGATAGAGTTTTCTCTTTGCTTTTTTCTTTACTGTACAGTACAGTCTGTGTCAGTCATTGATCATAAAAACCGTACAGTCTCCCTTCGGTTTCTCCTAATGTGACGACTCCGCAGCAGGTTGCGACTTTGTTGGATTTCCCGACTGCTGATTATTTCCACAGCAGTTAAACCTGCTTGTCCATCACTCTGTTCCCGTTATTTCTATTCAGGACAGGACAGGCAGTTGTTCTGCTGTGGCACATTTATTGGCCCTATTAGCCAGCACCTGTAGTCCATTAAAGGCCCTGGTTTGCTGACCGCCTGACAGATACATGCTGTCTTTGAGTTCTCAGCGTGGTGAGAAGAACACTTCATTTGGGATATGAACAGAAATTTGTTATGCTGTCGAGAACAATCGCTGGATGTTCAAAGTTTCAAACACTGAAACCCACAGGATCCTATTCAAAGGGGTTATTTATCGACTCTTGTCTTCTCGCGCAGCTGTGGAGCAGAAATGTGGTGAGCACTTGTGCGTGTCAATGTGTCTGTGTGAATGTTAAGTGTTGTGTGCATGTGCTCGGGCGAACAGTGGGCGAAGGGTCCCAGATGTGGATGTTGTGCGAGGAGGGAAGTTGTTGGTGATTAGCTGAAGTTTTGGGTCCAAAGCTTGTGTTCGGTGCTGTACCACAAGTGACAAGTCTGATATGACAGTAGATATGAAATGCAGTTTAACAGAAGCACAAGTAGAGAAGACTCAGAAAGGTCAGTTACAAAGCAGTGTCTATTTAAAGTGTGCAAAGAGTGCCTGGAATTTGACAAAGCTGGTGTTTTTTCCTCTTTTTAAAGTTACATATTCTCCCTTTAGGAGGTTTACAGTATGTCATGATGTCAATTGCCCATTAAACACCAGCATGAACAGGTCATTTACAAATCTAATTCTGATAGAAATTAGCCATGAAAGAGAAAAGAAGGAAACAGTTTGGCACATAAAATAAACATGACATACACTTTGGTTTATGTAAGGATTAATCATACAAAATACATGTTAATTAGCGAGCTTTTGAGGTAATGGTAGGTGGATCTTTTGTTAGCATTGGCAGGCTAGCTGTTTCCACCTCATTCCAGTCTTTGTGCTAAGCTAAGTTAGCCAACAGCTGGTGGAAGCATCTCATCTACAGTACGGGCCTTGGAGTGGCATCGATCTTCTCATTTAACTCTGCAAGAAAGCCACTTTGCATCACTTTGCATTAAAGTCCAATAAACTTTGGAAAATGTCATTGCATTCCGCTGTCCTTCAGGAATCCAGTGACTTTTAGCAGTGTTGACGTTGTTTGTGCATCCTTTTCTTGCAATCATCATTTAAGTACCTTAAAGTGACTCGTGTAGCACTAACTAATCAATGAGTAATCACACATCAACTGATCAGCAACTGATCCCTCCGTAGTTGCAGCTGGTGTTGAATCGAGTCCTTGTGGCCGCTCCCCCCTCTTCCTCCCTCGTCTTGTGTGTCCCAGCTCACACTCCAGCTTCCTGTGGGATAGAGCCGAGCCTCGGGGCAGGGGGATGTCTGTTTCCAGCCGGAGAGCTCTGTCACACATGCTGCAGCTTGTCAGACTGAGTTTGTGTGAGGGTGATTGGGTGTCAGACTGAGTGTATGCATGGAAGTGCCCGTACAGTATGTCTGCGTGTCTCTGCCCCAGTGCAAGTGTGTGTTTAGATGTTCAGAGATATGGCTGTTTTCTCTCTGTGGGTGGAGGTGACTGAGACATGATGAAAAATTCAATTACTGGGAGTTCACTGCGGTCCAGGTTCATCTCAGGTTGCCTAAACACAACTTTGTCTTTGTGAGTTTTATCTGTGGGACAGCAGTGGTAAATCTCCTCTGTAGCCTCTGTAAAACATTTGCTGTGTCTTGTTGCAGTGGAACATAAATAGTACGCATACGTGATACTTGCACACAATTACAAGTGCTGTTCATTACTGTACAACTGTTGATTCACCTGAGATAAACACAGGAAGACTTTGTGTGCGCTCACGAAACTGCTCTCATGTGGCAGCAGCTCATAGATTAGAGATGTCAGAGCTGCAGTTGTTAATTGTGGTCAGATGAACTTTGCTCAAGTTGGCACTAACTTGCCGGGTTTTATTTTATTTGACAAGAGAATGAGCCTGTAAAAATGTGGATTTTATGTCCTTGTTGTGCAATTAAAACTTTGCATTCTGAAGATGCGGTTTTCCTCCCAGATCATATTTACCGCAGCTGATAATTATTTTCATTGCTGATTAATCTGCCGGTTATTTTCTTCATTTATTGATTAATCATTGGGTCTATAAAGCTCACACAAATGAGATGCCGGAACCAGGTAATGTCCAATATATTTTCCAATTTTCCATTTTTTTCCAATTGTCAAAAAAGCTGTTTTAAGTGCTAATATTTGTACAAAACTGGACATATTTCAGTATTTGTTTTGCATTATTTGAAGATGAATCTCTGTGGTAACAAGGCGTTAACATGGTGTTCTGCTCAAAAACAAGTCGTCACATTAGCAAATGTCCTCAGTCGTATTTTATGTGCTCTGTTTTTCATCCTCAGGAAACTAATTGTGTGGGTTTTTTCTTGAAACCGAACCGTTCAGGACTATAATTTCCCACAGTCAGGGTTTTGGCATGTTTATGTGGTTCCACATCATGCCTGATCTCTCACAGGCAGTATGTTAGGAGACAGTCTGCGGTGTACAAACATCGACGGGATCTGTGTGTATTTTATGTGTAAGCAAAGCTGTGTGTCTTTAAGTTGAACCTTTACACACAAACGGTGGCTTTCTTTACCTCAGTACTTCTACCCCTGCTGGTTGGCCATCAGAGCAGACTGGTGGTGTGCCTGAGGTGTGTGGCTTACCACCATGTCATTGCCTGGAGGGCTCTTGCTGTCTGTTGTCACCTATGCACACAGACACACACAGATGTTGTGTTTTCCTCCTCTGATCAATCCAGAATGAAGGGGACCAATGAAACATCATCAGATATGTGCAAAATGTAGATGGTGTGAACTGAACCAAAGCAGCTGTTTGTATTAAAATAAGAGAAACCAAAACTTACCTCTAATGTTTTAAAGCCCTTTTTATAGATTTCATATGTAACACTGCCGGCTCCATCTGTCTGTCGACATGATGGATTTTGTTCCATGTGGGTTTATTCAGACATAGAACATAGAATGACAGGATGTTAACTTCAACATATTTTCTTCTATTTTTAATAGACTTCCTAACTGCTCACAAGCTGTATGTACAACCTTTTGCTGGATATTCACATTTTCAGCCATGCAGTTGACATGAAAGACAATCAAAAGTAAAGGGAGGGAGTGCTGGTCTGGTTATTAATGTGTTTGTTTTTTTGCCCTGCACCACAAGCCTTTTTATAGACATGACATTAGAAGAATCCACACAGCAACTTAAAATTGGTTCATTCTCAAGTGTTCTGTGGTTTATTTGACCGATTTTATTTTAAGACTTGCAATTTATTACAGCACTCTTAATAAGGCAAACACGATCTGATTGTCCTTCTGTGCATGTTTTACATTGCCTGCTGTTGCACTCTTTTAATTCAGACTTGGGCTGTGATGGAAGTCTTGCAGAAATGTCTGGTTGTAAGATTGCCTTTGTGACTCTGGCTGCTTATTTGAGCACGTTAATTAATCAAATTAAAGAGGTGCATGTCTGAAAGAGCTGTAGGTGTACAAGCACATTTTTTGACATTTGACTCATAATTTTGTAATAATGCTTCAACATTTAGGGCTGTCACTGAAGGCATATGATGGAAAAATATGGTATTGTTGTGGGATATGTAACAACCAGGGTTTCAATAATGTGCAGTATGTATACACACATGCATACACATACATCACACACTCTCCTCTCCTCTCCTCTCCTCTCCTCTCCTCTCCTCTCAGTAAACACATTGAAGAGCAAACGTTTTTAACTTGGAGTGTTAGCGCCAGAGCTCTTCTGCTAACTGACCCGGGGCCCTGAAGAGCTGCAGATAACAGGCGCCCACATTGGCTTTTGTGTGCAGGAGGGTCTTTACATAACCCACGTAACCAAGCACATTGTCTAGCAACCAGCCGGCCACTGAAGGGCCTTGTAAATGGAGGAGGGGGTCTGCTTGAGTGGAGGCCAGTAGCTGAGCTGAGAGGCTAGAGAAGCTAAGCTAGGCCATGACTAAAGGCGAGTTTGTTAGCCTGCAAATGCCCTCAGGGTACTGATGCAATGAGCTCATGCAGCAGCAAAGGGGCTAATAAAAAGAGATCTCTGGTTGCAGTTTTAGTTTTAGTATTAATTTAAGAAATATAAGAGTTTGAATATACATTATGCTTGCTTACATTCTCAACAGCGTCATGTAATGAAGTCATATTTTTCACAAAGAGTCACATTTTTGCCGGGGTAAATCATTTCTAGGTTACCTAACGCCCCTCGCTATGCTCCCCACTCCGTTACTCCACAAAGCCCGGCCTTCTTCACCCTGTTTCCACTGTTTGGGTCTGAGCCAGAACTCCCTTGGAACCGCCCAGGATGTTGAGGTATATTTTTCCTCCCCGCTCCCAACGATGAGTTTTTTCAAGATGTTTTCTTTTGGCAGAAGAGAAATGTTTGCAAGTCTCTCTCATTGCAGCGTCCAGATCACACCCCAAAGGCTTTTCAGATCTTTGATAAATACTGTCTGCTGTCACTTTTAAATAATTTTGCACAGGAAGGAAGAAAAGTAACTAGATTATGATTATTATTACAAAGTATTTACATCTTGTTACGCTATCAGTGGATACCAAAACTTTTGTAACTTTATGACTTTTTAAACTATAATTCTGCAGATTGTGTCAAAAATGCATTTATCTCTGAAGAAACTTTGACAAGCACCAGTTGCCCTCAAACAGTTGCGAGGGTCATATGAGTGGCAGCACAACAGGCTCTCACTGGTAACTGATTGTGACGCAGAGACTCATTATCAGCTCCACACTTCACCTTAGATCAGATGATAATGACCCATTTATCACCCACACTTGATGCCCCTGTCATTCTTAACAGCTCCCTGCCAGGACAGAGGAAGCTTTTACTGCTGTTCCTGAGATGTCACTATTGTCTTCCAATACACAAAGACAAGGTGTCCTGATGGCCCCTGATGGCCCCTGCTTGAGTCCCCCGATGGCCCCTAGTTGCACCACTGAGGGATTTCTCGCTATTGTCACCCTGGCTGTAATCACGGGGCTCGGCCCGAGTTTGGAGGCAGTGGGGGAAGGTGGATGAAGCTTGTATGGGTGCTTTGAAAAGATGTGTGAAATAGGAGTATGGGTATTAAGGGTCTTGGCTCAGTTGGGGGTCTATTGTGCTGAAGGCTGAGCCCCCTACTGGCATCCATGATCTCTTCCATTGACACAGAAGCTCTGCTCCGCTCCCTGTGTGTTTTTTGTCAACCTCTTTCTCACCACTCCATCGCCCTCACTCGTTCTCTCTCGCTCCCTCACACCCGGTGTCTCTTAACCTCCCTTCTTCGCCTCTCTTTTTGCTCTGAGTCAGAGCCAAAGAATCTGGAGGGTCCTCCGCTTGAGTTAACTGGATTCATACTAATGCATTTAATGGCTGTGAATAGTGATGACGACAGGTCACTGTAGCTGTGTTTCACCATGCCGTCAACCGCTACTGTATTTGTTTAATTTAGACGACCCGTGAGGCATACAGAAGACTACATGGCCAAAAATATGTGGACACCCTTATTCAATTATATTTCAGTCAGCCTATGTTATGGTCGACCCTCTCTGCATGAATGTAATTGTGGTGGAGAATATTACTGTAAATCCTCTTTATTCTAATTTACTTTAACATCCATAACAATAATTAATAATTAATAATAAGCCCCTTTCACGCACACACACACTGCTACCAGGAGGAGCTGTATGTGTTTACGTAAACATCAGTTGAACCGAACATTAATTGGACTTTACTCTGCCAGCTCCATAGTACAAAGTCTGTGTAATGTCAGATTGAGCTCATGTGTGAATATATCAGGTCATTGTCCAGAGAATTCACAGTGAGTGAGGGGATTGAGTGTTGATGACGTTGGCAGAGAGTAACTCTTTGTACTCTTTTCTCCTTGCCTGTATATTTCTTGCCTCTCCTTCGTTGATATTGTGCATATGCCCAAGTATGTGTAGTATTGATATCAAAGAAAAAACAGTCATTACGGATGAGTCCTCCTCCTCCTCCTCCTCCTGCACACTCTACCCAGGCACCATCCCTCACCTAAACCAAATGGAGTATTTCCAGTAAGTGAGACGCATCTTACATAGATAATCACTGGTTGTGTGCTGCATGTGTGAAATGTCTGCAGCTCCGGACCTGAGTATTGATTAACATTGATTGTGTGGACAGTGACGCTTTGAGAGTTCATATGAGAAAACAGCTGTATAATAGTAACTCCTCCTGAAGCCATTAAACCACACCAACATTATCTGAAGTATGAAGGAGGACAGAACCTCAGCCCTGCTCTTATTTCCAGTTTATGGAAATCTGAATGTTACAGCATACAGTGAGATTTTGAAAGTGTGCTGCCAACTCGGTGAAAGGCTTTTCTACTTTCCACATGAAAACATAAAAAGCAAGGCCCATATAGAATGATTTTCAGAGTTTATTGTGGAGGAACTTGAAGAGTTTGTGTGGACCCCTGACTTCAACCCCATCCAACACTTTCGGGATGAACTGGAACACCAACTGTCAACCTTTTTGCCCAGTATCAGTGGGCAACCACTAATTTGCTCTTGTGCAGCCGCAAGAGCAAATTCTATCAGTCAGGCTCCAAAATGTTATAGAAAGCCGTCCCAGAAGAGTGTTAGAGCAGCATATTACTGCCCATGTTTTGAACTGGTTTTGTCTCTCTCATATAGACGTAACATCCAGGTGTCTTAAGTCTTAAGATGTCTGTTAGCCTATTTGATATTCAGGCTTGAGGAATTTTCCACTTGACATATTTAATTTTAGCCATTTGCATTGATATAAAGCATATTCTCCTCTTTCCAACTCGTCTTTTCTCTCTGTCCCCAAACAATGTGCTCCGGCTGATTCGGACGCAGGTTTCGGACAGATTGTGAATGTGTGTGTACATACACCTATTTGCACAGTGTTATCCAGCTTGTGTGAGGCCAACAGGAGTCGAGCGATTGTCAATAGCAGAAGTCAATAAAAACCCGTCATTGACAAAAAGAGAACAAACAGCTGCGGTTTGTTCAGGATTTCCTAACAAACACTTCACAAGGAGGGCCACGGATAGAGAGACAGACAGAGAGAGAGAGACAGGCTGGTAGGACTTGACTCTCCCTGAGTAACACCATGTGAAACAGGGTGTCGTCTCACTCATCAGGTGATGCTCCAGAGAGGAAGTGTTACAGTGACGGATGCTGATCCAACCCTGCACATAAAAACACAAACATACAGCGGTGAAAATATTAGAAAGTCTTCTTTGCTGGTAGCAATACCATAATATATAATATAATTTAAGTATTATCAGAAAAATGCACCTAAATATCAAAAGTAAAAGTATATATTATGCAAAATGAGCACTTTTATGGCGTGATTGGATTATTATGTTACTGAAGCATTAGCATTTAATTTTGTTTTTTATGCAACATTGCATCATATTATATAAGATTATTTTTTAATTTGATGCTGTATTCATAGCTCCACAGAACACACTTATGATCACAACCCTGATTCTGGTCTCTCCTTGAAGGACTGGTCTCTCATAATATCACCTCTCGCATGGAGAGTTCACAGTGTCTTCAGGTAAATGAACTTGTTCCATACAGTGAGTAGCTGCACTTGTGCTGACGTCCTGGCATAAAGAGTGACTCTCCCTTGTCCTTTCGTGAATTTCCTCACTGATGCAGACTGGTCTGATGGGGACAAATGTGCAGGCTGACCGCCTGTGGCCTGCGGAGAGAAAATGAGGAAAGTCTGTTGGACGCTGTAAAGAAAATCTGTCCTTAAGTGTCACCGTTTGGCTCTTCAGGAAGCCTCGTTGGCTGTAGTGGCCTTTAGCTTTTGGCCCTCGGTCTTTGATTACTTCCTGTAATTTACGTGACGCACTTATTTCAGTGGTCATTTCACTTGCTCCTCTTACAATAATGTGCTTTAACGCTCCCTTATTAAAGCTGTATCAATGCACTTTGTCAGACTATTCTCGTTTAGATCACCTGCTAATAAGCAAATGTGAGAAATGTGAATGACAACAGTGTCCCTGGCTCACACTGTCCCTCGGGATAAGCCGGCACAATAGGAGCACAACACTAGAGCCCTTATGCAAACAAAGTGTTCTTGAATGAAGGAGGCATTTAAAAATGATCGCTCTCCACAAACAGAATGCGGCCCTCCTCTCTCTCTGTCCCGCTGTCGCCCCCTCCTCCTCCTCCTCCTCCTCCTCCCTAAACTCCCTCTTTTTATCATTCTCGCCTTCTTTCTCTGCCAGTTCTCGGCTGCCCCCGTGCCTGTTAAAGACATTTGGCCTGTGCTAAACCTGGAGTGACAAATACTCCCTTCCTCTCGTCATCAAAGGGCTATATCTGTGTCCTTGTCTTCTCAGAACTGTTGAGGGCCTGATCAGTGGAGGAGTGGTAAGGGGAGAAGGTGCTGCAGTGCTGGATAGGAGCTGGAAACAGGGAATAAGTGGCCCGATTGGGGAGAGAGGGAAAAAAAATGAGGGGGGACTGAGATCGGAGGTGGAGAGTGGAGTGATTAAAATTCATCCCACGGTGCAAACAAAAGGAGGAATGAAAAAGGGGGAGAGTGCAGGAGAGAGGAGAGAGTGAGTGTTGGGGGGGTAAGTAAGATTTGGGTTGAAAAGAAGATTGTAAGCCTCAGCAGATCCCTGAACAGCCCCCCCCTCCTCTAAATGACTGCCTTTGACTCACAGCACAATCATACTCTGAGACAACGGAAAAGATGGGAAGAAGAGGGGGGCAGTGAAGAGGAGTAGGAGATGGATAGATGAAGAGCAAGAGGAAAAGAAGGAGAGAGAACATTAATTATTCGGCAGGCTTTTCCTCCCAAGATTTGCAGAGGCAGACTGAACAGGGGGTCAACAATTGACTCAATTACAAGACAAACTCTCCAAGGGCCCTACACCAGCACTCGCCACGGACCCGGCAGCTCTCGGGCAGGCTGTTGATTTTTTTTCTCCCTTTCTTTTCTTTGCCGGTAAATGTTTGCCCCTCTTCAGGTGCCCCTGGCAGACGCAGGAACTCCAGCCCTTGGCTAGACTTTAACCTTTTCAGCCACTGAATGATTCCCCCTCTCTGTTCTCTATGAAGAGCCGGAGGGAGAGAGGGAGCGAGGGAGTGAAGAGGCAGGAGAAGGGCTAGGAGCTCTCTCTTTGTCAGGCTTTATAGCTGGTAATGAATAAGGAACGCCTGGTGACCCTAGAGAAGAGTTTTTTTGGGGTTTTTTTTCCATCAAACAGGTGGAATTTTTCTCTTTCAGTCTAGTTGGCCTCGAGTAACGTGCATAAAACTCTTACAGGCAGTGAAGGAATTAAAACAAGTTCAGCCTATTGGTCCAAAATTCGTATTATTGCATGAGCCTGAGTCACTGTGTACTGTTGCTTGAGGTGTTTAACAGTATCGTCTGTGGTGGTTTCTGTTCTTACAGCAGTCAAACCCTGGTGGTCTGCACCGCCGCCACACAGCGACAAAGTTTGGGGTTCAAACCCGGCTGCAGCGTTTCTGTGTGGACACACAGACATGTTCTCCTCACATGTCTGTGTGGGTTTCCTGCTGCCGTCCAAAGACATGCAGGTGTATCGTTTCTTAAAGCACATAAATTGCCTTTAATGTGATTGTTTGTCTCTACGTATCAGCCCACAACATATACATAACGGATTGATAATGGAGGTATAAGTATAAACATTGACTGTTTTAAATCAGGAACGATTAAACAGTATTAGTGAGGATATAAATGCTTGGAAGTCAGACGTATGGAGTCATTTTAATTAGTGTTAGAATATAATTGAATCCTTGCAACATTTGGAAAATGATATCAAAATGCTTAAAATCTAACTGTCAGTACTTTTCTAAAGCCAACATGCAGATAAATGCACTGAAATGATCAATGATTATTATTATTATTATTATTATTATTATTATTATTATTATTATTATTATAGTAGGTAAAATCTACTTTTAAGTTGTTCTGTAGTGTATTTTGGGGCAGTCACAAGAGATAAAAGAAAGTCAGACTCAAAGCAGCTGAAGCCAACATATTGTGACTTTTAGTTTTCTAGCATAGGTGAGCTTCAAAAACACTGGATCCCACATTTCCCATACTGCAACGCAGTAGCGTCTTTCACTGGAGCCTCCCTGCCTCCTTAGTATCCACTTCTTTGAACCTCCACACCTCCAGTTTGTAACAGAGACAAGCTGAGATAACCATGATGATGATTCCAGTGTTAAAAAGATGTCATACGACTGTTTTCACAGGTTGTAACACATAGCCGGAACTGAGCAATGTCTAATAAATGTCAATATTATATTTAATATATGAGTATCAAGTACTTTTACTCACATATACTGGACTCCTAAAAGGTTTTACAGATACAACACCTGTGTTTTCTGTGTGCGGCAGCCCTGACACTGCCAACAAATGAGAACTTATGGGAGCGTTCACTATTGTTCCTGGTGACCCTGCATTGATAAGGTCGGACAATACAGTGAGGAATGGGATTTCAACAATAGGTCCGCAGTCCCTCTCTCCCCAGTCAAAAGGACTGCTCAAGCATAGTGCCGCTCAACTCTGCCCCCCCCCATTTTTTTTGTGTTCCTCTTCTTCCATCAACTCGCTTTTTCTTCAGTTGTGTCTCTTTGTCGCCCTCATTTTCTCTACCATCTCTGTCTTTCTCTCTCCTTCTATCCCTTCTGATTTCCCCCCATTCCTCCTTTGTAAAGGAGAAAGGAGAGCATGAATACCACACACAGACTCTGAGTCGCCCGCTGCACAGCAACATTACCGCCGCCAGATTTTTTCCATCTCAAGTGAATCACTCTAACTCCTTTTTTTCGCTCTACAGGAAACAGTGGTAAAAGTGCACTCTCCCTGCTCTCCTTTTATCTTTGATTTCCCCTTACGTCAAGTCCTAAAGCTCAATTTTTCTATCGAGTTTATGTAATGAGTTTATTGGGAACTGCAGCCCAGGATATTACGGACACATGGGTCCTCAGGCAGTCTTTGTGTGTGTAGCAACATTTATTCAGAAATAATAAACATGTAAGCCTATAAACAACATTTATGAACATTTATGAGCAGTTGTCATCTCGAACTCTGTTTTCTTAACAACCAAAGTTAATTATTCAGTTTAAAATCCAAAAAACAATTGTTTTGGATTTTAATGTGACTTCTGAATGGAAATACCACATATTTTTTTGTGGTCAAGTGTGACCTTAAGTCTGACCGGTGGCTAATGTTAGCTTGCTAGCTGATGTTGCTTCACTGCCTTTAGGAGTCTGCTGTACTTTCCTGTTATTAATGCTACATCTTAGTTTTTTCACACAAGAGTGAAACAAGGAACAGTCAAACCACCAACGGCCACTCAGTTTCAGCTGGATTTTGGCTCAGACATTTAGCAAATTTAAGGCAGTTTTGTATAATTAAGCACCAACCAAATCAGAGCTGTCAGAAAAAAACTATTATGGGATTATGAGAGGGTGTTGACGTTAACTGTATTTACAAAGCAGAAACAGTTTTATGTGGTTGTTCCTACATGACATCAATCATTAACGCTGCATTGAGTAATCGAGTGACTGATTCAAGAGAAAATTGGGAAACCAAGAGAATTCAGGTCTTGTAGTCACAGAGGCCTCTGTTCAGCAAAAGTTACACAAACTCACTCTAAAACTTGCATCATTGGTTTTAATTATTATCTTTCTTGTTTCATATCGTGGTTGTCAGTTTTCTTCAGTCAGTTTGTCCCACACGGATCAAGTGATGAAAGCAACTGGAAAATAAAACTCACTCGCCAATCAGGATTGTTTTAAGACTCCTCCAGTGATAGAGCAGGACAGACACAAGGTGTGTGTGTGTGTGTGTGTGTGTGTGTGTGTGTGCGTGCGTGTGTGTCTGCATGTCTTTAGTGAGCCATTCACAAGCTGCTGACGTAAATTGTGCCCTTCTTATTGTGTTTGTCACATCAGGTCCCTGGGTCATCATGGCCCCCCCAGCTCCTTGTATGTGTGTGTGTTTGTATACGTGCGTGTATATCTGCGTGTGTGTGTGTGTGTGTGTGTGTACATACATTTCTTTTCGGTGTGTGTGTGGCAGTTTATGTGTAAATATGTGAGCTCCTCCTCCGGTTTGCCTTCAAATGCTTGAGTCTGTGTATCAGGGAGAGCGAGTGTTTATGTGTGCGTCTATTTTATGTGTGTGTGTGTGTGTGTGTGTGTGTGTGCGTGCTCCCTGCGCATCACTGAGCACTGCGTGGAGATACAGACTGGAATTTAGGGCTGAGACACAGTGAAAGGGAGCCCCTTCCTCACGCATGAGATAGGATCAGTGTTTACATGCACAAATAGCAGAAAGCTTGTGTGATTGCAAAACATCTCCCACGCTTTTCTGATGTAAACTGCAGCATGTGACAGACACTGAAGCATCTTTATCAGTCCTTCACCAAGAGTAAATGGAAACCAGTAGCATTGATTAACAGTGATTGCGTGCGGACAGTGATGCTTTGAAAGCTAGTGATGTTTGGTAAATAGGGTCAGGTCGAGGGTCTGGTTCCCTGGCTGAGACAAGTTTAGAGCGCCTTGCAAAAAACAGCATTTTTACTATGAACTATGTACGATTTGATGTGGGAACCAGCGCTGCTTCCAGCTTAAAGCTCTTAGCAGACGTCGATAAACCTGAAGCCTGGCACACATTACTTACGCTATGCTTTGTTTACATTTAACATTTCTCACGTATCCTAAAGGCCTAGAAACCATGAATGCGTGACATGAAACATTTGCAAAGTTTATTTAATGCTTTGAAACTTCCTTATCAAAGCATGGTTTGGCTTTGGCTACCTTTTACAACACATTATTGCCACCGGCTGTCAATCTGCACTCAGCAAGTGTGAGTAATACATATATACAGTATGTATAATACATGCTTATGTTTACACAGCATGTGTGAATGAAGGACTGATGGATTGTGGATGTTGCGGAGTAAAATCTTGTAACAGCATTGGATTCATATCCTTATACCTCTGCATACACACCACAAAGAGCTACAGCTAATGAAAGCTACCTGTTGAAATGTCAGCTAAAGTTGACAACTCAGCCAGTTTGGCCTCTTGCAACATGTGTGTATGTAGTGTGAGGTTCATAATGATTCAGTCTTGACATCTTCGATCCACTGATTTGGATCAGGTTTGACACAATAATGTGTGTGTGTGTGTGTCCAGTGGTGTTAGGAGTCAGCGGTTGGATTAGTCAGTCAGAGGCCAGCTCCTCTACTGCGATGACAGAATGTAAAACATAGTTTAAATTATTCATCACATTTACTGGCGGTGACACGTGCAAACAATTATTCACTTGTCAGTTTTGCATGATGTTTACTGATCTGACAAACACAAGTAGAAGTCCTGCAAAGAGCCTCATTCAGTCCTCTCTCACGGCCAGATTATGCTCTCCATCCTTTTGTTTTTCCTGAATGTCTGGTGGTGTGCGCTGAACAAATGGTGGAAGCCGTGCGTACAAGTGGCTGTGGAAAAGAATCAAAGGAAAAGTTTGAGTGACAGTTCTGAGGTCAGTCTGAAATCCAGTTATTGGGTAATGTGCGGTGCCGACACTTCAGTGCGGTCCAATACGTGACAAAACTGCTGAAGACATTCTTTCTGTGTGAGGTCTCCCACAAATACAAATTGGAAAACCTTGTTAAATGTGTTCCCAACTGCAGGATTGATTTCACAATCAATTTGAATTAATTGCAGTTTAGATTGCTGAAATTCCTCATATGTTCTTGATCTCACGAGTGTGTGTTTCTCTTTATTTGGGGGCAAAGCCTGAAACGTGGCTATAATAAGTGTATTTGTATTTGTCTGTATGAATGCATGCAAGCTTCAGTTTGTGTGTGTGTGTGTGTGTGTGTGTGTGTGTGTGTGTGTGTGTGTGTTTCAAGCTCCTCAGCCCCCTCCAATTCACGGCCAGCTGAGTAGCTGATTTGTTGCCTTTTAGTTATGTTAATGCCACTTAATTACAACCCTGGTGGGAACTTAAGACACACACACACTCTCTCTTTCTCTCTCTCTCACACACACACACACACAAACACACACACACACACACACACACCAACAATCACCTTGCTTGTGCAGATGTGCAACTTGTGATCAAGAGACATATTGTTACAGGATCATTCTGCCATTTTTTACTCTTTGAATCCTCACCCCCACTTCTTCCTCCCTCCCTTCTCTCTCTCTCTCTCCCTCTCTTCTCTCTCTCTCTCTCTCTTTCTCTCCCTCTTTGTAGTGTGCCTCTTTTTATTCCACACTAATAATCAGCACCACAGATATCATGGCTGCTGGCAGCAGCTACCATCAGTGGCGTGGCGTCAGTCAGTCTTGGGATCTCAAAGATGTAACTCTGTGTGCGTATGAGCATGGGTGTGTGTGTGTTTATGTGTGTGTGTTGTCTGCGTTTGTTTAGTTTATTGACTGCTCTGGACAGCCATGACTCGTCTCTTTCTGACAGCATGTGAGCCTGCCGCCCTGTCAGAACCCGGCCAAGCCTTTCATTCGTTCAGGGAAAGTGTGTGTATGCATTCGTGTGTGTGTGGGCGATTTTAGCTGTGTGTGTGTGTCCTCCTGAGTCACATGCTAAGCCCCAAACATCAGCTCAGGGATCCCGGCCAATTAAAAGCCAATGCAGGCCCGGATGCCTTGCCCCTACCAACATCTGGGTATTAAACTAAACGCCTGTGATATATTAGTTATGAAGTCAGCAGCTCTGAGAAGGACCACACAGGAGAAGTGCACATTTTACTGTATGTCTCAGTGATCCAAATAGTTGCTCTGTAATTTGTTCACTGTGTAAATTGATGAGGTTTGTGTAAGTAAATGGCAAGCAGAATGAAAAAGAAGAGCATCATTATAATCCCTACTGTTTCGCATCAACACATTTGTCAGCAGTCATCAGTTCTCGTAGGATTTAAAGTTTTCTGCTGATTCCCAGTGGGCGCACGGGGGGACGAGTTGTGGACTGAGACCAATTGGAGCACATTCTCCGCAAAAGATAGCATGTGTTGCTCCGCCTGTTAAAATTTTTTTAGATCTAGATTTTTTTGGGGGGATAACGACAGACAAGACGGGCACTGAAATGAACAGGCAGCTGTAAAACTGTCAAAAGGTTTTTCATTGACACTTAAGGACGGTGAGGAGAGTGAGAGGAGGAGAAGATGGGCACAAACGCAGAGGAGCAATAGAGGTCAGCGGGAGAGGGAGGCAAGTTGAGAGCGTGAAAGTGATGATATGACAACGTATAATACAGTGGCCCTTATCAAGGGTGTACACAGAAACACAGCGGACGCACACCGGCGTGCATGTTTAGCAAACCAAGTGAGAGCTGATGAAGACAAGTCTGCACATGTGTTCATCTGCTGGGACAAATTTAAGTACAGTTTACATGCTGAGGAGAGGAAGAAACATAAAATCAAAGAGAGAGAGAGGCCGGTTTGCTTCGTAGAACAATGTTGTTTGTTGATGATGTTTATGAAGCGAAGTTAAAATCAGCGTTTCTGATGAAGAGCCCAGATGGAGGACCCTGTTAACGCAAACATTAACTATATAGCTAACATCTGCTCTGACAGTATGGTGACAGTTAGGCTGTTTGTGACAGCTCTCATGGTCAGCCCCGAACGGCCGCAAGAGGCGACGATCGAAACGTGATGTCTGCAAACTGCAAAGAGCAGCTTCTGAGAGATCAGTGGACTCAGGAAAGGAGTGAGGAAGGTAAAAGATTGAAGGCTGGTGAGTCCTGGTTTGTCTGGTCGGACAGTTTGCTTCCTGTTCTTTAAGTGTTGCATTTTGTTCTGTTATAAGTGAAGCTGGTTATTGAATCTCAAGCACCAAATGAAATTAGTCGGTAATGTTAGTATTTGAAGTGTCTTTGAGCAAGACACTGAACCCTGGGTTTCCAGTGCATTGCTAATTGCCCGTCCTAAGCCTGGATAAATGGTTAGGGTTGCATCAGGAAGCGCATCTGGTGTAAAAAGCTATGCCAAGTCAAATACGTGGATCAGATTTCCACACCAGATATTGTTCAAAACATGTATCAGTACAGTAAAATAGCTGCCAATTCATTTTTAGTTGACTAATGGACTGATGGTTTCAGCTGTACTTGTACAAACTGTTGGGTAGTTTTATATGCTCTGTATGTTGTAAGTAACTGGTAACTGAAGCTGTCAGATAGATGTAGTGTTGAGGTAGAAAGTAGCATGAAGAGAAGAGACTCAAGTGAAGTACAGGTACTTTAAATTTGTACTTGAGTAAAAGTACTGAGTTACACTGTGCAATACCATATATTTATTGCATTTACAGTATCTGAGTACTTTCTGAGGTTGACCCTGCCTTTAAATCTACACATTAGTACAGCATCTTGCCTCCAATCCATTTACACTGCTGTCGTCAGGGTCCACATGCACAGAGAAGACCTTTCAAAGCCCGAAACAAAAGCCCAGTAATGAGAAATTAACGGTCAGCGAACGCCACATGGCTTTCTCTTGATTAATCCGGCCCCAGTCCGTTTTATGGTCGTGTCGTCTGTGTCATATTTCTCCTTGTTTCCCCTCTGTGAGAGGCTCTCAGAGCTGTGGTCACTGCGTTCGTCTGGTGGCCTGCAGGCCTTGTCTGCTGCTGTCGTCGTTTGGAGGGACGGCGCAGCGGTTTCTCCCACACACCGAACACAAACACACACACGCACACACACAAACACATAAAAAATAACACAGCCTCGCGTACTCAACTTTCTGTCTGTGCGTCTCCTTCTGCCTGGCTTTGTCTGTCTTGCTCTCAGCCACACACATGTTTCGGGTAGCCCCCCCCTCCCACACACACACTCTCGTTCGCCCTCCATCCCCTGGAGCCCCTCTCTCTCTTTCTTTGCTCTGTCTCTTTTTCCTCATGAGTTTTCCACCTCCTCTCTCTCCTCCCTCACTTCCAGCTGTGTTATACAGCTACGGAATATAAGTAGCAGCAGGCCGGCTATAAATATCGCCTGCCCACCCAAGTCTGTTAGGATTATTATTTTTCATATAATCACTGCGGTCTTTCTATAAACCGAACAGATTATTATCTGGTTTTTGTTCCCTTGTCCCTGATTCAGTGTGTGGCAGACAGCTCCAGTGAATTTATGTAGAGGACATGTTCTTTTAGCTGGTTTCAGGGAGATGATTGACTGGAGAAGGTTTACAAGGCCTTGATTTGTACTTGTGCTGCCACAGCGACGGCATAGCCTCCGCAGTGATGAGTAGAGTGGACACAAACCATGCAGAGGATGGGAGGAAAAGAGCAACAAGCAGTTGGGTGACATTCAGGAGTGCCGGCGGAGGTGAAGAGGAGTGCTCAGCTTAGATTTACAGTGACAAAGCACAGTTCTTTCTTGAAAATGGGGGCTGGGCTCCTTGTTGTTTATAGATGGAGCATTTCTGCCTCGCTCCACAGCTGGGAGCCAGCTGCGTGAATCAACCTCTCCTCATCTGCTTTATCCATCCATCCTTCTTTCCTTCTTTTCCCCCGCACTTCTCCTCCTTAAAAGGAGTTCAAAGAAATATTTGTGGTTGGGGCATTACCTACCTGATACACAGACATGCAGAAGTTATGCAGAGGGAGTAAAAGAAGAAGAGGAGGGACAAGACAAGAGTTCGATGTTACTTGGTAGACAGAGAGGGGTGGAAGGTGTGTGGGGGGAGAAAAAGAGGCTGGAGGTAAGGAGAGAGGAGGGAGGAGAGGAGAGGAGCGGGGCTGCAGGAAACCACAGGTATGCGCAGGATGGTGGGTGGGTGGCCTGGAGAGAGGACAGGGAAAAAGTGGGGTTTCAAAGGAGTGAAGGAACAGCGAGTCATGGGGGGACTAAAGAGGAAATGTGTTGGTGGCACCTCTCTTGATAAAGATGTTGGTTGAAATCTTTGAACTGACAAACGTTAAACACGTAAAAGTGAGGCTGCTCAGTGGCCAGCAGTACAAAACTGTACTTGTGCAGGCAAATGAAAACAAGGAGAGGTGAACCACTCCTAATCCTAAAACAAACACGATCAAGTCACGGACTGATCAAGCCAACAGTTACAAAAGTGCTAAAACAGTAATCATGACTGTGCAGTGTGTTGCTGTACATGTGACTACAAGGCAGCTTGAGGAAATTAGGATACGTTTCGCACCGAAATTGGTTCTTTGTCAGTGTATTCAGCCAATATTTTACACCCCTCATGAATGTACAGCGGGCGCGTAAACCTCTTTTCCTCTGCAGCTGCTGCTCTTAACATAACTTTTCCTCATGTTAAATGTGAATATGGCTTTCAGCTTGACTAAACTATAAAAAAAAAGACTTCACTAAAGGCTCACCAGGTAGTTTTCTCCTCTGTTCGCTCTACTCCTTCCTACTCCGCTCGGTTTAGCTCGGCTCCCGCTTCAGTCATGTTGAGCTGCCACGTTCGAGCCCTCTAGCGCCCTGATGTCTGTCATCAGTCACTCCGGCTGTGTAGCAACAAGGGATCAACGTTTCATTCTGCCATTTCGACAAGGTGAGAACCCCAGCAGTGAGACATCAGCACCACAGCTTCCCCAGCCCACAGTTTACAGTACAGGGATACATGAGGTGTGAATCAGTGAGGTTGAAATTTGGGCTATGGTGTTGACTGTATTAAACCACACTGCTAGTTTAGTAAACATTAGTTTAGGGCTTCAGGGATTCTTCTTTCTCAGCATAGCTCCAAAATGACAAGTTTGAAGTCTTCCCCTTTTGAACCCAAGAGCATCAGCAGTATTTTTGTCATGTGCGGGACATTCAGCCGGGACAGTCACTCATTTCAGGTCCCTTCATTTGAAGCAAACATTTTGGGAAGTCAGAGGTTTCCCTGACGTTACCATTTATCCTATATATTCTTTATTAGTTTAGTGATTTCACGGCAGCGACAGCCATAACTGGAGGTATTCTGGTTGTCCGTCCATCCATCCATCCATCCATCCGTCCATCCATCTGTCCCATGCTCTCTGAACACAATATCTCAGTAACATCTTGAGGGATTTTCTTCAAATTTGGCACAAACATTAACTTGGACTCAAAGATGAACTGACTCTATTCTGGTTGTCAAAGGTCACTGTGACATCACTGAACACTTTTTTAGCCACAACTCAAGAGTTCATACACTGATTATGACAACATTTCACACAAATGTCTCATAGGAGAATATTACAAAGTGATGACATTTTATAACCAAAAGGTCAAAGGTCAACTGTACTGTGATGCTATAATGTTCTGCAAAACACGTTTCTGGACATTTTTCAACATCATAACTCAGGAACAGGAGGGGAGATTGTGACCATATTTCACATTTGGTCAGATACTGAATTGGTGACTCTAATCTCTGGTGTTCATCTTGAAACTGTGCTGAGAGTTTAGATCTTCTGTGCTGACGGGTTGAAGATGTGTGTGAAGCATCCTGGTTTTACAGTGTGTAGCTTCTTTGCAGCAACATCCATGTTTGAAGCATTGTAGTCACCACAGGCTCGTTGGTTTTACTGATCTTGGCTTCAGGTGATTATTGTTGCATCATGTGATGAAGCTCTCTGTCAGTCCTCTGTCCTCCTCTGTAATAATAGTCTCTAAGTGAGGACAACATGTTTCTCACTGGAAATATTCACTGAAGTCATACATGCTAGTATAGTGATAACTTCAATTTGGCCAAAAATATCTTCTGTTAAATTCCTGAAAAGTCTTCACTGCATAGATTACTTGAGTCTGAACAGACTTGGCGGAGGAAGTAATTCAATTGTTTTCCCCAATGAAATTACATTAGCAGCATGGCAAAAGGCAAAAAGTTGGATTCATTTGGTACGTTTCTGTCCCTCCTGTTTAAGACTATATGCAAACCTGTATCTACAGTATAGGGCTAGGTGACATGGATGCAGTCACTATATGAATAGAAATATTCCTGGTAGTTTTATATAAAACATGATACATTCGCAAAATCTTTGGAATTGCCAATCTGCGCTGCCCAGTTTATAATATAATAACTCAACATGATATGATAACATCCTCACAATAGCACTGACAGTCAAAATAATTTTAATTATTACGCAGCTCAGTGAATACCTGCTTCACAATGATGCCTAATTTTGCTCAGTATCTGTTGAAAATGTCCATTTTTGTTTAACAGGAGTTAAAGCTGCTTAAATGAAAGTCAAAGTAGCTGTTCAAGTGGATATGACACTAATCTTCCTTGCAGCAGGTCAATGAGTAGGGCTTATTGTACATTACAGTGATGTCTCCAGCCCTGTGGCCTTTCAGTGGTCACACCATTGGCCCCCATCACATTACAGCAGCTGTGAGGAATTCACAAAGTCTGGGTAAAAGGGGTAAAAAACACAGCAGAGGGTGGGTGGGTGGGGGGAGAGAAGCAGGGAAGGAGGAGAGTCTGTGTTGGGTGGAAGGGTTACAAAAACAAAGCCAGAATTTAAAAACAAAGTCTACCACCGAAGGAAAACAACAGGGCTAGAAAAAGTTGGTGGGTGAGGAGAGAAAGAAAGAAAAGAGGGGGAAAAAAGAAAAAAGAAAATGAGGTAGAATCTGGACTGTGGTTGGCTGAGGGCCCGGACCCCGCCTTCGTCCCCCCTCCCTCCCTCAGCTCAGTCTCCAGCCCTAACACAACAGAATCCCCCACAAGCCCAGCCACATCAGGAACGGCTGGCTACATTATAGCTGCCATTATCGTCTCTCAAGTCATAACAGCCAGAGAACACCCACCTCGACTGCAGCTCCGCCAGGAGGGGGAGGGGCGAGGGAGAGCAGGAATGAGCCAGGAGAAAGAGAGAGAGGGAATGAGAGAGACGGTGGAGGCAGCGGGGGGGAGAGAGAGAGAGAGAGAGAGAGAGAGCAGGAGATGGCCGGAGATAGAGACACAGAGCAGTGGAAAAGGCAGAATGAGAGGAGGAAAGCAGGGAATGAGGGAGAGGGTGGGGGAGAGAGACTGGGACAAAATACTCTCAGATGGGTGTTTACACTGCAGATGTGTGTGTGTTGAGTTTTATTTAGGCTGTTTTGTGTTGTCTAAGTAATAGATTATCCAGCAAACACGCAAATGAGAACACACACATGAGCACACATACTGCACGCTCACATTCCCATCCGAGAGGAGAAGAGAAATGAGGTTAAGGGGAGAGGGGCTGTCATTAAATGCTGCTTTTTACATTGGCCAAGGAGGGGGGGGGAGGGCATGTGTGAGCCCCAGTTTAGTGTTACACCCAAGAGAAAAGTGCAGAGGCCGAGTGGGGCAGAGCCGGATCAGGCCTTTTGTCTGACACGACCAGTGACCTGTGGAAATGTCGATCTTCTCTGGAGACCTCCTCAGAGGGAGGAGGACTGGCGCTTTACGGGAATGTCACAAATGACCAAACTGTGCAAGACTAAACAATGTTCCTCTTTGTATACACACAAATACAAACTATCACCTGAGAGCTGAAGTCTGCGGGACAAATACACACCAAACGCCATTAGAGAAAAGTCACCAAACGCACTCAGAGCCTTGCAACAGGTAGGCAACTTGTGAAGCTTGTGGGAATAACATTAGACTTTAATATCATCGGAAAGCACTGAAATAAAATTGACTTATTAAGCCATGTCACTATCTTATCGCTGAATGAGTTAACATAGTGCCCTCTCATGAAAGTATTGGAAGATTTGCAGCTAATGAACTGGATGTCGGTCTCGACATTCCCAGAAAACATGCTGTACTAATTTACTGCTAATGCAAACTGAACATTTCCTGCTGCTGCAGCTTCACATTAAAGTATTTTACTGGCAAAACACAAAAGGGCTTTTATAATGAAGTAGTCGCAGGAAATGGAACGTGTTTGTCACTGAGCTTTGCACTTTCGGCTATTGCTCATCAAAAATGCACCTACTGAACAAGTTTTTTGCTTGAAATATTCCATAGAGTAATAGAAAAAGAGGAAGCAGCCACAGTGAACTGCAGGCAACAGGCCGCACACCTCCAACTTCTCAGCTATGTAACCAGCTCCTCTCATTTTGACTGTCTGCAGACTGATGCCATTCCAATAACTGCCTGAACTATTTATTAATGTGACAATAGTTTGTTTTGTTGCCCCCAGAATTATGTGACCTGTGGTATTAAATTGCATTTGCTGTTACCATCAGTAAATACAGAGTGTCGCCAAATCAACCAGAACTGAAGTCTTCGAGATTACCACCTTGAATACAGTGAGGCTTGGTTTTTTAAAGCGAGACTATTTAGCTCTTTTAAGATTAAATAACCCATTCTTCCTCTTGATGAGGTAAAGTTGAGTTCATTAACAAAAAAAGACACCGTGTTTTAATTTAGTACATTCAGAAGTTTTGCTGCTACTGCCTTATTTGGTCTGGTATGGTGTTAGCTAACTTGGGATGATAGATTTTGTTGCGTAGCCAGTCAACCTAGTTCGCTACCATAACTGCTGAGCGTGTTGAATGTTAAGGCTGCATTTTATTGCTTGAATCCACCTTTTAATTTGTAAGACAAAGAATATGTTAGCTGCTGTAGTTAGCTTTTGCTGGATGCAGGGTCTTTACAGTCCAGTGGTTTGGGCTCTGACAGTGAATGAGTAATAGTCCATTAGGAATACAAACCATGTTTTGTTTAGTGGTGGTAAGCTGTGTTGGTTTGGTGACTTAGTAGTTAAGCCGGAATAGAAATTTATTAGGCTTGACCACAGTTGGGCTTGTCTAAAAATATGAAGTAACTGAGGTAAGCTCAGCACTTTTCCTTGACCTTGATGGAAAACATCATGAGGTCAAAGAAAGATGTGAAGGAGAATTCTTAAGAACAATTTTATTGACGTCTTCAAATGCTGCAACCGCAAGGAACTGTGGGAAGTCATTATCTCTTTTCCTTTCGTAAAGGATAGTCCAGTGTGCCCTGTGCTAAAGGAGTTAAGAAAGGAAGCATTGAGGTAGCTTTCGTTAGCGTTACAATAATTTGATCATGGCTGCCACTTCTGGGCCTTTTCGCTCAGTCGAAAATCTTCTTAAGCAAAAACGACAATTCGACCGCAACCCAGGATGCCATCCAACTTCAAGCAGGGATTTAAAAAAGACCTCCATGAGTTTGTCTTTCTGGAAAAATAGTACAGTGCCCCGAAGCTGTTCTTTAAAAAGTTTCTTCTGATTGGTGATATTGTAGAGGTCACTTTGGGGATGGATTTAGAGATTTCTGGCTTTTAGGTGGGGCATACTTGTATGTAGTGGTGATGTTGTATGGTTGTGAACCTGGAGTGTTTGAATGGAGAGGTTTTGGGTGTAGAAAGTGGCTGGACATCCTGTCCTCATCCTCAGCTCCTTGGTTCCTGCCCAGCTCGCTGCGCCGCAGTGGAGCAGACTTGTTTAGTTAGCCGCTTGATTTATGGCCTTGGGGTTTTTAATATGCTTCTGCCCCATCCCTCTAAAACCCAGCACCACAAAATTACACCGGGGAGCAAAGTCCCTGAGAGTTTCTCACAAATATTGACCTAAAATAGCACAATGCCACGACACCTGTGTCAGCACCATGTATATATGGAATCATCCACCTATATATACTTACATGTTGTACAGAAATACTTTCATCCATACGTACGCGTAACAGTCGATAGATGCATATAAACACGCACGTTTTACACATTTACACACAGGATTTGTTGTTTTTCTACCTGCATTAGTAAGTACGAGCATATTAAACTCTACGATAGTCAGGTCCTTGCTTGCAATAAATACTAAATGTGCGTTTTTACACATGTAAATATGCCAAATATCTTATGCAAGATGTCTAATTGCCTCCTATATAATGATGCCAATATTTTTTACAATGAAGGAATTCCTAAGTTTTCATACAGCACAGGAGCTGGTTGTAGTGGACAGTGAGCACACGAAGTCCAGGATCTTTACACCGTAGGCCTGGGTTCACCTCCTGAGTCTACAAAAGCACTTTAGCTAAGTTTAGTTAAAGACTGAATTTTTCAACACATTATATCGATAGAAAATTTCATCTTAACGTATTTGCTGTGGAAATTTAGTAAATAAACATCATTTCTGGACGACGGGGATGCTCAAACTTAGTTAACATTTATTCTGTTGGCTTATTCTACGTTTGCGCTAACTTTACGGTAATTCACTGGATACGAGCAGAAGCCGTGTACCATGCAAATGAAGTGCAAAACACACAGTTGAATGTGTGTACGTGCAGCTACAACAGCAACACTCACACACTCGCTCGCTGGCTGCCTTGCTCCCTGAAGACAAGCTGGCAAACATATTTTTCAAAAAATTCCAGCTTGCTTATGCGCAGGTGGTCTCATACATTATTCACTCTTACTCGGAGATCCACCACCATTTATCATGTCGAACACACTCTCTCTGACACACACACATGTACACATGCTGCACTGCAAATACACTTGTCTCCAAAACTCCCTTCTTACACACACCTGCTACTGGGCTTACACATACAAACTGCTTCAGTATATGCACTGACACACACACACACACACACACACACACACACACACACACACACACACACACACACACACACATTCTCTGTAGACATGGTGGCCACTGGATCATTATGCCTCCCCCTGGCGGGCCTGACAGGTGTGTCAGTTTGTGTGTATGTGTGTGTCAGGCTGTCTGGCGACCCCCTTCTTGGTATTTATTAGTTCTGGACAGCTGAGGTGCTCGGCGAGATCTCTATTTAGCACTTCCGGCTAATTATCATACACTCATCCAAAGCCGGTGCTGAATATGTGCAATTAGCCCCGGACCGCCCACATCATTTAGCCACTTGCTAACTTTGCGTACCAAATCCCCCTGGTGGCTCGTGGGCTTAAATAGGTCCCTGCTGCCCTTTTAACACTTGTGCTACCACATAACAGGCTCGGCAACCTGTTACACTCAAACCGCAGAGCTCTCATCTGCAGTGGACAGAAGCTTTCCCAGTATGGGTTTGAACACTTGTCACATGAACAGCAGCAATGTGATATTTTGATTCCTCATGCATGGCGAGGATTTCAGTGCAGAGTTAAAGGACGTGGTGTAAAAATAAAGTACATTTATTGTTGCATTTTTTTTTATTGCAACCAAGCACATTCAAAGAAAATACAGGAATAGAGACACATCAACACTTACAGGTGTTTTTTTTAAATGCTAAAATAATTCTGCCAGGTTTTAACACTTATGGGTTAACATTTAAAATAAATATGCAATATATTATTTAGTTCACGTGACAATTGATGGAGACATTTTTTGGCTTTTCTCCATTTGTGGTAGCTATGAAATTAGTGTGTACACTAATTTTTTGGCCCTAATTACCTCTGTAACCATGTAAGAGCCACAGTCCTGACTATTAGTACCTGCACTGATGTGGTTGGATATAATGAGCAGGTGCTTGTTCCCAAGATCTCTCAGCTAGAATTACCTCACACATGCACTCTTGTTGAAAGATACCATCTCAATATGAGTTTCATACAAAAGGCTGCTTTGCTCTACTTTCGTTTTTTTTTTCTCTGTTTGTTTTTCTAACATCCTTTAACTCTTTGTCTTTTAAGCTTGAAGGCAAAACCCAGATTTTCCTCCTCTGTGTGTCTTTTCCACGTTGATCACTACTTTCCAGGATGGGAAGGTGCGGCAGGTTTTCGCCGTCTGTCAGCAGTGTTTGAGGTGCAGGACTGTGTTTAGAGAAGGGAGATTACAGCCAAGCCCACTGTTTGTGTCACAGGGTTTTGTCTAATCTGTAGGAGTGTGTCAGGGCACATCAGCGCCATCACATGACCTGCTTTTAAAGGCTCTGTAACACATACAAGTCCAGATTTCACCACTGAGAGTTCCTTTATACCAATGCAATCATTTAATCTGCATTTAATCATATGTTCTTCATACTTATGGATGCCATGTTTCATGTATCCAAGTAGAGCTTTGTGTGCTTATATTTCAGTAAATGTGTGACTGCAGACTGGCACCTCGAGCACTGTGGTTTCTTTGCTCCAAATAACAGCTGTTAAACACTGTACCTGTGCTCTCGCAGAGACATTTCAGGGCTCTCAAAGTGTTAAAAACCCTCAGTTCTCAGACTGAAATCAACACTGTGCAACTGCACTTTAAATCACATTAACTGTCAACACAGTTGTAATGAAGGTTTCCTCTGGTTCACCTGCAAACAGTACCTCTTTGTCCTTGTGTTATCTGTTTCCTTGTTTTTCCATTGTGTAAGACTCTGGAAGTGTTGTGGGTTTTATTCATATTGTATTATTTTGTAGTAAGAGTTTGAACATACAACTAATTTACTAAGATACGATGGATTGAGGCAGGAATAGCAACACCATTGACACTGTTCACTATTTGTGCTTTTGCTTTTGATGCTTAGCAGAATTTGACTTTTAACCGACTTACTGTAAGTAAGATTTTAATTAAAGGACTTTTAGTGATACATTATCTCAGTGTGTTTAATGTTATTTCTTCTGTGGTCTTTACATTTCTCCTTTTACTTAAGTAATGGATTGAGTACTTTGTACCAGCTCTATTTAAAATAAGTATGACTCAGGCTTTTCAGAGAGAGCTTATTTTGCCCTTCAACTGTTTTGCTTGGTTTGGTTTGGTCTGTTATTAACATCCTACATATTCTTTTTTTTTTCCCCAGCCACAATTGTTTTTTGTGTATTTGCCTTTTCTTTCTGGTATAGTTTAGTGTAGGTTGGTTGGGCTTGTTTGGTTTTCCTCTGTTAATCCTAACGTATCTTTGTCTCTGCGTGTCAGGTCCAGGGTGTAAGGGGAGCAGTCGGTGTCGGAGCTCCAATGCCAGTGGACATGCAGCCACACCAGGGGCTGTATCACTACGAGACCTCACCCAGTCAGCCCTCCAGAGGGTAAGACAGCAGTTAGCATGTGCTATGTACTCACTCATTACTCTGTGGCTGCAGTTTAACCTCACCTGGTCATGGTGGATTCCACAGCTGTTTTACATGAGAAAAACATAAGGAATAGTTCAACATTTTGGGAAATACACTTATTTGCTGTATATCCAAGAGTAAGACGAGAAGATTGATACCACTCTCACATCTGAATGTTAAGCACAGAGCTGGATTGAGCACATGGTTAGCCTGTGTTAGCGTAATAAAGAGAAGCAGGCTTGAAAAGCGAACCTTGCTCTGCCCAAACTTCACAAATACTCCTACTAATGACTCCAAGATGACAGGCTTCATCCTGTGAGGAAAAAAAGTAGTAAAAGTAAAAACTGGAAAGATTTAGAATTGAGCCAAACCAGTGCTTGATTTTTGAAGCTGATGCTGTTGTCAATATTTGGGATTCAAGGATTCAGTATTCGTCTTCTTTTTACATACACACATAACATTTGCTGTTAAGATGCGAACGTGAGTGCAACATTTTACAGTTGTAAAGTACCGACTCAAAAAGGATGAAATTTCTGAAGCAGGATTTTTTTCTTTTTATTTCTCAGTCGACATATACGACAGTAACAATATGTCTGTGACAGCAGTCAATACATGGACTCAGCAGATTAATGCTTACATGTTTTTCTTGACAAATGACAGTTCATCCATCCACACGGCGCCTCTGTTTAATCTGTGCACAGTCACTGCGCCCGGTTGTTTGCCAAGAAATGGCTCCAGCACAAACTACTAAATCAAACTTAAAATCACAAATGATCTTTTCTGTTTCTGTACAAGGGCGACTTCACGCAGGGTCAGACTAGCTCTTTCTCCCTGCTTTAGATTGATATCAGTCTTCAACCACAGCAACCCTTCTCTTCTTGTCAACAGACCATCTTATTAACCAACAACCAAAAGCAGTCCCTCTCTAGATAGTAGGGATGATCCTCATTTTAGAGGCTCCCAAACTGTTCCTATTTTAATCTCACAGATATCCTGAGGGTGCAGGAGCCCAGGTCTCACTGCAATTGTTATGGACACAGTGCAAGCTCAGCCCCTCACTCCTCCCCCGCTCCTCCCTCTCCCCCTCCTCCCTCCCTCATTCCCTCATGCCACCCAGGTTGCGGGTGGACTCGGCCTCTCTCTGACAGCTGCTAATTACAGGCTGACCAGGCCCCGCTGCGCTCTGCATGACTGCCTCGCGCCCCGCTCAGGTTACCCAGAGTGAGGGAGAAACAGAGAGAGATGGAGAGAAAGGTGGCTGGGCTGGACAGAGAAAGACAGAGGAGCAGGAGGAGGAGGAGGGAGAAAAGAAGAGGAGATAGAAAGTGACAGAAAGGACAGAGGGGTAGAGAGAGAGAGAGAGAGAGAGAGAGAGAGAGAGAGAGGTGGAACAGAAGGGATGAATGGGAGAAGAGAAAGGGAGAAAGGAGTGAGAATGGGAGGGAGGTAGATTGAGGGGGGAACCAGCACAGTGGATTAGAGAGGACAGATTAAGCTCCTATGTGGAATACACGTTGTGGTGAAAGAATGAAAGAACTGAAAGGACGACTTAGGAGAAGGTGGATAGATGAAGTCTGCCCCTTTAGGAGAGGAGCAAGAGAGAGAGAAAGAGAAAGAGGACAGGAGAGACAGATTTTGAACTAACCAGTGAGACTGAGGAAAGGTCAGGGAAAACATTTAAATTCATGAGAAGACTGGAAAGTTCCAATGAAGCTTCCCTTCTGTAGTTTGGAAGGGGAAAACCCAAATGAGTAAGTTTCCACAATGTAGACCGATGGCTATACTCCATCTAGTGGTGAGAATGAGACATCACAAGAGATCGGAGCTTCTCGAGTTCAGCGTTTCTTTCCATGCTTTGCACCGCCTCTAAAATACTCTGTCAGTTACTTTAATTGCTTTATTTTATGGATCAAGTGGTATATAGAGAAGCTCACATCAAGACTTTTTGCAGAGGCCATTTTTCATATTAATCTAAGGTTATTTATCATAATTCATAACTGTGTTTCTTTGATATCTGCAGCCTAGTCCCATCAGACCAGTCTCCCTACAGTGATGTGTCCTCGCTGCGTGCCCCGCTCCTCAACGGCCCTCCCCAGGACTGCAGAGCTATGTATAATCCTATGACTCCCAGTATGACTCATGGCTCAGGACCAGGACAGGGCATGGGCCACTGCATGGATCAATACATGAGGCCACCTCAGGCCCCACCACCACACAGTATGATGGGCCACAGGGGCATGCCGCCCACAGAGGGTGAGTCAGAGTATCTTTTACATCTCCTTAATCTCACAGCTGCTACTGATTTGGGCTTAAAGATACCTGAGAGACTGAGTGAGAAACAGAGACTTCCCAGATTCCTACAATAGGAAGGATCTGCAGTCAACAGAAGGCCGGTTGTACTGCTGAGTGCAGCGGTATGGACTAATTTGATAACTCAGGTAACTAAAAATTATAAAATGTCTAAATAGTGAATCTAAATATGAATACTGACCAGATGCCAGCTGGATACTTCTACAGTGTTTGCTTTAACATAATGTGTGTGTGTGTATAGATAGATAGATAGATAGATAGACAGATACGTACGTGTGTGTGTATATATACACGTGTATATATATAGATACATATATATGTACATGTACATGTATACATGTATACACACGTGTATATATATAGATATATACACGTGTGTGTGTGTGTGTATATATATGTGTGTGTGTGTGTGTGTGTGTACATATATATATAACAAGTATATACACACACACACACACATACGTATATGTATGTATGTATGTATGTGTGTGTGTGTGTGTGTGTGTGTGTGTGTATATAAATATATGTGTGTGTGTGTGTGTGTGTGTGTGTGTGTGTGTGTGTGTGGTAAGAGCAGGTATCTATTCTTAAACACAAGTGTGAGTGGGATGAAACAAGTGGGATGAATTCAATTAAGCTCTAGTGTGACTTCAGTTGCTTCAGATTTTACCAGTTCTGTTTAGTCTCATTTATCTCAAGAGGAAATAGTCCAGACTAGAAAAACCTGCCAGGATACTTCATTGTTTCTCACTGTTATTTCAGAAAATCTAGATTTACAAGTGCTTCTTGCAGCTGTACTTAAAACTTCAAATGACATTATTAAGCAAGTAGCTATCCTTTCTTGCTGAACCAATTACCACTTGTTGAATGCACCAGACTGCAGGTCAACATGGTGTGTAGTTTAGATTTTGAACATGTGCACGTTGTGAGCTACAGTAACCCAAAAACCTTTTGCTTGCCTCGTTACCTTTGCGATGGTATGTTTCAGCACAATTGTTGATCTTTATTGTCTAACAGGTGGCAATAGCACCCCCTACTGTAACCAGAACATGATGTCCTCTCATCACAACTTCTGCCAGATTCAGCCTGCCTCTGATCAGATTGGCTCAGGCGACGGTAAATTAACACTGTTTCCTATAAATTAAAATCCGAAAGTTTCTTTTGCATCATCAAAGCTAATCCCCCTGTTCTCGCTGTCCTCGGTTCCCCTTTAGGCTCGAGGTTCTCCACACCTCGTTCCATGCTGAAGCTGAGCAAAAAGAGAGCTCTGTCCATCTCTCCTCTGTCTGATGCCAGTGTAGACCTGCAGACGGTGATCCGGACATCACCTAACTCCCTAGTGGCTTTTGTTAACTCTCGCTGTAACCCCAACGGTGCCAGTTCTTATGGCCATCTCTCTGTGAGCGCCATGAGGTCAGATATTTCTCTCTTCTATGCTGAACACATATCTATTACCCCAGACTAGTAAGATCTAATATTCATGGAACTGGATTCAAAGTATCTGCTGCACATTCCTCGATTTTAAAATAGCTATAGAAAATGCAATGTTTTACTTGAAGGCATGAAGTTTGTTGTTACTTCCTCTCCCCTCATTAAGCCACATTACCACACTGATATTTATCACCCAACATTACTTTCAAACCGCATCTAGTCTGAGCATGAGGTAATTACATCTATAGAGATGCCATATGTTATGATGTGACACCATATGTAAACAGACATCAAATGCAAGTGAACTGTAATGAAATCAATTAAAGAATAAATCAAAACTTTAATTTTGCCTGTTCGACAGTGCTTGTTGCCCCAACTTGATAGCTGCGAACAAGCTCAGGATATAGAGTGATTTACTGCAGGCATTTAAAATGAGGAAAATAATAAAGGCAAATAATGAGAAAAACTTGGCAAAAGTTACATATTGCAGCATTGAAAAAAAAATGGATTAAAAATATTTGTCTTCCTGTGATACATGTCCACATTCACCTGTATATTTTACTGTTTCAGCAAATTGGCCACTGGTTGCTTTCGTTTTGATTTGAAGTTCCATCAGCTTTTTCTCCATTAGAGATGACATATTTTACTTTTTCTGTTACTCCACAGCCCATCCCTGGGCTATTCCAGCAATATAAATTGTCAATCCAGGCAACAAGGCTCCATGTATGGAGGAGGCGGGGGGACGCCTCTGGGTGGACACACACCAGGTCCCTGCCAAGCTTCCCGCTTACCTCCCCACAATCCTCGGCTCCACGCTCCGCCCAAGCATGGACATGTAAGACGGCTCTCTCACTCACTTTACAAAGCAGTCAGAGCGATTCAGTATCAGGACGCCTCTGACTGCTGGGATGGAAGGGAGGTGGAAAGAAAAAAGTCTGTGTCAGCTGTATGAATGTGAATGTCTCACTCACTGATGATGTGTTGTGTGTTTTGTTTTGCAGCTGAAGACGGAGCCAGGCCTGGGAGTTGTGATGGATGGCATGAATGTGAAGAGCCTGGAGGAGAGGTCAGAGGGAGATGTGGCTAGTCCTTCTTCCACTGGCACTCAGGTACAGTTTTATCCTCACACATTTACATTTTAGCTTTGGCATTAGATTTGTCTAGAACAGTGAGTGGAGGGCAAAAAAAACTGCTGCTTGGTCAACCTGTCTGACTGACTGAATGTGGCCTTATACATGGCTTAAAGATAAATGCACAGAGCAAAATTTCATGTATGTTTGTACTGTATTTTCTTAAACTTGAGTGATGAGCTTCTGGTTTGCACCCATATATTTCATCAGGACCCTCTCCTGGGTCTACTGGATGGCAGAGATGACTTGGACAAAGAGGACGGGAAGCCGGAACAGGAGGCCATCTATGAAACCAACTGCCACTGGGAGAGCTGCAACAAGGAGTTTGACACACAAGACCAGCTGGTTCATGTAAGAGAGAGATCAGCCCATAGATATTGTAGAATAGGGAGACAAAAAGAGAAATCCAGCATTTTTAGCAAAAAGGAATGTCCAGTATGCCACTTTGATTTTTAACCAGTCCCTATATTTATGTGTTTACCCAACAGCACATCAACAATGAGCACATCCACGGAGAAAAGAAGGAGTTTGTGTGTCACTGGCAGGAGTGCTCTCGAGAACAGAGGCCTTTCAAAGCGCAGTACATGCTGGTGGTTCATATGCGCAGACACACAGGAGAGAAGCCACACAAGTGCACTGTGAGTGTGTCTTTGGTCTCTGTCTATGTACTTTATTTCTCTATGTCTCTGTTACCCTGTTATCTGATTTGTGGTCAAATTCTTAATGCAAAGGGGGAAAACCCGATAATTATCTTTCATAAAGCTCTTGTGACTACACTGAATGTACTGTAGCTCAGATGCAGCAATGCAGCTGTAAGGCCTGTATGCAAAATTTTCACAGACTGGCTCTTTCCATTAGTTTATTAACTGTTAGTTAAGACTTTTGGAAGTTCTTCTCTTTGTTGCAACATGGCAGTTGTTTTAAAACCATTATATTTTTTTAATATACTTCTGTTTTAGTTTGAAGGCTGTAATAAGGCCTACTCTCGCCTCGAGAATTTGAAGACCCACCTGCGCTCTCACACTGGAGAGAAACCATACGTGTGTGAGCATGAAGGCTGCAACAAGGCCTTCTCCAATGCCTCTGACCGGGCCAAGCACCAGAACCGAACTCACTCCAATGAGGTACTGTAATTTACACCACCACCAAAAGTATTAAAGTAAGCCAGTTTGAACAATACCTTGACAGCTAAATTCACTTGCTGTCTTGAGAGACCCTTTCAGTATCAGGAAAGATGCAGTAAAGTAAATTTTGTAATGCTAGACTGTGTACACTCAAACAAGTGTGTGCTCTTTTACAGAAACCCTATGTATGTAAGATTCCTGGCTGCACAAAGCGGTACACAGATCCAAGCTCTTTGCGTAAACATGTGAAGACAGTGCATGGCCCTGAAGCCCACATCACCAAGAAGCATCGTGGAGACACAGGACCTCGACCCCCAGGCTCAGCTTTAACCCCTGGGGGCCAGAGCTCTGAACTGCTGCTGGAGAAAGAGGAGACTCGCAGGGAGGACTGCAAACTGTTGGCTCCTGAGTCTGTTCTGGTGAGTGATGACTTGCAAGAAATTTTTATATATCATCTTATTTTTAACTGTATAAACAAAACTCCAATAGTTGTTTTAATCTCATCAGAGAGGAATCTCATTCTGCCACTTGAAAAGGGTTGTCAGTAATTTATAGTACACATCACAATACATCACTTCTTTCAGAAATCCCAGCCAAGCCCTGGTGGTCAATCATCCTGCAGTAGCGAACGCTCTCCACTGGGGAGCGCCAACAACAATGACAGTGGGGTGGAGATGAACCTGAATGCAGCAGGCAGTCTGGAAGATCTCACGGCACTGGAGGACGGAGTTGCTGGTGGAGGAGGAGGAGGGGAACCAGGAAGTGTAGGAGGAACAATGGGAATGTCAGCACAGGCTTTAAAGAGGCTGGAAAATCTGAAGATTGACAAGCTGAAGCAAATCCGCAGGCCAACGCCCCCTGCCCGCTGTGCCAATAGCAAGCTACCTGCACTTCCTGGTATGTTCTGGGTTTGAATAAAAAAATTCTGTTAAGAACTTTGTTGTGGGCATATTGAACAACTTGCATTGTTGCAAGATAACAAACCTGGAGTGATAAAGGATTCACTCATAGTTTCAATGTGATATACAAATTAACTGTTTTGGTTTGTGTTGTGTTAATTTTCAGGTCCAGGGGAGAATATGGGAATGTGTGCCCCTTCTCCACTCCTCTCAAATCGGCGTGTTATGGAGCTGTCCAATCACGAGTTAGGAGGTGTCACATCAGTCAACTGCTCTTCTAATGACAGGAGAGGAAGTGGCACCAGCAGCCTAAGCTCTGCATATACTGTCAGCCGTCGGTCCTCCATGGTGTCTCCTTACCTATCTAGCCGGCGCTCCAGTGAGGTCTCACAAATGGGAGGCACAGCTGGGGGAGGATGTCACCTCCTTGGCCCAGAGCAGAGTGGGGGAGACCCTCTCTCTCCTGAGACCAATCGCAGAGGTGCTCCATGTCCTGGAGGAGGAGGATTGCCAGGTCTTCCTAATTTAACACCGGCCCAGCAATACAGCCTTAAGGCCAAATATGCTGCAGCAACTGGTGGACCACCACCCACTCCTTTACCCAATATGGAGCAGACAGGTACTCCAGTCAGAAGAGGGGGTGTTTTGAGTGAGTACCAGGGGCAGCCTCTGCCTCCTTTCCTTCAACAAGGTGGTCCACGTAGGCACAGTGCCAACACAGAGTATGGCACTGGTGTTATTTACCCTCACCAGGCTCCAGGTAACAATAGCAGGCGAGCCAGTGACCCGGTCCGATCAGCAGCAGATCCACAAGCTCTCCCCAAGCGCTTCAATAGCCTTAATAATGTAGCCATGATGGGCCGAAGAAATGCGCTGCAACACCGTGGCTCTGATTCCAGTCTTGCCCGCCACATGTACTCCCCTCGGCCACCAAGTATTACAGAAAATGTAATGATGGAGGCTATGGGTATGGAGCCCCACCTTGCCCCTGTTGATGCCAGGGATCGTTCCTTGATGATGCCTCCTGGAGAGAGAAGCTTCATGGGATACCAGCAACAGCATCAAACTCTTGGAGGGGTTGGAGGTGGAGGTCCTCTTTCAAACCAACTGTCCCCCAGCCATGATTCACTGAGCTGCCCTGACCAGGCTTACATACAAGGGCACTACCAGAACCAGGGAGGAGAAGTCACTTCCAGGACAGGTGGAAATTCCATAGGCCAAGCAAGGCCTATTCACTCAGAGGGCATGTCCAATACACTTCTGCAACAGGCCGAGTACAGTATGAGCAACTGCCAGCTTAGTCCCTCTGGCCCGCATTATCCTAACATAGGACAGGGTGGTGATGCTGGAGGACCTTGGAGTGATAGCCACAGCCAAATCCAAACTTCCAGCCATACTCTCCAGAACCAGCGAGGAATGCAGTATTCAGATCCCAGCCTGCAGCCTCAACAGACACAGGCCCACTTCAACAATCAAACAGGCCTCTACAACAGTCCTGATGGTACCCACAAACTCATCATCAAGCCTGAGCAGCAGTTCCACCCCGGGATGGGTGGTGGAGATGCCTGTCAAAGTGCTAAGCTCCAACAGCAGCGGATGCTCCTCCAGCAGACTCAGGGTTACCCACAGCAGACAGGCCAAGTCATGATGAGGAACTCTAACAATCCCAGCTGTGACTTCCAGGGCCAGAGCCAGAACTCCTTCCCCAGTGGAGGGGGCTTGAGTTTGGGCTGTGCTGGTACTGCGCTTTCAGATGGGCAGAGGTCAGAAACCCCCATGATGCAGGTGAAGGAGATGATGGTGAGGAACTATGTACAGTCCCAGCAAGCACTCATGTGGGAGCAGCAACAAGAGCAGCAGCAGCAGCAGCAGCAGCAGAGTGGAATAAAACCTCCTCCTCTATCTGATAACATGGATATGAGTGCCCAGACTGCAATGATGCAGCACAGTCCACAGCACCAAAACCAGAATCTTTACTCCAGCCAGGCCTATCCATCCTTCCCCAACCAGAACCTGGTCATGAGCCCTCCAGCCCACAGCCGAGGGCCCGCCTCTGTGACACCTAAAGAACAGCAACTGACAGGTCTCCAAGGCTCATGTTATGGCCAGGAGATGGTGGTCCCCAGGCCCCCTCAGGGACGAAAACCTCTCAGCCGTCAGAACAGCCTGTCACAGGTAGGAGGAGTCTACTTGGGCAGCCCACCCCACCTCAGCCCTGTCCACTCCAATTCCAGCCCCAGACGAGGGGTCCGACTTCCTCCAGTTCAGCATCCACAGCACCCGCCAAATGAAATGTTCTCCCCGTCGAATAACAACAGCATGTACTACTCAGGCCAGATAAACATGGATATGGAGAAACACATGGACCCCCAGAACGGACCTTGTCTCAACCAGCAGCACAGTATGGGGTCCAACCTGGACCCAACAGGTGGCACAAAGTCTGCCCCCTTGGACCCCTATCCTGAGTCTGGTCCCATCTCCAATGCCTTAGAAAACCTGGACCTGGACAATGCTCGCATAGACTTCACTTCCATCATTGATGATGCTGAGTCTTCCACATTCAGCCCAGTCAACAATCCCCTCCAGGGTCAACCAGGGTCTTCCTCCCAGGCCTCCTCCCGCCTTACCACCCCCCAGACTTCTGTCAGCCTAGCTGCAGGCTCTGGCCTGTCCAACATGGCTGTGGGCGACATGACGTCCATGCTTACCTCGCTGGCTGGGGAGAATAAATACCTGAACACACTGTCTTAGAAGAAGACTTTGGCCATCTTTTTCCAGACTAACAATCAAGTAGAGGCCTTAGCCTGTTCTATATGTTTTAACTGAGAACCCTCATGGAAGTATATGTAGCCAAGTCTCCAGAAGTCACCAGCCTGGAGTTTAAAACACTTAAGTCCTGTGACTTAAAGTGATTTTCCCTGGTACATTGCAAGAGAGCCCAGTTAGGGTAAGGTAGACAAACTTTTGAATTTATCATTTTATGTAATGGATCATTAGTCTGGGCTGTTTTATACCTCCCCATAAGCCTTTATACATAAACCCAACACATTTGCCCTTGTTCAAGCCAGCATCCTGAACTGGTTAGGGGTCCGTTGTTACTGGATACCCGTGTAACAGGAGTAATGATATGTTGTAATGCATTTCGGCTGCAAGTTGAGAGTAAGCTACAAATGTGATCCCATCACAGGTTTCAAAATTGAATCCCCACCCAAAACCTTAAAACCAAAGGTGCCTGATCAACCTCCCTGACTGTATTGTTCCTTCGCTGCCTTGGTACTTGGTATTTTTCTGTGCCTTACTAGAAGACACAGAGCTATATGCCTGATAAGAAACTGACACTGAACTTTTTTCCAAACAGGCATTCCAGTCATGTAGGGCTGTGGCAACAGTGGAGCAGAGAAGGATGCATGTAAATAAGTTTTATATACATTTATATATGTTGTGTATATGACAATGAGACAGTGGATAAATCATCCCCTGCCTTGTGATTGACTGCTTGGATTCTGAAGGCCAATGTTCAGACAGGAGTTTGTAAGATGGTTGTTCTGAGTGAAGACTAAAGATATGGTTTTAGTGATGGAGAAATCATTTCTCGGTGCTACTAAATATTAATCTGTACTGCTAGAGATTTCTTCCTTGTCATGAACAGCACACTCTTTATAGTGGTATATCAGTATTCCCACACATGCACAAATGCAGTGACAGACACACACATACAGTAGCCCACACACAGACACTCAGGACCCTTTTGGCGTTTGAATCTTTGGTGTTCAAATTACATGTGTGTTGTAACTGCCTTTCCAGACAGAGAGTTTGCACTCCATATATTTACTGTGTTCGTAAAGCAGCTGTGTACTTTTTTCAGTGGTGTTTATAACTGCAAAACAGACGGGGCCTTGCTCTTTTTAAGGTACATACACGGGGGATATTGAGTAAAGCTCAAATATAATATGTGTGTAACAATCCCTTCCGCATTACAGTATGTCTGATGTATTCAAACATAATGCCTTCGCTCAACATTAACCTGACCTACGACTCGTACATGATTCAGCTGAGGATGACGGCTATTTTGAATGAAACCCGAGTCAGCTGGTTTGTATCTGTTAACAGATCAGTAATAGTTGCCTGTATTTGACAAACTGAGGTACATTCATAGTACAGTGTTGCTGCACTTTGGCTCTAATCCCAAAGAGGAGTTATCTGGAAAATTCTGCATTACTAATTCAGGACAGGGGATCAAAAAGCGGGAAATTTATCACTCGCTCCCACTGTATTAAAATACATACAGTTATGTGTAAACTGAGGTACTTTTGTGCGACTATTGCGCTGCATCATGCAGAAGAAGACTGCAGCTTGTGATAGGAGAACTAATTTTACACTGTGGCTTTGCACTGACGACAGCACTGTGTGGAAAGGTCTCTGCCTCTGATGACTATTCACATGAACCTCATTCTGATAGCAATAAGGAATCATCACAGTATTTTTAATAGGCATACAAGAACACATCTGAGCACAGCCAGACTCAAAGAGGCCACATTAAAGCATCACTGAAGCATTTCATGTGACTTATCAGCATAAAATAGTTGCGTCAAAGTTTACTAAGCAAGAAATGAGCATTTCTTCATTTTGGAAAAAGTGTACAACCTACCAAAGACACCTTAAAATGACTGAAAAAAAGATGCACAAATAGTCTATTTTAACACAACACTAACACTAGCAATAAGGGCATGAACATTGACTGATAGTGCTGTTCCTTAGAATGTATGAGATGTTTTGTATAAAATTATCTTTTTATATTAATGAACTTTATGGACGTTGCCTTCTATGTGTGTGTGTGTGTGTGTTTTTTATAACTGTCATCCTTCATTCTGACTTTTTGCTGGCAAAAGAATATCACCTTTAGCAACAGAAAGCTATAATAGTAGCATTAACTATAATAGACAAAAGCCAAGTGTTATATTTTGTGTACAATTTTCTACATTTTTATACAAATGTGCTATATTTTACCAGTTTATGAATAAACATGTTCAGTGGGATGGATACAGAACTTCTGTTGAACTTTTCTTTTCATGTCTGTTGTTGTAAAATTGGTTTGTGTTATATTACAACACAACGCTGTAATGAGCCATATCTGCACATTTTATACATCAAGAAGGTTTGTTTTAGGCCTGTTTATGGAATTGTAATTTTAGGCTGAGGAGTCATAGATTCATGAAACAAGTTTTCAGGTGAAGACATCGCTGTAATCTGCCGGATGACATTTGTTTGTGCTCCTAGTGGATTAATGCAATGACTGCTTTCCTCCAATAGAGTGCAGCACAACCTGAGACCAAGCTCAGCCAACAGTGTTTCTCTTTCATTCACTACATATGAAGCCCCTCCAGCTTAACTTGGATGACGCTCTACATAGTCTATCACCCCTGTAGGCAGTTAATCTATATTCTGTATAATTCTGATCCAATGCTATTTTAACCAATCTAACCAACTGGCTAAGCAGAGGACATTTATCCTAAATCATCCTTCTTTTTGTCCTTGTCCTAATTGGAAAATCCCTCATTATGAATATGATTTAGATCTGCCTGTCACTGCAGCCTATTATGAGCAACAGTGATCTGCTAGGCTGCTACATATGTAAGTGAATTACTGTTAAAAATGGCTGCTCTTGATGACATCAGTGCCTGGACGGGCTCTCTGTGGTCAGTGGGGACTGGCACTGTGGGCTGCTGAATGCTGTAAGAAAGAAAAACTACACAAATCTGGCTTGTAAAATATTATCAACATGACATATCTGCTTTAAAATACTTTGAATAAGAGAGTGGTGGGAAAGTTTGGAGATGAAATGAGTCTTGCAAAGTTCATACTACATGATATTGTACAGCAGTTATTCCCAATCTTTTTGGCTTGTGACTCCTTGAAATGAAGTCATGTCTATTTGTGACCTCACATCACAGGATACGGTGGTGTGGAAGTGAGTTAGGAGCAGTGTATCCAAGGAGTGATTTTTTTTCCCTCAGACTGAAGCAAAATTATAGAAAAGACATAAAAAATAGACCAATTTTATGTATAAGAAGTATTTTTTGCCTCTCTCTCGCCTCTCTAATCACCTCGTGACCTCTTGGATTTATCTTGGGACTCACTGAAGTATCCCTGCACCAATCTGTGAACCATTTGTGTATACTTACTCAAGACACGTAACAATAAAGTTACACTGAGGGCCTAATTATAAATAATTATAATGAGGAAGTTGGTGATTACACCAAAATCAATGTCACGTGCAACCTTACAAGCTAGTTAAACAAGCTAACTAACTTTTACCAAACTAAATAATGGATTAAACAAACTACAGGTAAGCTTTTTAAATCTTCCTGATTGTAAATGGCAATACGATCAAATATTAGAATAGTATGAGGATATCCTGGTAGGCTTTAGAAGCTAACACACTTCTCGCCTTGCCCGTTATTTTCGTCACTTTATATAACACCTCGTTGTGTGCTAACGCCATCACTTAATATGCTGTGTTTCGGTGGTCTTACAAATATGATTTACAGTAACTTTTTAATGTACTGTTTTTAACATGGTATCACCACCATTACTTTTTACAGTGTTGGCTCATTTTGGTTGAGGGGCCCCAGTGTGCTTGGACTATATTGGCATTGTGGTGTTGTGGCATGGCACAGTAGACTCACGGCAGCCACTACAGCCTGGCAGTGATGCTAAGATTGACTCATTTGCTCCAAGGCAAGGGGAAGTTCTCCTGACGGACTACTGATTTGCAATCTGGCATATCCACATTTGTTATTTGAAACAATAGCTGAATCTCCACAGCAGGGTCTAATGGGGTCTTTGCAGCAAGGGGAGCAGATAGGAGATGAAAGGCAAAAAAATAGCATTTTATAATCCATAATATTATGGTTACACAGTGAATAAGCACGTTTGTGAAAGTGTTGGTACATGAAATAGATAATGTTACAGCTAATATAGGCCCATACCTGTTAGTCAATTTGAGGAAGTAACCCTTTTCACAAATGTGTACCATATATAAAAACTTGTGGTCGCTCATCATCAGAGGTAGGCTGTACTTTTTGATGGAAAGATTGAACAGGCCTGCTGTATTGGTGTAATGTTCAGACTGTAACTTAACTCCTGTTTTAACACAGTTACATAATATTCAGATCTAACGCACAGTGACCTTCAATGATTCCTTTCTTCAAAATGGACATTTCGGAAACACTGTCTTGTCTCCTGCCTCAGGCCAAAGTAATTGTTATGCAAAATGGCCATAGCTTCCTTTTCACAAAATTAGAGGATCTGTGTGTGTGTGTGTGTGTGTGTGTGTGTGTGTGTGTGTGTGTGTGTGTGTGTGTGTGTGTGTGTGTGTGTGTGTGTGTGTGTGTACTTTCAAGCTATATTCTTTAGCAGGTTTGAGTAACACTTGAACATAAAACGTTAGACAGCACCAATGCACAGATTGTGTCGTCGACTCTCTACAATGTGATCTCCACTTTTCTGTAGAGTTACAAATGGAAATGCCAAAATAAGAACTGAGTTTTTCAAATGCAAAGAAGTGGGCAGCATAATGACTTTTCTCTTTTCTTGTCTTGCCATTCAGAGGGAGGCTTTTCTTTTCCTTTGTCACTTAGGTTGGCATATAATTAACTCCTGCTTAATATGCTGTTTAAGGGCTCTCCTCCCCATGCAAGAAGCTTTGAACCCATAGACCACAGTCAGGGACAAAACCCCAGTGGGACTGCTTCCTCCATGCTCCTCCTTGTGTGCGTGTGTGTGAGCGTGTGTTTGTGTGTGTGTGTAGAAGTAGTTGTTTTAACAAGACAGTAGAAAGCTCAAACTATACTGCCGCAGTATTGCCGTGTCCTTATTTTACACCACACAACTATTAAACCAAAATAAGACAAACATTCAATATACCAATCTTAGTCACAGTCCATCAGTAATCAGTTAACCCTTCAAACAGTGCATAATTAAAAGCATCTATAAAAGACGCACATTAGAGTGCAGTAAGAGCGTGTTTTAAAGCAAACAAAGAGGGCTATGCTGCGGTTGATTTATTTTAACTTTGAGTGGTTAAACCCATCAAAAGACGTACAGCGTGGCACTTCTCAGTGAAGCTGAATAAACAGCGAAACCTCACTAAACTTACATTTCAGGTAGTAGCTTGTAACAAGCTACAGTTATATACATACATTTAAACAAATCAAGCCTGAGTCAGAAATTTGCACTTTGATTAAAATCATGTTTGAATGAAAAACTTTTCCACTTAACCTGAAGCGCTGACATGTTACATGGATGTGTATAAGCATAACTTAAAAAAAAAAAAAAAAAAAAACAGCTCCCAGGACCTCAGAAGCACCTCTGCACCTCTGTGACCCTCATCTGTAGCAAAGTTTATTGCCCCCCTCCTCACCTCCCTCTTTTTCTCCTCCCTCTCCTCTATCCATCCCACCACAATGAGCCGTGATGACCCTTCTGTCCCCTTCTTTCTTCGGGCCTCCACTCCCTCCCCACCTTCAGGATGCTTTCTCTTCCAGAATCCATTAAGAGACAAACCCCCAGCAGTTGTGATGGGTGAAGGAATGGAGGGGGATGTGTTTGGTTTTGCATCATGAGCTTATAACTTAGGGAAAAGGGTCTTGCATAAAATGTGACCTTGAGCTCATGGTTGAAAAGGTTGAGGTGGTTGGAGTTTTAATCATTGTCAGCTGCACAGAAAAAGCTTCCTGAGCTATGCAGTTGTTATTATTTTATCTGCTGGTATTATATTATGACATTATCTGCTAAATTGGTTCATCAACAGTTTTATACTAATCAGGTATGGCAGTATAAGAACAGGCCTATTCATGTGCTGATGGGTTTATATGCTTTGATAGTGCAACTACACCTAAAATCATTGCTTGATGAGAGTTAACATGTAGTTTATTAAGTGGATCCTCTGTTTCTAAAAGTTCCGTGCAGGTAATCCTTTTCTTCTCTAATCGTTTTGACTGTGTCCGATCCCGGTTTGTTTACTCCTCACAGAATCTGTAGTGGGACGCATTATGCGCAGTGAAAAGCTACCCGGCTCGCTTGTATTATCTCGCAGAGTTACTAAGAGGTGGGGGGCGCCAGAAAGCCAAGGTGGGGGTCCTGCGCGCTACGTTAGAGTTTTATTTCGGATGTTTTTTTCAGTTGCAAAACAGATTACGATCCAGGTTGCAACACAAAGGACTGTCAATGCACCACTTCCTACAGCCATCCAGGGGTGAAAGGGGCGCAGGACGGGGTCCACTCCAGGGTACTTGAGCGCAGGTGCGACGCGCATAACAGTCAAGCCATAAAACATGACGGGGAGGGGGAGCTGAGGGGGTGCGCGCATACCTGTTCCCATTAACCTGCAGTTGGTATTATACTCTTCGTAGTGAACATGTTGCAGGATGAGTTAATCGGCTAATTTGCACCTCGTCGACCAGCCTGTTTATTCAACTTTAGACGCTGCGCCCGTTAAAGGTTCACTGCGTGAGGAGTTTGCGCTGCAGCGCAGATGAGACCCACATTCACAAGTTAGCAAGAGCTTTTCGGATCAGCAGAATTACACAACCAGTGAGGAAAACAGAAACATGGGAGAACTGTCAAATCAACAAGTGGATGATTCGCTTCTCATCACTGAGCCTGGCCGTCCGTATAACTCTTAAATATCTCAACACATTCAACTGCAGAGAAACCACCCAGAAGCAATAGCTCTATTCATAAATTCAACCATTTGGCTGTAGGTGTTAGATGGGGAAAGAGTCGACGCAGCCCAGTGTATCCCCGCGTTTAGGAAACCGGAACATGCTGGTAGATACACTGTCCTCTCTGAAGAGGAGGCGCAGGGCGGCGAATTCGGGACAATATTGTCAAAGTTAAGGCGCGTTATAAGCGGTGGTCCATGTGCGCAAGTCTTACCAACACTGATTACTTTGTAAATGAGGAAGGTGTACGTTTACGATGCCAAGGCTGACCTCAGGGCCAACCTCTGCTGCTGACATCACTCCTCCTCACGGCTCGTCGCCTCTGCTTGGAGTCGCATCAAGGTCTGAGTCTCCCGCTGTGACCGAAGGCGATGCCTCATCACCATTCATTCTCAGGCAGGCACTCAGGACAAACACACACTCGCACCGCTCCCTGGACAACTTTTTGACGCGAAATAAAGCGTGATGATGACAGAAGAAAGCAGGGGCAAACGGAGGAAACAAGCCAACCCAAGGAGAAATCGAGGTAAGAAACGTGCAGCGCTGGAAAGTTTTTACAAGTTGGTAAACGATGCGGGCAGATGTTGCTGCAGCGGACAGGAGCTCTCATGCGAAGCGTGTTTATTTCTTCTGCAGTTTGTAGAAAAACTTGCTTCAGACATTGTGTTATCACCGCGTAGCAATTTTTCTGCACGGCACATCGACTGCATTCATATTTCAGACACATGTTTTTGCGTTCATGGCTTGTGATTGCCTTGCAGCATAAATTGCAGGGATGAACGGTCATCTTTGGTCAGGGTGGCACTGGGATTATTCTACCTGCACACATACCTGGGTAAAGCCATGAAAAGAAATGTGTGAGGGAATCCGCAAGAAAAGCTCACATTAGGCTGCACGCCTGTTTTGAAAGCTCTTGACCCATGTATATTTAATGTACCTGAAAAAAACGGATTTTCTGAATAAAAGGCAAATGTACGATTTAGAAGGATCCTCTCTTTCTGAAACATTGTGTAGCTAAGAAATATTTCTTGGTCAAACAGGCTTGTTTCAGTCCTCTGGTACTTTCTCTTACATGCTTTTGTTTTGTTGCTGTTCACGCTGAAAGCTTCATCTGCTCTGAGACTAAAACTTTCCAGGATCTCGCGCCCTTATTATCTATATTCTATGATCTGCCTGCAAACTAATCTGACATTTTACATCAAAATGTCCAGCATTTAATAGCGTTTCTTTTATCAACGTGTCTTTTAGTATAAAGTGGACTGCATCAGAAGTAAAAAATAGCTTAGGGTGGATTTTCATCTGATCTTCTGAAGCGAAGGCGTTTCTTCAGTGTCACACATTCGATAACCTTATTTTTTTTAAATCAAATATTTCAATACATGCATGATACAAAATAGTAAGACTTTGGGAAATATCCATAAATTGATAGATCATTTTGGCTTTGTAGTTTTGTTTTTTAACAAATAGAAATGTTTTAAAATATGATGCATTTATCCAAAGACGCCTACCACGTGCACATGGAATTAATTCTGCTGCATGTTTTACATTTTTCAATGTAAGTCTTACATCAACCATCTTATCAAGAATTAGTGGAAAGAGTTAGCTGACTCCCTACAGAAGAGGAACCTCTTGACAGTGTGCTGAATTTAGAAACCTTGTTGAGATCTGCATGCATCAGGTAGTGCCTTGTTTGTGTGTGGCTCTGACCTCCCAAACAGAAGTAAGGATACACACACCTGTGCATGCACACACACGTGAACATTTGTTCTTCTGTCCGGCAGATGAGGACTGAAAATTTATGTTGAATCCTACTTCCCTAAACCAAAACAAACAAAAATTATCCACAACATCGGACACTACTCTGACCCTAAATTTAACTTTCAACCATTTTCTAAATAACCAAAAATGTAAACTTAACCTCAATCCCTTAAACCTAAATGAAGCTTCTTCTAAATTATTTTACCACTAATTGAGTTTATGGGTGATATGTGACAGCCATTGAACTCTTGGCTCTGCAGCTCATGTAAAATTGTTGGATGACTCGGGGAAAGCCATGAGATATCCTAAACAAACCTAACCATTACCCAAATGCAAACAAAGCCGTAAGCCCAGAAAAACACAGAATTGAGTTGGTCACTCAGGTTTTTTGTCATCTTGCTATCACTGAGAGGATGTTTTGTCCTCAAAAACACACACGTACAGATACACAAACACTGCTGGCTTTCTTTCTCTTCACTCTCTCGAGGTTCGTGAAAGCCATTACAAGCCATACAGCGTGCTTGTTTGTCTCTGATCTGACACACAACTGTCCTAAACCTATTTGTTCTCAGGAGCCCATTTACCAATATGGTTTATTAGCTTGCTGTAAGTGTTTCCTCATTTTATTCAGTGAGGTGTGAAGCTCAGCAGGAGTGTCACCAGGGTGAGATCCCCTCTGGCTGCTCAGCAGTAACGGGTACTTGAGTTTGCATGCGTGCATGCACACACACACACACACACACACACACACACACACACACACACACACACACACACACACACACACCCTCTCACCTTTGACTGGCACGTAGCAGTTTGTCGACCACTGCACTCTATCTCACAAATCAGCACTGTCACACTACCGTGAAAGTTATCAACATAAAGGCACACTTACTGACAAGGACCTGTCATTTATCAGAACACCAGTAAAAAAGTCCAGTCCCTTTAATTCCTGCAGAGACCTCAGAAGAAAGATAACCTTCACCTCGGGTCAATTTCCAGTAAATTTTACCAGTGACGGCCTTTTGAAAATGACTGTAAGAAAAAGAATTATAAATTGATATTTAGCTGAAAACTGCAAGTGCCATATCGAAGCCTGTTATATTATCAGTTGGGACATAAGATTGGATTGCTTTTGTTCCCAGTTGCACTGTCTATAGTTAGCGAATCTGCATTTCTGCATGCATGCATGCGCTGATGGCATGCTTACACATAGCATATGTGTATGTCAAGCTTTGTGTATGAAAGGTTTGCGTGAGTGAGTGCTTGCTGCGTTTACATCCTCATGTCAGCGTAGAAATGTATGCATTGAAGCTCTGTGTAGGACTTGGAATGTGCTGGGCTGTGTGAGCAGGGAGTTAAAGGTCCTTGATAAAACCAAATGAATTTGGCAGGCCAGACTCATAAGACAGCGATTTGGGGATACTTTCCAAACCAGAAGAAAGAGAAAAAAACATAGGCTGACTTTTCTTCTGTCTCCAAGGCGCCTATTGATTATGTCTCTGTCTCCCCCAATAAAACTGTCAATGTTCACCAATCTTAAGCAACGTGACGAAATTACTACTCTTCATTCCTGGCAGATTAAAAACAGCCCCGAGACAAAGGACGGAAACATACGCATTTGAAACGATGACCTGTATTTACTGGTTGTGCGTGAGAGATTTGAGTGTCAAAGAGTGTGAATTAATTAGCTGAGCACTGATAGCCAGCGGTTCAACACCCCCCCTTCAGGCCCACATACAGTCAGTGAAACCTATAATTTCACACAACATGAGGTCATTTGCCTTTCTCGCCCATATTTCTAAATAGTCTAAAGTGTTTTTTGCTCAACTAAAAATCTCAAAATTTCTGGTTGATGTTTGAAGAATAGAGGAGAAATCTATTTTGCTCCACAAAAAAATGCCAGCTGATCATTTTCTGAAGAAATCAAAGAAAACAGCTAAATCTTAGTTTTAGTTCTCGAAAGGCAACTTTAATGAAGCAACTCTTTAACATTTATTCTCCATCTTAATTTCACAGAAGCCACCTTGTTGATGCAGTGGTGCCTCTGAGCAGAAGCAGCACAGTTTAGAAAGCGTTGTCATTTATTTAAAGTGTTCTGGCTGGACTGTGTACAGGCTTTCCCTTGTGTTTAAACTCAGCAGGCATCTTCACTAGAATGACATCCGCACCACTGATCAGATTCATTCAGACTCGCTCTTGAATCAAATGTAGGACAGCATTTCATGAGCACCCTTGCAAACATATTTAGTCCCATTGCCTTGCGCGTTATGTTTTGTTGGTCCTTGAAAAACCTCCCTCTGTTTTCGAGTTGATGTGCCTTTTTAAGAGAGAACTTTCTCTCTCCCTGCTTCCCTCACTCCCTCTTTCTCGTTTTTCTTCTTTTTTCAAGTGCCAATTTATTTAAACTCCTTTCCCCTTTTCTTCTTTCTCCTTCATTGATTTCCAAACCCCAGTCTTTGTATGCAGCTGGGCCCCAGCTGTGTGTCTGTGACTGTGTATGTGTGTGCATATATGTGTGTGTGTGTGTTTGTGTGGGTTTTTCTGGCACAGTGCTGCCACACTGAGCACAGCACACTGTACACAAAGGACTCGCGCAGCAAAAAAGAGAGGGAAAAAGAGAAAGAGAGAATAGGGGGAAAACATTTGAAAGTTAAAGACTGACGCGCTTGTACTGTACAGAGTGGAGGGGCCGGGCCTTTTGGACCGGGCCTACTTTAACGGCAGATGTATCGGCGCTCTGGGATGAGGGGTGGGGAGAGCGAGACAGCAATGAAGAGCCCAGGCACCACAGTTTATTACCAGGACTCTTCAAGGGGCTCAGCTCAGGCGTCAGGACCAGCGGGTGGGAGGGACAGAGGATGAAGAAAAGAGGAGGATGACAGAGGTGGGGAACTGATGGGGTTGACGGGGCTGGAGACAGTGAAAACAGCTCTGCGGCGTGAGAAGACAAGACACGGAGCGGCTGAGGGGCGTGAGGGGTAGAGACAGAAGAGACAGGATGGGCGACAGAATGTGGGAAAATCTAAGTGTTTCCTCATTTGCTCCTCAACGTTCCCACAGTGTCACACACTTCTCCCATCCTAGCTCTATGTGTTTGATGCGAGATCTGCACAGCAGTAATGGGGAATCCCTTGATTGAGTCCCTCTGGTATTTTTCACATGTTTATTTGATTACTGCTCATTCTGATGCTTCAGATGTAGCCAAAGCAGTCCCATGTCTCACTGTACGTTCTTGCTGCGTGGCTGCCACGCTGCTCCAGGAGGAATTATTTGGAAAGTTTTGCGGTGCCATTGGAGGATTAATACATGCAGAGGGGTTTTCCGCCATATTAGCTCATGCACATGACTCTGGAGTTGAAGGATCTTTTTTTTTTTTGCTACATAACTTCCTTTTCTGCACATTGCAACAAAACCTAAAATTTGCAGTTTAAAAATATGTGCACTGCTGACAGAAATTAGACTTTTATTCAAATGACCACGATGCTCTGGTGAAATCCAGTGCGGCTTGAGTAGCACCACGTTGAACTCGACTTCATTAGACAGCTGCGTGCTGAGAGGATGTCTAAGGATCACACTCCTTTAAACTGTAAGATAGTGCTAATAGCCACAGAGCTCATGAGGTGTGTGTGCATGTGTATGTGTGTAGGTGTCTGGGTATACACTTTTCACACATTCAAAATGAACTGTACTTCTTGTGGCTTCTCACTCACATACAAGCATTTCTATTTTCACATCAAAGGCGTTTTATCTGATAGAGAAGGTTTACATATTGTATAGCTTGATGCTGCAAATTGATCCCTTTTCATTCTTGACATATTCCATTTGCAGTGTTATTATTACATTCTTTGTCGTTGCTTTGGCAAGGCTCCTCACCATTAAGTCTATTTGTGGATCTTCCTTTTGTGCAGACAGCCTGGTTATTATGCGTTTGATATGCTGCACATGTTTGACAGAAGAAAGAGGTTAAAACGATCCACATAGGCAGGCTCTCTGCACACAGTTTATAGATATGTGCTGTTTTATCACACCTCAAATTAAATTTGGAAACCCTGCTTCAGCTGTCATGTATTACAAGGCCCAGATGGGTGGCAGAGAGAGAGAGGGGAGAGAAGTAAAAAGAGACAGGGAGAGAGGGGAGAGCAGCCTGGCAGACAGGCAGACGCACTCAGCTGGCTGAGAGTGTGCCAGTATTTGCCAGTGAGGGAACTCAATATAGCAGAGCAGCAGGGTAAAGAGGAACAGTTTGATATGTGATGTACATCAGCAGCCAGCAGGAGAGGGGTGGCATTTGTTTAAGATCTTCCTCAATCACCTCTGAGGCCAGAAAACCTCAACAAACTCTGCAGTACTATGAGTCCGTGTCCATTTTCTTATTGCTTCAATGTTTTCAAGCCGAATTAGTCTGTTTCTCACTTCATCTCATGCACATCTGTCCTTCCACTTACAATTAGCACTATACAAAGCTCACTAAAAATACTGTAGAACTAAATAGCTGTATCGAAAGAGAAATAATCAGTTAAAATATTTAGCTGTGGCTTGCATAGACTTTCAGATCACAGACAAACAAAGGGATCTTGTTTCACAAGACCAGAGCATGGCACTAGAGGAAGTGTGCTCGTAATGAATTAGCAGTAGGGAGTCTACAGTGGGACTGGGTGATATGGATGAATTTGTCTATTGCAGTGTATGTAGTTATATAATACACTGTATGTCATATAAAGGAAAATGAATTAAAGAACTTCTTATGCGTGGAATAGTCAGCAGTTCACAAGCGAATCATGATACTATCACCTGTTACCAATGAACCAGTTTACCTGTGGAAACAGGTGTTTTTGGAGCATTTCACAACTTTCCCAGTCTTTAGTTGCTCCTGTCCCAGCTTGTTTTAAATGTGTTGCTGGAATAGGGCTTTAAGTTATTGTAGTCTTAAAACATCAGTAACAGGGAATAATGTCTGTTACAAATTCCCAGAAATGATAGTGAGAACTTTAAGATGATAGTTTTGGTCTAAAGAAAACCCAAATATTTTCCATTTACAAGGATACTGTATAAAACAGAGAAAAGCAACAATTCTTCACATTTGATAAGATGGAACCAGAGCATGGTGAAACATTCTTGCCTCTAAAATGACTTGGAGCTTTAACAGTATGTCCCAGTTGTTGACCATATATTTTCTGTTGGTCAAGTAATCAGCTCTAAACTCTAAACTTCTCTTTGGATAATCCAGCAAATGAAGTACCGGACAAATACATCATCACATTAATGCAAAAATCCTAAAAAATAAACATTGCAGTAATCCTTGGTTTGCTCATTGCCAAGAATATCCTACTGCAAATAGAGATATTCATGGGATCACCACCACGGTGCTACCCTGATTCCAAAAAGATGATACTATCACCTGTTTCCAATGAACCTGTTTACCTGTGGAGTGTTCCAAACAGGTGTTTTTGGAGCGTTCCACATCTTTCCCAGTCTTTAGTTGCTCCTGTCCCAACTTGTTTGAAATATGTTGCTGGCATCAAATTATCAAATGTATATCTCATGGTGTGTAATGTAGCATCTTAACGTCTACCCTACAGTATTTCTGTAGTAACTGTCCCCTCATTGATCATTAGAAAGGCAGGATGTCCTTCTCCTCTGCCCAGTCCACCATCATAAACTCTGCAAACAAGGCTTGGGACCTCTATCAGCCCAGGTGTGGGAAAAAAACTAAACTTGGACTGACAGCAAGAAAGGGATGGGAAAGTTCAGCTAGCAGCTCCCCCTCCTCCCCTCGCTGTTTCCCTGTACCTGTGATCACCTGGCACCACCAACTTCATCTGACCTGCATATCTCACTCTCTGTCCTGCTCACACACAGATACTTCACATACACATAGTTACCTGGAAGGGAGTAAACACATTCCATCATGGAGCGAACATGCCTCACTGATTCTTAGGCCCACCTGTAACCATCAAGGCTTTAGGTCTTATATTTTACACAAACTATCACACTATCTCTCAGACTCCCTTTCTCTCACTCCCTTAATCTGTTTATTTTGCTGGCAGCATCTCATTTTTTTAGCATATTTACACTTTGTCTCCACCAGACACTTTAAGAGGCAGTGAAGGCATCGCCTCTGCAGGTGCATATGCTCTATCATAGGCAATAAATGCATTCACTCATTCATTCAGCCTATCAGCAATGTTGTCTGTGATGCATACATACTGGTCGTACACAAAAGTAACACTTCACCAGTTTATGCCACTGAATGCAGTCTTTTTCAGGTCTGATAGACACAAAACACACTGGTCACCGTTACCTCAGACAAAGCAAGGATGTCGATGTTTGCAAGCAGCCTGCAGTATTAGAGCACTCAAATTCATCTCTGGTCGCTCAGGTATGATAAGGAACAGGATCCTTACACCGGAACTATTTTGTGCTAGAGAGGAAGCAACTCAAATAAACTATCAGTATGCAAACCGTGTAACAATCTAGTAGATAGTCTTATCTTTTTTAAAGACTTTCTCATCATTCGTGACAGGTTGACATGTTTTTGCTGATGTTGCAAAATGACAAGACCAGGCAAGGTTTTTCATTTAAAAGATCAATCAAGGAGAGCAGAAATCTTTCTGAAGTTGAAGTTAAATTTCTGGCCATGCAGTCGACTTCTGCACCTCGGGGGAAACAGTGCAGTTATGATTATGCGGTGCATACGTGTGTCCAGCATTGTAGGAGGGATGGAAGGGGAAGTAAGCTATAAGGCAGCCTGGCAGCATATCAGAGGGAGGTAACGTCATCTAAATGATACAAGTAATAGGTAGGTGTGAATGTGTCCAGGCCTGATACTGAGACAGGGCTCTGAATGTCGGACGCAGATCTGAAGGATTGACTTTGTTTTCTTCATTGTAACTTCTTTTGCAACTTTTTCTGGCTGTCATCTGTTGCCTTTCTTTCTCTTTGTGTGAGTATCTTTTTCTTGTTCTGTTTCAGTGTTCTGTCTTCTCTCCTTCTCCTCTTTCTTTATCAGCCCTTTGATTGCTCTTTATCTCCTCATGTCTCAGCTCCTCCACCTCCTATCCCTTTCGCTCTTTTTCCATTTTTATCCAATCCTTCTCCTACTTTCTTCCCTCTTCTTCCATCTATCCATCCTCCGCTCCTCCCAGCCCGGGTTCCCCAAGCCCTGTACGGTCGCCATCATGTCCCCCCCGCCCTTTCCCCCCTCCCTGAGCGCCTCCCCTGTCCCACTGACACCACACGCTGCTCCCATCCCCCGAAAACCACTTCAAACAGCCAGCGCCATCAAAGCCCACAGTCAGGCAGCCAGTCAGCCAGCCAGCCAGCCAACCAGCCAGCCAGCCTTCTGCTTCGACTTAAAATTACTGTCGTCCCAGTCGCAAGGCTGCTTTCCTCTTCTGATACACATCAAAGATCCTCTTAAACTCCCAAAGTTTGCTTTTTAAACCTTTCTTCTTGTTGAGTCTTTTTTATATACATTATTTCGCTGGTTGAGGTTTTTATTCTCTCTCTCTCTCTCTCTCTCTGTCTCTGTCTCTCTCTCTCTCTCTCCCTCTCTCTCTCTCTCTCTCTCTCTCTCTCTCTGTCTCTCTCGCCATCATTTTTTTTTCTCCAACTGGGCCAGGTCAGTAATGACATGCACACACTCTCTTGTGTGGTTCTGCTGCCTTTGCATTTTTCTCCATGACTTTAATTAGTTTCTTTTTCAAGGCGTTGGTTCAGGCTTCACATGCACAGCACACACATTCTCTCTCTCTCACATACACACACACACACACACACACACACACACACACACACACACTCATCAGTACATCAAGCTGTAACTAACTAAACATACGGATGTGTGTACATTAATATGCAATATGGGTCATACATCTTCCTAATCAGAACTGCATAACCACAAAAAGAAACATTTAATTGTGTGTGTGTGTGTGTGTGTGTGTGTGTGTGTGTGTGTGTGTGTGTNGTCAGCTGTCCATCAAACACAGTTATTGATTTGTTTGCAAGAAAAATGCTGCAATCACTTTTTCTCTTTGCAGAAAAGGCACAAGGTGTGAGTGAAGAGGTGTGCGAAGAGCTGTTGTGGTTGCGTTTGTTCTTCCTTTGGAGGTTTCCTGTACGCTGCTGCCATCATGTTTACCTGTCCTGCAGACCACCACAGTGACATTTATCAGAAAAAAAAAAAGAAATTACCTTGTTTGACACCATCCTTTACCGCCAAAGCAGATATGTGTGGCTTTCTGCTTTAGTGACATTTGTTCAACTTTGAGGGAAGCTTTTAAATGTAACTCTCTACAATTTAAAATTATTTTTTAGATAATTAATGTATTTACGTTTTTATTTCAGTTGTGAGTACATAGCAAGTTTATATATATATATATATATATATATATATATAAACTTGCTATGTACTCACAACTGAAATAAAAACGTAAATACATTAATTATCTAAAAAATAATTTTAAATTGTAGAGAGTTACATTTAAAAGCTTCCCTCAAAGTTGAACAAATGTCACTAAAGCAGAAAGCCACACATATCTGCTTTGGCGGTAAAGGATGGTGTCAAACAAGGTAATTTCTTTTTCTTTTTCTGATAAATGTCACTGTGGTGGTCTGCAGGACAGGTAAACATGATGGCAGCAGCGTACAGGAAACCTCCAAAGGAAGAACAAACGCAACCACAACAGCTCTTCGCACACCTCTTCACTCACACCTTGTGCCTTTTCTGCAAAGAGAAAAAGTGATTGCAGCATTTTTCTTGCAAACAAATCAATAACTGTGTTTGATGGACAGCTGACAGTCTCAGGTGCTAGTGTTAGGGCAGTGAGTGTATTGTTTAATGATAGTTTTAGTGCTCATTTTTGTCTGTTAAAGGGAAACACAGTAAACCGCACAGCAGCCAGGTGAAGGAAATAAAGTGAAGCAGCACTTTTGTCAAAGAAAAAACATTTGAACTTTGTCAAATGCATTCAAAAATTAACATACAAGCTGTTTTCTTTTTTCAGCATTTATGTTTGAAAAACAAAGAAGAACCCATAAAATGAGGCTGAGGTGGTCAGCCATGTCAAACCCTCTGCCATTTATTTTGGGTGATCTGTGCACCTACTAGATGCTGCATGTGAAAAAGGCATCCTCTGTAGGAAGAGGCAACATTATTAATGGAAGAAGATAACAGTAATAACCACACCGTGAATGGTGAGCACAGTCTCTAGCAACATCGCCTGTTTGAGCTCTACCTGTGAGAAATGTAAAGCTATTAATTTTGGCGTTCGTGTGGAGGCAGCTGTTGACTCAACAATCATTATAGGCTACAAAAATATATCATGGATGTCTAGCGTTGACTCACCACAATCTAAGAATACATAGCTTTGGTGGGAATCTACAAGAGGGGATGAAAGTATACCCTATGAGTGTGTTACTCCTTCTTCTTCACACCGCCTCTCCATGTGCGTCTGTATCTGCAGTTCACCGTACCTCCAAGTGACTCACAGCTTTCTGACTGCTTCACCAGCACGTATGTGCACCTCTGTGGTGTGATCGCTGGTCGAGGCCGCAGGTTATTTGGGACCTCTTTCCTGTACATGCTCACTTTCACTACACCTGTTTCTTTTTCTCTGTCTTTCTCTGAAGTGCATAAACACACGCGGACGTGGTAGCACAGAAAATGCCATTTGAGCATGTGTTTAGCACTCACTCCATCATGTCATCGCTGCGCTTCGTGTTGTTAATCTCAACACAATATATACACTCTGAGAATTCCCACATGTTTGGCAAAGGAAACCATGAGAAAAAGTGAACTTGCACATACTGTGCTGCATTTAGAGAGCGATGAAAGATGTGCAGTACGCATGGGTAAAGTGCAAATATGAGTAGGAGGAGATTAGACCTATCAGATGTAAAAAAAAAAAAAAAAACTGTCTAGGATTGTAGGGGAATGATAAAGACAATAGCAGCGAAGTTGTCATCCTCTCAATTTGATCATGAGCTAGATTAGCTTGCCCTGCAGCGTCACGACTGTACAGTAAGTCACAGCGGTGTTAACTGTTTGTTTGGTGGTTTACAAAAAGTGCTGTACATTATTTCTGCATATTTGCTGCTGGTTTCATCTGTCTGTCTTTTGAAGTCAGAGCAGGTTTCCACGCAGCACATGTGGTTCACTGTTTAGTGCAGTGATGTGACATGTAGATAGAGAATAACAGATCAGTGCTACTGATTTCAATCGATTTTCAGACGCCTGGGCCTTTCAGGGCAGCCATAGCAGCTGTACACAACACACCACAGCGTGTTACAGTCGCTGTCTCGGGGGCCGTGCTTTGATTCGCAGAGGCTCCTCTGAAATCGTACTGAGAACTGATATGTGAATAATGAAACTAACACCAGCGCACAGTCACACTAAAAAAGCAACTCGTTGACAAATCAACTTTGTTAGTTGTATCAGGGAATGGCTCAGCGGCTTTGAAGCTAGTAAAACGCCAAAGGGGATTCTGTTTTTGTGTCACAAGGGCCCTAATTGAAGAGAATCATTAAAAGCCACACTGAGCAGAGGCAAAATAGTTTCAGTACAGTGTTTGCTGCCAATTTAAAGACCACTGCTTAGTGTGCAGAATTGTGCTCCTCTTGTGCTTCTGTCTTTGCAGAGCCTTAATCAATATGAGGAAATTAGCTTGGTGTTTATTACTTGATCTGATTGCTCTGCGCGCCTCTGCTTCTTTCAAAGTGCAGATGTTGCCCCTCGGCTGCACATTCTGTGGTGGTGGTTTAAATGCTCTGACAGGGTGTTGTCTCCTAATGAGCGGGACATCTGAAGGCACAGAGCCGTGACTGCGCTGCCGTGGGACTGCATGGTCTTAAACTTTTCTATCTCTGACTGCAATCCAGATATTCATGAAGTGTCACATACACACACACACAGTTGCTGTCATGTGTTTCTTTGCTGTGTTTGATCATGCTGTCGTCCTCTGCAGCAGCAGGCTGGTCTTGCTCCCCATTTGTGCCAACAATACAAGTTGCGTTTGTTTGTTTTTCTGTATTTCTCTATACCCTAGTTTGTGTGTGTGTCTGTGTGTGTGTGTGTATGTGTGTGCGTTGAGGGAATTTCCCCTCTGCAGCATGTTTTTCACAGTTTGACATCACTTGGAGGATTTGTGTCAGGGACAGTTTGACACTGTTGCTGTCTGCCTCTCTCACCTTTTATTCTCAAATTCCTCACTCCTAGGTCTATCTTTTATCTCTCTCTTTTGTCCATCACTTCTTTCTGTTTTCCTTCCGCATAGTTCTTCCCCTGGGCTGTCGCCTTCGTGCGCTGGTGTCTCTGCACGTCTGTCTCGCTCTCCTCACCCCCTTTCTCTAACATACACACCGCAGCTCTGTATACCCAACACATTGCAAGAATGCAAAATCACATAGTGCACCACACATCACATTTTAGCATCTCTTCCGTCTCACTAATATGACCTTTATAATCCCCATCACGGTGTCACAGTTTCAGTCTCATATATACTCGCCAGCAGCCATTTGCAAACTTTTGTGTGGCCTCCTGCCAGCCAGCTAAGAAATGACTGTAATCAATTGAACTAGGACTTAGACTTTCATATCAATGTGTTTGTGGTTATTTTCACCATCATTAGACAAGAATGTTTGCACTTCCTCTTCTCTGGCCACAGAAATGCAATAAAAGTGCAGCAAAACATCACATTACCACCATTCCTATTGGTTAACATGTAATTTAGAGCATTTAATCCTCAATTTGCTGTCAGCATTCATGATATAGTCGGTAAAACATTTGGATAAATTGAAATTATGAGTCACATTCCCAAATGAGCAAACACCAAGAGGAACCGGGTTTTTTGTAAAGTAACTTCATCTCACTTTGAAATATTGTCAGTATCACACACTCTGCTATGATCTTAGAGGATGACAACATTTTGAAACGATATCTTGTGCAATAACACGATTAGATAAAAATGCAATTTTTCCCTCTCAGTGTTGTTGGGCAGGTCAGACCAAACCAAACCAAACCAGAGTAGTCAGAAGGAACCGTCATCCTCTGTGACACAGAGAGTGTGAGTTTCTGCAAAGATGAAGGAGATCAGGTGGGAGGTGTTTGTTCTTGGTAGCGGTCTTCCCCTGACTCATCGTGTGAATGTCAGACAGTATGAGTAGGTATGATTAGGAGAGCTCCCTCAGTGAGATTTTGTTTAAATGGCATGTTTGATTTCAGTGATATATTTTAAGAGAGACCATCGCTGTCAACATGAGTGCGCTCTGCAGATGACTGTGGACTTACCTCGTCTCTGAACTGCTCTCATAGGTACTGTAAAATGACAATACACACATCTTCCTGCGCTGCTCTTTGCTTAGCGTGTAGGCGTCCATGAACCTCATGCGGTAATTTAGTCTGTAGTTTAGAGTTCAAAATAGCAAGTGTTGCTCTTTTTGACACCCACGAAACCCTCAGAGCTTCAACAGCATGGAAGAAGCATTATCTCATATATTAACTAAAAGAAAATGATTTTGAAATAATATTTGAAACGTGTTTTTTGACATCACAAGGAGCCTTCTTACAGAAGTATGATGGATCAGTAAGTTTTTGTCCAGCTGACTGTGTGCCTTCTTGTTTCTGACAGTTTTACTGCTTACATTTTGCACTGTATGAAATGTATCAGATGTTACTTTAATGTGGTGCATTATGCCATCTGAAGAGCAACGTGGAGCTCATTTACTCTGCCTCGTTGGAGACTTTTGACTGATATGTCAGTTTAAAAAAATGATTTGATATAGAACTTAAAAATGTGTTGACATTAGAAAATGAAAAACGGAAAATGTATTTAAATTCTGAAACTGAACACAGGATGTAAAAATATGCGCTGTACTTGATTTTATTTGCTATGTAAATTTAACAGTTATTTTAATGGTATGCATATGATGTGTGTTTAATAGTTCTAATTTCCAGTGTATCACAAAAGCTCAGCTTAGGTGTAGCTCAAAAAGTATTTCTACTGGTTACTGAAATATCTTAAGCTGATATTTGCACAAGATGTTATTTATTGGGTTGCTGTTATTTCATGCAAGGAGAAAAAATCTATTAAACAGCATTGATAATATTACATTACTGTTATCCTGGCTTTATGTAAAAATCTTGAATTGTAAAAATCAACAGAACGGTAACGATTACATTGTGCGGTAAATTGGGCCTGGCCTTGTTTGTTGCCATTTAAAACCAAAAGAAACAAACAAGGTAATTTCTAGGTAATTATTGCGTGCTTACCAGTTAGCCACATAATTACTAAGTCAATACCAGATCACATGTGTGCATCGTAAAATAAACTGCAGCTTAGCGTGTCGCTGTACAGTAGATGCCCTTTGGGATATAAACAGAGCAGAATTAGACCGACACTGAAACTATCTCTGTGCTGTCGTGAGCTGCTGCAAAAGACATGTTGAGATGATTTTTTTCTTATCTATTCTTATATGACTTTTTTTCTTTTTTTTGGTGTGGTTTGCATGTTAATGTGGTTGTGTAAAAATTCTGTGTCTCCCTCCCTGTGTGTCACTTGTGCTCGTGGATGTATTCAGGCATCCCTCTCTGTCTGGTTTTGGAAAACCTACTAAAAGAACTACTGCAGGTCATCATTTTTTGGGCTTCTGATGGAAGGCGGACTGTCAATCTCTCAGTCACCGCAAGGCAGGGAGAATGACAGACAGATTAAAATAGTGCCACAGCGTTTGATCTGAACACACTGTTGTTGTCAAACCATCAGAAACTGTCCCCAAAAGACTGAGTGATCGACATTGTCAAGCATGATGCAGCACAGCTCGGTTAGCTTTCTCTGGATATGAGTCACTTTCTTCCCACGCACACTACAGTGCATGCACAATAGCAGTGGACTGCTTTCGACTGTGCTGTACGGTGTGGTATTTTGTGTTCAGCGTATTCCAACAAATTACACAGTCTAAAAGCTCTTGCACATTGCACGAATTCATCACTCTTAAACTCCTTTGTACCTTGACATACAATCTGGATTTGCAGGCAATCCCAAACCTCCTGCACTGTTCAAAGATTCAGCTGTCCTGCTCCAACAACAAAAGACCTATTTGAAGGATACAATCGCTATCCCAATAAATAAATCAGCGGGCCAGATAATGAAAGCCATCCCTGCGCTGTGCCACTTTAATGACAGCACATATAGGCTCAGTGTCACTCACTGCCATGGGAGGGAAAATTAGAGCCAATTTGATGCTAATCCGGACCAGATTGTTGCTCCTTTCGGGCTCAGCGGTATGTCCTATCATCCCCGGAAACTCCTGCAGGCCTGATAGATCGACCTCAACTACACCATATAACTTCATAGCTGTCTGCTGTATGGAAGATCATTTGATGACCAATTTCACCCCCCATAAGAGCAAGTCATTCCTCTCCTTGTTAGCAGAGCAGCTCTGCATGGAGAAGAGGCTTGGATGACTAGCCTCGGATGAATCAGACTTTTGCATTTGTGCAGGGGGGTATCGGCGCTGGGGCAGCACACACAACTTGCTGATACATACAGATAAACATGTAGGTGTTACATTTTGAGATTAACTAATGTACTCATCAGAAGAAGGTGCGTAAATTGTACAGGCGCGCTCGCAAGTGTTTTAAGTGTTTGTGGGCCACCCCCTCAGCAGTATCACCCCCCTTTTGCTCTTTCAGTAATGGAGTGAGTGTGTGTGTGTTATCGTGTTGTTGTGCCTTTTGATAGATGTAAAGTAGATGAGGTTGATTTGCGAAAATGTCTCTGCCAGTGTACAGTCTTTGTGAGCTGTGGGGCGTAACTCAATGTGTTGAGGAGTTGAAAGGAAAATACTCATCAATTATTGTGCCCACCAACCAGTCAGGGTGTCTTTGGAATGGCTCAAAAAAAACCCAGAAGATCTCTCAAGAGTGACTCAGAGCTGTTTTGACAGTTTAATGAATAAACTTTGTGTTGGTGAAATCTAATGAGCTGTGAAACCTTATTTTCACTCTGATCTGATTAACAGAGGCCCAAGACTCCCAAGGCCAAAGAAGAAAACATATTTAAAACTAATAAGCAGCATGGCGATGTTGCACTTTGACCTTTATCAGATACTGATCAGAAACCTTGTTTTCACAACACAAAACTGCTCCTCTGCGTGTTGGCACAGTCCACGCTCCCCCCTCGACAATGGTTTGGCTCTCTCTGATGATACATTTCAAAGGAGCTGGCAAGGAGTCTATTTGTGTTCTTAAATGGTCATTACTTGGTCGTGATTAGATATTGCCAATCAGTGAAAGGAAAACAGAGAGTCCTCAGAAAAAGCCTTGGAAATAAGAGCGTACAGCTGAAATCCCAGGCATGTGTTTGTGATTGTCATTTATTGTCTTTGCCATGGGAAAAAGTAATGCGCCTTTCCAGCTTAGCTGCAGTCTGGGTACAGAGGGTACACTTTGACATTACAATATGTTATTTATTTTTTCTTCCTTCTGCTGTATCCCTGCTGCATCACGAGTCACATACCGTACATGTGCTAAAAATATGAATTCAGACAGAAAAACAGATTTCTCTGCAGTTCCGCAAATTATGTTCTTTCAGAACAATTACACATATGAACAGTTTTAGTTCAATTTTATCATTTGATACTAAGAAAATTTGAAGAGATAAAGTCTGAAAATGGGAACCCTCTATTTGGCAAGCAGTGAACATCATAAATGATTAATTCTAACATTAAAGCAAGCTGTAATTTATTTGATTGAAGTTTGATCACTAAGTTAAAAAAGGTTTTTTTTTCCAGTCATGAAAATAATGAAACAGATATATTTTTTATTTAATTTATGAATTTTAATTTGTTTTCAGTTTTAAAATGAAAGCCACATTTCACTCTCACTACCGTCAGAGTAAAACCAACTATTTGGAAATTACACTGAACTTGATCTGAAATGACTATTAATACTTTCTTAATATTTCTGTGTCTTTAGTTTTATATTGTGGAGAAAGCTCAGTGAAAGATTCTAGTTTGAAGGTTTCTTTTCCAGAACTGGGTCTCCTTTGCAAAAAACGTGTATATTGCATGCTGAGTCTGCTTGTATCGAACCTAATCCACACAAAGCCATAAAAATATCTGATAAGAAACACATGGAACAACTTAGCATGAAGACAGTTTCATTCCTCTTGCTCACAGAGGAACAAAACTGAAATACAACCAATTGCAAAAATTTTGGGACACTGTGTAAAACATAAATAAAATGCAGGATGCAGTCATTTACAAAGTGTTCCTGAGCCCATGCAGTAATATTCTTTATGCAATCATGTGTTCACAAAGTGGTGAACCTCTCTCTGTCCTTGCTTGTGAAGGACTGAGCCTTTCCAGGATGCCCTTTTCATACCCAATCATGATCCTATCACCTGTTACCAATCAATGTGATTACCTGTGGAATGTGAAACAGGTGTTTCTCAGTCTTTTGTTGCTCCTGTTTGTTGCTCCTGTCCCAACTTGTTTGAAACATGCTGCTGCATTAAATTCAGAATGAGCAGATATTTACAAAAATCAATGAAGTTGATGAGGTCAAATATTAAATATATTGTCTTTGTACTGTTTTAATTTGAGCGTATGTCAAAAAGGATTAGCAAATCATCACACTCTGTTTTATTTATGTTTTAAACAGCATTAAAACTGTCTTGTAATCAGGGTTGTTCAGATTAACAGAGAAACAAAAGCAAATAAATATTAAAGTTGTTCTTTTTTATTTAAACATCTTGTAAGATATAGTTTAAAATTTAGACAACATTTTTGAATTTCTGGTTGGTTTTTCCCTGTTCCCTCTTTCAGTTCTTGACATGTCCATTAAAATGATGTAGCATTGCCTTTGGTTTGTTAATAATCTGCAGCTCAACCACCTAAATGCCATCTGAAATGATACAAAACACGTCAATCACATTTTAAATCATGTCCAAAATACAGTATATTTGGACACCACAGGACCCATGTTCATGGTTTCTTGATTTTTAACATATTTAAAATTACAATAAAGTATTCCAAATCACACAGTCTGCTTTAAACACGACTCATCAGCCTGAGCCAGCTTCTTTCATCTCTCCTCAGATTTCATTTCTTTTTCTCTCCTTCTTGCAGTGGATGCTGAGCAAGTGAGTTCACTGGGATCTGAGGGGGAGGATGAGGTTGGCGTGTGGAGCCTGGAGCCCCAGGACTGCCAGGAGAGCCTGGACAAGACAAGCCTGACGCCTAGCGAGGGGACGGAGGAGCCTGGCAGCCCAGCTCGCTCCACGCGGCCGCACAGCCTCAGCCCCGGCAGCAGGAACTACTGGGGGCAGGTGGAGCCAGAGGCCGAGGCCGCGGAGGACGCCACCGCCGCATCTGCCACTGACGGGGACGGAGACCAGGAGCCACTGAGGATGTACTGTGAGTTATACACTAAAGCATAACTCTGTCTTATTGTAAACCTTTTGCTGTGTTTGTTTCTCAAGATTTAAGGCCTGGCCAAGGAAGTAGCAATTCAATGTGAAATGCAATACGTATACACAGTATGAGACTGCTGTGTATGGTGCTACTGTAAGTGTAAACAAGTTTACATTTCTTTTTCTGACGCAAGACTCCTCCAGTCTCATGATGCCTCTCAGAGCCCTCTAGATACACCTTCATATCAGCTCCTTGTGAAACCATGCCTTCCCTACAAGCTGTTCCTTTTTTTCACTCTTCTCTTTGAAAAGGCAGCCTTCTGAAAGCATGACAAAAGAACTCATCCCACACAATGTCACAATATTTCCATGCATCAAAGAGGTGACGTTACGGTACTGAAATCAGCACTGCGCGACGTGAGGCTTTCCCTTTTATTTAGGAGAGATCAAAGGCTCACGCGGCTTGCCTACTAACAATCACTTAGCTCCCTCGCCTCGTGTGATTTGGCCTTGCCTGATGAAGGCAAAGCTGAGTTTTTACAACACTCGACCGCGCAGGCTCTTCCCCTCACCACATAAAAAACAGCTCGAAATATGCCAACATCTGCAAACATTTGAAAAATCTTCCCCAAAGTCGCTGTAAGCTGACTGGCTTGATTCGTGATAGGAGGCGTCCTCTCCCCTTCTCGTGGCTTTCTCTGTCTGCCTGCCTGTCACTGCTCTCAAGGGCACGAATGAGGAAGAATTCTTAAAATCTAGTTTCATATCTGGCCAGCTAGTTCCCTGAGTATATTGTTTTATCTGTCAGTCTTCAAGTAAACAATTTAGTTCCATTATATTCAGTTGCACAGTGTCACAGTTCGTTCCCACTCCCTCTGCACAGACACACACATTTACACACATATATGTATATATGAATATATGAACAAGGCATGCACATTCACACAAAGCCAGAGAGCAATCCCTTTTTCAAGAATTTGATTTTACACATAGTACATGAAAGTGAAACAGCAGTTCAACCACTGACAAGAACGCTGATCAAATGTTTTTTAAAAAAGTCTCATAGACAAACCAGTTCGAGGAGAGGTTACGTAGGAATGCTAAATATTAAGCGTGAGAAGCGGATATTGTTTACGCTCTTTTGCACAGTGTGTGACACTTTCTCGATTTTTTTTTTTTGTTGTTGTTGTTGTTGTCTGTCTTGTACAATCCTGATTCCAAAAACAGGACGTTGTGTAAAGCGTAAATAAAACAGAATGTGATAATTTGCTAATGAGTTTTGACATATACTCAATTGAAAACAGTGCAAACACAATATATTTAATGTCTTACCTCATATGTTTATTCTGAATTTGATGCTGCAACACATTTCAAACTAGTTGGTTCAGGAGGAACTAAAGACTGGGAAAGATGTGAAATGCTCCAAAAACACCTGTTTGGATCATTCCACAGGTAAACAGATTCATTGGTAACAGGTGAGAGTATCATGGCATCCTGGAAAGGCTCAGTGGTTTATAAGCGAGGATGGAGCGAGGTTCACTACTTTGTGAACACATGATCGGATAAAGGATATTACTACATGGACTCAGGAACACTTTGTGAAACTGTAAACACAGTTCATTTGTAAATGATCTGATGTCCTGTTTTTATTTATGTTTTACATCGCGTCCCAGCTTTTTGGGAATCAGGGTTGTATTTACTGTCACAGCTTTTATGCTGCCTTCTTTGCCAGAATGAGTTTATTTCACTTTTAGCCCGTTAAATGAAGGAAAAAAGAATCCTGTTGCAATACTAATATTTTCCAGCAAATGTAACTGAGATGGGCGAGTGTATGGACATATCTTAGACGAAAAATTTTACAAAATGCCAGACAGAGCTAATGTCTGATTTAAAAAAAAGTTCTTTTTGTGGATATTTCACTTCCTCTGTGTATTTTAACTGTTCCCAGGTAAGAACTCAGACTCCCAGAATGCCTTGGAGGACCTGGCTCACTATGAATTTCTCGCCCACTTGAGGAAGGCCTCTACCTCAGCCAGTCTCTTGGACCATCTGAACCACAATGGCATGGCGGCTGTGTACCACCCAAGCAGCGGGCATGATGAGCTGCCTCCTGCCATCTGGTCACCAGGAGCTCAGCACCACTCACCTGAGAGAGCAGGTAGGGTAATGAGGGAACAGCTGCGATGGTACTAAATATAAAATGTCTACTCTTGAGCCAGGCAGTCTGTTTTTAGTTCTGATGAACCGCTCAGCTGCAGGCTGACAGCAAACAGCTGTAATACGTCACATCTGATAGTTCTAGTAAACAGGGTAAACGCTTTATAAGATGGATGCGTGGATGGATGATGGATATATTCAGTGAATGTCTGAAAATTATAATGGACTGTTCAAAATGTCACCTCTCCAGATGCAGGAAGGACCCAGCAGGCCTGTCCATTCTGCCACAGGATGTATCAGCGAGGAGCGTCTTTTAGGGACCATATCAAGTACTGTCAGGAACGGGAGGGGGGCCCCATGGCCTGTCCGCTATGTGGATACACTGCCACACTTAGGGCACAGATGGAGCGGCACCTGGCACTTCACAACCAAATGCAGGACAAGGTGAGATACACGCAGACAGCAAGAAAACTTTTCACAACAGCAATCAGGCCAAAATGTCAGAGCTATATTGTGTGATATGCTTATTTAGTGTTACTAAAGGTTATTTAATTGTAACTTTGTGTTGATAAAACTGACACCCTGAATATGTTGTAATCTAAAACTAATAACAATGTCCTATTGTCCTAGACTACCATCACTTTGGATCAAGCCATGGAGACCAGGAAGTTCAAATGTCTGCAGTGTGGGAAAGCATTCAAGTACAAACACCACCTCAAAGAGCATCTTCGCATCCACAGCGGTGAGACAAAATAACATCAAAACAGTTGTACTCACCCATCAATTTGCTATTGTTTCCACTGTATCTGTAACCCTTACTTATCGTGTGGTATGAAATTATACCTAATTTGATGTGTTGAAAGAGAACAAGTTAAAATAATTCATGGAAGGACAAGAGAATTGTGAAAAATGTGAAAGGATCACACCGAGTTGAAGGCACATTCAACCCAGCATCTTTTGACAAACATATCCTGTCTGTATTGTCCTTTAGGTGAGAAACCTTATGAGTGCTCCAACTGCAAGAAGCGTTTCTCACACTCTGGCTCCTACAGCTCACACTTAAGCAGCAAAAAGTGCCTGAGTGGTGGAGGAAATGGAGGAAACACAGGAGGAGCCAGCAGTGCATTTAATGGACATAGCCAAAGCTCCTACCACCACTCATTTCCAACATCTCCCTCTGCAGGCGGGGGGAGAAACAGTAATGACAAGGGCTCTCTGGTGGCTTCGCAGACTCAAGAAAACTCCAGGCCTCTGGGTCGAGTACCAGAAGATCCTCACCAGCTTTCACTGCAGGGCCCCCACCACAACCCCACGGGCTTCCCCAGAGCTTCAGATCTAGCTCGGCTTTGGGACCCCTCCGCAGAACTCTCTCTGAGAGCCAGTATACTAAAAGGGACCACCCTGCTGCCTTATCTGCACTCTGGGACCAAGTTTGAACAGATGCTGCAGGAGATGCTTCACAGGGAGGAGAAGAAAGATGAGGAGATGGAGAGAGAAGGAGGACATGGAGCTGCAATGGAGGAAAGAAGGGTGATTTACAACGGAGGGGGGCCTGACAGGAAGGTGTCACCTGACAGGCGGAGAGAGGTAGTGGCGTCAGGTGAAGGGGAGAGAGGCGTGCTTGGGGTGACATGTCGCTGGTGCTCCCAGCTTTTCCCCAATGTGGCGGTGCTCCTGCAGCATGAGCGCTACCTTTGTAAGATGAACCGAGAGGCAGTGGAGGTGCCTGAGGGTCTTCACGGCAAAGACTACCCCTCGTCACCCATATTCTTCCCCAGATCTGCCCTCCAACCGGAGAACAGCAAACCGAGTGAAGTAATCAACGGCCTCTCTGGAAGCAAATCGCCATCACAGAAACCCAGTTGGCACTCTGCGCAGCAGCAGCTTTTGGTCGCAATGCACTCTCCCCCACAGCCCCACCACGATGCTCTGCCCTCACGAGCCTACTGGTCCCGCCAGGAGAAGGGAAGCCCAAGCCAACCAATCAACCGCTCCCCAGATCTGTCATCACCTCGAGCCAGAAGGAGAGTTCCCTCTTCAGGTTTCAGTTCTCCAGTCTGCCTCGACCTCACCAGCTGTCCCCCTGAACTTTCCTCCCCTCAGAACCAGACCGGCAGCCCCGGTTCACAGAGTGAACCCCTGGATCTCTCCCTGCCTAAGCAGCTCTCAGACCAAGAGGGGAGAAACAAAACTGTAAATGGCAACTCATCCAGAGGAGAGAGGAGAGAGCTTGGGACCCAGCAGCTGAGGAGGCCAAGCCCCAGTTCACATCTACCCCTTCACCACCACCCAGTCTACGGCGGCGCAGGAGCTCCTGTGTTTGCAGGTTCCTTATACAATGGATTTCCTATCTTCAACCAGTCAGGTTTAGGGCTTTCAGGGCATGACGGCATCACAGCAATTCCATTCAGCCAGCCAGCGAGCAGCCCTGGGTTTCTCTCTCCTTTGGCTTACATGATGGACACAGACGCAGAGGCGACGCTGAAAAAGATCCACCAGGAGAGGCAAGCTCTCATGGTGAGTAAGGCTTCTCTTTCAGGTTTGTTTGAAAGAATTATGTAAGGTTACTGAAGAACAGCCTCAAAATTAATATATGTACACATCAATATCTCTGATTATATTAATGTAAGGATGCGCAGAATTAGAATAATAATTACAAATTTCATGCTGTCCCTGTAGGGTGAGGTGCTAAGTCGTGGAGCCCTGGACTACCTCTCTCTCATGGATGAAGGACTGGATGGAGAAGGAGGGCCAGGGAGGAAGAGACTGAAGAAGACAGACGAAGGGCTTTACGCTTGTGACATTTGTGAAAAAACCTTTCAGAAGAGCAGCTCTTTGCTCCGACACAAATACGAGCACACAGGTCTGTAGCGTGAGCACAATATGTGTCATTTCCTATAGTTTATAGATTATTATAATATCTGATAAAAAGGTTTAAAGGACTAGTTTGGCATTTTTGGTAATTTGCTTATTGATTTCTCATATCTGCATGGTAAGTGCAAAGCTACCTCAAGCAGCTTAGCATAAAGGCTGGCAACAAGGGGAAACGGCCAGCCTGCCAACACCTCTGAAGCTCACTAACTCACACGATGGAAGGTGTTTAAAGGTGAAGGAGTGAGTCCTTCTGGTGAAAGATTGTGTGAAAGATTGAAGCACACACACAGAAACTGGCTGACCATGAGGAGATATTTGATCAATTTCACATTCAGCATATCTCCTCCGGTCAAATCTGTTTTTTGTACACAGGCCTGGCTCTGTAAATGGGAAACAAACAAGGCGACTCAGTCCAAGCCACACCACACAGTTCCAGGCAATCAGCAGAGATGGGGGGGGGGGGGGGGGGAAATCTGGCGTGCTAAGGTCGTCTAATTGCATTGTGAAGAAAGAGAGATGGCAATACCAACAGTCTTCCTCCAGAATGACTCACCCCTACTTAAATACGCACAAAAAACAAAGTGTAAAAATTGACCTAAACACATAAAGAAAACCACAATTTGTGGTTTTTACATTCTGGCTTTTGTCGGAGCAAATTAGAGACTGTATGAGGTGTTAATTACTGAGCTTTAGAGATGCCGGTAGGTGGATTTTGTTACCTCTGGACAGAGCCAGGCTAGCTGTTTCCCCTTGTTTCCATTCTGTGTGCTAAGCTAATCAGCTGCTGGTGATTCATCTTACAGGACATGATATCAGAAATGTAAAACGTTTTCTTTAAAACTCTTTATGATGAAGAAAGTATATATATTCCAGTATATTAAGTCTTTTCTATTGAAACATTTTTTGTGTAGGACGTTAGAATTAATTTCTCTGTATTTATCACAGGCAAGCGTCCTCATGAGTGCAAGATCTGCAACAAGGCCTTCAAGCATAAGCACCATCTGATCGAGCACAGCCGACTGCACTCTGGAGAGAAACCCTACCAATGTGACAAGTGCGGCAAACGCTTCTCTCACTCTGGCTCGTACTCCCAACACATGAATCATCGCTACGCTTACTGCAGCAAAGACCAGGATCCAGACCAGGACCAGGAGGAGATGCCTCTTACCCCGGGGGCAGGCAACAGTCTCGGTGGCCGCCTCGCTGATGAGACCCCTCTGTCCATGGAGGATACCCAAACCCCGCACTCCTTCCTCAGTGATTCCAGTCTGGATGGAGCTGCAGAGGCCTTGAAGGAGGAGGAGGAAGAGGAGGATGATAAAGAGGCAGGAGTCAGTGATGGTCACATGGAGGAGTCACATCTGAGCTTGTCAGGGGCAGCAGAGGAGCTGGGAGGTGGCACCATCCAAGAATCACCAACAGCGGAGAATGGAATGCAGAATGAGAGAAACGGTTATGATGTGCAAAAACATATTGACAGTGCAGAGAGACAGTTCTGGGACGGAGACACTGAGGAGCAGAATGGAGACTTGGACAAATGTGAACTGAGCCTGGAAATAACAGATTTACCCAGAATAAAAACTTAAGGTGACTTTAACAAGCCACTACAATGCATATACTATATATATTAAGACTTTTGATACATTTTCTCTCTCATATATTCAGCTCTGCTGACTTTTTTTTACGATTTTACAACATGAAGAAATGCACCGAACTGCCAAAGTATAGATCGCCTTAAAATGGATGAAGCCATACAAACAAAATATATGTGATCATACAGTATTTTATCATGCAACATAGACTTGATGTACCTGCAGTGTTTGATTCATTTTGTTCTTTTTTTTTTTTGTTCATCAGGACAGCTAAAACATTTGGGTTGACTCGTCTGAGGTCATTTCACATATCCAGATGTCTCACTTATTATATGCTTGCTGCTGCTGACTGTTGCACAACCCATAAAGCAAAGGCCTTTGTATTTTTACATCCAGGATCCAGATGATTTTTTTTTTTAACTTTGCTTGAAACATTGCAACTGTTCACAAGTAGATGCACACCAGTGAGCGGGTTAAGAAAGCAGGCCCTGAAGGAAATGTTTGCAGGATCGATTGCAGGATGGAAAGATGTCTACTGTTACCTTAACATGCCATCAAAGTTAGAGGGTAAATGTTACAGATATAGCCTGATACTCTGTTAGTATATTTATTCTTCCGAATAATGCAAGTAACATTAATTTTTCAGTATCCTGTGGTATTATTTGAAACAAATCTTTACCTCTTTTGTAAGAAATGAACAATAACTTGTAAAATGTTTTAAATGAAAATACACACATGCAGCTATTACTTTGTCCCAAAGCCAGTGAGAACTATATGTACAAGTATTTGCTGCCAGAACTTTACTCATTCATGCTGTGAAAACACAAAGTACAACCAGCTCATCTTTTCTCAACTATGGTGCACAGTGGCTTTAACTCATCAGCAATCCATTTAGTTGTTTAGAGCAAGCAGTGAAAAGAGGAAGAACTGGAAGGTGGTTATTTATTTCTTAAACAAGAAGCAGTGGACTGCACCTTTTTAACTGTAAGCCTTGCCAGAGGACGGTCATTTCTGCATTTCTGTGTGGGAGGTTGAAAGGGGCACAAGATGAAGTAAGACTCTGGGCTTTTTGCCTTTGAGGGAGCAAATAAAACTGTCTCACTGTCTCACTGTTTGTGTAATAATCACATGGAGCTGCTTCATTCACTGCTAAAATATCTCCTATTTCTCGTAATAATTGACATGTGACAGAGCCTATTTTCACACCACCGGAACGATGTGTGTCACACGTTTTGGGCTGTCTGTTGAGGTTTGGCGAGAGGGTCAAGTCTCAGGACACATGCATCAGCTTTCAACTTCCTCTTTCTGACTGCAGAGTAGTCAACGCGAAAAGTGCCTCAGATGTACTCAAACACTGTGAGTAATCCGACAAAGCCTTGGTACAACGAGATAAGACGGTGGTGCATGAGGTGTGACTAAGCTTGTGGCACTCATGCATACCATTTGCCAGAGACACTTCTTGGTCATAATGTGTGTGTGTACGTGTGTGTTTATCACCAAAGATATGCATATGTGACACACCAACTGCCGCTCTGCTCTTGCATAGTTCCTTACCTGTTATTTCTGTGGCAAAAAAATAGGAAAAAATTGGTTTACTTTCACTTTGCATCTGCGCACTTTTTTTACAAGCAGTGTTTTTTTTAATATCTTTTGCTGGCACCGACTTTTTGTATCAACTTTTTCTATGTATTTTTTTGCATGTTTGTGGATATTTGTAATAAAATTGTACATACTTTGTCACCAGAATCTTGTAGTTTGTTGATTTCTCCAATTAGATCATCATTTTCCTCACAGTTAATATAAAACTTCTTGCTGAGGGTGTAAATATAAACCCTACAAGGTTTAACTGTGACGATTTCGAGCCAATTTTCTTCCAGTAGCTATGAAATGGAGTAAATTATGTTATTTCAAGGGAAATAAAATTATCACTCTGCTGGTATTTCACTGAGCTTTAGGTTTAACAGTACGCTGAGTAAACACTCGGCTAACCGTAACAAACCATGCATGAGTGACGCAGGTCAGAAAGTTGTGGGTGCCATGCATCAGAGCATTTAGTCAACCATAGCGCCAACAATTGGTGATGACATTTTTCTGATAAGTCGGTTGGCTTGGGGCTTGGCAGTGAGTAAGATGACATTTAACTGTCTTGACTTATATTTGCGGTGTACAGAAATCACCACAGTCAGACGGCAACTCTGCATCGGCATCACTTGCATCATGCTGTAAGTCCCATCCATGAGCAACAAGCTGTCAGATTGGGTGGTGAGCATATTTAAGTTTCGATTCACCGTACGAGACAGCGACCAGGCCTGTCTATGAAGAATGAACGCAGCTACAGATGTATTTCCCTGGTGGGTGGAGAAACTGTTCGTCAAAGCAGAGCCACAAGGCCAAGGCCAGGTGGCTTGGCCTGTTAGCCATTATAGCCATTATAGCCATTACTGCAGTCTTTGAGGAAGACACTGATTTCCATCCAGTTTGAAAGTGATTCTCCATCGACACACTTTTCTCTCCTCCCCAAGGAAACGAATTACACAAGTTCACAAAAGATCAAAGCTGTGATATACAGACACAAAAATGCCATATGCTGTCACACGTATAGATTCATTCACATAGAGCTGGCCAAGCAAATGACTGTAAAGTACACGTTCTTAAGTGGCTCATTTAAATTTGGACTGTGAAAATTAAACCAGTTTTAGATGAAAAACATGTAACAGATGAAACAAACTTCACAAACTTCTCATTCTCTTACTTGCATGAATATTAATAAATACTTACACATACTCAAAAACATTTTGTTTCAGAGTTGCAGCAAACAAAATAACCACCTACAGATGCAAAATGGTTTTGAACTAATGTCGGGTTGTTACATTTCATCGGTTCATGCATCAAAAATCTGTTGTTGTAAGCAAACTTTGCCCAAAGTTTGCAGCACTTCTGCTCTTTTGCCTGCATGTGAAGTAACGGCTGCTCGTTGGATTACAATGCTTATCATCCGGAAGCACAGTTGATATTTCTGTATTTTTAACTTCATTAGGGAGTATTCAGAGTACAACCATTAATAAGCCAAAGAAAGAAAGAGCAGTATTAAAGGATGAGGTAATAGTGTTTGACTTTCACTGCCAACACACTGCTGATTAAGAGGGAGGAGTGTTTGACTGTGTGTCTGATGAACTGGCTCTATTTTAGGGAGTGATTAGCACCATCACACCAAGCGAAATAAAACAGAGCTAGAGTCTACAGCAGTTTAATGCCACGGTTTTTATTGACAAAAAAGTCCCTTTTTTCAGTTTGAGGATCAGGAGAGAGAATATAACACACGGTAAAATACGTAATGAATGTTTTCAGGGTGTCAAATTTTCCTTCCATGATGTGAAAAATGGAAACATTCAATCAAACGCGAGGAAGCTCTGGGACGTCAGATGACCAGACAAAAAACCCAGTAACTGCAATACTGACTGAGGGATGAATGTATAAACTGTGATGACTATGTGCATACATGCATTTGGATCAAATAAGCAAATGCGGTTGTCTATTGAAGTAGAAAATATTTCTGCGTCAATCAAATAAAAGCGCGGCCTTGGAAATGCACCCAGTGATCAAAAGTTCAGATGATCAATCAGCCACACATTGTTGTGGCCCCTCCCCACGCACTCACAGGACTTGAAATAATACGAACATAAAAATGAATAAATACATCTAATAAAACTTTGCAAAATCTATGAGCTATGAACCCAACCCACTACCCCCCACCTCCCACTCCCCCCTGTGCCTCTTTTCTGCTCTTTTTTGTCTTTTGCCAAACCCACAGCCAATATAAAATTACCAAAGCCACAGAGTGAGAGAGTGAGAGGGTTTTGGGGGAAAATCCACATTTTTTAAACATATGCATTTCCAGTTCCTCTTTTGTTCTGTTATTAAAAGCAGCATTTGCACCAATCACAGGGGATGCCTCCGCCCGCCGCGTCTCTGAGGCCCACATACCTCCACACACTTCTACTATCTCTCACGCAACCCATCGCTCGGTATAAACAACCTGACAGACACATCCTGAGCAAATATCACAGAATAGATCGAATCAGTTGGTTCACTTTTTATTGCAGGAGAGTTAACAATCAGGCCCAAGCGACATCCGAACGACACACAGTTAACTTTACAAGTATCAGTTTGAATCTGGCTAATATGTCATGTTTAGGTTACACACTGTATGCAAAGTGCTATGAGTTGACAAAGACAGTATTTCACATATGTACAATTTCATAGTTTTAACTTAATCTGAGGAGTTTGCACTAATAAAAATAGAAGACAGACCCAAATTTTGTACAAGTAGGGAAGCTCTGAAGGTCCACGCACTAAAAAGTACTATTTGGTACAAAGGAACATTTTCTGCCCTCTTGGCACATTCATCCCATCACTGAAACTTTAATCTATGAAGAGTTCCCCGTTGGGCTTCAACTCTGAACCTAAACTCTTCATCTAAATACTGTATAACTTCAGAGGAGATGTGGGCACATTTACACGCCCAGCTTGCTTTCTGCTTGTTTGCATATTTTACAGTATGTCCACGCTATCCACTGCCACAGGTGGGATCTGTCCATTCTTGCTGCAAGAGGTGCTGGTGCATGTGTTTTCACAGTGAGATGGTTCTGCTAAGTTTTGTTTCAGCGCTACGTTAAGACACATCCTTCCTTGATAAATAACTGATTAATACTCAGCTAGCTGGACCGGCTGGAGGAGATTTATCACTTGTATGGCTTTCATTTATCCTGATCAGGTCTGAAACATCAAGGAAAAGTGACATGGAGGCGTCTGTTCCAGCCGCAAGGAACACCGGGGCTGGGCTCCACATCTGCAGTCAAAGACACAAGTATTGCAGCTAAAATTGGTTTGTTTTACTATTATTGTTTTAACATGGCTTTATATGGAGGCCAGATGTCATGATTAGCAGCTTTCTGTCCTGGTTCTTTTTACCCCGTAATTATCTTTTGATGTGAAATCCATTTTACACCACATGAGTCAACAGGCAAAGAGGACAAATGCTGCACTACTTGTGCTTTCGTCTGATCTGGAGGAACTTTTTGAACCCCCTCTGTCCGAAAAGATCACGAGGGGCCTCGTGTTCCAAAGATGTGGTCAAACTCGCTGAGGATGAGCTCCACTGCCTGGTTCTGGTAAACCATATTCACCGCCATGTTGCCATTGTCCCGCTCCGGGCGCATCAGGGTCGGCCCAAACACGATGCCGATGTTCTGGGTGGTCATTCGGTTGATGTCTGAACGCTCCAACACTCTGCAGAGAGACAGGACAGACACAGAGAGGAACTGATCATCTAAAGTATCAACACAAATTAATAAATAAAAACAAAAAACTGACTCCTGACAAAAGATTTTAAATTGCTGCAGCTTGTGGAGTTACATGTTCTTGTCTCACTAGCACAGTAGCTATAAGGATGGTAATGTTGGTCGGTCCACCACTTTGGTCTGGATTTAAATAGCAACCATTTGATGGACTGCCATGAAATTTCGGTCCTCAGATGATGTACCCTGACGACTTTTGTGGTCCACTGACATTTCTTCAAGCACCATAAGATCGACATTTGTGGTTTAAAGTGTTCAGTGCTACTTAGCAAATGCTAGCATGCTAACACTCTACACTTCCTGCTAAACATTATCATATTAGTCCTGTCAAGATGAGCACATTAGCATGCTGACTTTAGCAATTAGCTCAAAGCACCGCTGTGCCTAAGAACAGCCTAACAGAGCTGCTAGCATGTGTGTTCATCTCCATAAACAGATATCTGCGTATGAATGCAGAATCTGCAGGCAAGGGACAAGGTTTTGGTATCAGAGGCAGCGTTTCCATTTGCTGTCAGAGTAGTAGTGACCAATCACGTTGGAGCAGGCTTTGGTTGCATGCAGGTAAACAAAAAGGCGGAACACATTGGCCGAAATTGACCACACTGATTATTGTCTGACGATGATTTAGCTTTATGCTAGCTTTTTTTCTGCATCTATTTATAGAGATTAGCCTGAATGCTGAGTTGTTGGGAATTTGAAAGTGAAGTTGCCAATCACGTAATTATAATAAATAATGACCAGCACGTGGAAGAGGAAGTCTTGGTCTGGATATATGTTATATGTATCCGCTGGATACACTGGAAACCCCGAAACACTGGCCGCTGCCCCCAGAGGCTAAACCGCCATCATACAATAGCCCATGGGTTCCGAAACTGACTTGCATATTGTTTGAATTCATCACTGGGGTTGTAGGCATATAGATGACTGCTAACTGCCCGTACAGCTTCATGCTTGCGGTTAGCATGTGACATCTTTATAGTTCTTACAAACTCAGGACCGTAACTTAAAGCATTTGTGCATCCACCAGTGACATCTTGTTTTCGCATGCAAGTTCGCGTTATCTGCATTTTACAATGCAGACTTATGCACATAAGTGTCGAAATCCTCCGCCTGTATCCACCTATGTTGGTGTGTTTGAGTGTGTGTGTGTGATTGGGGGGGACTCAGGAATGGATTGAAGCCACAGCATGAGGCATTCTTCTAAAAATGCCATTCCCACCAAGCCACAGAAGCAGCCAGCAATTGCTCAAAACTTCCACATTAAAAAGAGAGGAAGAAAAAAGGGAGAGAGAGAGAGAGAGAGGAGAGGGAAGAGGAAAAAAAGGAGCGAGCGAGTGAGAGGGCGAAGAGAGAGAAAAGAGAGAGGTTCCAGTGGTGGCGGCGGTAGTGTTGGTATGCCTTCCAGCAGACGAACCACAAGGCTCCCATGGGACCTTCGAGGCAAGGAGGAGAGCGGAGGGAAGGCGGAGGGAGGAGGAGGAGGGAGGAAAAAAGGAGAGAGGGATAGAAAGAGGAGGAAGAAGAGAGGAAGAGGAAAGGGAGAATATAAAGAAAAGAAGGAAGAGAATGAAAAGGAAGTAAGGAAACAAAGGTAGCGAGCGAGCAGGAGAGGAGAGGAGGGGAGGGGGGGTGATTGGGCGAGGAGATAATAAATGAGAACCAGAGCGAGGGGGGAAAGGAATGACAGCGGGGAGAAAATGAGAGAAAGACACCGAGCTGACAAATTCATGGGGCCCACCACACCCTGGCACAAACATCGGCCTCAGAACACGAACGCTCACCCCTGTAGTGGAAGGAAAAACCATAGGCGGTAAAAAACACACATTTTATGTACTGTAAAAGGAACTGGCTCGCAGAACATTGTACACCATTCATCTTCCTCCAGGCTTTTCATCTTCACAGGGACCCAAACTTAACAACAGTGTGATCCTGGTACAGCACTGGCACACTCTGAGAGCCTCGGCCAAAGAATCCCCGACAGAAAATTACTGAGAACGACGAGGAAACAACCCCCTCTTGTGGTCAGATTTAAAAAAGAAAAGTTATGAGCAAGGAGATTTTATTTTCCAGCGAGGGCGTCTGGTTCACTCCTTCGTGCCGAAATGTCCCGAGGGAATATCCTGCATTATGAAATGTGCCCATTTCAGGACAGACAAATGGAAACGAGCAGAGATGAAGACAAACACATGAGCGGAGAGGTCCTGTGTGTGGTTTTACTCCCGCCCTCTCACCGTTTGAGATGGCGACACATGAACTGCAGTGTGTCATGGTTTGGAGGAGGCATGTTGAGCACCAGACACTTCAAACGATCCACTTTGTCCATGTAGTCCGACATCTCTGCAAAACAGATCAAGAGGCATGTCAGATCACCATAAATATCATCATTTGCATTCCATTTCAAGAACTTTATTAGCATCGGGAACCTGATTGACATCCACTAACTGATATCACATGTACTCTGCTAGCACTATCTAATCTGATCTAACTGCATGCAATTATCAGCGATCACCGCGATCAACTGATGTTCACACAAAAACATTCCATGTATTGATAAGGAACAATTCACACCAAGAATGCCTTTACATTTGTTATCATTTTTTCTTAATGTGCAACTTTTCCTACCCAATGTAATTTATTTTGAAATGAAAGATTATCTACTGTTTCAGGATAAGATATTATAATACACTGCTGTACCACAGAGTTCCATGCAAATTAATTGATGAAGAACACAGTTAACAGAAAAGTTAACAGTGAATCGTTCCTGCTAACAAATGTCGTATGTGAGCCTGATCTGGTTTATTCCTCAGAGTAAAAGGCTGTTAAAAACATCACTGAGCCACACTGCTGCACTGCATGACATGTTTCGTTATTACCATGAACACGGGCATTTGGAGTCAATTCTACCTACACTGCACTAATGTAAATACTAACGAAAGCACCAAATGTGCATTCATCCGCAGCTAAAAATAGTCCCTCAGTCCCTTTCTGAGTAAACTTTGCTTAAACCTACAGTGTCCTGCTGTTTCAGGAAAACATTTGGTCTTTTTGGACAGTAAACTTTATATTTGTGGGCTGCTTTTAAAAGTTAAGTCTGAATGCACAGCCACAGACCAGGTAGGTAAAGCAGTGAAAGATGAACTCCCACATTGCTGGTTTTGGTCTTCACGGCGTTTGTTGACAGGAAGAAAAGCAGAGAATAACTCCGCCTTTTCCTTTCAATAATGGTGTCAAAATCCGAATACAAATAATATTTGCACACGGGTTGAGGATGAAAGGACTGCAGCTGAAATGTGAGGATTTAAACTGTAAGGATTTTTTTTGCAGTAAAACCATCACTTCAATTTAATTCAATACTGCCCAATAAATTTCTTTTTTGTCAGTATGTAATTATTCCTCTCTCATCTTGGAATTCATGCAATTTTCTTTTTGGGAGGCACCGTTTTATTTTACTCTGTCCATATATCATTCGGGATAATATGTGGCGTTGTGCAACATGTTCCAGAGGTGGATAAAAAACGTGCTGTAAATACACTATATTCTATAATGAAGAAAACAACTTCCACCGCAGCTTGACAAAAGTGTGAAAGCGCCCAAGTAAAGAGGGGGCTGAACTCTCTAACCAAGACTGCCCTGGTTTTGACTCATTAAAACCACAGCAGTGCTGCGAGGATCGAAAATAAAAGCACCTCAGAGGATAAATAATAAAGTGAGATTATGAAGTATCCTATGTGGGCGTCCTGGCAGCCTCGAGGTTGAAGACGCTGATCATGTAATTGCACTTTGAGTCCAGCCAGGGACTTTCATGCACATCATCCTTCATTTCCTGTTTGCTTTCCACTACTTACACTTCAGAAAAACAATGCCCTATAAATATGCCTCACCTAAAATATAAAGGGGATTATTTCGTTTTAGTTCATAGAAACTAACTGTAAGCAGTGATGGATCATTCTGTATGAAGTGACACAAGCAGAGGGGAGGGTGCGCTGTACACAGTATATATGTATATATTAAAAAAAAGAGTCTGAATGGGGCTGAAGCCGGTCACTTACTGACTGTCTCCACGATGTCGGTGAAGAAGCCGAAGGGCACCAGGGGCTCAGGAAGCTCGCGGAAGAAAAGTTTGAGAGCTCCTGTGATGACATGAATGTCCTCCCATTCGCTCTCGTTCAAATTCAGCTTCTCCTCTGAGAGAGCGGGAGGATGGAGGAGGGAGGGGAGGAGAGGATGAAGGAACCGGGAGAAATTCAGACAGACAGGGTCAGAGGAAGTGAACAAAAGGCACGGCAATGTGAAAAAGAGCGACAAAGAGTTCGAATTAAGAGAGAAACGAGCGGACAGAGCGGCGTGTGAATTCACGTCGGTGTTAAGGCGTAACGTGAAGGCTCGGAGCTGCAGGAGGGAGATAGAAATGGTCTGTAAAAGCAAAAGACGCAGAGGCACAAACACATAAAAAGCACACATTTTCTTCAAATCCAGACAAATGCTTCTTGAATTGGATGATAAGTGCCAAGGGGGAGAAAAATAAATTGCTTCAATTTCTCCTCAATGCTCCATTTTTATGACATAAACATCTAATGATGAGACACATCAGTCAGAGAGATACTGATGAGGGATTAGAGCACGTCACAACGCACGAGCGGCTGATTCTCCGTTTCGTCCACTTGGTGGCAGCCGTGGACTGTGTGAGAGCGCGCTGTACAACCTGCTGCGTGTTATTACATCAGAAAACTTAAGGCAGAAAAGCCTGAGGGACACACATACATGAAGCAAATGGAGGCACAACCACCAAACTGTGCACGTCTGCGCCGCAGCTCGGCTCTGAGTGTCGGTCTGTGGGTGGGCGTTTTGAGGAGTTTTTCACTGAGGCGTTCACATTATGCAACACAGCACGCACAAAGCAAGCAGGCCGAGGAACACGTGAAAGCGGCCGCTTTCCTCGTCAGTCTGAATCTACCTTGTACCAGCTCCTTTGGGAACATGAAACGGCCGTCGGTGGTCACCGCTCGCTCTGCAAAAACCAACAGTTACTCAGCCGGCTTGCCTGCAGCGTCCTCTTAAAGGATGTCATGTGGTGGGACAGTCACAGGTTTACAGCGTGTGTGTGTGTGTGTGTGTGTGTGTTATACAATATAATGTGTAATCAGAGGGAACCAAACAGCAGCAGATGACATTTATCCAGGCTGAAAAAACAGGATGCAATTCAGCGATTTCTAACAAATGCAAGAAAAGTCCAACTTCTGCTTCTCTGCTCCTCCAACATTTCACTCAGATTAAATAAAAAGTTTTAATCCTCACCGTGGTTCACCAGGAAGCGTAGTTTCTGAATCACCGCCAGGTTCCCTGAGACCCTGTAGATGCCGTCAGTGTCCAGTCCTGCAAAGAGCCACACAGAGCTGCTTTTATCTGGCGGGTCCGGGTGTCTACTGAGACTTCAGAAGGTCGACACTGAAACTTGACTTTGCGAGCGAAAGAAAAAGTGTTTCCTCAGATTTCAGGCTGATATAATTGTTTTGCTGCACATTGTCTGCACATCAATAATTGAGTGTGCCGAGGAAGTTTGCTTTGTTGCGTAAGAGCCCCAAAATGTATGAATATAGTCAAGCAAAAGCACATTTTGACACTTAAAAAAAAAAACATTAAAGTTTGCATGATCACATGACCCCCATGAGTAGTTTTAAATTTCAGAGCTTTATGCATGATGAAGGGCCTACAAAGTCGTCTTTTGACACTGAGTTTCTGCTTTTTCCACACTGATTTCATTGTCAGGCTTTTCTGATACATAATCATTAACATCTTAAAAGAGAGAACTGTGAGTGTTATCTTTTGTTTACTTGTTGGTCAAGTTAAGTTAATGTTAACTGTAAGGGCGACATCTCGCATTTATCAGTGAGCTTTACAATCTGTATAAGGCCTGAATGACTAATCAGTTATTAAACTGATGAAGAAAATGAATCTGCATCATTTTTCTGAGCAAAAATGCTAAAACTTTGCAGATTCCTGCTTCTTAAATGTGAAAATTTGCTGCTTCTGTCAGTCCTCTGTGAGAGCAAATTTAATTTTTAACTGGTTAGCATGCATTTAAATCAACAGGGTGGTATTTCTTTCTTTTCTTTCTTCCGCTATAAGTATATACCATAAATATAACAATGATGCAAGCCACTTTGTCCTTAAACTTTTTCCGTTTTTTAGCCGTCCGTCACAGCCTTGATGTCTCCATCAGACTCCCCAGAAATATTTAATTCATCAAAACCAGGTTTTTAAAGCTCTAGTGATCAAAACACTGATTTTGTTCTCTGCGTGTATTAAATATTTATTTGCTGCATTGTTTCTAAACAGTTTCCAAACAACTCCATTTTCTCTCATTTAGATCTCTCTCTGGCTGGCAGCTGTCATGACTCCTCTGTACACTTTACTCTCTGTCAGCGATCAAAAACATTTTCCAGTAAATTTTTGCAGGATGATTTACGTCCTGGTGCTGAACGGTAGGGGCAGAGTGGCTGTAGCTAAAAACAGGACTGAGGGGGTTTTCTCATGCATCTGCTTTTAAGTTGAGAACCACATTAGCAGGAGCCGGCTGCGCGTTTGCAGCGACTGTACCTCTCTTCTCCACGGCCTCGGTGCAAAGTCTGACGAAGCGAGGGACGGTGCTGTTCTCCCTCTCACAGAGCATCTCCAGACGACAGCCAAACACCTGATCTGAAGGGTGATGACAGACGGACACAAACACACACACACAGACGAGCTTTTTATGTCGTTTCAGAGGCTTTTTTTCTCAGATAACTGTGCCAACACATGATGTAAGAGCTATCTAGTGATGCATTTACTGTTCATTATGGAAGAAAACCTCAATGTTTCCAGCAGAGATGTAAGCTCACCCTTGATGATGCAATGCAAGTCATGCACTGTACTGTATATACTATAGGATGAAAAAAAAGAAAATCATATGCAACCCTTTACTCCACAGTATGCTATGATTCCCCTGCTGTATGATCAGACTGTGTTATCTCTGATGACGACTGTGAGAATGTCATCAAGAGGTGAGAGGTGCAAGCAGCTTAAAAATCATATTTTCAAAGTAGCTGTGAAAGCATTTGTAGAGTCATCATTCTCTCCATCTGAGCAGCTTCTTCACTTCTAATGACATGCAGAAAGTCACGCTACGCCTCCTAGTGGATGAAGACGTAGCTGTGGCATTCTGTCAAAGCCTTAAGGGAGATGAAGCTTTTCAACACAAACTGAATAACTGTTTTATCTATGAGGCGCTGGAGCGTCCTGACCATGTAAATGCAACAATCCCAGTTTGAGTCTGGCCGGGAACCTTTGCTGCATGTCACCTCTCTACTGCTTGCTATCAAATGAATGCAAAGAAACACCTAAAAAATTAGTGCTTAGAGTATTTTTGCTTAAAATGTGGACAAAAAACTCAAGCAATGCTTTTCTGAGAAGCTCATAAAAGATGTTAATTGTTATAAATGTTTATTTTTACTTTCTTCCTTTTCCCCTTTTTGATGAACTTTATCTGTTTTTACTTTAAAGATTTCAGGACGCTGCTTTCTCTTAAAGTCAGGTCTTATAATTTCTGATGCCTTAAGAAATTAAAAGAAAAACCAACGTGAAGCGTTTTGGTAAGCTGCTGGGACAACACGAGTCACCAGGACAGCTTCAATGGTCCTGAGCATCGATTCTCCAACTCTCTGAACGCTGCTGAGGGGACGAAGAGAAAATATTCCCTCGTGGGGATGTGCTGTCTAACACATCACAGCAAAATCTCCCACAGGTGTTCGATCAGGTTGAGCCCCGAATCGAATCATCATTCACTGCTTCTCCACTCAATTATTCAGGCTTTTCCTTTAATTTGTCACCTATTCCTCCCTTTTTAAAACGTCTGTTGCTTGGAATATGAAAAAAAAAACAACACAAGATCATTTCATCCTTAGAGAAGAAAGATGCATCAAAGATGTTAGACTAGTGTTGTAATCAGCAGACAAGCAGTGTGATGAACTTCGTCATTTTGGAGAAGCTCTTGCCAAAAAGGCGAGGAGGATTGCGACGCGCATTCACAAGGGGATGTGGCATCACCGCAGGATAAGTGCTGAGATTTCCTGCCAGCGATCACAACTGCGATGCAGCTCAGTTGAATGGAAAAATAGCTTCAACTTCACAGCGGATAGTTTTAGGTGCAGAAGTGCTGTCTTGTAATATTAACAACTGAGCAAAAGAGAACACGCACTTCCATTATTCACCACCGCACTGCATACTGCTGGTGAAAGAATACTTGCATTGAAATGAAACTTCAAAAGGAAATCTCACCTTTAATGAGCCCTTTCTCCTGCAGCGCCTGCAGAGGAGGTCTCTTTAGGATCAGCTTCTTCAGCCGGGTCTTCACTCTCTTCCTCTCTGTGTTCTCCAGGTTGGACGACGAGCGAGGGACTGCAGAGGGAGGAAAGGAGGAGGTGGGGGAGGAGGAAAAGGAGGAGGAGGTCAGTGCGGGGCGATCAGCTGCGGCGCGGGAGAGCAGATGAGAGGGGATGGTGGTGAGGATGAAAAGCGGGAGGGCCGGGCGGTGGCGGAGGTGAGACAGGACCGACGGGGGGATTATCTGCCACGGGGGCCGTGTGAAAATATAAGTGGGCTGGATGGAGGAGAGGATGGAGGAGAGGATGGAGGGATGTAAGAAGCCTGTGAGGAAGTTTGGAGAAAAAGAGTGATGATGATGGAGTGAGAGGCCGTGAGTAAAGTGAGGTGGACGGCAGGGACGGTTTCGTGTGACGGGGCTGTGTGAAGGAAGGAGGTCAGGATGGAGCGATGAGAGGCATCATGTGGAGATGACTTACGCGACGTTCTCCTGTCATCCTCGTCCCCGCTGTGGTCCAGCATCTCCACGCTGCCCGCCCGCCTCAGAGAGTACAGGAGGACGTTGTCTAACGGGTTCTCACGGTCCTGGAGGGCAGGCAGAGTGAAATAACGCTCATTGTCTTGACTGCATCATATGTAAACACTGCACAACATGTTGTTTGAAGCATCTATTCAAAGGGACTTCACAGAAGTTTCATAAAATCAATTAAAAAAAAATAATGCTTTAATTTAGAGCTTATGTGACAGACGATGTAGTTTCAATGTTTTACACCTGATTACAAAATATGAGCTGATTCGATTTTTTTTCAAACAAACTTTTTTGATAAGAATCCCTCTAAAGGAAAACATTTTTGGGCACTTGGGGGCAGCAGAGAGTGAAAGAGAGAGAACACCAGAAAAATGCTTCTCCTAATTTTTTTTTTTTTTTTGAGAAAAACTGCAGAGACAGCTGTCATGTTGCTGACGTTAATAATGCTGATGTTAATATGATTAACAGATCTTTTTCATGTGTTACACAAACTCCTGATCTTGATTAACTGACCAAGTAAACCAAAAACGTCTAAGATAGGATCTTTCTATGTTGTAATTTTCAACACATCTAAATTTGTAAAGCTGGCTCAACAGCTGTGTCACAGCCTATTACAGTCAACGATTACGACCTGTCCATTCACACGAAATTATTCTTTTCTTCCTTTTTCTATACATGTAGATCTTTAAGATTGAGCTAATCTTCACTACTTTATGTACTGTTGGACAACTTAATCTACAAAAATGCATCATATTCTATCAGTTTGTAGCATCACTGTCCTGTGAGAACCACATATCTCTACTGAGTCCATTTTTCAAGAGCTCAGAAAAAACAGCTTGTTTTCAGCTTTGTGACGATGTTAATGCTAATTCCTGCTAATCCGAGAGGGTTTTTAAATAGTTTACTTAGCTTAAAAAGTGGGATCACTTTCTCATCTCATGAAGGAACACTTAATCCTTCCATGTATCACAAACATCCACATTCCAAATCACCAAATGTGGTAACTTGAAGCTATCAGACAAATGTTGTGAAGTAAAAAGTACAATATTTGCCTCTGAGATGTAATGTGGACGTATAAAGTTGCATGTTAAATTTGTACTTGGTGAACGTACTTAGTTATACTCCACCACCGCTTACATGACACAGAAACTACATTTAAAAGATTCTGTTTAATGATGATTTAAGATTCAGTGAAAGGCAGCAGAGAGCATAAACTTTTCCTCTGAGGGTACGACACTATTTTCATCCACTATTTTCACCACTAATGGAGAAGTGATACACTGACAGTATGACAGTGTGTGTGTGTGTGTGTGTGTGTGTGTGTGTGTGTGTGTGTGTGTGTGTGTGNACACACACACACACACACACACACGTACAAACCATATCAATGCTTGACAAAAAGTCCCCAGAGCTACAGTATCTGTCAGCCAGTTCAAACAGAAGCTGCCATTCATTAAACTCATCCTTAAACTCAATCTGCCAAATTTCACTGGAAAATTCCTCTTCCTCACTGAGGGTCACCGTGGAGTGACCGGGTGAAAAAAGCTTCCCACTCTCACTTCCCTCACTGATACGGACAGTCTGCTGACAGAAAATATGAGTCTGTGTTTTACTGCTCATTGCATTGTCCTCACTGCACATCGGCTCACACAGCGACGCCAACGAAAATGAAGTCTGAACATTGCGAGCTCACGTCTGACGTCTGTGTTTGAGGATGATACCTTGAGATCGTGTGATTTTTCTTCCAGCTGGGTTTTCTGATCCTCACTCCACTCGTTTTCTTACCTTGAACACGTTCTTCTTGCTGGACAGCTCGTTGGTCCAGTGAAGCTGTGCTCCTCTTAAATCCACACTGCTCTCAGGGCGACTGTTTCCTGGTTTCTGTTATCAATAAACACACACACAAACATAAAAACCATGTTTTCTTCTGTTTCCTCAACACCTCATTGGCTGAACTGACCCGTATGTGTTTCTAAAAATGCAGTTTGGTTGTTTTTTGCTGCACAGAACATCACTTTTTGCCCCTTTTGGCTGACTCCTACACCAGGATCAATTTTCACACACAACACTTGCAACTGTTTGTGTGACCTGTTTTATGATCAGAGGAGCTGCTGTCCAAAAAATCCAACATGAAGAAACTCTTACATCTTACAAAATAAATCACAAGAGCTGGCTGAGGATTTTGAAATGAAGAAATGTGCTTCATGTGATATTTTTCCACACAGCTTTGTTCTTTAATATCCTGGATAAAAGCTCATTTATGTTTCTATAAAGACAGTAGCTGGAACAAACTCATTAAACACAGACTCTGTGTGAGCTCTTACCCAGCTGGAAGGTGTCTGTGATTTAGGATCTTTGAAGAAAACCAGGCTGTTGCCGACCAACACCACCCAGGAAGGGCTCCAATTTTTCCTGCAACCCAACAAACACCTGGTCAGATGGGCAGCTTGCCTTCATTTATTCAAACGCTATATTCATCCATGCTTCACCTCAGTTTCCGGCCTCCTTCCGCAATCTTTGTCTTGTTCAAGAGGCCGGCTTTCTCCAGCTCCTGAGAACACATGAAGAGGGCTTTAAAATCTGCGATATTAAAGCACTAACACTGTCACACTAATGTTATTACGCAGAGCGTGCACCGAAGTATGTGAGGAGAAGCTGAAACGTTAACAGTAAAGTACAGCAGAGGGCTTTTCCTCTGTGTAATATGCTGCATCCTGAGCGAACCCATTTAACTTGACTGTTGCATCATTCAAAAAAAATAGCAGGAGGGGAGCTGCTGCAGAATCCCCCACTGCGGTGTGGCCTTGTTTAAGGTGCGAGAGGACAGAATTAAGACTAACTATGAAGTTAGAAGTGTTGAGTATGGCGTATAGAGACAGTGAGGAGGAGGGAACAGAGCGAGTGGTATCCAGTTTCTATTTGCACAGGTTTTGAGATCTTCACGCTGAGATTTATTTGTCCTAAGGAACTGAACAATGACATTAAAAAAACCCTCAAATGCATTATATTTATTTGAACAGTGAAAAGCAGTGTTTTCTCACCGGTGTGCAGCCATCGCTGTCTGGAGAGCTCTGAGGAGAGGGAGGCTCCACCACGATGTTGGTCACATTACAGGGGAAATCTCTGCACTGCTGGACCATCTGAAAGACAGGAAGTGGGCGTCATCAGCTGTGGTTATTTGTCTCTGTGTGTATATGTGTACATGTCCAGAGCTTTATGTGAAGTTCATCAGCATTTCCTCTTCTCTCCACGTGTGTGTGACTGCCGTGCATGCAGTTTATGAGCTCGTGTGTCCGTGCTCTGGGGGTGAATACCTTGCCGTTCTCAGGCAGGAGCATTGATTGGGAGTGGCTGAGCTGCTGCTTGGCATCATGCTGGGGGCCAGAGTTATGGAGCTGGGCATCGCCTTTCCTGAACGCCATCGTGCTCAGGGTGTCAGAGGAGGCGGCACGCTGCATGCTCTTCATGGGGGTTTAGAGGTCAGGGTCAAATGTTTGGGTGAGTGGTGAAAGGGGGAACAGCCAAACAAGGGAAAGGGAAATCACTTTATTTTATTTGTGTGGGAACTGGTAAATAAATACATTAAGCTCCGATTGTATTGTTCTGTCTGTAGATCTTGTTTAAAGGATGTGAGAGCTAATGTGTTTATTTCCCTCTGAATAAGAGACTATAGAGGAACCTTTTTCTTTATATTACATTTACTGTATATTCTAGTCTTTAGCTGATGCTTTGCCTCAAGCAAGCTTGGATGGGTGCAACAGCACAATGAGCGTAAATTCCTTAACGATTAAAAACACAAACAAGCAACAGTGAGGAGCAGCAGAGAGGTCAGGGCCTTTCCAAAGATTCAGCTAGCTGCTTCTCTGCTAATGTCTTCATTTCCTATATGAGCTACTGTTGGTAACACTTTCATATTGACTTTGCATTTTCAATATGATTCATGCAAAACAGCGTGCAAAACTAAATGAGGACGACATTAACTCTTTCATTTGTACTTTTAATTTTCAATCTGTGTAAACTCTGTTCACCTTAGTATAACAGTCAACAGTATAAGGATTGATGCTGGAAGCAGCAATTTGTCTTCGTGGCTGTTTTAACTTCCATCTGCTCTTTTATTCCAGGACCTCTGCTCACTAGTGGGACTTTTTTCTCGTTGGCTTGTTTCGCTCGAGTGAATATTCGTTAACGAGATGCTTTGATGACAGCTTGGACAGCAGATCAGATTTAGATTACAAAGTGCCACAGTCAGGGCACTGAATGCTGGCTTGCAAATCATTCTTACATGTGTCTGGATGCCACCTCAATCACATAAACAGATTTTTTTTTTTAATCTTTCCGTGCTCTCAGTTCCCTCAGCTGATATCACACAGTGACAGCAGCCATTATGAAACCTTCTGCCATGTCACATCAATTCTGGGCAAAGCTGCAAGTATCTTAAACAACTCATCATGACTCCGAGAAACAATACTGACCATAAGCGTGAGTGCCTATTCTTAGCAGCACACACTGACAAATGAGCAGCTTCCTTGAGAAGTTCAAATTGCTTTGCTCTGGAGGAGCTGAGGCACAGAGCGTCAGAGACTCAATGATACTGTATGTGCAACTGTAATTTATGTGCAAAACATATATTTTTTATAATCGCTCACATGTACATATACAAGTGTGCATGATGGCACACAAATGCACCAATTCCCACAACTTCAACTTTTCATGCAGCGGCAGCCATAATTAAGTACCTTTCCCAATCCCTGTAACCTAGTTTCAACAATCAGACTAAATATCCCTCCTAATGTTTGCCGTCTTTTCATGCAAGGAGGATTAGCACGAAGAGCCAAATCTGCTCCTTTGCTAAGAGGAGGCCTTTAAAAGGGCTTTAAACCAAGCGCACCCACACCCCACTGTGATGCAACATGTTGCAGTAAGAACTGCTTGGTTAACAGCCTTTTCTTTTTACACCATGAGTTGCTATTTCACCACCTTAATATGCATAAATGCTGATATCTGAGAATCTAAAGAGCATAGCTGGCGTTACTTTAATGTATTCTACAGTAATACAGTGGAGATGCAGTTTTTGCAAATCTAATGACTCGAGTTCATTGATTTTCATGAGGAAAAGCCCTTTAAGCACTGATAAAACACTTAGGATTACCTTCTCAGTCAGGCATGCAAACATGAATAACAAGGAAAGAAATGTCAGCTAAATGCCTTTGAAAGGAGAATACAGTACAAGTACTCTATAGATAGATAGATATTCATCTGCAGAAATGCAGTTAAGTGACAAAGTCAAGGTGGCAGAGTACGTCATAAGAACAGTGTGAGCCGGTCTATTTTGGTACATGAATGCATCCTGTTGTGTCAGGAAATGAAGGCTGTCAAAAGTGTTAAAAATGATAGTCATGTTCATTATACGTTCAATAGTATTGAAAGTACCAAAGCTATATAAAAAAACAGATCAGATTTTCAAGGCCAGGCTGCACAGACAAATCAACCGGTCCTCAACCTGAGGCTGATACGGCTCCATTCACTGCAGCCAGTATTAAATCAACGTTTCAAATTCTGGATATTAAAGTGCATAAATGTACATAAAACGGGTAAAGGCTGCTTATCTTCCACTTTACTCTTTGACAGGTTTTTTTTATACGGTGAAAGTCAAGGTGAAATGTTTTAGGTGCCCTCTGGTGATGAAAGAACGCAGCAGGTAGAGTTTCACCTGTTTCATCTGCCAGCCGCCATCAGTATTCCTCTGCTGGCTCCCGAAGAGGAAATCAGGTGACAGCTAGAGAGAAAGAAAGAGAGAAAGAGGACGGAGAGACAGGAAGACGGAGACAGGAAACACAGATGAACAGTTACTACTTATATTTCCTAATTTTAAACGGCTGAATCTACGGCATTTTCTGTATTATCGGCCTGCCAGGGAAGATCAGACCGTGTTTCACTGTCGGGCTTTCCGTCAGTTTTCTTTCGTTGCAAAAAATAGACACTGTTTACAAAGAATTTGCACTTTGGATAAATTTCACATTAACGTGTAAAAACAGGATGCTGGCAGATGTGTTCGGTTAAGATCAGCCACGAGGGCCGGGCTAACGCTCACACCAGCAACGAAACTACTCCTCTGCCCTGCTTACATCCTGCAGGGCTAAAAATGCTCTTTGATTCGCCACCACAGCACAGAGGGACATGCACACACACACACACACACACACACACACACTCGTGCCTGTTAATGAGAGGCAGTTGCTGGCATTGCTCACAGGCTGCGTAGTACTGGTTTGACTCAAGTGTGCTGATTTTAAACTATTGAACTGACTCAAACGCGTCCACATTACTGCAGTCTCATCAACTTATTGAGACAAAGGCAGTCAGTGCCAGCCTGGCTGACAATGACAAATCCAAATGAGTGTAATATATCAGCATGATAATCAAATGAAACATATTCCGCTCCATTTAAGGCCAGTTCACATTGCTGCCGGAGATTTCATACAACAATGTGGAATGAAAACACGATTCAGTAAATAAAACAGTGAGAGAAAGAAAATGAACTTACGCCATAGGTGCTCATTATTATCAACAATCAGCTACACAATCCGGGCCCACTCTTGTCTCTGAGAGCTTTTTTCCTGTCGAGTTTAAGTCCTCGGCTGTCAGTCGTTTCATGTCACGACACTTTTTGGTCTGAGTGTCAAACTGTACAAACCAATTCATCTCTCCCTCGCGTCTCAGCCTGCGTCTACTTCCCCATTCAGGAGGGAAGCTGGCTTTATCAGCCGGTGCAATCGTGTGTCACATAAAGAAGCTCAGAATAATCACACCAGAACTTTGCCACGTTAAATGCTGTACAAAAGGTTTCTGTTTGCAAGTATGAAGGCAAACACAGCAGGGACGCTTTAACTCAGCAGAAGTAACAATACCACAACCTTAATTCAGGTTAGTTACGGTTTAGCCTTTCAAATAACTAGATCACTACACTGGACTCTTATTACTGACACCTGAGCGTGTAAACAGCATTTTAAGGCGTTGTGCTTACCATTTAATAAACTGTTTGCCAGTTTAACGCAGTGAAATAGAAATTATGATGTGATAAAAGAATTTTAGAGTCATGTTTGCATTTAGGAGGAAAAATAAAAACACACATTTAGCGTTAGAAATTGGTGTGAGGCTCATCTTTGGTATGTTTATTGTCACAATACCCAGTAAACTACCAGCTGCGACTCCACAAGACGCACCTCCCACCGAGATGAGTCAATGTTAAAGCCTCAAGAACGCCTGCTGATGTTCAGAGTGTGTGGAAACTAGTGGCCAAGCGAGCAGAGAGGTTAGAATGGAGCACTAAAAGTAAAAGATATCGGTGTAAATGTGCGGTACAAATGCAAACATGACATTACTAGGGCTCGTATTATAAAATACTGTAACAATATCCACTTTTATACGAGTCAGTATATTCAAAGGAACACACATGGAACGTGATTGGTCGATGACAGTGATCTTCAGGTGTAACATCAAACACAGAGAAGTTGGGGTCCGCTGGTTGATTCTATTACAACGCTCAGCCAACTGTACCTGACACACACAATCATCTTTATTACTAATTAATCTGCAGATTATTTTCTCAATTGCTCATTTTGTCTATAAAATGCAAGAAAACGGTGAAAAATGTCCATCACTATTTCTCAGATCAACAGTTCAAAAGCCAAAGATATTCAATTTACAGTGATGTAGAAGCAGCAAATGCTCACATTCACACATTTTATAGCAATCTTGATCAATTAATGGAAGATCAAAATCAATTTTCTGTTACTTGACATCTCATCATTTCAGCTCTTCAGAGTAAAAACTACAAAAACGTCTTTTAAATGTAGCAGAATAGATGCATACATCTGCATACATCTAGACAAGAGAACACTGCAAACAAGTAATGTGGGTCACTCGGGTTTTAACACCTGGGCCATTAACTCATGAGGCGCACAGCCTGCATTATATATCGATGGTGAAGTTCCTGTTGGGTAATGCATGTAGCACAGAATAAAAAGTGACACATATAGGTCAACAGAATGCATCTCACACTGACTTGATGGGGGAATCACTGCTTTGATCATCTGGGTATTTTTTTGATGAGCAACATTAAACTTGAAACACTGACGCAATGTTGAGGCAACGCAACCTTGAGATGCAAAACGCTTATCTCTAACAATCTGGATCACGCAGCTGGCGTCGCTTTATCGCGCCAATGTCGTCATTGATTCAGTGGACAGGTCAATTTCAAGCTCTGTTGCATAAATTCCTTTAAAAGTAATAATAAAAAAAACGTCCCTGTCTGACACAACAGACGCACTTCCTCACTGCGAGCGTATAAACGCAGAAGGTGAAATGAATGAAACGGTGGAAGTTTGACGATGGCAACATCTGTGAGGTCAGAGAGGCTGATGAGAGGTTCCAGCGAGTGGTTTAAATTTAGCAACGCTTTGTAATGTTTTGGATTTTGAAGCGTCCTCCGTCTCGCTCTGTGCGGCTCTAATGGCTTCTGCTCATCTGCATCAGATCAAGAGGCATTACCTTGTTATTCCCTTCAGGGATTAGCCCAACAAAAACACCATTTGAGAGGAAGTGTGTGTCAGGGGGCAGTTAATAAATAAATAAGTAGGCCAGCGAGTCAGTAAACGACGGGGCAACTAGAAAGATGTAATCCCCCTTTTTAATTTGGCCTGCGCTCAGTGTTTCTCGCCGCTTTAATCCAGAACACAGTCCCGGTCTGGATCGTGTGTGTGCTCACAGATGCTGACGATACATTCCCATGTATAGAAATGAGCAGCGGGTGTGTCTTTTTCTCTCACTGTGGTTTGTTCTGTCTGTCTCTGTTTACAGATGCCAAGCACAGCTGTTTGCACTTGGAAAACTGTCGCATAACAACGATTATGTAACGCTCTTTACATCACAGGACAGAGCAATAAAGTAAGAATATAAAAGCTTCGTCACAGTTCTGAGGAACCAAATGAGCGATCTCAAAGCTAAACCAACCACTTTGATTAATCGCTGACTTCGCAAAAAGGGTCATAAACACATTCCTCACCACCTCATCAGTGCAAGCTCCCTTTTGACAGCGATCACTGGCTAAAAGCTTGAGCGCAAAGCCAATGTGTGGATGTCTTTTAAAATATACGAATATGTAAATGAGCAAATGAATGAAAGTCAATGCCAATGGTTCAGACTGCGATGCTAGCACACACACGTAACACACCTGAGCTCACTTCAAAGAAACTCCTGTGTGCTTCAAGGCAGTCACTTTGTGTAGTGCAGTGGTTCTCATACTGGAGGGTGGGGCCCCCTGGAGGGGTAAAGAGCCACTGCAAGGGGGACATGGATGACCAGGGGAAAGCATGAAGTGAAACTAAGTTGACTCATGGAGGGAAAATAAGCAAACACTGATGCTTCTGAAAAGGTTTGAGAACCAGTGCTGTAGTGATAAATATGTGTAAAGGTCAGTGGGACCTTATGGCAATTTAAACACATCTGATTCAAAGTGCTTGATGGTGCAGACATGAAGCACGAGAGCAAGGTGTGCTCATGTTGTTCTCAGCGGTCAGTCACAGGCGAGGGTGGAGAACACAACAATGGCAGAACAAGAGTTTATCTAATTAACATGTCGTCATCATTATGGAAGCGTGACTACATTTTGTCACCATAGTCAGGGTCAAACCTGACCCCGATCATCCCAGGAAACTCACATATCCTGTGATTTCTACTGTGAAAGGTGTTCCAATGCAGGTGAGGTCATTCAGAGCTTACATGTTAAAACACACAGAACGTCATCAGAGAGGCTGAATTTGACTGAACGTTAGAAGTACCGCAGTCTTACCCTGTGCATTGTTCCATTGCCAGCTTCAGGAAGCGGTAGCGACAGGTGGTTGGTTTCCCTGGGTAATGTCTGAGCTTGTGCTGGACTGCCCTGCTACAGAAACAGAGGAAAATGTACAGACTGTGAAACAGGAAAAGCTCTCAGATACATTAACAGCTATTCACTACAGCCTCAGGTTTCACAAAGGTAGTATTTACTGAATTGTTAAAATGCTTTCTGTTGTAAGATGAATTATTTTGCCTGACTTAAATAAATCCATCAATAACTTTGGTCAGTTCCTGAGAAATTAAAGGATAGTTTGTAACAGTGGCAAATAATATAAGCTTGCTCGCCTTCTTGCAGAGAGTTTGATGAGAACTAGGGATGCACATTTAGGATTTTTTTTATGACCGTTAACCGACGCCCTTTAACGATTAATAACCGTTAACCGATAAGATTTAAATGCCCTTCCATGCTGCCATTCCGACATTCCGTCATTCCGACGATGCACACACGATGCACAAACACATTAAATCCGTCATTTACCGCCAGCTGCAGTGTATGTGCAAAACAGGGGATCGAGTCCCAGCTGACCCGTCCGGGAGAGTTGGCTGCCACGATGTTGCGCGCGTTGTCGTGGACGCAGGCGGACACTTTCCCACTAAGTCCCCACGTCTCCACTGCATCAACCAGTTTAGCTGTGAGGTTATCAGCTGTGTGTCTACCTGGCATGCTCTGCGTTAACAGGACGGCAGAATTAACTTTCCAGTACTCATCGATATAGTGACATGTAATTGTCAAGTAGCGCGGTCCAGCAGTCCGTTGTAATAGCCACGAACTTAGTACTTGCAAGTCGCGTTTTACCCCCATGAGTTGATTGAATTACGTAGCTTAAAAACAAAATTGACTGTTAGTATTAATCGGTTATAGTTACTGTTATCGGTTAACGGTTAAACGGTTAACCATGTGCATCCCTAATGAGAACATTGATAACACTCATGTCTGTCCATTTAAAGCTCCTCTGCTGGCAGCGATTAAACCTTAAAAGCTCATCTCTGTTCATCATTTTTAGAAGCTTTTTCCCTGAAAAATCCCTTTGGACTTAAAAACCCCAAATGGTTAACATGTAACTCTACACTTTTGCTTCATTACATATGCAAGAATCTATGAAGATGCAATTAGTCTCCCCTCCATCTCCACCCACCCCTCCACCGCTCGCCTGCAGCTTGATGATACTGAGCATACCCGCTCACCTTCGACTGCTCATCAAACACACATACGTTTGAACAAGAAGAGGAAGAAGAAGTTGATGTATCAGAACGGTAATGTCTTTTATGCATCATCCTCTATAAAAATATCACGAGCTTTCGGTTTGACTACGTTATCAAACAGCTAATAATGCGCGATCACCGTACAAGTTGTCATGATTGGTTCATTATGTTTGTGATGTCTGAATCTGTTTGTGAGACTGTCATGATGTCTCAGTCGTGGTGTTGACTTATTTCACTCCTGATGTGTCATGTATCCCATAAAAACAAGTTAAAAGGTTAAAACTTGATTTTCACTGGAGCAGGTCATAAAAACGCCGCCAGTTAGCTTAGCTTAGCACAAAGGCTGGAAACAGGACACAGCTCGCCAAAACTCACCCTACCGGCACCCCCGTTTCATTGCGGGTATGACCCCGACTACTTCTTGGCAGAGAGCAGGAACTTCCTGGAGCCTCTGCTGGTTGCCTGGCAACTGCTCAGAGCCTCATCTGTTTTTACACCTTGTTTTTGTACCAGCTAGAAAAACGACATACAACGTGCCAAATGGCGAGCCTTAGAGGTGCTGGTGGGCAGAATTTGTCACCTCTGAACAGAGTCGTGTTATTTGTGTCCCGCTATTTCCTGTTTTTGTGCTTAACTAAGCTAACCATCTCAGATGTAGCCATACAGATTTAACGGACTGATATGAAAGCGGTATCAATCTTCTCAGCTTTGTCAGCAAATAAGCATATTTCCCAAAATACTATATGATTCATTCAAACCTCTCTATCAGTGACCTTGCTCACCTACTATGCAACATTCAGCAGCGCTCAGAGTGTGAAGTTCAATGTGACCCCACGCAAAACAGAATATTTAGAGTAACTGCCACTCCGGCTTATAGATGAGTCTCCCCACGTTCAGGAGACCTCCGCTTCCAGCTGTGGAAACCTGTCCTGTGATCACAGTGTGCAACCCTCTCTGCAGCACCTCATGTCTAAGCAAAAAGAAAATATGCAAGCCAGCGTGCTCTTCTTCAGGTCTGATGAAGTTCTTTGGCTGAAAAGGTCCCTTTTAGTGCTGACACAGTCAAACGATGTGAGCATATAAATGAGCAGACTCTTTTACTCCACACCCTGACCCTTTTCTATCCTCTCCTCTGAGACAAGAAGCTTTCATCCAGTTCTGAAATTGCCCATCTTTTCAAATTTAAAGCAATTTCACTGAATAAGAGGAGTGGCAAACAGTGAATGAACACTGGCCGTGGTGGGTGTGCTACCTTGTTGGTGGTACGTCCTCGAGCCCGGCGAGGGGGTTTCCATGACCTCTCCTTGGTGACACTGTTGACATAGTAGCTTCTCCCTGTGGACGCGTCCAAGTACTGCTCCCACAGGTCCATGTTCTGAAGAGGCTGCTGACCTGGGGCTGGACTAGGCGGCTCTGGCTGAGACATACGTTTCTCTGGTTGCATTTCAGTGTACAGAGGGGAGTCCTGCCAGGACAGCTGGGACAGATAGGACTCTGTTGGGACCTTGTAGAGTAAAGGGGGGCAGACAGAGAAGGATAGAGAAAAGTAGAGACAGGCATGGAGGATAAAGAAATGAGATCTTGGAAAAAATGGTACCCATTGACATAAGTTCACTGATGCTAACTACGACTTAAATGATGAGGCTGGTGACATTTTAGATATTTCTTCAGATCCCATAAAAAGACCAAAGCCTGATGTGTTACTCTTCAGTGCCACAGGCCTCCATTGTTGTCCAAGAACAATTAAAAACACACAAATGAGCAACACCATTTCACTGGCTGAGATGTTCCTTCAATGCAATGATGCATCATCAGAACAGCAGTTTATAGTACGGTAAATAGTGCATTTGTTGGAGACTATTTTCAGCTGCGGATTAATACATATTTAGTGTGCGAGTGAGCACTTACAGCAGCAGAATGGTGTATGTTTTTGACATAAAATAAACGACGCTGACGGAGCAGTGAGGCACATTTCAGGCTCTGGCTACACAGACAATACATGCTCATTGAAAAAATCAATTGCTGGCTTTCATGGGATGTGTTGACAATGAGAACATCAATGAATATTGTCAGCGATGTCTTTTAATTATCTCGAGTATGTGTTTGTGGTTTTGTGCATTATTATGGGAATGCATGTGCTCTGGATGTGTTTGTGCAACTTTACAGGGCTTTTCTTTATCATACTGTACAGTTTACAGGCCGCATAAGCTTGGCTTGACTATGTGAATCATGTGCATTCAGGAAAATCCACATAACAAATACCACAAGCAGCACAGAACAAAAACGTCTCAGTGTACAAGGGAAACAAATAAGCCCCCAGCCTCTTACTATAGAACTAACAACGCGTCAGACTTTGGATTAAGACAGAGCTTATAGAAATATGTGCGCTCACCCAGATAGAGAGGACTAAATCAACAGCTACAAGAGAGGACATCTACAAATCCAGTGAAATTAATTGAAAAGATATGCATGGAAGATCATCTTTCCACGAAATATAGCTGGGACATAATTCACTAACTGATTGACTGGCTAGCTGGCTGATCCCTGTTGCATAACACATAGTTGTTACAGATAATGACTGAGGGAGCATGGTGTGTATGGAGGCGTGTGTGTGTGTGTGTGTGTGTGTGTGTGTGTGTGAAGCACAAGCACATGTATAAAGGGATGTAGAGCACACCTGAAGCCTCCTGTTTTCACCTCAGTGGTTAAATCTAAACCAGGTGTCTCTCAACAGGGTCAAAAGGGGCCACGGCTGATTAAAAATATGCAATAAAAAGCACTTTTGCATCATTTTAAAATGATAACCTCGGACAAATCATCTTGATTTGTATCTAAATGACAGACTTACTGATTTAGGAGGGCATATACAGTATATTTTCCTGATTCCTGCCAGCTTGCTGCCATAACACATAACCCACATCGCAGTGATGTAAACTGCTGTAAATATTTTTGCACTGTACAAAATTAAATGAATTACATAATAATATAAATAACTTTCCACTATAAAAGATTAAACACATCTCAGCTTGTTTTTCAATCTAGTTTTTTAATGTATAAATATGGTAATAAAATCTGTTGTTTCAAGACAATGAGCACGATGAGATTGCTCTTTGTGTGTGTGTGTGTGTGTGTGTGTGTGTGTGTGTGTGTGTATGTGTGTATCAGCAGCCTTGTCATTGGCTCATCCTTGATCTTATTCAGTACTGACTATTTAAGACACTTCCTCTTCCACCTCTTCTTCTTCAGGTTTGATATTCTCGTCCTCATCAGAGCTATGATCTGTGCTTATTCACGGCTGCACGTTCATCCTGACTGAGCATAAAAAAACTACAGAGGAGAGCTATGTGAACAGGTCTGTGCTGTATCAATCAAGACATAGCGCACTGTAATACTGTGGTTACTCTAATAACTAACCAGTGTTTTTATGTTTTGGTCCTCATGGTAGGGAAAAGTGGGATATGAGAAGCAGCTGTTGTAAGTGTAAATGTGTGACTGTGGTTAGACGTGACAGGTTTGCGTTCTCGCCCCACGCTTTGCTTGAAAGGTTTGGTTTCTGTGGGGGGAGGGTCTAGACAGAGGAAGAGACGTTGCAGGTGTGGTGGGTGTGTGTTTCAACTGTATGTGCTTTTCTTTTTCCTATTGTAAGTCACCCTTGACTGGGAACACAATAGGTGTAAAATCATAGTAAATTACCTTAATTTTGTCCTATGTGATGATGATTTTTCTCTCCCTGTGTCTCATGTCTGTCTCTGCTTAACACTATATGGCCCATAGTATGTGGACATGAGCTCCGACTTACATATCATCTCTGCCCTTAAAACACCAGTAGGTCACTTAGGTCTAACCGGGGCTTACTGGTCGTCCCTCGTGCCTAACTGAAAGCAAAATGTGACTGTGCCTTTGAAGTGCTGGCTCCAACACTGAGGAACACTAATCCTGACAGACAGACTTAGATTCTGGTCTCTGTCTTTGTCTCACTTCATGCTGTCGTGCTTGTTCTTTAAGATCTGAATGTTGCTTTTATTTTATTACGTTCTTTCTATTGTTCTTCAGTCGTGTATTTAACAATTTTTACTCTTGAGAAGCACTTCCAACACTAATTAATCTTTACTTACTTAACATGTAACACCTTCAGGATGAATTTGACTGTGAGCCAGAAAACGTCACTACTGCTCTTGTGGGCTAAATGGAAGCAAATCCCTGCAGCTATTGCAGCAGCATATTAACACCCATGGTTTTGGGATGAGATGCTCAACCATTACTGGGCAAACTATGCAAATGTCCACGGACTTTTGGCCATGTAGTGTATGAACATATTAGCCATAAAATACAATTAAAAACAACCTTTTTCTAATTGTCAGTCCTGTCTCTTCAAAATCAAATGGAATTTCGCCCCCTGGAGGACGAAGATTATGTTGAATTGAATTTCATCATCACTGTGGCAGAAACATACAGTGAGAGTGTGTTTTCTGCATGAAGCACAGGGAGTTATGACCTGAATGTGGCTGCAATAATCCTGCTGACTGGTATTAAAGGCTCGAACGGAGAAGGTCCTCAGAGAGCGAGAGAGAGCGACAGATACAGAGGCAGACAGGGAGGAAGAGAGAACGAGAGACGCAAAAAAAAGAGCACTGTCATTTCCAGGGAGATCACTGCTACCCAGAGTCAGGAGTAACCGGTGCACGCATGGCTCAGTGGAAGCAGGAGCCTGTTTGCAGAGACTAGCTGTGGGAGCTTCCCTCAGCTGAGGGACAGACAACCTGCAGTGTCCAACCGCGCCTTGTGTAATCCCCTCTGATGTAATACAGGGAGGCTCTGACGTCACGACAATGCTAACTTGATTGCTGCTCTAGGAGGATTATTAAGGTCAAGTACAGACGTAGATCAAAAACAAGCCCTGCTGCCACGGCTGTACTCAGCTGACACACAAGGTCTTTTCTAATTTTAATCAGTTTTTTTTTTTTTTTTTTTATAAAATCTATGTCACTAGAATAATTTGTTTGCACCTGAAATAGAATCACCGACTGAATGACCTGTAAATCCATCAGATTAGAGATTTTGACTATGGGTGGACATCAAATTTAATCTCAGCCCACATTCCATCAACGCCAGCGACGTGCGATGGATTTGTTTGACCTATCTTTCATCCACAACTCTTCAAACTAATTAGGATCACAGAAAACATCAAGTAGCAGCTGAATTTACAGTCGAGGCTGTAATTTAGCGGCTGGCTATCAGATGAAAATATCCATCACCTTAAACCTGTAAAACTTTGATAACTCCTAACCATCGTAGGTTTCAGTTGCAGTATTTGTGAAAAACTTTTACGAGTGTTGGCTTAATCTGCTTTGTTGTTTTGACCCTTTCTTCCATTTTCTTGCTCTTAACTAATCCAGATGAACTTTCTGTGTGAGAACGTGAACTTAAACTCAGTTCGTGCTTTATTTCCAGGGAAATGCAAAGGAGATTAAAGTGCTGTTTCCAACTTTACTGGAGCACAGGGAGCAGATCTTTGTGAAAGGCATCGACCTCACTGGGCCAAAGCTTTACTCAAACACAGCTGATGTGAACATGTCCTACTTTGGCTTAATTCAAGGGAAATTCTGGTGTTTGTCCACCTGGGTGTAATTCTCATATGTTTGTCCATTAGGACTACTGCTCAGGATGACTTCCTCTGACTTCTACATGGATGAAGAACATTAATTGAGGAAAGAAGCAGGAGCCTCTTACAGCTTTCCAAAAAAAATCGATTTAACATAAATCATCTCAATCATCAACATGATAATAATATGAGAATAACACCCAGGTTTACAAACACAGTCCAGAAACCCCGCTCTACGCTCCACTGAGGCTCTGCTGTGTGAACCGCATGTGTGAGTAACATCTGTGTGAGGTCTGCGAGCCTCTTCCAACCTGCAGATGGTTGTTCTTGCGCGGAGCTCCCACCATGTCCCACTGGCTACAAGACTTCTTGGGCATTCTGTGACTGCTGAAGCCGCTGCCCACCTCGTCGTACGGGTTCTCCGCCAGGTTTTCGGGGAGGTTGCTGGAGCTCTGGCTCCGAGTGATCATGGGGACCACCCTGGGGTTCCGCGGTGCTGTTTGGTCCGTGGAAGCTGCCGGGGACACAGGGACCATGAGGTGGCCCGACGGGGAGGTGGGAGAGCTGGGGGTGAAGGTGAATCCAGAGAGGGGCAGGGTGGGGAAGCGGCCTCCACCTGTGCTGGTGTGGTTGCCCAGCCCCTGGAAGGCACTGTTGGAGCTGAGGTTTTCCATGGAGCGGTAGATGGGTTTGTTCACTGAGGGAGGAACAAATTTTACACAGATCAGTGAGTGATGAACTTATTTTCCTTCTATACATCAACGCATACATTTGTGTTATTTTCCTCCTCTTAAAACACAGAATTAAACAGTCTTTGCCACTGAAAACACACAGCAGATGTTCCCTCAAACTTCCTCTCACCTTGATGCTGTTCACTATAGGGAGTCGCTGTGGGGCTGGGAGAGAGCGACACCCTCGGCAGTACCCTGAGGTTGGAGTTCAGCGAGGCGGACATGACCAGGCGCTGTGGCGAGGCCATTGGTGCAATGGGCACCTCCGTCACATACGTTGCAGGGACATACAGTGGCTTTGTTTTACTGGCGGCTCCAATCCTGCGCACCTGCCAAAGAACAAACAGAGAGAAAATGCTTTTTCTCCCCCATAGATCCAAACATCCTGTTTGGTCTATTATTTTCTTTTGGCACTAACTTGATGAGCAGGAACAGCTAAACAGTTTACTTCAAAAAGTATTTAATTTACCCCTTTTATAAGGCTGATTTAATGCTGAAATAAAACAGAGAAAGACAGGCATGGGATGGGCATTGTTTTTGGAAATCTGACTCATGACACAGTCTCTAGAAGCGTATGATTCAACTTTTCCACATGGTCTAGAATTAAAAAAGCTAACAAAAATCACAATAAATCATAATATCAAATCACAATACTTCAGAGTTTCACTACTTAAGAACTGCAGCACATATTGAGTATACCATAGTATCAAATCGGAAGATCCACATATTGTCCCATCCCTATCTGATATAGCATAGCTTATTTTTCTCTATTTCTGCCCAAAAACTGTTAAAAAACATTAATGAGCCAAAGTTTTTCTTCATTATGATGAACACAGACACTGCACTTTATTTGTAGTCCATCATTAAATACACACTCTGCTGTGGTGAATACTCACTAGAGCACTAAATCCACGACTGAAAATATTCCCAACAAATGCATCATTTACTCCAGTTTGAGTAACGTTTGATAAAAACTACAGCGCCCTGCTGTTTTAGGAATTTACTTTTTCTCGTTCTGAGACATTTAAGTCTTCAGTGAGAATAAATGGGCTTGAGGCTGAGAGCCACAGTGAAGGGGAGCTGAAAAGTACAACAGATGAATTATCACGTTGTTGGTTTTGGTCTTTTTGTTTTTTGCTTTACAGAAAGCTGTCCATGACGCAGATGTCCATGTTTTTCTTAAATCTTTGGTTCAACAGACTCAAGACAAACACAAGATGAACCGGTTTCTCACCTGCCACCAGTCGCTGTTTGTCTTTTTCAGGAGAATAAACCGTTCGCCCTCCCTGATGCAGACCTGCCGTCCATCAGCCCCGCGGTAGTTGTAGTCATACTGGGCCTCGAGGACCACCGTGCCGCTGGGGACCCCGCAGACTGTCATCCCCCTGGAGGCCACCGCAGGCGCTGCAGCAGACTGCTGGTGCCCCACAGAGCGCCGCCAAGACCCAGACAGCATGGCTCACCACACAGTCCTGTTCAGCAAGCTTTGCTGGAAGCGTGCCGATGCTCGATACTGGTGATACTGGTTGGGTTAGCACAGGGCAGGTGAGACTGGAGCCGGGCCAGTGCCATGCTCTGAAACAGAGGAAAAATGGGCAGAGAGACGCAGAGAGAGGGAGATTACTGACGCTGTCAGAGAACAATGAGAACATGTCACCCGGTTGTGCGCAGCTTCAAACGGAGACAACATGAATCCTTTCAGAGCTAAAAATGGAAATCGGGATTAATCCGGGGAAAATCACTGATATGTGTGACACATTAGAAAACTATCAATTTTTCTCTGCATCTTTGACCCTCATACAATGTCTACATGCTCCACATTCAGCGCTTCCAGCTTCTTTTTCCTGCGCTCTCTTTGCGCTTTGGATGAGCAGATTGAAAGCAGCCCTGTTTGTGCTATAATAGCATAAAGACTGAGGATATAATGACTGCTGTTTCCTTCTCTTTGTACAAGGTGCTAGCTCAGATTGTACCAGGTTGACAGCAGATGCAACAATTCTTTTGCTTATTGATCAACCACTCATTTTTTTCTGATTCTTTTCTGATTCATCATTTAGTCTGTAAACTAAAAGAAATTACAGCCACAATAACATAAAGCAGAGAGAAGCAGCAAATCCTCCAACTGAAGATACGGGAACAAGTGAATTATTACTTTTGGCTGATATATGACTTGAACAATCAATTGACAGACAAATATTTTCTGCAGATAATCAACGGCATGATTAATTGCTTCAGTATCAGACGGAAGTAACTGACTGCTATTGCCAATATCTGTAGATGAATAAATTATGTTTTGTTTTTTTTCCTCTTGACAGACATAAAATGTCACTACACATATTTTCACACCCCAGCACACCACTTTTATATTGTCCTTTCATGGTGGGAGACCTAAGAGACACGTGTGAGTGAATAACTCATGTGTTTGGAGGATGTAAGGAGCGCAGTACACCCAAAATAGCATCTGTCTCCATCTCTCCACCTGAGCCAGCATCCCCGAGCCAAACCCCTGCTCTACCCAGCCAAGACCCGCTTACATAAGAGAACATCTAACTTTCTGCCAGACACATAGCGATACAGCCTCACACAGTACATGCACCCACCCACCCACTCACACATGCACACAAACACACACATACACAGAGAGGGGAACATCCCTAGGCACCTAGCAACAGTGCTTCAGTCACAGTCAGGCCCAACCCATCTCAGTCTGGGTGAGAAGAGGAGAGGCAGCAAACAAGAGGGATCCCAGAGTATTAATGGAGACATGCATGTTATTAGTGAGGATGTAGAGGGGCTGGGATACAGGGAGGACTCAGAAACAGAAGATAGACAAACCAGAGGAGAAAAACAGAGAATATATTAAAAAAAGAGCAGATCAGGGGCTAGATAAAAAAAAAAAGGAGAAACGAAGCTGGATGGATCTGTGAGGCGATGAAAGGCAGGACAGGGTTAGCTGGCTGAACCTTGATAATCCCGCTGTTATTAAAGCACAGGAATGAATCTGTGACCCCCACCGCGACCAAGAATTACCATAAAATCCTTCTGTACCAGCATATGGGCAGAGGGGCTGCCTGCCTGGCTGGCCAGCTCACATTGGCTGCAAGCTCACAGAGGAGCATTTCCCAATCACTTCATCAAAATGTAATGGGTCAGAATAAATACCTTTCCACATCAGGGAAACGTAAATATGGTAGACTAGACTGACATCTACTGAGGACTCATATTACTCTATTAATGATAATATATTCTATTTTACAAATATGTAGGACAAATATCCAGTAAGGTAAGAAAAAAAGGGAACCATGTCCCATAATCAATGAGAGAATCAATAGTTTTCTGCACAGAGGTGGATTTATCAGCAAGAAGTCAGACTGGGTGTGAATATTACAGTACACATGATTTAAAGTGAGATAATGAAACTTTTGCAGAGCAGAAGGATGATTATGCTAAAATGTAGTGAAAAGTCAGTGAGCTGCTTCTAATTACGCAGTTAAAGTTTGCTAACGTTAGCTTACATTAGCCACCATTAGCCACTGGTCATACCAGACCAAGTTAGGCTGCGGCAGCAAAACCTGTGAGCGTGAGCGCTTTAAACTGAGCGAGTGTGCTTTGTTGTGCACATATTAAACGTTTCATCTGTGAAAAAAGCAGAATGTGTAACTAACCTAAATACTCATTAAGACTCCAAAACCCCACCTGTACTAAACGGTAGAGCCCCGTCACAGCTTCACTGACGCATGAGGAAATTAAAATTATTAAATTAAAAAATAAATACATTTTAAAATGTATTAGATAAATCTCGTAGAATCATTGAGGGTTTGCCCTCACGTCCAATGAAGAGTGCAGTTAGAACAGAACTAAAATAACACAAAAATAATTCAAGAGAAAACAAACAACAGAACACATTTAAAAAACAGGTATGTTCAAGAGCTGCTTCTTATCTTTTATTTGACTTGAATATAATCTGTACAAATGTTAAAAACAGCTAAAAAAAACAAGAAGAAGAAGAAAATGTAGCCGTTGATCTGTTGTCCATCAAAACTAAATAAAAATTAAGTTGAAAAAAGTCACATCGTGTCACCTGTGAGTTCATTACCAGAACTCCTACAACAGCCTGATGAAGCACACATGAAATGCTCCTACATTTGCAAAAAAAATGTGAAAGGTCAAGAAGTTTAAAGGCCTCAGCTCAATCTTTTGATGTGCAGCAGGCCTCTTCTTCATTTCTGAAATACCCCATCTGACTGACAGAGGCAAAGTCAGAAGTACAAGATCAGCAAGCAAACAGGAAACTGCACAGACACGTCAAGTTCAACCACAGTTTGGGTCATATCCTTCTCCATCTTCCACTTTGTTTTTCTGACACCAAACATCTCAGTTCTGAGACCCTGTTGTGCCGCATTCACCAGCACTTAAACACAGTCAGTAATGCTGCGTTGCCCCATCTGATCACTGTGCAGCTCTGTGAGCAGCACTTATTACTGCCAAGCTGAGCATTGAAGCACAGAGCAGCAGCCGTTTCTGGCCTGACAATCCTGCAGCATGGCTTCAGTAATGTGTGATTTACCATTAAGATAGGCAGGGAAGAATTGCACCATACCCCTGGTTTAAAGAAAGGCCGAAACATACAAAAGTGTCTTTTCACACACCCTGTCCACAATTTTTATCATGGGTTCTTCTCCCTGCACACACAGGAAGAGCTCTTCTGACACTGCTGCACACCTGCTTGTCTTTTCCTGTCGCTCTTCACGGCTCAAAACAGATTAAAAAAAAAGAGATAAAAATGAAGAAGCACAGAATAGCTGATTCCCGCCACTGTGGGGCTTTACCTAAGCTAACAGTTGTTGAGTTTGCTGGGTATTCATCAGCACGGGTACAGATGTCATACGCAGTCGCAGGAGGCTTTATCGCGTCATGTGCAAATTAGGCTGTGGCGGCGGGGTTAAAGTCCCTTCTTGTATTATTCAGAGTTTAGGCACTTTAACAATGCTCCCACAGGGCAACAGCTCAGCTAAGGGGAGCCAGGATAAGTCAGGAATGGAGTTGACCTTCCTCACCACATGACTCAAGATTTTAGTTACAGTGCTTGTGATTGATTCACACCAGAGATTTAAAAGGCTATTTTTTAAAAGAATTAACAGGAAGTGGTTAAATTATTCTACCACAAAGGGTAAACCTCAATTTAACATCAGTGGCTGAAAATTTAAAAGAACAAATTAGGCTGGGATCCTCGAAAAGGAAAAAGAGTCCAGGCTGTGTTTCTATTTACAGGTCAGATGGCAGCAGAGGGGGCACTGGCGTCACACACTCAAACACACAGAGAGGCCCATATGGTGTCAGAGACAGACACAGGCACCCTGTCACGGCTGTTGAGAGGCAAGGAGAGTTTGTGCCAGCGGCTGAGGGCACAGGGCTTATGTTGTGGTATCAACAGCACAAATGGAGAGACGCAGGAGAAAACATAGAGGGAAGGAATAAAGGAAAACTGAGAGCAAACTTTCAGAAAGACAAAACTGAGCGCTATTCATGTGTCTGCCTTTGCTCGAGCGCTCAGACCGCGTGTGCGTGCAAGCCAGACCAAGCCGAAGAAATGGAGAGTGCACAATTTGTGCATGCATGCGAGAGAGACGGAGAGAGAGGAAGGGCGACTCACCATGGTCCTGAAGTGAGAGCGTCTCCGTCGACAAGGTCACCAGCTCACTCGAGAATCAGATCCATGTGCGCAACCCCGCTGATAAACCTTAAAAACAAAAAAAAAATATCTGCATGAGAAACTATTGAAAATGCCTTCAAACAACTGCCCACCAGCTCAAACAGAAGAGTCGAGGCTTTCAGGCCTGAAGACGATTAGGAAGCAAACACACACGGGTTATGAAAAAGGTGGAGAGCAAACCACGAAAACCGACACAAGCTAGCAGCTCGCTCCTGCAGGAAATCACACACAATCGCTCTCACGCACACACACACAGTTAATCCTATGCAGCAAAATGATCCTGCCTCCACTCATTGAACCCCTGCTGACCCGACTGTGCCCCATTTTGCCAGCATTTTGCCTGCGAGGTAGAAACAGGGGCTGAGAGAGTGTCACCTGACTATTACCCATTCATGTAAAGAGACCATATTTGAACTTAGGAAAAAAGTGAGAGGGAGAAAGAGATCAGAGAGGACCTGTGTGCTGACCCAACAAAGGCAGCCAGCAGCCCAGGTCATCGATTGAGCTATTGATCCGTACACAGAGCCGACGGGACGTCACAGATCCGCCATACAGTTAGGCACGTCCATCAAATGGATGTCAGCAGTGGAGCAGAGGACGTTATGCTCAGCCACATCATCTTGTTTGGTGTCTAATGACTTTAAAGGGGAGATAAGGCTGGCTAAGTTGTAAATGTTTTTGTGATGCCATACCACCTGCATATTATGTTTTCAGCCAAACAACAATCCTGCAAGGCCACTGTATTAAATACTCCAGGGATTATAAGGGCCTCCTGTTGGGTTAGCATGTTTCATTCAACCGTTTTCCGAAGCGCACATCAATTTTTAGATTTACTTCTCAACTTCATGGAATTCAGCTTTGGCCACACTGCTATCAAGATCCACTTGAAGTTTGTTTACGATCTATAATCCATCACAGTGAACATTTAATTGCTTCAAAGCTTAAAGAACTCCTCCAGACCTGTTTTAAATAAAACAAAAAAGTTGTTCAAAAATCTTAAAATTACATGTTATCCTCCTGCACCATTTCAAAACATATCAATATGGAAATACTGCTCACTTCAACAGTTTAACCACTGCAGACAAGCTGTCTCTGACTTGACTGAAAGTCTGTTTTCAGTGTTTGTGTGCTGGAGGCTGCAAGTTTCCACACACACAAAATCACGCGTGTGAGCACCTCTTTTTAGTTGTGGGGACTTTTAAACCGTTTGTCAAAGCAGCATTATCATCACATGGTGCCACAGTTGCATGCAGCTTTCTTTGCTGGTGTTCCACTGAAATCTGAGGGAGGTAAACACTGTTGCGTGGGTCTGCCTCTGACCCATCAAGGGATGGACACAAGCCCCTGGGGATGTCCTCCATGGATCAGACTTGTTCCACAGCATCCTGCAGCAGCTCAATCACATTGAGATCTGCAGAGTCTGGGGTCTGGTAGGCACCTTGAGCTCTCTGTCATGCTCCCTGAAAGTTTTTTGCAGTGTGGCGAGGTGCACTGTCCCGCAATGAGGAGTGTGCTTGGTCTGCAGTGGTGTTCAGGTGTGTGGTGCGCGTCAAAGTAATGATGCGATCTGTGCTAGTCACTTCACCTTCCAGTGGTTTTAATGTTGTGGCCGTTCTGTGTAAACACATGTGGCGTGCTTTGGAAAAGCAGTATAAAGTATAAACAATGTGTAGTTATGCATGCAAATCCAGCTGAGGGCAATGTTATCGTGACACTTGAACACATGAGGCTGGAGGGCAGGGTGAGAGAGAGGGACAGGAAATGCAAATGGCCATCTAACAAATGATATGGTGGAGGGATGAAACTGGTCTGAGGGCTATCTGAGGGCAGCGAGCGCCTGAGATGATGCCAGAGAAGACCAGCGCCACGAGCTGTGTGGATAAAATGAGAAGAAGTGCAATGTTGCAAGACAAGCCACTAAATGACAAGTTCAGCTCCCACAGAGATAGTTTAAGATAACAGGACCTGTGAAACTGCAGCACACGGCCGGGCGGCAGTGGAGTGCAGGGTGGTGGTGGAAAGTCTGGTGTCATATCACATACATATTCCCTCCATACGTTTGAAGTCGAGAGAGGGCGGCTTTAATAATCATGGCTACATGGCCTTCAAAGAGAGATGAGACATGGGGAAGAGGAGTATAGAGTGAATGAGGAACTTCAAAGGGTTTCTGCGTGCACTCCCACATCCGTATACACATAGCAAACAGACACACACACGCACACACACATTGGCACGTAGACTGTACTGTATTTACATATGAATGTCTATAACCAAAGGGTTCACAGGAAAAGGAGAAAGAAGAACAACCTGCTCCACATCATACACGCTGTTAGGTAACTTTAATCACCACGAAAATACGTAAAAAGTGTGACACTTCAAGTTATCGGGACCGTTGATTTAATATCTGTGTCAGCCAAAACAGCTGCTAGTAGGTCTTTGCATTGATGTGAGCCAGGCTGCCTGCGCATCATGACCAGGTTTCTCATGCAAACGAGCATCCGATGCTTTGTCTGCTCAGCTGGCCGTTCGAGCCCCAGCTTGAAGGCAGGTTTGGCCGTGTGAGGTGAAATGTTGCATCATGTGTCAAACATCATATATTATGAGTAAAAGGAGCAGCGCAGCTTAAGATAAAAACGGACAGGCCTTGAAATTTTCCTAAAATCAATGCCAAACCAAACCGCGACTTTACCTGAACTACACCTGAAACAGATTAAATGATCACAAAGTGAAGTCTTAAACTTTGACGACTCGAGACGTTCAACATTTAATACTTTTAGAAATTAGCAATGAGCAGCTTCAGTGAGAATCTGGCAACATTTTCAACACACCCCAATATGACGTCTTTGTCAATAAACTCCACAAAGCATGAAGAGGAAAAAACACTTCCCCGATGAACTAATTTAACCATTGAGCCTGAAATCTCGGCTTGATGAGCAGTTCTACTGAGGACAGCCATGTGAAGGAGCGCTCACTTTGTCTATGGATGTACAGTTAAAACTACTGGTGCTGATGTCTCTCTCTCTCCATATGAGACACATGCCTCAAGCCAAAACAGCCTTTCATCCTCCCAAAGCCATGCATTATTGATGATCAGACCAGAGAGAGACACTGAAACACACACTGTGGTTCCCAGTGTGACGGCTGGCTGCCTCTGCGAATGTGTGTATGAACATACGTCTCTGGGTGTGTGTGTGTGTGTGTGTGTGTGTGTGTGTGTGTGTTTTTGTGACTGAACAGGTGGGCTGGATTCTTTCAGTGATTAGCTGTGTAAATTGTGAGAGAGCCAATCAAAAAGCAGATGATGACAGTAAAGCAGCCATTGGTCCGTGCTCTCTCCCATCATCATGACAACAACTCTCTGTGACCAGCTTCCATCTCCAGCGTCTCCAGCATGTGTGCTATTTGTTTCTTGTTGCACATAACAACATTTCACATGTGTGATGCCATCATTTCAAGCATTTGCTGACGCAATGCTCGTGTTTACAATGAACCCTGCGGCCTGCATCGACACATAGCAAACTTCTTCAGAGAGTTCGCTTGAATAATACTCTCATTTCTCCCACTTCAATACAAACAACAACCAGACAGACCAGTGCCTGCCAGTTAGGCAAAGTAGCGCAGGATTGCTCGGGGGCCATTTGAAGCTCTTGAAAGAATTAATTCAAGCGTCACATTTTTAATTAGCTTTTATGCTTTTTTTGTGGGAAAGAAATGGAAGGTGGAAAACATACTGCTAGTATACTTCTAGTTAAATCATAATAAGCTTATTTCAGCAAGAGAAATAAGCTCATGATAAATGCTTCTTCTTCCAACAAGAATCTTTTCTTATGTTTGAGAAATGCAGCGTAAAATATCTGTCACCTTATGGTTTTACTTTTTAAATCACGTTTCAGACAATTAAATGACACCATGAATTAAAGCTGCAGTAGGTAACTTGTATAAAAGTAATTTTTGGTCATAAACTGTCTCTATGCCCAGACAGCAGTACATGAAACATGTAATCTGTGAAAAAAAAAATCGGCTCCATTGGTCCCACCTACTGCTCCTACCTCGATTTGCAAGAATCCACTGCGCCCGACACAAAACAACCAATCAGAGCCAGAGGAGCGTCTGAGGGAGTGTCTGACATCTGTCAATCACTACTCACACACGCTGCGAACTGCCCCCTCCTTCCGCTCATGCTGCCGGCTGCCACTCAGTCAAACAGCTCTGTGAGCGGCGTCAGGAGGCTAGTGAAAGCTATGGCGGAGCAACAGCCACCTGCAAAGGAGACACTGCCCATACCGCCGCTGCCAACAACAGCATACACGGCTAAGACAACAAATAATCATAGAGCTAATATGGTGATTGTTACAGTAACGCTCTGCAGCGTGTATGATATGTTAGCGACTGTGATGTAGCGGTTTGGCAGAGTTAGCTTGTTTCCGATGCTAAGGCTAACATTACTGGTTGTTATGGCAGCCTCGCAGACGCCGCGAGGAGGAGGGGCTTGGAGGCAGGGCATGAGGGCAGCGGAGAGGGAGGGGGAGAGACGTGAACTTATGTTGGTTCAAATTTTCGGGCTCAGTCTGCTCTCTTCTCCATCTTACCTACTGCAGCTTTAATATTACAGCACAGGAAGAAGAAGAAGAAGAAGAAGAAGAAACGTTAATATTACAGCACAGGAACTGAGGCTGCAACCAACAATTATTTGTGTTTTCAAATAATCAAAAATCATTTACTAAAAAATGTCCAAAAAAATAGTGAAGATGATCATAACGAGTCCTAATCGCTTAAGCATAAAGATAATCAATTCACAATGACACAATACGACAGAAAAGCAGCCAATCAGCTCGTTTCAGAGGCTGGAACAGGTGACTGTTTGGCATTTGCTTGAAAAATGACACTGACTGATTATCAAGAATCGATTCATCTTTTCAGCACTGAATGACTCATTCCCTGCTCGTAAGAAGTAAAACTGTACTGTTGCACTGCGGAGACGTCCAGCCATGTTGCTTTCAAGACGGAATATAAGACTAGAGTTGGCAAGATATGGATTCTGCAGTGCATTGATTTTTGTCTGCAGCAGTCAAACAGAATAAGAAGTTTTTTAATTATTTGTTATTCATAAAACGATCTCTAAAGAATAATCACGATTCACTCACGTGGAAGCTGATAGTCAGGCATGCTGTTGCTAATATTCATATGTTAAGCATCAACCAATGACAAACAAACAAGGTACTCCTCTTTCACCATATTCCCACAATATTCTTCAATTGAAGAAAATAAAATGTTCCACAGAAGTCGAGAACAATCTTCAGAGAATAACAAAATAAACCTTCACTCTCTGACTGGGCTCATGGGTTTGTTGCTGAGCCTGTGGGAATGTGCGGTACATTGATGTTTCTAATGAAGAGCACTGAGCTCCATTGATCCACCGGGGATGAGAGTGAGCTGTCAAAAGCTATCAGGCAAGTCAAAGACCCACTTTCAGCTCTGTGCGGCTGAAGAGAGCGCAATGCTGCCGGGGCACGAGGAAGACAGCGAAATCTCCCAAGGCAAACGCTGCAGAGGAGAGGCTCACACGCAGACACAACTTTGATGCTTTGCAGGGTTAAAGGCGTATTTGTTCAATAAAGAAATATTACACAAATAATAATAAGGGGTTAGAGGTGTCAGACATGAGAAGAGTTTTTACCACCGGTGCCTTCAGGTCTATTTGGTTCAGCTGGTTTTCTACTTTCCTTTCATTTTGTCTTAAATTCACTGGATATGAGTCGGCAGCCTGGGCTACAACTGACGATTACTTTTATCAAAATCATTAGATGAATCTTTGGACTACAAAATGCACAAAAACACTGAGAATGTTGAGGAGAGTGTCTTCAAATAGCTTGTTTTGTCTGACCAGAAGTCCAAAACCCCAAAAATAGCGAGTTTACAATGATGAACAAACAGCAAATCTTCCCATTTGAGAAGCTGAAACCAGAGATTTTTCCACTACTTCTGCTTCACAAATGACTGAAATGATTAATTGCTTATCAAAATAGCCGCAGATGTTTCAGTCAATCCATTTCTCAGATAATTAACTGTTTAACGGCTCTAATGCAAACATTCTTGCGGCAGTTGTCAAACGTGAGTTCTGCTTCAGTCCTGTTTGACGATGATATTCATCCTCTCCTCTGATGTTTGCACTGCCGTACCTATGCATAATACAAGCTAGTGAAAGCACAAATCATTGCACAGATACTCAAAGTAAATGCAGGATTAAACTGGATTAAAACAGAGCACAGATGGGAATGTAGTTGGCGTTATTACACTGGACATTAGTTGTGACATGGGCAGCTGCTTGTATATAGACAACACAATATAGTGAGTGAATAGATGACCCGGTTTGTTCTGATTGGAGTCACATACTGAGTCAGTATCACTGTATCACCTGTATCATCAGTATCACGATGTACACTGGACGCTAACTGCATATGCATTAATATCACTTCCCTGCCAATTAGTAATATCTCTCAATATAACACAACACAATTTAACAGCACAAGAAACTGTAGCTGCTAAAATGACCATGAAGTGAAATCACCACCTCTCTAAAAGATTAATAACTCTTAAAAGTAGGATTTATTGCAGCGCTGCTGTATCAGAACACATTAGTTTCAACTAGACATACAAAATAAACTGTACGCAGTGATATTTTTGACGTATTAGAAATAAAAATGTATATGTTTTAAATATACTTTCATTCGTATTCAATTTGTTTGAGGTTCCTGAAGTGTGTCAAGTGACAGTTTGTGGTCATAAGAGTTTTTCCTGACAAAGAAATGGGGTCAAGGGGTAGAAAGGTTGAGAAATCCTCCTAAGACCAGAATTCACTGTCAGTCTAAAATGTTGACAAGGTAATGACAACTTCAGTGCCTTCGACAGACTAATGTGACCTGAACAGACAAACCGGTAAAAAAACAAATGTCCATCTGTCAGACGTGGCAGTTTGTGAAGGACCGAACTGCTTGCAGAGACTGAGTCGTGTTGTGGCTGACACCTGGTCTTTACAGTACAAAGCAGATGAGGTTTTTCTGCACTTTCTGATCTGCTACTGTATAATTTCACTCCTCAGCAGACAGCATGCATGCATGCAAGTAGACACAAATCTCGCACACTGAAAAAAGAAAACACACGACTTGCTCAAATATCCCAAAGCAGCAGAGTAATCTGACTAGTAACACACCACCATGTTAAACACTTGAGTCTCAATCTGTCCTTGACACTGCATCCACAGCAGTGAAGCACACGAGCAATTACAGAGAACTTCTAACCCCCCTGCTAATACTGCACATGGTACGGGGCACTTTTAATCAGTCAGTGTTGCAACTGGAGAATAATCTTTCAAGCCTGTGTCGTCACAGGCTGGCGAAAAGGGGAGCAAATCTCCTGCTTTGCATGGACTTAAGAAAGATTATGAAACACCAAAAATGCAATGCGTCAGTCAAAGTGTTTCCATCACAGCCTGTGGTTAACCCGTCCATGCGCCCTCTGTGAAGCATCTACGGGCTAAAAGCCTGCAGTAGCATGCAAATATTTCCGCATTAAAAGAGGTCCGTCATATGTAAAGTGTTGAGATTAGCGATTCTTATCAGTGTGACATTTCGTGACTGGGAAACAAAGATGACCAAATATGTGTTCATGGAGTCAGCGCCATTGTAGTGATGACATATGTGATGATGCATCATCGCCTCAGGGACCAGGTGCACATAAACTGAATTAAAAATAAAGAAAGTGCATTAGGTGTAAAAAAAAAAAAAAAAAAAAGTGTATGAATATGGGGAGGAACTGAACAGGAAACTCTGAAAGGTGGCTGGATGTTTAAGTGTTCAGTGCCTGTCTATAAAGGCTGGCCCTTTGTGGCAGCGGTTGTGACAGTGTAGGCGACCTGTGGTTTGACACTATGATGTGGAAATAGAAAAAGATGCTATGGAAAAAATAGACTGGTAACTGCAAAATGCATGACCTATTTGAGAAGGCAAGACCTACTGTACATTGCTTAATATTATAGTTACACCTCTGGTCTATAACTTTTTGCACAAACTTTACAGTGGATGGACTTTGATCAATGCACTGTAATTTTATCCACTGAATCCAGGCTTAATTCACTTTACCAATAAAGAATGGACAACTTACAGAAATGTACAAAATGGTAATAATTAAAGTAAAAAGAACATTAATGTCATAAAATACAATGTGACAATCTGATAAGCTGCTTCTGTCTTAACATTGAATGAGTGATTAGTTTGAGTGAGAATACGAGATTTAAACTTAAACCTGTGGCAGGTGATAAAATAACAACTTGAAAAGTAAAACCTGCATCATAATCCAGTGTCGTTTCGTGGCTCACAGTCTAAATAGTTGCAGTACTACTTATGCAAATTAAAATACCGACGGTGAATAAAAAACAGAACTTATGCAGAAAATGTTTCCAGTAATGATTTTATATTTCACAGCAGAAAAGAAGTTTTCCGACCGAACCATTCAGCAGAATTCTCATCTTTTGCACTCGAGGTACACATCACTCACCTTGCAGCGGCTCGATGACAGTTCAGTTGTTTCGGGGGTGAACAGCAGAGAGAGGAGAGCAGGAGTTGCGTTTTTTTTTCGTGGGAAGAATAAAAATATTGATGACTTCACATATTTCAGGTAACGGAAGCACGTAGATAACTCCGCCGTGCACTTTTGCAAATTAACAGTCACACACGAGCACTAAGTTGCCTGGCTCAGCCCTTGGTAACACATCATCCTGGCGCTTTAAGTTGATGACAAAAAAATAGCTTTCGCTGTGAGGGTTTGGTGGTTTAGGATTGGTTACAGTCGTCTAATATGATTTTATACACAACCAATAAGATCACTGAACCGGCGGCGTTGTGGTGCGCGCGTTTCATTACACGACTTCGCCCGGTATCTGAGGCATATCACGGGAGACGAGTCCCGCCCGGTGGTACTACAGAGGAAGAGAAAACTAGCGAATCTTGTGTATGTCTCATATGACGCCCCATGAAAAGCTTCATGGGAGATGTAGTGCATTTGATAGACAGCTTCCGTTTCTATGAATGACACAGACACCGCCCCAAAACTACAATCCCGCCATTTGTAACATGACGAGTGCCGCTTGCATCAGCGTGTGGTCGACACACACTGGCAAACTTTCTACCAGCAGCTTCTTGTCTTGTTTAAAAGTCAAGATATTGCCATTATTGAAGTAAGTCGCCAGTCCCTACATAGCGGAGTAGCTACCAACGGCCAAATGAAGCTCTTCGTCAGTGAAGGCAACCCGCATTGCTTGAAGGTGTTAGCCGCTTTAGAAGTGACTGGAGTTCAGTGTGACGTTCAGTATGTCAACCACGAAGGTAAGAAAGCATGGTTAGCTTAACGTTAGTCTGTGAGTTTAACAGCTATAAAGAACAATAACAGCTACTGTTTACTAAAAGCGGCAGTGGCAAGTCCTCATATGTGTTTTTGTCAAGTTTGAGTTGAGTTTGTGGCGTAACCGACGGTCGCAACTGTTGAATAGCTAGCTAGCTCTCGTCCTGATCAAGTGATTACTGTCTGTTACTGTCAGTCACCTGTGAATGGAGTGAACAGCCCACCAGTATCTGCATCCAGGAAGCAGCTAGAAAACTCTCTTACTGCACATCACTGCTTTGTTTGTCTTGTTTTGGTACTCATTGTACAGCTTCATGTAGCCTTTGCTCAGCAGTGCATAGCTTCAGGTGTTACTGTACCTGTACAGCAAACCTCACTATAGCTACACCTTTCATGCCTGGAACAGTCCGTATTTACTTGGGTTAGGTTACATTGTAAAGTGGCAGGGCTGTGTTATACTGACACAATCAAATGTTTTGTTAGAGCTTGTTATACGACATTTGTCACAAATCATTGTCATTGTTTTTGGACGCAGAACAAAATCTGACCTGGCATACAGTGTTAGGCTGTTATTCTTGCCAGGCTGGCCAGGCTGCACCCGACGAAATACTTGATTAGATAAGGACATGAATACTTACAAACAAAAGAGATAGATAACTGCTTATGCTCATGCTACTGTGACTCAGGGTATTTATCATTAGATGCCTTGTTTAACTAAGGTCATCTACATGCTGCTGTGCAAAGGAATTAGACTCTAAAGTCATACACCCCAGCTTCAGGCTTATGGTCTGATTGTCTCAGACATGTGAGGGAGGCTTCACTCCCAGTCCCAGATGAGTGCTAGTCCTCCTTGAGACCTGGATCACAGAGCTGAGTAATCAAGACCATCTGGCTTACAGCCACAGTGCATGACTGAAGTGGACTGTACTGAGATAATACCCCTGGATTTTGGCTATCTGTCAATTGATTCATACAAAGTCCAAAATATTGCATATTTATTAAGGCCATAATAAATAAATAACCATAATAAAAAATGAAATTGTTATTACGGCTGTATTCAATCCCAGAGCCATAATAACATATCAAATTGTATTGGCAAATGTGAAGCCAAAACATCAGTAATGGTTCAGTATCAGAATCCCCTCCTGTGGTCATCTGCCCTGAGTCCTGATAAATTCCAGATTAAGAAGATCAAATCCTTGACCTTTCACATGACCTCTGTGATCTTGATAGATCAGTCTAGTAACTTAACTGATAAGCATGGAGCCGGAGAATTTGATCAAAGGATTATCCCTGAATTATTGAAGCGTTTAACGAGTCTTGTGTTATTAGTTCTCCTTGAAGATCTCTCTCTCTAAAGACACGGGCATTAGAAAGAGGAGTTACAGTTTGAATCAACATGTTGCAACCAGGTGAAGAATCTAGTCTAGCTAGTCTATTAACGTACTCATCTGGATAATAATATTGTCAGCTGTTGTGTGTGTTTCATTTGGTGTTGTCTGAACAAGCGTACTGCTTTTTCTTTCTCCACCCCCTCTCAGAAAAAGTGGTGCCCCACCTCAGCCGTCCAGCCTTGCCAGCCCTGCTCCTGCCTAATGGACTGCACCTTTTCAGCTCCAATGCCATCTGCCGGTCAGTACATTATAGTCCTTCTTGCTTGGTCTTTTATGAATGCCATTGCCAAGTTGGCACAAATGCAAAGGCTGTTAATCACTGCCTGTAGATATCTTTTCACATGTCCAAAATGGTGAAGGGCCAGTTCAACAGTAAAATATATTTTCACTTATCTCAGTCGTCAGGTAGACGTATGGATAGCTTCGGCTCAGCTTTTAGTGCAGTGAGCCCAAAGACAAATAAAACCAAAACTATCTGCATGGCCAATGGGTAAAGGTGTCCAAAGGTACATGAGAAAATCTGTTTTTGTAATATGTATTTGTGTATTTTAACATCAGTTTCAGCTTAATTCTGGCAATGATTATGTGACAATAAAATTTTGAGGCACACTGTAACTAACTTTTTTTGTGACAGATATCTATATTTTAGATGCGTTTGTTTGGTATATATCAGAGGAAAGCAACTGTTTGACAGGACTTCCTTCTGCTTCCCGCTTTGTAACACCTTTAGGTACTTTTTTGAAGTAAGTGGACAAGACTCCAGTGAACTTTGCAATCAGTGGCTTGAATGGGAGGCCACAGACCTTCAGGTGAGCTTAACGTAAAAAGAGACTTTTTATTTTTTTGTAATCTGTTGTACAAAACACCAAACCTCTGTTGAATGAAAAGCCAGACTAAAAAAAAACATAAATCTTTGCAGCTAAATGATTAAAACTCATGCTCTCAAAAGAACAAACAGAAGACATCTATTAGTTTGCTCTGTAGGGTTTAAGGAAATGAATTGTTTAACCTCAGTCGTGCATGTTGGGTTTTCGGCTTGATTAAATGTCATTCAATCAATTCTAATTAATCTCTGCTCTGTCTTATTTGTGCAGCCTGCACTGCTACAGGCCCTTCACATGGCAGTGCTGCAGGGAAAAGGATCAGAGGTCTCCACGGTCCTCCAGGGTTCCCTAAACTACTTGGACCAAAGCTTGAGCAAGGGGAACACGCCATATTTAACTGGGGTACAGCAGAGCGTCTCCTGTTTACCTACTGCACTTCCTGTTTTTCAGTGTCCATTTAGTTGCTGTGGATAGTGCATTTAGAGGATAAAGACAAACACAGTCACTCAGACAAGGCCTTTTCCGTCTATGCTATATAATATATGATGCAGTCAAAAGTTCATGATACCTTTGTGAAAGCTCAGCTGAGCTTAGCTTAGCTGTGCTGAGCATCTCCTCTGTGCCGCATCAGGCTCCTCCGGCAACATTTCTTTTTTTTTTCTTTTCCTTTTTCAGCTGCTGATGCTGAGCTAGTGATGCATTTTTGAGTTAAAGCGATTTATCTGGGGAGGAGGTCCCTTATGTTGCAGATGTGCCTTAGTGTGGGTGGGTGAGGGGGGGGAGATCAGTTCTCTGTGCTATTTGCAGCCCCTGTGGCAACAAGTCATCTGTGTCTGTCATATATTTCATTCGTACAGAAATATGTTTTGTTCAGTCTCTTGGTGATTGGCATGGCTTGGAGGAAGATTGTGGTGAGCGCACACAGTGAGGAAGTACACATAGTCCATGTCTACTGAGATGCAAGAACACAAAACAATCATGCTGAAAATAGTCTTCCACATGGTTGTTCTGTATGTATAAAGTCAGCTGGGGTCTGGTGGATCCTTCTGCCTTGTTTAAGGGTTTCAAACTGACAAGCATTTAGGTTTTTGATGGGGTGACAGGGAAGGACATGTGGCAATTTCAGGAAGAGTGCATGTTAGTCGCTTAGAAAAGGCCGTTCATTACACTGTGCTGTGTTTCAGGAAGCCGTTTCAGTTGCTGATGTTGTTTTGTGGGCTGCGCTGTACCCCATTTTATTTGACTCTTCACTAGCATTGGGTAAGCATTATTAAACTTTAAAATTCTTTGTTGTTGAGCATGCCTAAATTTTCCATCCATTAATTGATTCTTTCTTTTTAATACCTCAACATCTTTCCCAATTTCATGTAACAAATTTCTCCTCTTTTTTGCCTTTTACTTGTCTTCTTTCTTTAGGTTATTTTCAGATAATTTATTTCCAATTTCTCGTTGTCTATGTTCAAACAGTCCTTACCACAACCCTTCGCTTTCCTTTTCAGGTGAACTCAAGTCTGTGAAGACTTGGTTTGACCGTGGGGCTGTTATGCACAGTTTCCAGTCTGCTGCTCAGAAAGTGCTGCAGGGAAAAGGCCTGGAGGGCATGAAGAGCTACATGCAGAGGCAGCCTGCCCCTCGGAGCAGCCAGCACAGAGACACAGAGCCATGCAACAGCAACCCTGCTGAGGTATCAGCCAGATCATCAGGATAACTATTAGGCTTAAAGCTTCCTTACTGAACCAAAAGCATTCGAAGGCGCTTCAGTGCCTAACTACACTTATGCTTATGCTTCAGGAAACATGTGAGGTTTCCAAGAAATTGTATTGTCTTTTTTTATTTGTATAGATTCAGGTAGTGTTGCACATGTCCTTTCCCACTGTCTGTCTTAACTTTACTGTCGCTTTTTTCCTTGGGGGGGAAAAGTAAAAACATTCAAAGGGTTGCAAGGCTTGAATTCACCTCACTTAAGCTAAGCGAGGCTCTCTTGTAAAGCAGATGCAGTCTCCGTGTGAGAGTTAACCTGGCTCTGTGCCAGGATATAGAACGTGCAGCATGTAAAGGTTACGTCACCGTTTTCTTTATCCTCTATTTCTTTCTTGTGTGAGCATGGGAGGATTTGAACAGGTGCCAATCAAATATAGCAGCAACCGTTACGGCTCCCAGTCAGAGGAAGTTGCAGAGTGTGTGTATCTCAGGTTGCTGATTGCTTTAGTTTCAGGGTTAGAGGTTAAAAGGCCAGGTGAAAGGGGTCAACAGCTGGGTGTATTTTTTGTCTTTTTGATACAATAGTTAAGCAAGAGGGCAGCCGGTTCTTTACAAGGACTGATCTGCTAGAAAGAGAAACACTTGAAAAAAAAAATCCACTTACTGTATACAGTGTGAGTCTTTTGAGTTTATGCAATTGCACTAAACACAAGACCAACTTTGTGCATATACTGCAGTACCTCTTCTTATTTTTTGCTTGTTTAACGTTCATGTTTAAATTGAACTAATTCTGATTTTCAGTTCACTGTGGCGTGTATCCAAAGCCGGCTCATTATGAATAGTTAATGGAACGGCTAGTTTTAGCCTTTCACTGCTTTCAGTGGCAATAAACTTTGTATGTGTTGATCAAAATTTCCAAGAGTTGAAAATTTGTCAAAGTATCATTTGGAATTTGTGTCTAGTATTTGTTATATTTATCTAACTGAAGTTAATAACAGCAGGATTAAACTGCAACTTTGTTTTCGTGGACATTTCTAACCTGATGATTCTTTGTATCTAAATGTTTGTTTAGGGTGAGGAAGGTGAGCGTGTGGTTTCAGAGGAGGAGATGGAGGCAGCTGTTCTCACCTGGAGTAAAGGTTTGAACACCTACCCCGTGGCTACAGAGAGACAGGATCCCGTGTGAGTAATTAAAAGTGCCGTGTCCCTCTGTGGTCACTGAACAGACACTCAGAGTGAGTTGCAGTGAATATGGATGCTGCAGTTTAGGTCATTATGTGATGTTATTAGGATAACATCACCTTGTCCTGTGGGACAGTCCCGCAATCTAAAATGTTACTCAGTGACCGTCATGTGCCGTCTCAAGAGAAACACCCTAATTTTCGAAACTCCTGAAATTTGTCAAGCGATCATTTGACAGCAGAAGAGTAGAGTCCGTTGAGCTGAGTGACGAGATAGGCAGATTAAAACCCAGATCTATTTTTTTTTCTTTCAGTTTGCCACAGGAGGACAAGCGAAACCTGCTTGTGACCAGCGCCTTGCCTTATGTCAACAACGTCCCTCACCTGGGCAACATCATTGGCTGCGTCCTCAGTGCTGACACCTTCTGCAGGTAGGATTTTGATCTTGTAACTCATTTTTTCTGTCCTCATAGGTGCCAACAAAATCCTTAAAAACCCACAATTCACCAAGTAAAATTCTCTGTTGTTCACCGTGTAACTCCCCACCGTCATCTCTCTCCATTTCTTCTCTACACCAATCTCCCTCACTTGGCATCCGTCACTGTGAGCGCCTCTCATGTCTTCCTGTACTGACTCCGTGCGTGTCCTCCTCTCAGGTACAGCCGTCTGCGAGGCTGGAACGTGCTGTTTGTGTGTGGCACAGACGAGTATGGCACAGCGACAGAGAACAAGGCCAGAGAGGAGGGTCTGACGCCGCAGCAGATCTGCGATAAGTACCACGCCATCCACTCCGCCATCTACAAGTGGTTCCAGATCGACTTCAACTTTTTTGGGAGAACCACCACCGAGAAGCAGACGGAGTAAGTGGAAGCAGCGAGGATGGTTGTAGTTGGCCTGTTTTGGAAAAATATCATCTGCTGTTATGTGAGCTTTACAAGCCTGGTCCTCTCCTGGGTTGGGGGTTCTGATACTGCGTGGCTTTGGTACGTAAAGGCACGTTTCCATGTGATTACTGTACAATTACGCAACATAGGATTACTATAATCTTGCATTAGATACTGGTGTGGTGTCTAGCCCTCTCAAGCATAAATTCTGCTTTACTTAATCTCAGATTATTGAACGTGATTGTAGAATGTAGGTTATTGCTTACGTTTCTAGGGTTTACCACGTAAGAAAAAGAAATCCTATTAGAATATATTTGTTTTGTCTTTAGTTAAACACATTGTGTCTGGAGCTGCAGCTCTCACGCATGACACCTGTCACCTATGAAATAGTCAAACACTGGTACAGCACGTGTTGACTAAGATCAGGGTTGTGTGTAAATTTAGATTTAGACAGTCCAGGAAAAAGACATCGGACGTTCTATAGTAGAATTATCCTTTAAGATATTGTTGAGGCAACTAGAGTCTGGAGGTGACACGAATTCCTTCGAAGTTACACATTGTTGCTGTAAGGAATAACTGAAAAAAATGAAGCAATGGAGTGGGTGTGACTTCTTGTCAGTGTGTGTATGGATGAGGTAAATAAATGGAAAGATGGGGTTTTGATGGATTTATCTACTTATATGTGGAAATGGGATACAAAAGAGGAGAATTTAATTCTTGAGCTTATACATTACCAAGATGAAAACTCTCGTTTGGGGGCCTTTGCTTTGATAGAGTACAACATAAAAGGCATCAAACTCCATGCACCACAACTGTGTGCTTTGAAAAATGAAAACAGCCCACAGATTAAAGACTTTCGACTGGATTCATGAAAAGTGCTTTGGATGTTAGGTCTTACATTTCAGATTTACTATCCACCACCAAAGATTACAATCAGCTTTGTTTTTCTCATCAAATCAATAACACAAACTCGCTTCCCTTCATCTTCTTTCTCTAGTGTATTGCTCTTTACCTATGATGCTGTATTGATCCATTACGTTTACATCATTTTCTAGCCAAAAGGGAAGAGCAGTATTAGAATGGGGTCAGGATTTAATGTCGTCTTACTTCCCGCATGACACAATCATCAGTGTGTTCACACACCTTTCATTCAACTGCTTCTCCTTGCATCTCAGCCACAACCCCTGATGTCTCTTTCAACCATCTTTGTCCTCTGTTTCTTCCAGGATAGCCCAGGATATTTTCTGGCGACTCCACAAGCAAGGTTTCTTGGTGGAGGACATGGTGGAGCAGCTGCGTTGTGAAAACTGCAAGCGCTTCCTCGCCGACCGCTTCGTAGAAGGCATCTGCCCCCACTGCAGCTACCCAGAAGCTCGTGGTGACCAGTGTGACAAGTGTGGGCGGCTCATCAATGCTGTGGAGCTCAGGGTGAGATGGGAGGCGTATGTTGATGATAAAGGGCATAAAGTGGACGATCATGATGAATCTATGCGGAGTACTTCCATTAATTGAAGATTAGGTAGAGCAGCAATTGCATAACGTCCATATTCTTCTTTGTTAATATACGTATGTTGAAGACAAACAATGCATCCACTTTCTACTTTTCCTTACAACATTTCTGCATCCATTTCATTTATTGACTTCCTGGACAACAAGTGTGACATGTGGGAACGTAAATATATATAAATGAGGACTATGATGGCAGCTGCACCATGTGTTAAAAATAGATCATTTACTGAAGCAGCACTACATGTATGGTCTGTTTGGGCTGCTGTGCCTCTTTTACTATATGTATTTTTCACTTTGGGACAATGACTCTAGAAACAAAGGCTTTCTCTTCTAATCAGAGACTCTGAAACTGCAACCTTTCATTTGCTGTTAGTGTAGCGTTGTTGCTGCACTGAAACTTTTGAAATTGTTTCTGCTCTCACGGAGGAAAAAATACTGCTATATATTGCAGATTCAGGTAAAAATCAGGTTAAATTTAGCTTAACCAGTGTTGATCATTGTTGATGGCTGTCCCCTCCAGGAACCCCAGTGTAAGGTCTGCAGGCAGACTCCAGTCATCCGCTCCTCCAAACATCTTTTCCTGGACCTGCCAAAGGTATGCTTTTCACACTGCACAGTAATGGCCTGACATTTTAGACGGTTCTTTTTTGGCCACAGGGATTGAGACAGAGTTGGCCTGTTTAGAAAGTAAAACATAAAGTTGAATTTAAAGTCAAACAGCTTGTGCATGGGAGTTATCCCTGTGGTACTTTTATTGTTAACACATCTTCACTCATTCCAGAGCTGTGGTTTAGAGTTAAGACATTCGCTTGTTTTGTCAGCATTTCCATTCCCCCTCCTTTCGCTCATGCAGCTTGAGACTCAGTTGGAGCAGTGGCTGGACAAGTCAACCAGCACAGGAGACTGGACAGCAAATGCCAAACAGATCACTCGCTCCTGGCTGAGAGATGGACTCAAACCTCGCTGCATTACCAGGGACCTGAAGTGGGGAACGCCAGTACCTCATCCTGACTTCCAAGAGAAGGTCTGCTGTTGTTGCCTGAGTTTTTCATCTAAAAACATTGCTGTTTGAGAGCATTTGTTTGTTTATTGTTTATTACACTGTGGAAAAGATGCAAACACCATTCCTGGTTTTTCCTCATTTATTGAAGTATAATAAAGCCCTACAGCTGAGCTAAAGCACCTGCTGAGGAGATAATGAATGTAATCACTTAATATCTAAGGTCAGGTTCCTAATTAAACATTGAAAATGACTGTGCACTTAATTGGCTGTTTCCAAATGCTGCAGTGACTGATGATACTGCAGTGCTCTCTAATAGCACTTTTCTAATTCACTGGGAGTCTCTCTTGGTCTGACATGTCTCACCATGTCAGAACACGGACGACTTCTTTTAGTACATACCTCTTAAACGTTCTCCAAACACTAATGCATAAAGAAAGTTATTAAAGTCAACATTTGTATCCAGGTCATTTTTTCATTCCTCCCAATCTTTGTGTCCTTTGTAGTGTGATTAATGCGATCCTGAATTCATTTCTGTAGCACAAAGCAATGCAAAAATTGCATCCTTCAGCACTCACGCCTCTTGATTCCTCTGTAGGTGTTCTACGTGTGGTTTGACGCCCCCATTGGTTATCTGTCCATTACCGCCAACTACACCGACAAATGGGAAAAGTGGTGGAAGAATCCTCATCAGGTAACCCACCACGACGCACATGTTGTCAGAATTTATGAGCCGAGCAGAGTGCTGATGCACGAGCTTGGCACAGATTTTGTCCTCTTTACAACACAGAATGGGTCTGATTGCTTTTTTCATTGCCCCATCTGGTCTTTTGCACTTTCCATTAGAACACAGTGTAATTCCTAGCCCCATATAACCCTCTTGTGAAACAGATGAAGACATAACCTCTTCGATTGTGAATGAATTGCACATTCAGTTGACTACCCACAGCTACAATGCACGCACAGTGTAATGTGTAGAAGGCAATACAGGCCCACTTCTAGATTCCTCCCCTCTGAGATTGAAGTCTTGGCATCATCTGTCCACGATAGATTTCTTGATTTTTGCTGTTCATGATGCTGTCATCAGCTTTACTTAGACAAGGGGAATTATTCGACACATGCTAGTTAGCTAGCTCATTCATTTACATGTGGACTTAAACTGCTACTGCTTCTTTAAAGTTCTTATAAAACGATTCAAATCCCTATAGGTAAAACAAGCTGACATATCTTCTTCACTCGCTCTGACTCATCTCATCTCCACCTAAAACCCCAGGATTGAGCTCCTGTAATGTGTGTGTGATGGCCTGTATTTGCGCACACAGAGAGGTGGGGGTCGGGGAGAGCTGATAAGACCTCTTTGAACCGGATGATCTCACGATGATCTAATATGATGTCATCCTAACGGTGCAGTGTTGTGTCTCTGCCATCAGGTGGAGCTGTACAACTTCATGGCCAAAGACAATGTGCCATTCCACAGTGTGGTGTTTCCCTGCTCTCTACTGGGAACTCAGGACAACTACACTCTGGTCAGCCACCTCATTGCCACTGGTAAGACTGACTGATTGACTGGTTGATTAATTATTTATATGTAATATTATTAAATTAACTGCCATTAAAATGCTTTTACAAATACTGTAATGGCACATTCACTCTTTGGCAGTTATGCAACGCAGACACTGTGATCGATCACATTCATTCTGGCAATTAAGACAGCTTTGACAGTAACTCCTCATGCTGTAACTCCCCCACAGAGTATCTGAATTACGAGGACACTAAGTTCTCCAAGAGCCGAGGCGTGGGTGTGTTTGGAGACATGGCCAAGGACACGGGCATCCCATCTGATGTGTGGCGGTTCTACCTCCTGTATGTGCGTCCAGAGGGACAGGATTCAGCCTTCTCCTGGGCTGACATGGCTGTGAAAAACAACTCTGAGCTGCTCAACAACTTGGGCAACTTCATCAACAGGTTGGTAGACTTCAGATTTCCATGACCCTACCAAGGTGACCTGCACCAGTTTTCTCATGATACCTGTTCCCCACCATCTGACTTTGTGTTACACGTTGTTTTTCTACTTTAATAGTTTTGATCAGTTGAGCTCAGTCACCAGCACCACCACAAATACTAAAAATGGGGCAATCCAACTCAAGTTGTCCACATTTTAGTACATAATAAGTTTCACTCAAAAAGTAAACACACAGCAAAACTGTCATCCAGTCCAATTAACAACTAAGTTTTCGCATTGTTGTACTCGTTGAAAAAAAAGTCTGTTAGAGCAGTAACTATTACAAGAGGCTCACCCTAGTTTTCTAAATTTGTTTGGGATGGCGTAATTTAGCCCCAATTACATCGCCTCAAATGATTTTTAAAAGATCGGGGTTAAATCCCACATCAAAGATTTTTCTCCGCAGCTTTTTTCCAAAGTACCTTGATCTTCAAAATTGGTCTCGGGCAGCAACGTTAATGCCTAATTGGCTCAAAAATATCTTGTAGATTGCATCCAGCCTAAGGTGTTGGAGGTGGAAAGTATTCTGCTTCAGAAAAGAAATTCTGTCCTTGCCTGGATCCAGTTGCTAAATCACTGCATCATTAGCGACACTGTGTCCATCTTACGCAGCTTTTTCAAATTCATAACTGATTCGGGGCGGTGATGCTCCAGCTAATTGCTGTTCAGTTGAAACGTTGACTCTTGAGAATTTCACAAATAATCAGCTTGACAAACAGAAATGGGTAAATCCCTTCTTAATATTTACCAGCAGCATATATTACTGTATTGATTCGGATGATTCAGTTATTATAACAATGAGAATATAGTTCTTTATTTTCCCAGGATGAAAAAAACCCTCAGGGCTCATCAGTTTGACTAATTGAAAGACTTAAACAAATTAAGCATGCAGGTCACACAAAGTTCATGCTCACACATCAGAGTCACAGTTCATTGTAAATGTGACGGTTACGTCAAAGCGTTTTGGTTTGGCAGACCCTACACAGCAGCTGAGTGATGTGTAGAATATAGAACGGTCTGTTGCATCAGACGTGACAGAGACCCTCTCACTATGAACGTTCCCCCGATGTACACATCATTTAAACGCTTCCATGCACAGCTACAGCACAGAGGCTCAATGCAGCACACTGTTGTTAGTTTACGCTAGCAGAGCACTGTATTACATCTGGAAACAAAATCTATAATTTATAAACAATTAGCAAGTCAAACAATGTGCCCCTCTCTCATTATGCTCCCTCTCTTTCACGGTTTTTCTCTCACTGCCTTTCTCTCCACATTTTTTCCTGACCCCCGTTTTTTTTTTTTTTTTTTTCCCTTATCCGTCTCATTAAAACCCCCATCTCGCTCTCTCCTCCAGAGCTGGCATGTTTGTCACCAAGTTCTTTGAGGGCTGTGTGCCTGCGATGGAGCTACAACAGGAAGATAAGAAGCTCCTGGCTCTGGTGGGCTGGGAGCTGCAGCAGTACATCCAGCTCTTGGACAAAGTCAAGTAAGACTGTTCACACACCTGTCAAAAGGCTGATGATGGACAGAAATATAGCGATTTAATTCAAATGACTGTTAAGAAGTAAAATTCTTTGATTAGTGCAATTCAGGGATTTCAAATGATTAAATTTAATAATGTACATGTAAATCCTCAGTGCAGTTGCTACTCGTAGATTGGCAGTTGTCATCTTGAGATGCATCTGGACACAGATATAATGGCTTGTGGTCATTCAGTTGTGGTCTGCCACAATCAAATTTTCTCTCAAATGTTTCCACCAGAATCCGTGATGCTCTGAAACACATCCTCAACATCTCTCGCCATGGCAACCAGTACATTCAGGTCAATGAACCATGGAAGAAGATCAAGGGAGAAGACACAGAAAGGTGAGGTGGCCTTGACCAGCTTAACAATCTGTACCTCTGTAGTTTAACGCAAGGGAGGTGGATCTGTGTAGAACTCTGCATTGTGAGATGAACCAGAACATTTAAATCCATGATGCGACTGACCGAGCTGTTTCTCCCGTTCAGGCAGCGTGCGGGCACAGTGACCGGTGTGTCTGTGAATATCGCCTGCTTGCTCTCAGTGATGCTGATGCCGTACATGCCAACGGTCAGCCAAACCATCAGGGATCAACTCAACGCCCCTCAGTCTTGCGTCAACGCCATGTTGCAAGGCACTGGCACCTTTGTGTGCGCCCTGAGTGCCGGCCACCGCATCGGCACTGTGAGTACAACCTGAGAAAGTACACACACAGTTCACACGTGTGCAGACATACAAACCTGTGGAGCCTCCTGTGTGTTGATGCCGGGTGATACAATGAGGATGCAACAGTCTGTCGATATTTCAGTGCTCTGAAGGACATTGTAGTCGTGTTGGCACTCACACACACACACACACACACACACTCACACACACACACACTTAAGAATAATAGCCTAGACGGTGTTTCGCGGCTTCAGCCTTTCGAACAACAAGTTTCTCTCAGGCCACTTGTCCCTTCAGGCCTAATTGTGGTGACCTGTGTCTGCAGCAGCCTGCCAACGCCGCATTCAGTCTCCAAGGCTATCATGATTCGTGGCTGTGGTCTCCGGGCAAGGAGCAGCAGACAACACTATTCTAATGTCGCACTCATGCACCATACACAACGCTCATGTGCACGCAACTTCGCTGACAAATCACGCCTTTTGTCATTACTGTGTTGGTGCATTGAAGAGTGGCAATCATGATCGAAACTGTGCAAATTTCTCATCCAGTTATCTACTTACTTACTTGCATAATCCTCTTTGTTCAAAGACGAGCACAGAGCCTCCAGGTTAAATCTTCCAGCTACACTGGCCTTGGGCTGGATCCACAATTGCAAGCTTTATAAATATTCTTGAATATGTTTTTATGAATTTCTACCTTTTGTTCCCTTTGTCAACCCGTTTTATTCCCAGGTCAGTCCGTTGTTCCAGAAACTGGAGGCGGACCAGATTGAAGCTTTGAAGAAGAAATTTGGCGGACAGCAGGTATTTGATGTTTATGATGCCTAATGGTGTGTGCATTAGTTCAGTCAGGTCTTGTGGTAATATAGGTTGACTATTTATGAATAATGAAGTGAGAAAGAATTGATCATGCATAGCCGTTCACAGGCCGTCTCTCAGACTGCTGTCATGAATAAGAATTTGTACTTAAGACTGTCTTTTAAAACATGATGCAGAGCAAACACACTGTTTAAATTATGCATTAAGCATCCATCATATACAGTAGATAAAAATAATCCCTCTCTAAACCTTCTTCTCAATCGCCTGCTTCTAGCCTGAAGACGAACCACCTAACAAAAAGGTATTGAGCGGTGTTTGCGTGTGAAGAGTCGCACCGTTGTGTCAATGTTGATTAGCGCACGCCTTCACTAACACGAGCACCTCATCTAATGTTTTTAATTTTGACTCATCCCCGTGTGTCCGGTGTGATTCACTGTCCATTCACACTTCCTGACTCATAAAATCCCATCGACGTTTTGAGTGATGAGTGTTATTGTCTGAAATGAAGTAATCTCTAGAAATAATAACCTTCAAAACGCCTCAAATTCAGACATTGTCATCTCTGTTTCCTCCCTCAGACGACGGCTCAGAGCGCTGCCAGCGCTCAGCCTGCCGCTGTGCCAGCTCCTGCTGCTGCTGCTGAGGTGGCGACGGTGAACGAGGTGGACCCGGAGAAAGCCAAGCAGCTCACACAGGCTGTGGCTGAGCAGGTGAGGTCGCTGCCTAGTGGCAACGCAATGTTGAGCTACCATCCGTAAACCCAGTTCTTACATTTTTGGACATGTTGGAATCAAGCATCCGATTTGGATGGATTTTGTTTTTCAGTAAGATCATTTTAACTGCTTTATTTTGTCTGTAGCATAGTCCTCTTATAACAGCAATAACAAAACGGATGTCGCATTTCGTAAGGAATGAAAACGATCTCCAAAAATTAAATCACGCACGCAGCAAAGTGCCGGCCGCTAAAATAAAAGACGCCTAATTTTAAAAGCTACAATTAAATAGTATCTCTGTTTGAAAATTATCAGGCACTCGATTAATTCATCAAATTTGTTTTATCTGCAAATTTAATTTTTTGAATTTTACGTTATACTTGGTACTATAAGTGCGCGGTTACATTTTTTTAATTTTCAGTATTTCCAAGCTCAGACAGATGCGTATTTTAAAAAAAAAAAAAAAATCTGAAATTGCCGCTTTAGTAAATTGCGTACTATTTGATAAGAAAGCTGCCATCCGCTATCTGACCGTATAAGCTGAAGTGTTTAATCAAAGACAAATGCGAGCGTGAGAAATCTATTAAAACCTGTCGTTTTATCTCTCACAGGGGGAGAAGGTGCGAGCCCTCAAAGCCCAGAAGGCGGAGAAGGCCGTGATCACAGCAGAGGTCTCCATACTGCTGGACCTGAAGAAACAGCTGGCTCTGGCTGAGGGGAAGAGCCCTGAGCCTGCACCTCAGAAGGGCAAGAAGAAGTGAGACAGACAAAAAGTGAAAGCAAAATGATGGAGGTTTGTAAGAGGGAGGGAAGAGTAGAATGGTTTGAGGTATGATAGTGGAGAATGGGAACAAGATGTACACTAAGAGAGATGAGGGTATTAGCTTAAGGCAAAGCCGTGACAGGATCTAAGACAATGTGGTATTGGCACTGAGGACTAATGAAATGCTGGATAGGCCGACGGGGAAACGAAAACACACAAAGAGAGAGTCAAATGAATACAGCTACAGAATGGAGGGATTTTTCCAAATCCCTACACCAAAAGAAACTGATTTTATACTCTCCCTGTGATAAAGTCGGCATACGATATTAGCGTTGGAAGGTGTGTTGCATTTAAAGATGTTTTTTTTTATATCCTCTGAAAAATTGTGTTGCCATTTGCTGCAAATATCTCTTTTAGAGCCTCAAAATTAAGTGATTAAGTTCAGCTAAAAATTGTTCTCTTCCCCTCTCCCTCTCTCAGTTACCTCTGGTTTACACCATTTTATACAAAACAAATCAATAAAAAATCATTCATACACAGATCATTAAAAAGGAAAACCAATAAACATTACAATGACACGAAAAGTTGGCACATTTTTTTTCTTTTATTGCAAATTTGGGATTACAATGAAGGATAAAATAAACGGTTAGGTAAAATACATGTATTTGATGCCATCAGTGATAAAAGCCATGCATATTATTCTACGATTAACAATTTATGTGACTACAATGAGAAAAGAAAAGTGGATATGTTGGTATTTTACAGTACAAGCCATTACAGTACAATTGTGAATATATATTACAGTGGTATATAAAAATAGTAAATCAGGGTAGAACAAGTTGTGGTAATTCTACCACAAATCCCCATATTGATAGAAAAGGTCAGCTTAGAAAGTATAGCCGGGTCCTACTTACTTTATCTAAATACACATACACACAAGCCATGAGTTATAAAAAAGTAAGAAAGGGTATGAATTCTCTCCCAAAAAACTCATTCTCTCATACTCACACTGCACAGGGCACTTTCAAACTTTTCCTGAGCTCCTAAACTCTCCACAAATTGGGGCAAATAATCTCTGCTAGCCGGATTGCAGCCCTTACCGAAGGAGTTACAATTATTGCAAAATGGTGGGAAGGGATGACAAAGAAATGCACTCTCTGAATTAATTTCCTTTCTGTCCAACATACAAATCATCAAATGCTCCTAACTGTTATTTCTGCCATCCTATTTGGTGGAACTTAAGAGTTAGGCATCCTTTAAAATGACAAACATTCATCAAATCCACTGCATCGTTTGCACTTAGAGCTGTCTGTTCTTCCCTTTCCTTTATACATGCTGTGTCTTTTTATCTGCCGCAATGCTGTTGCAGCCCCTTCTCTCTGTGCCTTTTCTTGTCTTGACTTTCATCACTTTCCTGCTTCTTGCCATCTTAAGCTCTCGGGCTTTTCCAAAAAACCTTCTTGCTTATGAAATATCTTTGGTTTCCATCTGTCTCAGAGGCATTTCATGACCACCTTGTTACACCTTTCCCCACCACTGCTTATTTCAATTCTGCAGGACCTGTCATCTTTAATTCCTGTCTTTCATTTTTTCCCCTCATTTCCTGGTGTTGACTAATCTCTCTATCAGGGCTCTACGTGTCCTCTGCACCTCCTCTCCCAGCCTTTCAATCTCTGCTTTCAAACGCTCATTCTGCTCCGTCAGCTCCTGTACCTTCCTCTCGTTCTCCTGCTCTCTTTCTTTGCGACTCTTTTTGGCAGATGAGTAGGATGAGGATGTGCGTTGCGTGGAAGAGGTGAAGGAGGACAAGGCACCGTTGGCCCTCTCGCTGGTGGTCCTCTTGCGTTTTCCCAGCCGGGAGGACGGGTAGACAGAGGGGGAAGAGACAGGTGAGGAGGGAGAAGAACAATTTTGCGATGGTGACTGGGAGGCTGAGGAGGAGCAGGATGGAGAATCGGGGACACAGGGCAGTTCCTCCTCGCTGGCTGATGGAGATGCAGGATGGCCGTTAGCAGCCTGGTGGTGTTGATGATGGTGGTAGTAATAGCCGCCGCTGATCACCGCTCCGCTCGGATCCACCATTCCCACTCCTCCTTCACTCAGCAACTCGAAGAACTCAGGAGGCAGCAGATCACTGCCGCCTCCTGCCGAGCTCTCTCCACTTCTGCCACTCTCAGCCTCCGCCCGACGCTCTTCTGCAACAGCTGGACTCATGCAGGAGGAGGAGGAAGATGAGGAGGATGATGATGAGGTGTGATGCAGAGGCTGGGTGTTGTGGATCTCCTCTGTTGCCCTCTGAACACCCTCGCCCCACGTCTGGCTTCCGTCCGTCAGCCACGTCAGAGAACAACTCTCCAGAACATCCAGAAACTCTGGCTCCTTCTACAAACACAACACGGAAATGTCAACGCCCGCCAACACATATAAAGTATCACAGCAGAAATACACTTCACATCACTATTTGTGTGGATGGATTTTTTTTCATGAAACATTTAACAAATCTACAAAAAAGAAATATTAACGAAAACACAACCCGCTGAAAACACTCACACTCATCGTGGGTGTGATAGCTATTTCGCTCTTCAAGCTACTGACCTCGGTACATGTGGGGGCACGTGCCAGTTTTGCCCCTCCCGTGTCGGAGCCCAGAATATCCTGCAGGTCCTCATACCACGCCTCCAACTCTGCACCACACAACGGCCCCACGCCAGGGGGGTACGGCGGGGGCAGGTGTAGCCACTCGGCAGTCATCTCGCCAATCAGTCGCAACTCACAGATACTCGGCCACACGGTTCACACTGGACCTGAGAGGGTGGGGTGTCCGCCACACACAGGAGGGTTGGGAAAACAAGAAAGATAAAGGGAAAAAATGCAGAGCAGCAGCACGTTAGATGACTGACACATCACAAAAAGTCGTTCGTGTTTTATCTCCATCGTTCCGCAACTGGTTGAGTTGTGGTTTGTAGGTGTGCAGGGATAAAAGATGGCCTGTATCATTACTGAGAAGTCGTTATCTGTAGAATTAATCACATGGAGATAAAGAAAACTAGACCAAAGTACACCATATTGTGTAATCAACTTAACTGTGAAATGGAATAACAGTGACACTAAGTGAGGAAATGTCTGTACTGCACTAAAACTGCTGAAATGATGAATTTGAAGGTTCAAAATATGTATGAGACATTTCGATAACTCCACTTCAATGCAAAGTTAATCTTAAAATAAACGGATTCATTCAAAATCAACGTTGCATGCAGCATTCAGAACGTCTAATATGAGAAGATCAATTTACCTTTAGAAAGTCTCTGTTAATCAAGTCTGCAAATTTGTTGGAGATAGATTGTCCCAACAATTCTGAAAGAAAAAAAAGGATTTGATAGGTTAGTCTTAAATGATGTGGAAAATGTCTCTTCTGAGGGCTGAAATTTGCTGAGATTTCAGAACTGAAGTGATGATTTGCACAAATACAGAGCAAGAGAACAAAGGGTGCTTTTCAATGAAAATGTAAGGGCTGCTTCAGAAAATTCAGAAAAATCAAAATAACGATCAAACCAAATAAATTGTCAATAATTGATTAAATGATCAACAGTGATGAAGAAAATAAAATCCCAGTCACTTAATTCTTGTAAACAAAGACCAAAATGTTCTCCACTGCGCCCCCTGCTTTCTACGGTCCTCAACACACGTTGGGTTTGATAAACAAGTGGTTAAAAACGACCAGTTAATCCTCATATTGATCTTTCTTGGCCTGACAGTCAGGTCTGTTATTTTTATTAACTGCTTAAATCTGTAAAAATCCAAAATTACTGCACAAAAGCAATCAAAAATAGTATGATGATTGTAGAGAAAGCTTGTAGCTGAATAATTTCCTATTAACAGAAATTTCAGCTTTTGCTCCATTGATGTCAAAAATAGGAAAATAAAATGTAAATATTCCTACATAAATGTAACGTTGGCAGGGCTGTGAATTACTTAATTACAAAAATGATAAAGAATAAATAAATGCTCTTTAACTTGAAGCCAAACGTTAAAGTCCCCGTGGTAGCGCCATTACACAGGCATTAAAACTTTGGTTCAGTTAAATACAGCGTACCAATTATTATTTTATTGTACCAATATTTATTATTCACAGTGTAAATGATTTCGTCTTTAGTTGGGCGACATGTCCACTGTGAGCCAAGACAATTACGTCATGGAAATTCAAGTCCAGCAGGAGGAATGGGCGAAACAAAAGGAAATGTAGAGAGAGGAGCAGAGTGTGTCGGGAGAGAAACGACCAAACATTAAGAACATCCATTCATTCAGCGCTAAACATTTTCTTTAAACGTGTTCGTCCAGAGTGCGAAAAACACGCACAGCTGTCAAAAATAAAAGCCGTGAACAGCCCCACCACTGACTGTCAGACGTCACGCGGAGGAGGCTCGTGGCTGTCATACAGTTCAAATGACATGACACCTCAGAAATATCCAACTATTGGATTTAGCAGCTACAAAATTCACGAAATTATTTTTGAAACGTTTCGCACGCTCCTGCCGAAACCCCCAAACTTCCAAGCCTCAAGTCCGTATGAGCTCGACAACTTGTCAAACGCAGCAGACGACACATGAAAACAACTAGATGTACAGTGTGATTGATTAAGACAACTGCTCTTCTAAATATGGCACTGGGACATCTGCCAAAAACCTGAATTATTTCTTCTTTCCAGGACACCAGACCACTTCAAGAGTGCGTTAAGTAGCCGTTACTCCCCGAAAGACTGAAAAACATCGACCAACTACTCACTAAAACTACCGACAAGAAGCTCCACTTACCCTTTTTCTTCTATTCGCTCGCCTTCTCGACTGTCTTGAACTCGAATGTGGATATTTTAGTAAAAATTGGTGATTGCTCATGTTAACCATTGTTCAGTCTTGACGGCTGAATGTGATTTTTCGGAAACTCCCGGCGGTGTTTATATGGAGGGAGAGGCCAACCGAACTATGCATGGGAAGGTAGTTTCATCACAATCTAACAGGGACGAGAGTGGCTGGCGTTTCAGCTGTCCAGTCAGCGGAGCGGAGTTAAGATCTTCTCCTTGGCGACATCCAATAGAGTGACCTGAAATCAGCGCTGAGGCGGGGCTTGAGGTCGTCTCGGCTGGTTGTTCTCTCTCAAGCCCGTATAGTTTGTACGAGCAGCAATTGTGATGCAGTCATAAGACGGCCAGGACGAATTTGGGGCGTATGGGAGTCACATGAAAGGAATGATGCAATGCTTGGCAACCAATTTCTAGCTGGGGATAACACCAGCAGAATCAGAACATGTTTTATTAAACAGTGTTGGCTCTAACTAAAATCTAAAAATATACATATATGCATGGATATCTAATGTCGAAGAATTGTTTGTTTCCGGAACACAAAAGCTGAATCGGTTTTCTCACGAATTGTTTTATCGCAGTAGGGAAAAAATGTCCGTTACGTGTCAACTGAGCGTTTATTGCTGATGTTTTCACTCACTGTTCTACTATCTGCTTGTTTTCACCTGACTTTTGACTGCAGGTGCGAGTCTAAAGTTTGTCGGTGCCACTGACATCACACACACCCCCTTCGCTCCAAAATCCACGAGGAAGAAAAAAAAAACCTGGTCCTCCCCTTGAGAGACACTTTCCTAACGGACCGCAGTCACTCTGGAGACAGATGTCTTTTATTTGCCAGGTATTTGTGATATGCCACAGTCCGGACGTTAAGCACACATGTCCAGCGGTGTCATATTCTCATTCATTTCATACCGCGCGCTCTGTCGCAGCTCCGCGAGATATCAAAACACACGGCGGCCGGCGGAGCGTCTGTGGCGCGAGCTGCTGCTGGGTGTGAACCAACAGCAGACTGTCCCCCTTCTCACTGTCCGCTCATATTTTCAGCTGTTAGTGATGGAATTCAGCAGAATTCTTCATCAGTACGTGATTAAAAACTTTTATTAGACGTTGATGCACCTGATAAGTGTCTAATCGTTGTTACTTTATTGATTATTTCTGATTTATTTGGCTATTTTTAATATGAATGACCATAATGCAAGGTTGATTTTCACTAGAGTAATATAGGCTGATACATCACACCCAAACAATACTTTCATGCGAATGTTGTGCTAGATTATAGCTGATAGTAACGCCTAAAAAAAAAACAAAAAAACACTGAGCAACGCAGACACCCTATGCAATGTAGTGTTTATAACAGATATATGGATATACAAAATGTAGGTCTCCATTTAAATGTTCCACCATTGTGTGATTCCCACTTACAGACCAACTTTAGTCCCTATGGTGTACATTTACATATAAATAGCCTATGAGAAGCTATATGATGGCTTTGTGATACCACAGGCGCGATGAAGTGACTGATTTGTTTATTGTTTTATACAGAAAAGAACCACTCATGGGTCACTATCGAAATGTTAGTTGTTCCGTGTAAGAAGTGGCACTCATTGACTCACCTCAGTCCATTTACTGTCACATTTACAGATATAAATATCCTATGAGAGGTGATATTGTCAATATAAAGTCACTATTCAGACGAGCATTTCAGCTATGTGGCACCATAGATTTGATAAAGTCAACTCAACACTGAGTTAAGACTCACACACTAAAACTGCTTTATAAAAATGAAATGATATAATATGAGATCAACACCACGCGGTTCAACAAGGTCACCATAGCAAGGAGGCGCTCACACACTGGTGGACGGTGACCATTCATAAGGTGGACAACAACAACAACAACAACAACAACAATAACAACAACAACAAAAGTGACGGCGAAATAAAAGCCCGTTTCATCATGCTGCGCTCTTGACGCGGGCTCCTCGCCCCGCTCCTGACACTTTGTGTCCTAATCCCAAACTCAGCACACACAAACTGTTTTCCATGCACGGCTCAACGTGCGCAGCCCCATAGCAACAGCGCCAAGCAGCGAATAGAAAGCTCAAATACTGTCTCTAGGACCCGGGTTAAAGCCTGCAGGAAGCACCGTGAACACGTCACGGCTTGAGTGGCTGTTGCTGAGTAGTTCAGCATACTTTCTCTGCACCCCCCTCCCTCCCTCTCCGCCCGGCCGTCTGTTTATTTTGTCAGTCCCGTCGTCTGTGTTGTATTCATTATAAAACACTGTTTACGACCCCAGATCCAGGCTGCCTCCTTTTCCCTGTTTCAACACAGTCTGGCGATGACGACCCCTGTTTTAGGTCGATTTGTCGTCTTTTATTGTTATTCTAATGAAAAAAAGTAAGTATGAAATAAAGATGCTGTACGTTATAGATGAGATCTACTGTTTATCCTCTGTTTTTCTGTTGTTTTCATCACGCAGCTGAGTGTAAACAAGCGCTCATCCTGTCAACTGTCTGGTCATGTGGATCAGCTTACTGATGTTTTTTGGAAACATCACTTGTAGAGCTGCAACCATTAATCAAGTAACTGTCAGCTATTAAATCAACAAACGTCAACTATTTTAATATTTGAGTAATTTTTTAAAAGAAAAAAAAAAGTCAAAATCTCTGATTCCAGCTTCTTTATTGTGAATATTTTCTGGTTTCTTTCCTCCTCCGTGAACGCAAAACTGAACATCTTTGGGTGGTGGACAAAACGAGACATTAGAGGAGGTCGTCTTAAGCTCTGGGAAACACCGATCGACCTTTTTCACCATTTTCTGACATTTTATTGACCAGACAACTGGTCGATTAATTGAGAAATAATGGACAGATTATTTGACAATGAGAATAATTGTTATTTCCAGCCCTAATCAGCTGCCACAACGTTGCTGTAATGTTTTACCTGCTGTAGCTTAATGGTCATAACTAACTGAATATAATTCTTTTGTTATTTAATATTTTTCAGAAGACCTTCATGCTGTAATTCCTCCACATCTGCCACATATTACATCACACATTTTTAAACAGGCAAAACAAGAAAATCCAGTTATAACTTTGCCCGAGTGTAATAATGTGACAAGTGAAGCCAAAATTTACAATAATAATGATAAAAACTGATCTGATTTCTTCTAAATATGGTGTTCAAGTGTGGACGGAGGGCTGTATTCATCTTATTTATTTATTTTCTTATGTATTTATTGCCCTTTGTCATGCTACCACTCTGATAACCAACATTCAACAATGCAAGACACAAAGAAGAAAACATTGACACTGGTGGTTGTTAAAGTTTTAACTTATTTTTTCTCCCCAGAAATCAGATTTGGGTTCTCACTTCTTTTGTTTTACAGGCACAAAGTGTCTGGGGAATTTCCAGCCACCACACTCCCTTCTCTCTGTCCTTTGCCCTTGGTCAAAGCTCCACACCCAGTTCCCCCTGTCACACACACACACAAACACACACAAACACACACACACACACACACACACACACACACACACACACACACACACCAGCTGTCGGAATCCTTCCCCTCTCTGAACTGAGACCACTGATACAGCTGTTAACATGTACTGGTGATACGGTAAATCCTTTTTTTCTCTCTTGGCTTGCCCTTTCTCGTTGTTTGTTTGTTTGTTTCCACTCTTCTTCTGGGTCCCAGACAACCAGCAGAAAGACCCTCGTCACCTTATCACGAAGTCTGGCCCGCTGATGGGGACTGGGACAGAAAGATTCAGATAAATCTCCGGTTGTGTGAGCAATGAAACGTCAGCTTGATACACGTGTGAGATTCTAAGGCGATATAAATGGGATATTTTGCCCCAAATTATTACTACTGGTGCTTTGTCTTTAAGCTTTAGGTCCCCATTGATACAACATTCATCTCTTTTGCCGATGGCCGTCTCAGCTGAGGCCAATATTGCAATTCTCTATTGTCTGATGATGCCCATTAATCAACTCATTAGCATTTTATTTCCTCATCCATCATCTCCTTTACAAGGAAGATGTCCTGCATCCACATGCAGCAGGGAACTATCCCCATTCCCTCAGAGTTAAGGCATTATTTCAGGTTTATTTTCCACAGTGTTCAAGTTATCCACTCAATCCCGTCCTGCCCCGTCCAGATTTAACAGCTAAATGTCACGTCCACTTGTTGAGATTTCTGTGTTTGGAGCTTCAGGACGACTTTGCAGACAATCTTGTTAGTCAGTTAAAACCCTGTTTACCTCTCAGCCTCACCTCTCTTTACCCAACCGTCTGCGTCGTCTTCTCTTTTTTCTTCCACTCGCTACAAGCCCCATTCTGCCCCACGACAGCATCCATCCTATTTCACTCTGCTTACCTCCGCCCGCTTCATCTGCCCTCCTCTCTGTTTCACCACAGGCTCCTCACCTGTCCAGAGCCATTCAGGGAAATTTGACAAACTGATGCAGAGGCCCTTGTGTGATTAGCTTTCTCTTCTCTTCTCTTCTCCGTATTTTTGCTTTCTGATGTCAGATGTTCTTCCTCTACTTTTCCCTGCTTCCAAATTAGTGTTATCCATAGAAATCAGAAAAGCTTTATTGTCAGGTACGATTTAACACATACGAGGAATTTGCTATGGTGAGGTTGGTGCATGACACCATAGCTCTGCAGTAAAGGTAATACACTGAAATTTTATTAAATATAATCTTACGTGACATTATAATTAATCTTTAGTCAATTTTCACAATCTTAAAATTGCTCCAAATAGTCAAATTTTCTTGATCTTGATTTCATTGTCTCAAAAAATCTCAGTACAGTACAGAACAGACAGCCTTGATTTCTTCATTTCCTGACAAATGTGTCAAGGATGAGACATAAGAAAAAAGGCAAAGGCATAAAAACAAGCCAAAGCAAGAGACTGTAAGGCATTAAACTTTAAAAGCCTGTCTGAACAGGTGCGTATACTGGCAGCGAGACACACACTCCGGGCTCTTACTCCATCATTTTCTTCCTCTCCTCTTAGTTTCCCCGATCTCAGCACCAGAAACAGAGATTTTGGAGCAATTGGTGATCCCTACCGCCTCCTCTGTGTTCAGCTGCTCTGTGCTGCCCGAAGACTTCAATATGTACTTTGTCCAGTAGAGGAAAGGTTGGTGTGGGCTACTGACATATATAAGTAGCTGTAATTTCACTGTAGAGTCAAGAATGACTGGAGATTGAATGTCATTTACGGTACAAAAAACCCTGTTTGGTTTTATACCCCGCTGCTAAAATCGTCTGTTTTTCCAAATGGGCTTCTGTTTATCATTCATTCATCATCCTTCTACTCTCATTCATATTCAGGGCCACATGGAGAGCTATAGTCTGAAATAAAACCGTTATGCTTGTTCGCGTGGACAGCCTGGGCTGACCTCTTGGTAATCTTCAGTTTGTAATTGTGCATAAACGCGTCTTAACATACGGGGCCAGGCTGGCCCAATCTAGCGCACCCAAAATAGAAGGACAAATGCAGTATAACATGATATACAGTACATGGTATGTCTCTGTGCTCATCTGGGGCATTCCCTTCTAAGTTGGAGCTCTGGATCGAATTCCCAGCAACTCACACTTGATATGTCCTGTCCAAGCAGGCCAGTGTTGAAGTCCCCCCTCATGTAGGGGACACAGAGAGCTGCTCAGCACTTAATCTTCTCTGAAACAGTAAGAAAAATGTGATACAGGCGACAAGATGCAGCTGGAAAACTCAGCTAAAGGAGAAATCTGCAGACAAATTAGCCACAAGCGCACATGTCCAAAAGGCTTTTATGTAACTGACCTCTGGACTACAGTGCAGTGTGTCTGGATGACTCATCAGAAACACCTGATCGTTACCTGCCTGCCTTTGTCCCCAATGCCATCAGCTGACATCAAACATGAGCAAGATGAGCACTTTGTTTTGATAGACCTGCTAATGCCAGAAGGATTCGAGGTTGACCTCTCAGGGAAATTCATGGAGTGTCTTGCGTTAATTTACTCTGTGAACGCCAAAGACTAGCTGTCCTTGGTGTCTCTCACTCTGCTGTAAGTCTTCATTCACTGTCAAGTAGAAAAGCGGTTGTGTTCACAGTAGGAAAAGAACATTTGCGGTTTAATCCTTCAGGACAGTGGTCTTATCAAGAATCGGTAGCCGACGTGAACCGGGGACGTTGGCCCTTAATCTCTTGTTTACCTCAAGTTTTTAAACTCTTCCTATTTAAAATCCAGTTGGTCAAGAATATCAAGTCACTCGTCTTTTAGGGATAACCAACGCTACGAGGTTGTTAGGAGTGTGATAAAATGTATTTCTGCAGGGACAGAAATATGTTGGCAGAATAATTTTCACTGATGGAATCTATTTGGTCTCTTTGAGAGCTGAAAACTGTACAGTGAGCTGGATCTTTTTATTAGATGCTTTGCTGCCATCTAGTGTTCATACATGGGCATAACAATTCATTCCAAGAAAACACAAAGGAGCTTTTTTTTTTTTTTTTTAAGATTTTAAACATGTAGGTGCACCAGATAAGAGATTAATTAAAAAGGCAAACATGATTTTCAGATGTATCCCTCTCTATAAAACATGTTTTTACATGACAAAATATCACAGCTGTATTTCGCAACACTGGCAGCTCTTGACATGTAATCTTACATCATCCCTTCACTCATGTGGTGTTTGTCAAACATCTTGCAACACATGGCCAAATAATCCATAAAACTGGCAAAAAAGACTTGTGTGACAATATTATTTTTATTTTTATGAGATGGGCAGCCACGTCCACGATTAGCAATCATTAAAAAAGTGAAAAATCATTTAAAGTGAAAAAAAGGAGCCAATCTTATCGCACTTTGTTTTATTGATCAGTTTCCATGACCACAGATGTACAATACAGTTGACTTGTAGGCAATGACAAAGCAGATTAAAAGTTTGTCTGTGGTGTCTGATCTCAGTCATAATAATATAGTTACAAGCGACTGAGCGTGAAGAAACAATAAGGTACACAGGCATATTTACAAGCTTTCCTTCTGTGACTTGGCCCTGACACTCGCGCAGACGTGCTCCTGCTACAACACTATGATCCTGATTTTCTTTCTACACAGCTGACAACATGTTTAATACATCATCCATCAACCCAACATTACCGTGATCCATATAATCTGACCAGAGCATACAGTACAAATCCAGAATTAGTGTGAGGTTCCAAAGGAAATGGAGGAATTTCTTATATTTAATACCAATAATTATAAAAACAATCCAGTCCGAAACTTAACAAGCTTAACAGGGGACTGCAATCAGTGGCATGTATAGAGTAGACAAATGTGTTTTCAGTGGATATCAATTTGATGCAAGACAGAGGAAGAGGAAATGAGGGTGGACAAGGACATTTGGTCTCCTTTTTTTTGTTAATCCATCTTTTCCATCTTTCTAAACATTCCACTTAGTGAAAAAAGGCAGAGGCGAAGTAGAGAGCAAGAGAGGAATGGCCAGAAAGGACAGAGTGAAACCCCAAATCCCCCCTCTGTGCTCTCCAGCCAACTCTTATTTGTCCATGTTCTACACTCTCCTGGACCGGACCAAACTCTGCCTCCATTTATTTGGAGAGCTTCTTCATCCTCTGATCTAGTGCAGCAAAGTTCTCTTCTACAGCCACCAGGTTTTCCTTCATTGTCTGTTGGACCTGCGGCAAAGAGGGGGAAAAAAACGTTATGGAAGAGAGAAGGAGGTAAGAGAAAGTTAATGTGTGAAGGAGCACAAGAGGGACATGTTGATGGAGTAGAGAGAAGTGGCAGGAAGGAAGCTGTGAGTGGAGAGAAGGACTGATGATAATGATTTGAGGTGAGGCAGGAAAATAAGCAGGGATGCAGGAAGAGCCTGGTCACATTGTGGGAAAATCAACATTGACTGTTTCCAGCTACTCAAATGTGCAGATTCACTGCTTTTGTCTCATTTATCACTGTAAACTGAACATCTGGCTTGTGTGGATTTGCTGCTCTTGCTGTTTTGTATCATTTTAAATGGGATATCCTTTGGCTTTGACTGTGTGTTGCACAAAACAAGCAATTTATGGGCAGTGATGGGCATTTTCAGGTTCACTGATAATAAAAATAGTTGTTAGTTGAAGCCCTATTAAATATATTTACGCAAATCTGTCACGGATGTGCAAGGTGAACTTCACAGGGAGTTAAAACAGACAAATAATGACTGAACATGCTACTGAAAGCCGTCATTATAGGGCAATGTTGTTCCAGGAGGCGAGAGAATAACTGTGCTTGCTGCAAAAGAAATGACATTTTCTGTGAAAGCATGTTCACGTCAGATTCAATAAGCCTCTAAAGCCTGAGGACGCCACTTCAGAAATTGCTGCAAGTCTATGAAAAGTAAAAACAGAACTTTTCTGATTTCATATTTTAACTCTCAACAAACACCATCAAAAGAAATGCTTTAGTTGACAAGGCACTGCTTTGACTGTGCAGCCAGGAGCCTTGAACTGTGAAAGCACAGGTTGAGTATTGACTGAGCCCAGAAGAGGCTTTTTAGACAGCCTCTGTCCTTCTAATGGGGAGCTGCTGCACTTTGTTAGATTGTTATTTTCAGCTTTAAAGCACACTCGAAAGTGTATTATAGGACACGTTTTACACTCATTTATTCTGCACACAAGATGTTTTTGCCAAATGGTTGAGGAAAGTCTTTGACTGTAGAAAGCGAATAGTTCCTGCAACATGATGGTGTTGTTTGAAATCTTTTTGTGTGGACCCACCCCTGAGGCAAACATCAGCTGGCCTCATGCCCTCACACACGAGGTCAACATGTAAGTGGCCAAAATTGTTAAAGTTCCACCCTCCAGCAGTGTTCGACAGGACCTGTGTTAAAATTCTAACCTGTGTTAGCAGAGTGTTGTTATCCTTCAGGGAGTTGTTGATCATCTGCTGAGTGGTGTCCAGGTGAGTCAGCAGCTGGCCAAACTGCATGGCTGCAAGTCGGCAGGGTTGGATGAAGTCAAATGGAGAGGCACGAGCAAAGAGAGGGGGAGAAGGAGTAATAAGATGGAGCATTAGCTCTCAAAGTTACACATTTATGGTTGAAAAAAAAAAACTTTTGCTCTCAGCTCAAGTGAAGGGCAGTAGAGAAAACTGTAATCTGAAACAGATGAATGACTGCCTGAAAGATTAAACATTATTTTCTGTTACTCGTCTGCCTTTGTCTGTAAAGCAAGATCAGGAGAGGAAAACAGAGAAAAATAAAGTCAGCGCAGCTAAACTCTATCGAGCGAAGAACACTTTAGCTGCAGACTGTGACAGATCGGAGCGAACAGAGTCTGGATGATAAATGACCTCTTTCAGCTCTCAGAAATGAATTATCAATATAATCTATTAATGCCAAGGCTCTGCTTTCATGTGCTAAATAATAAAAAGATGATAATGTGATATATAATATCATGCATCTCTTTCTCCCTGAGGGCCTGTTTAACAGTATTGCTAGATTTAGTGTAATTCTATTACCATTTTGAGTCTCCCTTTCACTGATTTTTTGCCCTTTGTTGTAATAGAATGGCATGGTTTTGGCTAATTCCATTATCCCTTTGAATCCCATTTCCGCTTAGTTTTCATCTTTTGTCTCACATGCAGACGTTCCCATTGCAAATGCAAATCTTTCAGACCAAGCATCACTTCCCAGCGCAGACGCGGCCTGAAACATGATCCGGGTTCACACCCTGTTATGTTCTGTGGCTACATCCTACATATTTTGAATCTTTAATCCCACTCCCCACCCCCACTAACCTACATATATCCTCTCCTTGAACTCTCATGGGTGTCATTTCAAGGTTCTTCACCCACATAAAAGAACAGAACATAAATTATATTATTAAGTTTTCATTCTTATCATCCTCATTGGAGTGAAATTTGCCCCTAGAGCAATATTATTACAATATTTGCAGTATGAACCAATTACTCAACACCACTACACCAGTCCAATAATGTTAAGTGATGTGACAGTAAACTCCTCTACCACCACAGCTAATACTGTCCCATGGCTTAGCGACTGAAGCTAAAGCAAGTCTTGGGCTGAAACACTGTGAACCAGTTTCAGTTCCTGTGTGTGTTACTGTACCTTGCTCATGCAGCTCCTTCACAGCGACAAGCCTCTGCACCACCTGGGGTATAGAAGTGGACATGGCATCCCACTTCTGCACCACGTCGTACAGCTGCGACACCTGACAGGTAAACACACACAGGCACGTTTCACTCCACGGCAAAACCCTCCAGCTCAAAGAACGTGTTTGTTTTAGCCAAGATCTCGGGTTTGTCCTGAGTTCTCTGGTGTAGTAATGACTATACTTTAAATGATATAAATGCACACTGATTAAAAAATTCATGCACCTCTGCCCATAGTGCTGTTGTGATGATTTGGTAGTTGACATTTGAGCAGTGTGGGGATTGAATGGTTTCTGTCCATCCTGCACTTATTCTGCATTTAATATGACACAGTCACACAGTGCTGTGCTATTGGATGCTACAAACATCGCTCATGCTGCTTTCCAGTTCCAGCTGTTTTTTATGGCTAAAGACATGGGCACAGTTACTGTGAGTAGTAACAGTAAAGTATGCTTTTGTACTTCTTCATTTTACAAGTCACACACTCATTTAGTAAATCTCTATCACAGTACTTCACAGTCTCTCAAAGAATCAAACAGTAATGTACAATAATCAAAATAACCACACTGCATGACTTTACCATTCACCATCATGATGTCATTAGCATGCCCTGCCCTCTGCTGGCCTTTCACACATACAGCACTTTAGACAGTCAGTCAAAAAGTAAGACACATGAAAACATAGGCTGGAAATCGATCAGCTGAAAAAAGTTTGACTCATTACCGACTCAAAATCTAACTGCCTGATGATCGTTTTGGTGTGGCTCTGACTGCTTAAAGGCTGTGCCTGCTGCTGGTTAACGACAGCACCGAGTTCAAATTTAACACACGTATGATGCTGTTCTTTACTGGTTACTCCAGCTGACGGATCCTGTCAGCTTCTAGTGAACGTTCATATTGTGCCACTCAGACTGGATTTGCAGGAATTACAAACCTTGTTTTGTGTATCAGCGTCCTCAATCGCTGCCTTGTGTTTAGCGATCTCATTCATCTTCCCGAGGACGCTCTAAGCGACAGGGGAGAAGGTACGATTTCAAATGAGGCATTCAAATACTTTAAGAGAAAAAAAAGACATTGATTAGATTAATGTCAACCCGGTGGGCTACGCCGCAAGTACACCGACCGTATGGATTATTTTTAAAGTTAAGAAAATACATTTTCAAAAGTATTTATCAACATTTCACCACAAACGGATGGCTCCCGTCCCTGAGTTTCAGTCACCATTCAGTGCTTGGCTTCATTTCAAAAACAACTTTTTAGCTTTTGATTCTTTTTAGCAGGAAAGCTCCTGCTTTTATAAGAAACATGCTGTACAAATCAATGTTATCAAACTGCAAATGGCTTCTGTGTGGTGTGCATGGATTAGTCACCTGCAGTCTGGCCTCCACTTGATCCAGAGTAGTAGAGTCCAGTGCACTGACCCTTGCCTGCAGGAGCTCTATGGTGTCCTGATACAAACAAGCACAGGCACACAAGTTAAATATAAGCTTGCAGATAAAACTTTTGTGTTCTTGCCCTAGCTACTGGCACAGCAGCGGTAAACAAACTTGGAGCAACTGATGTCATACTTGAAGCGTGACCCAGTTCTCTGGCTGCACATCAGATACACAGAGTTACGAATACAGACACAAACTCCACACAGTGTTTTCCAAAAGAAGGGAGTCGACTTCTTACCATCAGACTGGCTCCTTGTACGCCAGCACTCAGAGGCCCCTGCAACATTAACACAAAGGAGGAAAAATACATTTTAACATGAAGCAGTGAAGCCACCCCCATAATTTACATACATCAAGTGGAAGATTTTATTTCAGTTTCTCTTTGTGGATGGTTACACAGCAACAGGAGCATGAAAATTCTACTGGTGTCAGAGTGAAAGAGAGAAGGAGATAAACAGAATTAGTGTGAATGAAAGAGAAAAGCATTAGAGAGGGTGTGTGTGTGTGTGTGTGTGTGTGTGTGTGTGTCAAGACTGTGTGTGAGTCACTGTGTACCTGCTTGTCTGATCCTGAGCCAACAGCCATCTCCAGCTCAGCGAGACGCTTCTCCAATTCCGCCATCTACGGGGACAGAACAAGGCAACACATGGCTGGCAGTGACAACGGCATCCCACAAGACACGCACAAACGCCCACGCACGTACCTTCCCGCCTTTGTCCCGCTCATTGCCATCAAATATTCTGACATTCCTCTCGTGAGAATGAATACAAAACGCGTCTGGCTGATCACGCCACTTAAACATTTGCTCGCACATTCGTCCACCTCCCTCTCCACTTTACCTTGGCAGACTCATTGAATTTCTCCTGCTCTGGTCTGCTGTGCAGCTCGTAGAGCACCACTCCATCTGGGGCCTTAGCGGACGCTGTTGGCTTGCTGTCTCCTGCGGTGCCACCACGGCTGCCCTTGGCCGCTTCCAGCTGGGTGAGCAGACGCCTGCGGGAGGAAAGGAGAAGGAGACACAAAAGGATTATATGGTCAATATTGTGATCAGCCCCCACGTGCTGCCGGACCCTCCCTCTCCACTGGCACCAACCTTTTCAGGCTCTGTCGTGAACTGCATGGTCAAGGTGAGCCTGGATCTTTTTATAACACCCTTCTCTCACGAGTGTCACTGCCTCTTTCCTGGTTGTAACAGTATATTTTTATGCTCTCTCCACCTTCTCTCACCTTCTCCAGTTTTTATTTCCCTTCCTCAATCATCTGTCCATCAGTTTTTGTGCTCGCCAGGTAGTGCGACAGTGCGATCAGTGGGATTTATGTGAGCAATTGACACAGGCTGTACTGCCTTGCCCTTATTACTCTCTCACTCCTTATATCTGGGTTTTAGTCCAAGGCTCAGTAAAGTTAATTCCCCTGCCCTTCTCTCCAACCGTATATTATGGACTCTCTCTATTTCTTCTTTTTATTCTCATTCTTTCCATCCAGCCCCTGCCCACCACCTCATCACTCTGTCAGGGTCTGTAGCTTCAGGTTTCAGATTCCAGATGCTCGTCCTCCTGCTTTATTGTTTAGCCCCCCCCCCCCCGCCCCGCTTTCTCAGCTTACCTGGCCAGCGCTCCATCTGGGTCAGCCAGGTTGATGTGTGCCTGTGGTCCCAGCAGCGAGTCGAGATGGGCAGAAACCAGCTGCTGTTTGAGCTGGGCCGCCTGCTGGGCGAGTACCACCGGGGTGAGGCGCTCCTCTGCATTGCTTTCCTTTGTGGCAGCCTGGAAGCAGAGGAACACCAGGGTCAGTGAGCAACTGAGATCTACATGGCAGTGACAGTTTTTTTTTTCTTAACAACAAAGCAGAGGTCTGTCTGGGCCAACAAGGTATGTTTTTCACTGAGTCCCATGGCAGATTAAAGGAAATTCAGGAAAATGTACTGAATACATAAACACGTATGCTTGCATGAGGCATGTAAATTGGATTTGTTCTGACATTATATTCCAAATAACAATGCAAATACAAACTACAGGGATATTTCCATGTTTACTTTTGTTTCAATTCAGACAAATGTTTGAAATGATTTAGGAGACTTGAGCTTGACTTGATGTTTCTTGAATCTCTACGACAGACGTGGCAGACGCAAATTATTTTGACTCATTGTCAAAACAGCCATAACTACGGGAATAAGACCAGAACAAATGCCAGAATCTTCCTCTAACACTGACGATAGCGAAGCACAGTTGATCTAATGATTTCTAGTTGTTCAGCACAACTTTAAATAGGCACACTCACATCCCTGGTGTCATCGCTGCATGATAACTTACAGTATCATCAAACATTATTTAATCTGTGAACTGCAGATCATCCTCCCCCAAGCATGCAGCATTTGACTTCACTACAGTCAACCTGATGAATGGAGCCACATTACTTGGAGCGAGTCAATTGCTCCATGGAGGTATTTCATAAGTGCAAATCTAGAGGCTGTAGCAGAGAAGCAGCCTGTTCCCCACTGTCAGACTGCATATTCCGCCAGCATGACCCATATGAGCTGAAACCCACACATTACTGTCATAAAAACTGCCAATTCACAGACTGAATAAGAATTTGGTGTTGGACTCATAGAGCAGCAGGCCCTGCTCTGTGTGTATCCAAGTTAATGACACCCAGGGTTTAATTAGTTTCTGGATTGTGGGGTCTTTGTAAGTCCAAAAAGCAATCCTTTGCACTGGTTTTAATCAAACTCATTTTCAGGGGGACTTTAATGCTTTGGTGCACACACTGTACTAAGCTTTGGATTGGATATTCAGGTCTGTAGTGCAACAATGGACTGGACATAAATATTACACCTCTCAAAATGTTCTAACTACAAGGTTACACTCCCCTGAATAAATACATGAGCGCAGAGTGGAGGACAGTCCCTCCGAGGAAGGCTATTTAATTTGTGTCCAGAGAACAGGATTAAAAAAACAGATTACCAGAGTACCAACCCCTGCCAAGTTTTGTGGGCAAGGGGAAAAGTGTGCTCAGGCGTGTGTGTGTGTGTGTCTCGCTGTCAGTTCACCTGGATAGTATCCACCTCCTGAGTGAGTTCCTGGATCTCGTTCACCAGGCGCTGGTACTTCTGCTGAGGCGTCTCCTTCACTCCACAGCCCTCTCCAAGCTAAACAAAGGTGAGAGAGTGGGGGGAAAAAAAGCACATGAATATTATACAACAGCAAAATGAGTCTAGTGCAGAAGAGCGCACCTCCTAGATGACCTATCACACACAAACACACTCTCTGACTCGTAACTTTATCAGAAAGCACATGTAGTGACTGAAATAAAAATCACAATGGTGTTGTTACCCTCAAAGTAGATCATCTTCTGAAAGAATAAAAAGTGAAGTAATGAATTTCTGTTGAACAAAATACACTCACAATTTCATATTCTCCTGACTCATAGCCCACTCTTCTGCTTTTACTGATTCGGTCTGAGAAGTCTGCGAAAAAGGAGACAAATGGGTTGTAAGTGAAGACGAAGAACAGACAGAAAAAGCAGACTGGTCCAGTCTGAGCCACAACAAGATTTAGGATTTGAAATAAACAAAAGGACAGATCGGTTTTGTTACACCTGTATCAAAAGAGCAACATTTGCCTCTCATTTGTCTGCCTCTCTTCTGCAAAGAGCATTTGAGCATTGCTGTATGTTTTTAATATCCAATAAACGTAAATATTAGATTTTCTAAAAGCTATTCAAAAAAGGAGGACAATAAAGCTGTCTTTTATACCGAGTATTCATGGTGATTATTGGTCACAAGGCTGATGGATGTACCGTATATAAGCGCAATGGAAATAAACTTAGCAACCTCTGATGAAGGAAATACACTCAGTTAGCTGTTCATTAAGTACACCTAGCTAAAATTAATGCAGTCTAGTACAACAGTCATGCAATAAATCCTCCTTTCATAAGGATGTATTTATTTTATACTCAGTTTTTGTCTGCAGGTTGTGGTGCCGTTGAATAGTATTACATCATACTGACAGGCGTTACTATGATTTCGTCCACCCCACTGTTATCAATGAAGGTAAGCTAAATAATAGAAACACCTCTCTGTATAATGCAACACAGCTATTGCATTGTTATATTTTGTCTTTGTGTTTGTGTTTTCAGTCCATATCCTTGCTGACAGTGATGTTGCCCCTCTGTATTACCTTCATGAATCAGTTAAGTGAATATGTAGGGAGTAAAAGAGAAGCTGAGAGTGATTTTTCATCCAGTATGAACTGACCAAGTCCCTTGGTGGTGACGTGCTTGTCTTTGAACTTGTCATAGGCTGCATTGGGGTTGACCACAATCCTCTCCACGCTGTCACTGCAGAGCTCCTCCTGTCATTGAAACCAGGAAATAAAGTCAGACGAAGATGAACAAAATCATTGAGGGCATGTGAGACTATGCAGACAGCAAAGACTTAAAGGCGAGCCTTTGCTGACTGAGCCAGTGAGCCAAAAGTCTCGAAGCCCAAGGTAGACTTGAAATAAGTTGACAGGTTGGTAAGATCTGTGAGGAGATTCTACGCTTGATCTTTGCCCCGAAATATGATTTAAAAAGATCATGAATTCTGCAATTAAGTCAAAAAGCGTATTATTGCTTACAAAAATCAGCCTCAGAAATTCAAAGCCAGTGCAGCCATGAATCATGAAAATCTGCAGAGTTTCAGTCCCATTATTTGGGCCGATCTCATGGAGAACCAGATTTTTTCAACACAGTTTTTTCAACACAGGCAAGAGACAGATGTGCAAAATCACAGATGTAGTTTTACCCAGGCCTGATTGTAGACTCTTTATAGCATCTTTAAAAGGGTTCACCTTTTATAAAAAATGTCATCCTCATGTTATAAGTCTACGATGGTAAATCAATGTTATGTGAATGAAAACAGTAGAACCAAAGCTGGAAGCCACTAACACTTTCTTTTCTAAATGACTTTTTTTTTTTTTTTAATTAGTGATTCTGAGGAGCAAGAAAAAAAAACGTGGATCATTTGCTCAAAGCCTCCTAGTGATCAATTATGATGAACTAGAGGTTATGGGTAAGATTAAAACACCACTGACACATACAAGTAGATGACATGAGTCCAGGCAAACACACAGATAAAAAAAAAAAAAAAAAGACAGATCAAGGAAACACACTGAACACGAGACAGTTGCACAGATGTAGGGAGGAGGAGTGAGGAGGAGGACTGAGGAGGAGAGTTAGTCAGGCTCTTACCAGCTCCTTGGGTTTCCAAAGAGAGTTAGAGAAAGTAACGGAAGAGCAGAGGGAGAGAAAAAAGTAGGGGGGAGAGAGAGAGAGAGAGACAGAGAGAGAGAGAGAGAGAGGGAGAAGAGAGAGAGAGAGAGACAACACAGATTAATGTGGTTATCACATGCCATGCACACAACAGGAATAGCTGGCCAGGGTCGGGGAAAGATAAGAAAGAAAGCAGTGTTCTGAGAGTTGCTGCTAAAAACCCTGGAGACACACTGCTCAGGCTGCTTATGATGTCTCCAGCTCTTTCTCTCTTCCCCGATTCAGGATGGTAAGATGGACTGTTAACATAAACAAGTTACTTTCTCCTTTGATTCCATACTGTACCTTATAATGCAGTGCAACCATGATGCTCTCATGGAGGGCATTGTAGGTCTCACAACATTATGTTATGGATGCAGGGGACTGGTGTTTTAAAAAACAATCAATGAGTAAGAATGGAGGGTTTGTGGTGTTTTAAGGGTGCCTAACAGAAGTAAAGGAAAAAGGCCTGAAAACCCTAAAACGCATTCCGCTGCGAAAATTGAGATCACTCATAAATCATTCAGTCGAGGGGAGTTATTTCTTAATGACATGCAATTCAATCGGAATGAATCTGCTAGACTTAACCAAAGAGGTAAATGAAGTATATCAAAGTAAAAGTCCCTATACACTGTGTGATTTTGGGCTGTCCCTGACAATGTCACATTATGATGTCTTGGGTCATAAATCCATGATGGTGGATGTGTTTGTTTGGGTGCATTTTCAAAACACGAGAGCACCACAGATCAATTGCGCAAGTTGATGGCTTCTGCTTGCATTTTTTTCACTTTACATAATTAATGCTATGATTGATTAGGGATTCATCAAACAGTCTGTCATGTCTCAAAATTGACAACATACAGTCCAGCACAGATTCTATTATTACTTCATCCATTTAGCAAAGCGTGACAATACAATGACCCTGCAAGATGTTATCGCACAGTGTATAGGAGCCTTACAAAGGTCCAGTTAGTTAGAAGAGTGTGGTTAGCTGAGAAGCAACTGTTAGAACATGAAGACAGGTTAAAAAGGGAAATATCTAAAACAAATTAACACTTTTCTTTCTCCTGCAGTGCTTCACACTCACACACATACTTGCGCCTTCACTGCTCGGTCAAAGCATGACCGAGTGAAAGCGACCGAATTAAAGTGCTGCCAAAGTCCCATCAACATCATTATTCTCTTTAAGTAGTTTAAATGAGCAACACAAATAGGAGGAAAAGAATCAATTCCTTGCACTTCAAAAGAATCAAAAATTGATGAATTACAGAGCACGGAAAAGGGACACTCCATCAATCTATTTTTCATTTCAATATCCCAATCAATAGAGGCAGGAAAAGTGGATATGAGATTAAAAAAACATGCATAAAAAGCATGGCATTAAGCTCACTGAGAGTAAAATGGAGCCAGTCTTACTTGTACAAACTAGGGTCCCAGGAGGGGTGGGGAGGAGTCAAAAGAAGGGCAAGGGTATGGGAAGAACGAATGTGGAAACATGGAAGGGAAAATGCCAATTAGGATTCAGCTGGTCCGTAAACAGCCCAGACATGTTTAAAAGCAATGTCACACCAGCATCCCTCAACTGTTAACAATATCACAGTTAAAAAAACTATACTCTATCAATGTGACCCCTAACTATAGATGACTGCTTGACATTGCAGTTAGATGACAGTGAGAACAGACATTTCTAAGAGTCACAAGATCATCCACAGCACATTTTGTTCCTTGACAAAGGATGCTTGGGTGGGACTTTGGGAGAATATGTTTTTTAGGATGCTTTTCCATCTATTTTATACTTGCTTTCCTGCAGCTACTTCTTTCCATGTCTAAAACAAATATGCTAATATAACAATGAACAATAACCTCAAATGAGCAACTTGGCCGTTTAAATGAAATAACATACATAATTTTTTGGAAACATAAGACCATCAAACGAATTAGAAGTCATTTATTAAGAACCAATAAGGTCAAGAGGTGGCTAGATATCATTTTACAACTTATGATAGGTAGAAGAACACGTTTTTAATTGCCCTGCCATACCGCAGTTTAACCTAAACTTCACAAATGACAACTCCGTAATTAATATTAAGCGACTTCACGTCACTTACGTGCATCAACACAGTCACTTACCGGTGACCTACAACCAGAGCTTTGCCATCTAAGTAGAAATGGTAAGACAACTACATGCGTGGTTAGCTGTTTAATCGTGGCACGGATAATGCAAACTGATTACTATGAGGACATACGCACCGTTATCTAATCTGTATTCGGTAGGTTAGCTTATATGCAGCGACTGAACTACCAGTGTGCAGATATACCCTCTGTATACAAAACGTCCACTTACCGACTCAAACTGAGCCTGGTCATCTTCTGGAAGGTCACCGGTCTCGTATACGTCCGGTTCGTTAAAGGCCTATTAAAACAATAAGGAAAACAGAATATAATACAATGTGATACCCAATTTATTGTCATTAGCCTGGCCAACGCCCCGGCCCATTCAACAACACGTATTTTGAAATCCTTGCGCTCTGTTGGTTTGTTCTAGGAGACAAAACATTACCTGAAAACTTAGCAACTACAATTATTAACGCTAGTTGCATAGAACTTGCAAGCAATACAACAGGGTAGAGAGCAGGGACGTTAGCTAACATAGCTGCCACAGCTTGGTGCTAGCTTTGCCACATAGCAATCAAGCTAATCTGTCTGCTAGCGTTAGCCACTTACAATTCCTGGCAAGTTTGCGTATTTAGGATCGGCCATTGTCAACGGGAAGCAACGACTAGAAGAACAATTTACGATAAAGTACAATGACAGTTCTTAAAACGTGTGAATTATCGATGAACCGAATCGAATTGTAACAAAAGCTAGCGATAGATGAGCCAGCAGTCTCTGCCGGCGGACGTTTCCAGGCTGATGTGGTCACTAGCTTGATTTGACAGTGTGTTGTGTACGTTTGGTTTCGTGAAAGCGCAAGCAAATGGGCGGTGATATGTTTGCTTAATCAGCAGAAGAGAGCTCAACGGCCTGCCCAAACCAACGAAACAAACGTCCCCAACACAGTTGAACGTCTGTACGCATGCGTACCGTTTGACCAATACGATTTAACGGTCGGTTTCTGTTATTAGCCATCGTTTTTTTGATTTTCCCATCAAACACAGGATTTGCAGTTGCATTCTTAATGTATTTAGCAGCCAACTTCAACAATAAAATTATTTTGTTTTTATTTACAAAAAGGTATATGGTTGAATTGCAGCCCTTGCGTCACACGGTGGCGCTAAAGGCACGAGCAATCAACTCAATCAATGGGACAAAGATGGTCGATCAATAAGATGATTCACTCCGTTGGAAAAATGATCCAACGTATCTAAAGTGTTTGTTAACACTTTACACAAAATCCAGAAATGAGTGATATAAGTGTGGGAAAATACTGCTGTATGTTTCTTGTTTTAATTAACCAGTCATGTCTCAGGACAAACAACTATATTGAAAATCCTGAATACGTTGACAGATGAAATAACTCATTCATTAAAATAAAATGTATCACAGTATTCTGTTCCCTTTGTCACACTTGTTACATACCAGACAAAAATGCACGCACTGTGAGGGGACTGATTTGTCATATCCTAAGTGAAAAGGTAAAAGTAATAAGTCTAATAATTAAGTTGGTTCTGGTAATGCATATTATAAGTATAAGTCTATTTCTTGGGATAGACCTGTTGCATACATAGCTTGCCTTTGGTTATTTCATAATACTATAATAATACTACCTACTCTACTATAAAATGCAAATTAATTCATTTTAAATGTAAGTTAACTGTAAGTACCATAGTTTTATGCATTCTTACTCTATTTCTTGCCTTGCATACTACAGGAACCACTGTGAGAACCCATGTGTTTCTAAAAGGTGCACTTTTTACAGATGAAGGTCTGTTTAGCCATCATGAGAGGTAATTAGACATGGAAAGTTTGGCGCCTGGAGACTAAAAAGTGAACTCAACTCAACTTCAACTTCTATCATTCTGCTTTAATCTGTCTCACTTTCATCCAACTTGATGAAATCGCTGGAGTACCCCTTTAAATCTCAGGGCAAAAATGATGGAGCCTTTAGCTCCCATGTGACCACCCAGTTTGTCATGCAAAACACCATTGCCATGACGACCAGTCTGGTGCAGACCTGAAAATAAAAAAAGGACTCTCCCCAAAAACTACTGGCCACGGAACATATCTCACCATATGCAACCAGTACCTTCAGTTTTCATGCAAGTTAAAGAGAACAAAAAGAACTTTCCCGTGCGGGAGGATGGAGCAGAGCCCGAGCTCTCCTCCCCGCTCCTCGGTCCCTGCGCTCAGTGGTGCTGATGAGAGAGGATTTGAGTCGCTACTTTTCCACGCCCCGCCCCCAGTGAGAGAGCAGGGATGGCAGTGATGCAAGGCATGCCTGTGAGGATCCTGCAGCCTATCCAGACACTGCCGACCGGACCAGTGTGGAATATACTCCCCTCATTTACAACTCTCCACCTGTTCTCCACCGCTCAGCACCTGAGTTTGCATTGAGGGCGTTTGAAACACGATACATCCTCAAACGGCTTCTTTTTCCCCCCTTTTTGTTTTACTATCTTTAATGAAATTGGCTGTAGTCTCTCCCCAAAACTCGTAGTTGCCCATTCGTCCAAATGCTTCGTCTGCTTCTCTCGCTTGTGTAGCCGCTGGTTTCAGCCTGCGTCCAGGTGCTTTACGGGAAAAGGTTGCACAGGGAATATTTCATTTTTCATTCAGATAAAGAAATCCTTTTTTTATCTTTTGGAAGTGCGTCCACTATTTATTTTGCACAATGGCTGATGCCAACGCGGAATGCAATATCAAGGTGTTGTGTCGGTTTCGCCCACTGAACAAGTCTGAAATTATCCGCGGAGATAAGTTCATCCCAATATTTCGAGGAGAGGACACAGTCATCTTCGGGGTAAGTTATTCCTAACGATCCCTTCCTCTTTTCTTGTCACCTTCCCATGCAGTCGATCAACGCTAACGCTAGGGGTTACACTTTTCATCTCGCTCACACATCAGATCAAGACTGGAGGCTTAAAGGCTCCTGACAGGGATCAAACTGAGTATAACCTCTGTCAATACTCTGATCAGCATGCTGCATCGTTCAGGTGTGTGCTGCTGTCATTAAGGAGCAACAAGGCTCCCTGATTATCTAGGCTGAGCTTTGCAGGAAAAAAGGCTGGATCAAAATGATGAATTGCCTCTCATGTCATGTTTTCGGATGATTTACCGGATTCTCTCTTTTCTTCCTGAAATTCATTCAGTTGTGTTACAAAAAGAGAGAACTTGGATCTCGACCCCACCTTTGTGATCTCATGCTGTGCCTCATTATTTGCTTCTTCTGTGGTATTGATCTGCAGGATTTTGGTGTGTTTCCTGTATCAGAAAATTATGCAGGATTGATGAATAGTTGGTGATGTATCTTGCGTAGTCAGCCTTTAATGCACCGTTGATTTATCAGGAGCTGCAAATCTACTGAGCTCTGTGTGTTGTTTCTGTCCAGTGAATAGATTTAAGCTTTTTCTCAGTGCAAACTGAATATCAGCTGATGGTTACTGTCATTGTTATGGGGCAGCAATGGAAATGAACAAAGCAATAACATGTTCATCAATCTGAGGCTGAGGTTAACCATGAGATTAGAGTGCTCTAAATGCAAATGTTCTCATTATTTAGATGTAAAGCACATCTGGGCCAAGGCTAACACACACACACACACACACACACACACACACACACACACTCACACACACAAACACACACCTGCAAATACATACACAAGCATGACAACAGAAATGGACACGCATGCAAACACTGAAACATATACACAATACCGTAAATACACACGCATTTCACACCAATAACACAGCTCATACTCTCATCCAAAATACACACGCACACACACACACACACACACACACACACACACACACACACACACTAAGAGAGAGAGAGAAAGAGATCCACACCCATTTGGCCTGAGGGTTGACTTCAAGTGATGATGAAGACAGCAGAAAATCCCTATCGGCTCACTCTGTTGTCACACACATGCTACACACACGCACCCATATTAAAATGCAAGACAGCATTGTTGGGGAAGATATCCCTGTGCGACTGTCTTGTATATCCTGGTTGTATCAGCAGGATGTCTTCCACAAGCAGATTGAATGCTCATTATCGCATTATTTTGATGCCATTTGGAAATGGCAGCTTGGCAGTACAACAGCTTGAGATCATTCATTCCTGCATCAGCTGTATGTGAATGTGTTGCTGGTGTGTTTGAAGGCAGCAGAAGAATGACACATCCATTCAGATGCTCATTCTTGTAGATCATCAGGTTATCTTAAACAGCTGTATCTCAGTGTTAACTTCTACAGACAATCTTGACTCACTGTCGTAAATGATTTATTTGATGTCAGCGCTTCTGTTCCGTTCAGGCTGCGTAGTGTGTTAGACAGAGGAAATGCATGCTTCATTATTCTGCAGATGATGACAGGTGGAAGCTGTGTGCAGAAATGAAGCAAGATCATATTATCTGATTATGGGAAATGTGATCCCTTACTATGAAAGGACAATATACACACTGTGCTGCTGTAGATGCCTGCCTACCCGTCTGTATGGCAGCAGGAACCTTCAGAACTGATATTGTCTGGAAGTTCTCTCCATGTATTTCCAGTCATTTCATGCACCACCCCTCAAATTCCTTCTGTTAAGATGACTGTAATCACAAAAGCATGTGCAGCATTTTCATCTTTGTGAATGTAATTACTTTGGAGGCGCGTAGGATGGGTTTTTTTAGGTGTGCAAATTTATTCAGACTGTGTGTTTTCCATCTGAAGCCCTTCTCGTGTAGCTCGGGAATACTCTCAGAGGAAGTTGTAAAAAAAAAAAAGAAAAGAAGTCTCCTGAGAGTTTAAATGCTGTGGCCGTCAGATTGGATCAGGATTTAAAATATCAAGCCGGTAGGCAAGCAGGCATGCTGCAGGGACCCTGTAGCGACATTTTGACGGTTGATAAAAACAATTCGCATCTGGGCAGCGCTGATGGCCCCACATTTGTCTGCTCCTTCCAGAACTTGTTAACTGACAGAAGCAATGATTTGAGTTGTTGAGTGATGGTTCGGCTGCACCTGGGTGGCAGGCAGGAGGACACTTGGAGAGATTACAGAAGGGAAGGGAAGGCGTGATGCTGCGTTGGTATGCTCTGAATTGGTGAAGGAACATCTCTGGGGCCTCAAAACATTGGGAATGGGTGCTGTCTGACTCATGAAATGTGGCGTGTTTTCCTGCCAGAGTCAAAAAGCGAAGAGTCCTGAATCAGTGGGAGTTTTGATGCACTTGAACTAGACACATCAACTAAAACATAAACAACGCATTCTCTTGATGCATTACACTAAATCTGTCTATGAAAAAACTACATTAGCTGTGAGAATGGCAACATGACAAAAAAGAAATGAAATGACCAAAATACTATATATATATATGTAATTTATTGTAACAGGGATTACATAAAGCAAGACGATGTAACTTTAATAATGTCTAGTGTCACAGTGCAGCAGTAGCAGAAGTAGATCAGTGTCATAAAGATACAAAGATAGCAAACTGAAATATTAGTTATGCAGCAGTAGGCTCCATAAGCTACTGGTCATAACAGACAAAGGGCTGTAGCAGCAAACCATCTGTAGAGTGTATAAAACTGACCAAGGATGCATTTTATAGCTTATGAGCAGAACTTCATTTGTAAGAAAAAGTCTTTCAAAAGTTACATAATCTCACTCAAAGCAGCAACAATTGATTTCTGTTGGGACTGCACTGACTTATGTTGACCTCATAAAGTTGTTATTACATCCAGCATTAACGTCTGTTGGAAGCTGTGTTTCCCATGATGAAGTTGCAGCTCTGTCGCTGCTAAATGCTCCATGTTCATCAGCTAGTGGTTACATTTGTCCATCTGCTGTGGTGAGTTAATGAGAGCCTTTTTTTTTAGCTGAATACAAGATGCCCTCTGCAGCTGGAATCAAGGCTGATGAAAACGGTGAGACTGAATCAGAACAGTAAAGCTGCAAAACCAAATTCTCAAGCTGAAAGATGCTAAAACGCAGCATAGAACTGTGCGGGACTGCAGAGTCTGGTGAGTTTACGAGAAAAAAAAAGTAAAAATGCAATATAAATTGTTAATGTTAATGCTAATGTTAATGTTTTGGGTGGTGAAAATGCTCTTTAAATATTTATGATGACTTTTTTTTTTTTTTGTAATCTGAGCATGGCAGGTAGAGTGACACTTTGTGCAGGAAGTCCATCATTTAAGAGAAGTACCATTTTGTAACACAACACACCACAACAGATGTGTGCTTTTGACTCGTGGTCCACCATTACGTTTCAGTTTTGACCCTCCAAGGGAAAAAGTTTGGCCATCACTTGTCTCTGAGTAATTGCTTTCACATTACACATTTGATCCATCGATAACGTGTTGTGCAAAAGTTGATTAATGCAGCTTTAGGTGGTACAAACCTGTTTGCTAAGAACTCAGCTCAGCCAGACGAGACTCCACTCAGACGTCACCTCAGTGACTTGGACTTGTATTTCACCTTGAGCACTTGGGACTTGACTTGAGACTTCAGGTTTGGTGAATCCGCTGCCATAATAGAAGATGTCCAATGCTGCATCCACTTGACATCGGCAGTGAGTCAGGGCCAACAGCAGTCTTGTATAACTCAGCAGCAGCAGCACAAAGAGTACTGAGCAGATATTTAGCCCTGAAATGTTGGATCATAAAAGAAACAGATGACATTTGTGTACGCAGAACAGGTAAACCTTTAGCTGCACAGCCCCGAGTAAGACAGCCAGGTTTCTCAGGAGTTCCTCGAAGCACTTCCAGGCACTGCAGCACAATTTTTCCCATGAGTAATTTTGATGACAATAGCAATATGTCACACCCTACATTATTATTAGTTTTCTTCTCATGTCTTTTTTCATCTCACATGCATGGCCACCTGTGGAGCTCCGCAGGGCTGAGTGGCTGTGTGACAGTAATAACCATACTCAGTCTGTACTGCCCAGAGGCACGGCCTTTGTGTTTGCTCCACGGTGGAGTGACACAGCTGTCTCTAGTATTTCACTGTCTGGAATAATGCGGCGTCACAGGGGCCAGATTGTCCCTCCTAATCTTCTGGCAGGCACAAAAGACTGCCACGATGAATCACGCTTTGGACTCAGTTCTATGAATAAATAAGTGATCATGGCCGCCTTAGAGGTGGCAAGATATGGAATTCTTCTTTCTTGCTCCCAGGCGATGACATGCCATGCACGTGACGTGCTATACACAGGCTAGGCTTATCAAAAATGGATAGTATGCTTATATGCATCATACCAGTGGCAGTATTACGATAATAGGATATGTGTTAGGAGTCTGTAAGAAATAACTGCTGTTTCAGACCTGTGCTGTCCACTCCATAATCATTTCCTGTCTTATCTCCTTAAGCTGCAAAAGGTTTAAGGTTGGATTGGATAAACAGGATCTTCATTCCCTTTGTCCAAAGTGAAATAATTTTATGGTTCATTTGGCTGCTGTTGTTGCAAACCAGCGTGATTATTTTTAGCTGCACGCTTGGGCTGACTTTAACTTAAGGGGGTACGGTAGTATGACATAACTTGTTGACACAGACTATTAGATCCAATTTTCAGCGAGCAAGAGGAAATGCTTAAAACCTCCAGAGTGGATTTTACCCTGCAGTGTCTCTTCAACTATAGGTCATTGTGTCTCTGAAATTGTGAGTCCATTCTATCACGTGCTGTTACTGTCCAAGATTAGAGGTACCATTTTATTGAGCCTGCACTGCAGAGAAAGACCAGGCTGCTTTGGTTTTGGACCGAAATACAACAAGAAGACGAAAAGTCTCCTGTTTGTGTTTGTTACCAAAACTGTCAGTCATTATCCTGTCAGACTGAACCTCAGGGTGTGAGCGTGTGCCTGTTCATGTGTGTATGCTGAGTGGTTGAGTTGGCTATGGTTTAAAACACCCATCATATCAAATCCCTACCCTGCACACTGACCTCCCTGTCATTGTCATATGGAGGCGTTTGATTTTTTATTTTTTTGACCATGATGGATAGCGAGGAGGATGAACTTGTTTGCGATGAAATATGTTCCTCCACATGAATCCAACTGAAATGTGCACATTAAGGAACTATTGATTCTCTATTTTCTGCACCCCATTTGTAATTCTATGGATTACCTTTCCCTGGCTGCTGTTCTCTTGTGTGCTTACAAGTCTACTATAGAAATCCCAGGGCGTTAAAGGCTGCTGTACTCACAGCTGCAAAATGCTGTTTACATCTTTAGGAAGAATAGAGGATTAGAACAATCTTGTCAAAAGGTTCACAGAGTACAGTATATTCTCCACTAAAGCTCTTAATTTTCTCTGCGCTTCGCACAAGAGGGCATTTTTGCTGTCCTGAAAGTTTTTTCTGGGGTTTATGAAAATGAATTAGTCATATCATCATTGTGTGGTGTGCTGCTGTTGCAGAAAATAGGCATGTAATGTTGTTAAAAATTAACTGATTATTCATCAGCGGCCACTTTCTAGGATGTCTGGTTTCTGATGGAGCTGTGGCTCTTTTCCTGTCGTGCACGCCTGAGAGCTAATTCTCTTTTCTTCTCCCATCGCTTCCTTGATTAGGTACCAAGGTAGAGAATAGGAGGGGAAAACAGCTGTTGTTGAAACAAATTGTTGACAGTGCATGTCGGGCACACTGTAAAGTCATCTACTTCTCTCATACCTTTTTTTAGCTCCATTGGTGCTGTTTCTCCTCAAGGATATTTCTTTGCAATGCATTTAACTGTCTGCAAACCAAACAGAATCAGAAATGGAGGTCCAAAGGGCTCCCCTCATCCCTGCGCCTGTGCACGCTTTGGTGCTCTAATTCTATCACTGCAGTGCACACACCCTGTCCAATTAGGCAGCGTAATGGGATTGCTGCATCAGGTCAAGATCGGCACTCATTTCTCCCGTTCGCCACCGCCATCAGAGCAGCTACCACGTGGGATCAAACCTCATCTTCTGCCCCTCTTCATGTCTTCCTGTTTCTCTCTTCCTCAATACATGCTTCACTGGATTTTTCTCTGTCTAGCTGTATTTCATGGTGTAATGTTCCTGCTGTTCATTTCTCCATGACTCAGCAGCAGTTTTTGGAAGATGTGAGAGAAGAAGCTCAGCTCGGTCTGTCGTCTCATTAAGTTAGGTAGGAGCTGCTAGCAGGTTTTAGTGGTGTCAAGGGGGAAGCTCCTGTCAATCAGGAGGGATCAAGTGACTTTGGTGAGGTTTGCTTCGCGGCAGTCCACCCAGAGATGTGAGAATCTCCAAAATGAAAAACAAACTAGCTGAGATTAATTTGGCTGTATTTCAAGAGTAAAATCAAGAGTCTAATCAACACCACTTTATGGACTTTAAGGACCTAATCTATCTACCCACAACCATACCAACAAGGGCTGCCAGCTCTCCCTCTCATCTTTTCCCTAATATTAACATTAAACTGACACCAATTTAGTCGGCAGCCACCCTCAACAGCATATGAGCTGCCAGTTCCTTCTGCTCCTCTTTATTTTTACTCAGTGTGCACACATGCCAGGGTTAGATAAGCTCATGCCATTTCGTCAACGCTCTTCCTGCACATTTCTCTCCCTTCATGGCAGAAGTGGGCTGTGACGGCCAGGCTTTCAGCTCCGGGGAGCGTTAATGGAGCATCCTCTCCTCATTAGCCACGGCCCTGCCCAGGATGCTGCCCGGTCCCCACGTCTGCCCTCTGTGTCTGCGGGCAGTACATCGCAACCAACTGCACATGTTCTCACACGTGTGTGCGCATGCCAGGACCCCAAGCAGTTGGCGCTATATTAGCATGGTAATAGGACAGCAAGGAAATCCCAGGGAGACTAAAGGAGCATCCCTGCCTTGTGTAAGCTCAGGACTTCTGTTTCCTTTAATCACAGTTCAGTTTATTGATCGTACACTTGAGACCTCTGACATCTCCTCTAGGTCACTGTTCTTCCTCCTCCCCTTTACTGATTTTGATGTAGGTTAATCTATTTTAGGACTTTATTCTAACTACATTAAATAAAAGAGATGTGGAAAATATGAATTTTGGGCTTATTTTAATCTTTGCATGGCCCTAGATTGGTCCCGGTCCAGACTTTTAGAAACACTTCCCCAGGCTACAGTACCATGACGCTGCTTCCTTGTGGCTCCCAGTAGGTACATCGATAATCACAACACACTGATTTTTTTGCTCTTTCACTTCACCTCTTCTGTCTCCCGGAGTTTCTAATTAATTACATTTTATGCAAATTCTGACACCACCCCATTTACTTTTTTTTTTTTTTTCTGGAGGCTTTTTGTTATCCAAATTACCTCACTGCACGGCTCTGTCATTAGTTGCGGCTGAATTACAAAGAGAATCCCCCACAACCATGTTGTTGATTTTTATAGCAAGTTTAAATCATTGCTTACTGCTAGTTCTTGGATTGCTTCATTTTCCACCCAGCTATTCCTCCAGCTTCACTGGGTTTGATAATTACTGTCAGCAAGTTGATAGAAATGTGTGCTTATGTTTCCACATACCCTTTTATGGTCGAATTTATTATTAATTCTCCGGCACATGTGGTCATTAACAGGGCTCATACTCATGGTGCGACACAGCTCGTTGGCACAGTTGCTGGATTACTGCATGTGTCTTCCTCTGGCACTTGTGCTTTTGAGGATCAGTCACAGCGTTGAGGCTCTGGGTTCAGATTTAATTGAAACTGTGGACCAGGACCACACAAACCTCTGTTTCAATTTGGCACAGAGCGAGAGATGTCTGCAGTTGTTGTATTATAAGTTGCCTGCATTATCATTTCAGATTGGCGCACTACTTCTCGTCTAAATAAAGTCAATGCAGTTGGCTCACGGGCTCATGTACAAATTGAATTACTGGTTGAGAGGGATTGATGGCTCAGTTTAGGGCTTTCTTTCCTAGTATGGCTTCACTATCAAAAAGAGAGGGCTAGTTTTGTAGAACACTGTTAATTCCCCTCACAATTGGTACAACTTGCACACTTTGTAATAAGAAAATGTTCAGATAAAATTTTACTTGTGATAAATTAATGCACTGTCTATTCCCACAGTGTTTGTAAGTGTTGATTGGACTATTTTACACATCCAGAGATATATTAGCACTTTGGCACAATGCTTTTTTCAAGGTAAGCTTGTCACCTCGCTTGATTTCCTTGGTATTAAATGCTAAATGTGTTTGGCTTTTTCCCTGTTGTGCTGAAGCAGCACAGACAGAGACAAAGCTGTTGTCAGGAGTTTATTGTGTGAATTAATTTTGACTCGATTTACGTATACTCTGATTTAGCTGAATGCCGGTGGATGTTGGCTAAAGGAGAGGTGTAGACTTCAGGTCCTGAAGACTTTAGATATTTCCTTTGACATGAAATATTTCTTTTGACACGAAATATTCCCTTTGAGAGGCAGGACAGCAAATAACTGGCCTCTCAGACCGTCTCAGGTTATAATCGAAGCTCTTTGCTGCAGGCTGAGGTCGCTGATCCCAGTTCATATGCGACAACTCAGTTCTCTCTCAGGGTTAATTTCTATCTTCTGGAGGATTTCTATAAATCTACAACGTAAATAACTGGAGGGCACATGAAGGCTGGAGACCCAATCAAATGTGACACTGCAGGCAAGCACTGGAACAGTCAAAATGTCACTTAGGTGATGGGGCGTCTTCGTCATCGCTGACAAGTGTTTTCCTTGGTCTCCCTCCATTTCAACCTCCTCCATTCTCTCAGTCTCTGCAGTATCTTCATTGCCAGTCTGTTTGAACTGGGTATCATTTTCTGTGTACTTTCCTGTTAGAGGTTGTTCTGGCCTCTCCTGAGTGTATTTGTGTGCTTGAGCTCTTTTCCACACAATAAAGAGAGGACTGTATTATCTACAATTTTAGGATCCTAGCACCAATATAATGCCCATATGAAAATCCTGCTTTATTCAATACCTGACTTTGAGAAGTGTAAACAATTCCCAACTGTTACACATTTTTTTAATCATAACTTGTACAATTATTGACAAAATAATGCAGTCTAAATCTGTCAAAACCTAGCTGACAAAATAATCTCACCTCAAGGTCCATTTAGTAGATGTTTTCAGTCTTATCACATGATCTTCATCAACTGATTGAATGTGCTCAGGTGCTTAACCAATTGTAAATGTTCAAATGACCTTTTTTTGTTTTGTTTGTATAGAGACAGCAGCAGGAACAGAGAAAAAAAAAAAACATAAAGTAATACAAAAGGGGGCATACAAATTCTCAGTCAGTTGAGTAAGCATTATCTTTGATTTTGAATAATGTCCATCTCCTCCATTTTTGTGCAAAGTCACCTGCTTTGATTTGCAGATGAAAAGTCATTTTCTCCATTGTGTAAATCTCCTCCATAATGTCCATCCAGTGCCCTGTTTCTGGAGCATCAGGTTTCAACCAGTTCCTAGTAATGGCCTTCTTAAGGGCAACAATCATTATTTTGAAAAGGTACCTGTCTTCTTTCATAATAACTCCTTCTGGGATCAATCCCAGATACAGAACCCATGGGTCCCTGGATACCTTATATTTTAAGATGTCCTCCAAAAGTCCAATACTGTCATCCCAGAAAGGTTGTAGTTAGGCACATGACCAGAAAATATGACTGTGATTGGCATTATAGTTTCCACATTGTCTCCAACATTTTTGTTGTACTCCAGTCTGTTTGCTTTTAATTTGCGGCGTAACAAAGAAACGTGTCAGATTTTTCCAGCCAAACTCTCTCGTTTGGAGTTTAGAGCTCGTAGAGCTGTGTTGTGTCTTACATAATAAACGCCAATCACACTCTGAAATTTCGGTCTGTAGTTCATCTTCCCATTTAGATTTTATATACAGTGAGGTATTACTATTACATTTCTGTAGACATGCATACAATTTAGAGACAGCTTTGGAAGGCATTTCCTCACAGGCATCCATCATCATTTTAACCAGCACATTGCTCTCTGATGATATACTTGTTTTTACCTGTGTACAAATGACCATTTTTTAATGGAAAACTTAACTTAACTATAGCCAGCAGCCGGTTAGGTCAGCTAACATTATGTGTTGACAGTGACAGTGAGTGACGAATGTACCTGTTAAAAACTGCATTATTGCACAGTTAAGACATTAAGACTGTAAACAGGGCAACATTTAGCCTGGCTCTGTCCAAAGCAAACAAAATCTGCTTACCATCACTTCTAAAAGGTCACTAATTAGCACATTATATCCCACTGGTTGTCTGGCAACCTCATGGTGATGACAAGACTCCAGAAAGGCTCTGCTCACAGCAGTCCCACACACAACAACGTATCGTTTTTACGCCTCAGTTCTGTATGGATCACACAAATAAGACACGTTAATTAGTCAGCTTCAGAGAGCTTGCTGTTGTGCTGCTTTCACTGTCTGTGTTGCCAAACTAAGCTAACCAGCTGCAGCAGATTTACAGCAGTGACAAGAGACTATCGGTCTTCTCATCTCACCTAACTGTCGGCAAGAAAAGGGATAAGCAAATTTCCCAAAATGTCAAACTGTCAAACTGTTCCTTTAAAGCGGCTTTATTCGCTATGCTTAACCATAATAATGCATCAAATGATAGTGTGATGAAGTGAAAGAGGTTGTTTGTGATGTAGTGATAAACCTACAGAGGAATATCACCTGAATCTGCAGCTCCCCTTGGATTTCCTGAGCTTTGTAGTTTCAGCTCATTGTTTAGCTGTCCGCCCACAACTTTACTGCTTTGGTTCACTCTCACTGCTCTCATAGCGTCATTTTCAGCTGTGGCAGGCATCCGTTCCCAGTGAAAATGCTCTAAAAGCCCACTGTACACTACCTGCTCACCACTTAACGGCAGACAGACACGGTGAGCAACCAGCTGGTGAACATAGTGGAGCATTTAACAGCTGAAGACCCAGATATTTCCCTCTGGAACTAGTCAAAACCAAAAACTAAAAGAGCTAAAAGAGAGTGAATATTGGAGTTGCATTTGCCAGGTGGCCAAAAACATGGCTCCAAATGAATCATAATGGACGGAATGATCAAAATTGATTTAAATCAGCAACTACTGATACAAGATTATGAACATGAATAGACATTCAATGCCAGCTTACAGCTCTTGACAGTTTCTGATAGACTTTGCTACAGACACATTTCAGTATGTACTAAAGAGGCGCTGAGACTTAATATCCAGCCCTAAAAGATAGGCAGGTCAAGCCGTGATGGCACCTCAGGAGTGGATGTGTCATTTTCCAGACCAAAATGGAAGAATATTCAGAATGTTTATTACAGTCTTTTCTCCATCTGTGCCTGTCTTTTCTGTAATTTTCTGGCTGTCATCTCAGTTCATCTCTCAGTCTCCTCAATTGGATGTCGATGTGGTTCCTTTTTACTCACTCCACTAATGTCCGTGGGGATGTTGATGTTGCTCTTTTTCTCTGGTCTGAAACTCAGTGAACAAAGCCCAGTCTTCCCTTCCCTTCCCTTCCCTCTGTTCTCCACTCCTCTGCCTCCTCCTTCCCTCACTCTTCCTAATGAATTATGCAGCGTATTCCACTTTGATGGGGGACTAATTGCTCCACTTCAATGTGTGGATCCTTACTAAAAAACTTGATGCAGGAAAATAAGTCAAATTATTAGATGACTGTTAACAAAGTAATGCTGGCTGGTAAACGTTGGTTCCCTAAGCTAGTAATTAAGTAGCAGCTACAAAATTGTTGTGATCAGTACAAGATAGCTGCAAGACAAATCACATCACATTTCACCATTCAGTCTTCACTACTGTATATCTGAGAGACTGCGAGTCGTTTTGCCCTCAAGGCATTGTGCCAGTCGACTCTGCTCAGGCTTGTCAGCAGGGTGTGTTTGGAAATACAGTAATGTTTGGTAATATTGTGTGACTGGAGTTTTCGCAGTTATGAGGGCTTTTCTGTTGTCGAAAGAATCACTAATGATGCTGTTATCTAGGGCTCGAAGCCTGATTAGCTTGACTGATGGAACAGGCATTGGCAGCCTGAACTCCTCTCCTCAGTCAGTCTCACTGTGCTTGTGTGTGTAAATGTGTGTGAGGAGAGAGAGAGAGGGGAGTTGATGAGCTGGTGGGGGAGACTGATACAGAGACTGACAAAGACTCACACACTGGCTCTGATAAGGGAAAATAGGACCCCTTTTTCTTTTCCTCCCCTGCCCTCAGTCGGGCTTACACACCAAACCACTGCGAAGGAGCCGTGGAGCAAAAAATGAGCAGCCGCCTGCCTGTCAGCCCATCAATGTCTAGGAGGAGGAGGAACACATACCTAATCTTCTTATCATCTCATCCAGCTCTTCCCTTAAAATGTTCAGCTATATATCTCCTGGTTAGTGGGAGGGACACTTTGGTGTGAAACTGGATGGAGAGAAGGGATGTGACAAGAATTAAACCTCCCTGAATGGGAGCTAAATGTGCGTATGTTGGAAACTATTGTTCCCTCGCAGCATGTATTGGCACCAAATAGTCACCATATGCAGAGGCAGTTGTATTCTGTGTTAGCCCTCTCCTGTGGATGTTGTTACAGTACAACACCAGGAAAATGAAGGCATTGCTCAATTGCTCAAACACTTAAAACTTTGTTTTCCTGAAAGACAACCTTTTGTGGCCTTGTGAGTAAGACCTGTTGTCTGTCAGGAGCAAAGGTGGATGTAGCATGAGGTAATTATTGTGCAAAGCCTCTTAGGGAGAAGGTTGGGGTGTGTGGTGGTGTGTGGCTTGACATGGGAGAGTGCTGTTTGCACCTCGCTCCTATCAATTGCCCATGTTGGTTTTGTAACCATTACTGATTTGCGTTAACCATGTTCACCTCTCCTTAACCTCAAAGCCTCCCTTTGGAATTTGCTTCGAAATACAGTTATGTATACATTCACTGTATTTATTGCAACTATTGGATGGATTAAGGTGAAATCTGGTCCCTGCAGGATATATCCTGCTGATATTTGAGATTTTAAGTGGAATGTCACAAAAACTATGACATGGATTGTCATGATATTGGCCATGCACATTCATGCCCTCCTCAGGATGAACACAGTCTAGGAAGTAATTGGTATAATTTCTGTTGCTTAATTTAATTTAATTTAATTTATATTGTCTTATACTTTGGTTTATGACCAAATACCTGCAAAACTAAAGACATTCCCATCATCCTTAGCTGTAGTTTGTGTTTAGTGCTAAATAGTAGATGTTAGCATGCTACGACGCTAAACTATGATGTGATAGCATTTAGTTCCCAGCAACACTGTGCCCATATCTGGAAGATTCGAAATGCAAACAAATCAAAAATAGAAATAATGTAAATACAATATACATTATTATTTATATTTGCTTTTCATGCTAATAGAAATTAGCTACCTACTGCTAGCTAATTAGTGTTAGCTTGTGCTAGCTAGATAACACCAATTAGCTCAGCAGTCACCACTTACTGAGAATTCAGCCAAGACGATCCCTCCAAGCATCTGTTTGTATTTCATGTTTTCACTGCTGTTTCATAGCATGTTAGGGTTTGCATACAGACATGAGTACAAATTTCATTGTATATACACTGAATGTATGTGTCTGTGAGATACATGTTCAAGCAGGGGCCACTTTGGTCCCAAGGGCCTTAAGCCCTGTGTACCAGAAGACCTCTAACTGAATTCAACAGCTGCTGCTACAACCCCTCACCCCTCTCCGTTTTCTCATTTCCTGGCTCTTGTTTTTTTTTGCCTTCAGTCGATTCTCTCTCTTGTAAGTTTTCCACCTCCCCCCTTAATTTTTCATCTTGACTTTATTTCACTGTCTGTCTCTCATGTTATTGCTGTTTATGTGGGTTATATGTCTCTAATTTTTGGCTATACTTTGCCCACTGCCAGCGATTCTCACAGTTTCTGTTGCTTATTCCAGTTTTTAATTCTCACTCTGTCTGTCTGTCCCTGCTCGCTCTCTCTCTCTCTTTCCCTCTCTGCCTGCAACCCACCGACCGCCTCTTTGTTTCCTGGCAGACAGCAGCAGATTGCAGCCTGTACAGGGCATGTGGGTGTTTGACATGGCGCACAAAGCTGAGGGCCGAAAACAATGTCTGCATGTACAAGCATAATTTGATATATTATCTCCACTCGTACACACGCGCGCACTTTGCTTCCCATTCCAGCATTCTACATCAGCGTGCATGCACGTAATTGAAAAGACATCTGTTAAATTATACAAACACACAAACAAGTAAATGTTTCCATACCTAGCCAAACTGACAGGCTGAGAGATGGCCGTGCAGATATAGATCTTACAAAAATGTCTAGTACATTTATGCTATCATTATAGTCATGCAGCACAGGAGCAGATTAGAGCTTTAAAGGTGGAGCCGGCAGAACAAATGATTGGCAAGGGGTTGTTTTTCATCCAGCTTATATAACTGACTCATTTTATTCACCCCAATGAAGACCACATTATGATTTCTCCCTCCCTCCAGACTTCCCTCCCTCTGCATATGTGTGCACTGTGTAGTATTACGAGTGGCTCTATGAGAACAGTCTCAGCCTTAATCACTTCTGATGGAAGCGTGTTTGTACCTGCAGCTGTGATTACACTACTTGAACACAACAGCAAAAAAGTTCAGCTTATTAAGAAATGGAAGAGGAATACATGAAATTGAAGCTTGGATTCTGCCAAACTGTTTTCACCCTCTGTCACAAACAATTTATTTTATGCAAAGCTATAACTGTAAAGTGGGAGCTCATTGTGGGAATGCTCCCACTCAACATCGTACTCTGTGGTGATGCTGCCTGATTCTCAGCCACGGCTCTTAAGAGCGGCACAAATTCATTTTTATTTTTTATTTCTACTTTCTTTGTGGCTTTTCTTTATGAAACAGGTTAGAACAGAAGCACTGAGTGACACAAGAAAAACATCTGGATTCTCTTGGCAGACTGAAATAACAAGTCTGATTTAATCTCAATATATCAGCTCAATATATTAGCTTGTCTATATTAGCTTCAAAATACTTAAGAAACATCGAAAAGCATCACAAGGCTGAACTTTTCTGTTCTGACAGAAATGAAAATACTCTTTTGTTGATGCAGGTTATGTCACTCTTAGTCTATCAACTAAACAGCACACCAACAGTACTTTAAACCATGGCACCACAGAAAGGGAGAAGGCTATAAGCGACTCTGTAGCCTATGACAGAACTTAGATCTCATTTTCATCTCAGTAAACCACATGAAAATGAAAATGTGTGTTTTTTTGAAAAAACAACTTATAAAACAAACAAACAAACAAAAAGGACACACACACACACACACACACACACACACACACACACACACACACACACACACACAAAAACCCAGACAACAAACCACAGTGACAGCACTCCGGCTAGCTAAAGTTAACTGGTGAGAGGGTCACAGTTAGCCTTAGCTAAAGCTAATTCACCTTCACTATTCTACTTGCCCTACTTGTATGCTTCTCATAATTGAAAAATCAATTTTGATGCTTCACCATCTGAGTAATTGAGTTTGTTATACCACTTAAATAAGGCAGTGGCTAAATGAAATAATAACAAAAAAAGCTAATCTAATCTGCTGCAAAATCTAGCTAGCCTAGCTCTGGGAGCTACTCTGTGAAATCTAAATGTGATCTTTACAAATTTGGAGGCCTGCCTCTTGACAGATAAATGCAAAGCCTTTAAACTGAATGTGACTTGAAAACCAACATGATAGATGTGTTTGTTAACTGAAAACGAACATGATAAATTGTGAGTTAAACCACGAAAGAATCCATCCTTGAAAGCCAGTGATAAATTTGTGTGCACTGGGATTTTGTGTCGAGCTTGTTGTTGAATGTGTCATTTAAAAGACTGAGCGGCAGCACGGTCCATGTGTAATACTTGGAGGTGCAGGGGATTACTGGTGTATTTTATTCCCGACTGCTGGTGCAGACATAATCACGGTTTAGAGCATCCTCCGGAGTTGTATGGCTTTTATGTAAAGGGCAGGAATATATGTATGGCATATACTGTATCTGCAATATTGTCCAAATAATGTGCATATGGTGTACAGGCTAACATGGTCCCTGTAGCTAGCAGTGTTTCTGTATTTGCTTGTGTTTTCTCTGTAGATTGAGCTGTTCATCAGTTAGCAGCAGACTTGACATTTGACTAAACTCTCTGTAACAAATCGTCCTTTCATAAGAAAAATGTTTAGTTTATATTTATTGTCATTATTATTATTTAATTTTTAATTGTTGACCAATTTGTGTCTGTAGTGTGGGAATAAACGGAGCACTTGGAGTAAACCCACTGAGGCAGGAAGCAGCTCCAGGTCTGGATTTGAACCCAGAGCTGCATCCTGTGTGGCTAACTGCTGAGCCACTCTACTGCTTGCTTTGGTTCTGGTAGTTTGGTGAGTTTGTCTCTGCTGCTCTTGTTTGAACAGTCTGAACAACCATCCACAAAGGAAGGGTGACCTCTCCTTGGGGTGACTGTTGTTGAAGTTGTTGTGGAGTTTCAGCTTGACTTTGAGGGACTTGATTTCGGATTGGAGGCCTTATTTCTCCCTGGTCTTCAGCTGGAGCAGATCCTTGAGCTCGTCCACTTGATCGCACTGCTCGTCCTCTCTCACAAAGGTCAGACGCTGCTTCTCAATAAGTGGGCTTTTTGAGCCTGCAGCCTCTTGCTCAGCTCCAGGATCTGATGAAGCTCTGCAGCGTTTTGCTGGCTCACAGCCTCTTTTTGAGCCTCGGCAGTCGCACACTTTTCCTTTGCGATGCTGAGTTGATAGTTCAGCAGCTCACTTTTATGATCACGGAGCTCCTGTTTCATGTGGATCATTTTGTCTAACTCTTCTCTCAGCTCTTGACCCCACTCTTTATTTATATAGGCTACTGAAAGGGATTTCAATGGGAAAAGCTGTATCTTAAAGACACAAGGAATTGCATGTGTAACAGAGATAAATTCTCAGCACAAAAACTTGAAAATGACACCACCTGGTTTAACGTTACCTTGCACACAGGGAAGGTAGAAACTTACTCTGTCCTACATGCTTGCTGAAGAATTTGCTAGTTCTATGTCAGCATTACCACTGATGAAAATATAAACCCATCTGCTGCATCCTGCTTGTTGGTAATTCAACTGCAGAGTGGGAGAAAAACGCTAAAATGAGTGACAGAAAAAATATCCCATCACCGCTCACCAAGCTGCCCGGACGAATGCTGCATGGACCGGAGAGCAAAAGCTCTGTCAATTATCAGAGGCTCCATGTAAGCTGCAACGTCACGGTTAGCAGTTCAGGCCAGATCAGGAGCGGGGGAGAAACCAGACCCAAGACCAAACTACAACAACTTGTCAGAAAAGTGACTACTGCTAAACTTAAATGATCATTTTAATTACTTGACAACACAGAAACAAATAGAATATCACAATACTCTCAGTTTATTGAAGTTTGTGAAGGTTTCCATGCAAGGATGACTGGAAATACAATGTACCAACTGATTTAGTTCAGCAAGCGAAAATAAATCATATCCTATGGACTAAATAATTGTATTCATTGTGAACATATATGAATAGATTGCAAGGCAAGCAATGCCCTTGATTCAACATGCAAGATGGCGCACCGCGTATGGCAGCTGCTCTCACTTTCTTTCTCATTTTACCGCCTGTAAACTGTGTCTAAATCCCTAACTTTTGTTTTTTCTCAATCCTTCTCCCTGTGGGATCAATAAAGTTGGTTTTATCTGAATAATAATAGCAATAATAATGTGTTTTCCCCCTCAGCAAAAATGATCTTCTCTTTCCAAGTACACGGGCATGAATAGAACAAGACCAGTGGAGCTTATATGGATTTAATGCCTTGCTTATGTAATGTGGCACTCCCACTCACTATATAACCCTCAGGACAATAAAGATAGAATGTAAAATTGTTGGTTTGTGGCCACTATAAATCTATAAATCCCGTCCATTATACAGTACATCCAGATTACATAAGAGACCTTTTTTATCAGTCATAGAATGAAGTGCCATCCCTGCAGGCTTGACAGAGACAGAGCTGAGTCACTTTTCTGTGGTTAATTATGGATCAAGACCTGAGACGAGTCCCATGTCTGGTTCCGTTACGTCCTCCGCACTTTAAATTCATCCTACTGAGATGATGTAATTTGATGAAATGCGCATTCCAACAATTAAACAAATAAATCTGTCATCCAGTGGTTACGTGGTTAAAGATGTGAGTCCAGCTGAGATCCTTAGTGGCATGTCATGTCGAGTTTAGAAAACATATCTAGAAATGGTGTACCGTTGATGTCAGAGTACTTATATACAGTACAGTATGTAAGTCTTCCATTAATGTGCAGAATGGTCGTCATACAGCCTCAACACAAAGAGCCAAGGAAAAAATAAGTGTGAGTATAACACAAGTGTGAAGGTTAGATTAGTCTTTGCTTCTCACAGTGGATTTCTGCAGGGCTTCTGAATGCTTTACACATGTATGTGCACATCTACACCCACCTACACACACATACATTCATGCACACACTCTACTTAAGATAAGGCCCATTAGCAGGTGAGGTGTGTTTTTTTAAGGATACTCGAATTTTCCCAGTCACTACTCTCATCACCAGAACTTGGCTGATGTGTCGCTGAATATGTTGGGCTGGGTGGTTTACTGAATATCTGTGTGAACTGGCTTTTCCCAATGATGCTAGCTTGCTAATTAATTGGTTCAGTGGCAATCCAAGTCCGTCTGTCGAATTAGCATATCTCTGGTTGGCTGTGTGACTTGTTCAATTTCTGATCGTTTGCTCGTTGGCTGACTTAACTGACACAAGACCTGCTTCAGTTTGGAAAAACAGATTCTCCTTTCTTTTCCCCCTCATTCTTTGTGGGTTTCCTCTCATACGCAGTCACTGGTTGCAGGTCATCTACTTTCTTCTGACCTCTCTGCATTTCTGCTCCTCTGCTCTACTCCTCCTCTCCACTCCATCACTTCACTCTTCAAGTCCTTGAACACCACCTTTAATGGACTCACCTCAGATGTGATCCCTTTCTCTGTCTCTCTTGGGGTCACACAGCCTTTTTTCCAAGGCTTCATGCTGTGCTGCACTCATTCAAAACACCCATATATGTGATATATGCGCCACTGTTCAGGTCTAATACACACAGATGGACACAGGGTCCATTAAGCATGTTCACTGTGCGTAAAAGAAATATTGATGTGGCACTTTTTTACTGTGGCAATATGATTTTACATAATGTTTTAGTGATACACACAATGTGTGAAGTCTTCCTCTCTTTGACACACACTCACACACACCCTTGCGCTCTGCTTCACAAACTTCCCAGGGCAGATTTTATAGCAAGTCACAGGGGAAGATGAGGTGTTGACAATAATCTGAAGTACTCTTTAAACTGTCTGTGTGGTCGTGCGGCTGAATGTGTTTATCCTGCCTTCACAGGGGAAGTCGTACGTGTTTGACCAGGTGTTCCCCACCAACACCACCCAGGAACAGGTCTACAACGCCTGTGCCAAGCAGATTGTCAAAGGTGAGTCATACGCATGGTCTTTGCCTAATATTAATGAGTCACAGTCACAGCTGGAGACAGCCCATACATCTTGAATCTCCGTATCCTTGGGTTCCCCTTAATAGCTCTGTCAGTTTACGTTCTGTTCACTGACTGGATGCATTAGCAGCTCTGTAGACACACAACCTACAGGTATGAGCATGAAAATGCAGTGGTTAACAAGACACGTGCTTATCAAAGCACAGCGGGACTGGTGTATCCAGAACACATGAGATCAAACGAAAGCAATGCCCTCAAGAGCCAAGTCTTCTTTCTTTCGCCCCTCCCCCCGTCGGCACCTCCCTACATCCGTCTGCCCCTTTTTCACCCTGTTAGGGTCTCTTTTTCTGTGCCTCCTTCAAAGCGAGCGTGGAACTCTGTTGAACTAGTTCTAGATGGAGCATGAAAACGAGATTGATTTGGTGAGAAAGATTACTTACAGTGCGAGATTACTTAGCAGGCCGAGGAAAGCTGGAAATAAAGAGGCGAGATGAATCACAGTGCAGGGTGGGGAAAAATTCAAGGTTAGGGATTTAGCAAAATGAAGGAATGAGATGAAAAGTGAGATTTGAAATGTGTCAAGGGAAAAGGGCAACAAAGAGGGCGAGCAAGGCCAGAGAAAGCTGGTTTGGAGATGCATGTTTACACACTGTCTCCTTTTCTAGTTGTCTGTCTCTTGTCCTCTTTCTTTGCCCTTTTCACTGTCTTTCTCTCACACTCATGCTGTCTTTGCTCTTCTTCTCTTTCCCTTTGCGGTGGTCTCTGATGTCAGGCCATCTTATCCCCCGCTGTCTTTATTTCCTCTCATCGACAAACTCTTTATTCTTTGCTCTTTTATGTGGCACATTCTGGTTTGGTCTCACCATGACCGGCGTGGAGCCAGAGGAAGACATGTCGCCGAGCTGAGAGCCGCAAGAGCTAAGGCAAGGGAAAGGGCACCTCGTGTTTTCAGCTGAGAGCCTTTGTGATTAGTTTGTGGTCAGCTGACCTGCGGCAGGCGGCCTTTCAGGGTGATGTGTTTTTCTTTAGCCATGTTTGACTTTTACCACTGGAGTTTATTAGACTGTGTCAGCAATATGACATTCAGCCATGCTACTGCTTTTATAACCTCGACTGAAGAGCAAGTGCTGTTTCCACTGCGGCTCCTACCAGATGAATGGACAGAATAATGTAGATATACTTGTTTGGGACTTCACTGAGTGCCTCCTGCTGACTTTGACACTGCGGGTAGATGTTGTTTATTGTGTGTAGCCACAGAGGTCGTTCAGCAGCTAACCAAGCTTAAATACCGTGTGCTTCTAGGTGCACACAGGCGTTCTGAGGCACAGTTTGATTTCATTGTCATTGGAGCAAAGGTCAAAGATATTTGTCTCTGTCTTGGTGCTTGTCTGCCTTGTCTTCATAGAGTCTGTATGTCTGTCACATTTTCTTTGTCTGGCACTCATTTTTCATTTTCCCTTGTTTTCTTCTTTGCTTTTTTCTTTCTTTAACACGCCTTTTCCCTTGTTCTCTCATTCTAGATGTACTGGGTGGATACAACGGGACCATCTTTGCCTATGGGCAGACCTCCTCTGGAAAAACACACACCATGGAGGTATAGTATTGCTAAATAATTCAGAAGGCAGACTAGCTGTGGAGCACACACACACACACACACACACACACACACACACTCACACATTTTTTTTTGTAGCGATCTACTCCTCTGCTCGCCCTGACAGTACATCTCCCTCCATCACTGTCATTGCTCACTATCTGTCTTTACCAGCCTTCTGTGGGCACTAACCTCCTTTACAACTCTCTCAGGGAAACGACCCTGTTCCCTTTCAAGCCAAAAGCCTCTCCGCTCTCCTGTCTTTTACTGTTCTCTCCGCTTAATCTGTCCCAGGGTCTGCATTTGCTCTTCACTCACATCTTCTTATCTGGTCTCTTTCTTCTCGCAGGGGAACCTTCATGATCCAGAGGGAATGGGAATCATCCCCCGGATATCAGAGGACATTTTCGAACACATATTTGCCATGGACGAGAACCTGGAATTCCACATAAAGGTCGGTGTGAATTTCAGTGTGCATCTGTACATGAGGACGTATGTGCACTTGTCACACAGGGATGTAGATGCTCAGTTTTGGTCTTGCACACTACGATACATCCAGTGGGAGGTCACAATGGGGCCTCTGATGTAATCCTCACATGGGTGGGCTCAGTGGAATCAGCCAAGCATCAATAAATCATGATATATAAACCATGATAATCCAGTAATATTTGTTGTGCTTTTTTCCCTTTTACACCACAGTCTTCTAATGGAGGATAATACCTCGTCAGACCCAGAGAGGACAGATTACTGTAGCAGCATTTTGCATATTTCCACAATGAGCGTCCATTACATCCTCTCTCTCTCTCTCTCTCTCTCTCTCTCTCTCTCTCTCTCTCTCTGTCACTTCCTTGTTTCTGTCTCTCCCCTTCAGTTTTCCAAAAATCAACTGCCCCATGTTTTTTGTTTTGCTGCAGGTCTCCTACTTTGAGATATACATGGATAAAATCCGGGACCTGCTGGATGGTGTGTTTATGCACTGAACACATGACTTGAAAACAGTGAAAACACAACATGCATTTGTGAATACTGCACAGGCTTCTTGCAGTTGACAGTTGGACATTCAAACCTGTATAGTTAAGTACATTTGGATAAAATGTAACGTTGTCATCCAGGGCATAATTTCCAGGGCATAAACCCCGCCAACCCCTCAGTTTACTAGAGAGTTGTGTAGCAGTGGCTTTTTTGCCATCTTTTTACCTCTCAGGCTGCATATGATCTGATCTGTCTTATTGATGGAGGGTGTTGGGAATGTGTCATGGTGATAATAACTTAGTGATGATAACAGCGTAAAAACTCAAGATGTTTTTACTGATGCATTTAAAATGAAGAATTAAACAACTGGCATGCCTTTACTCTTTTCTACTTCAGACAATAAAGTTTTGTGGTTTTTGCACATTATACACACAGCTGCTCCACAACATTGTAGTTCATTGTCTTATCACAGAGATATATAACGGGTGTAAAGTGATGGAGAGGCCTGCACAGGGAGGGATAGGCAGCATCCTTGTGATTACATCTTTAATCGAACCAGAGAGGATGGTGAAAGCCCCCATCTGTATGCAGGGGAGTTCACAGCGGCTGAGGAACATTTAAGCTATGAACAAAAAAACGAGTCAACAGCAAGCGAGATGAATCGAGGCAGTGCAGAGAACAACACCCTGTGGAGGAACTTCCACAGAGAAAAAGTGACTGTAGGGTGATAAAACACAAACACACACACGCACGCACACAGTCTCCAAGGAAAAAACAGCCTCCGCAATCTGGTGAAATTTAATTATCATCGACAAGATAGGACTTTCAAATGTGAAGTGACTAAAGCAGCAATTGGGGCCAATAAGTTTCTTTGCCAGAAATTTGTATTTTCTTCATTCGACATTAGCAGAGCCATCTTTTTAACCTCTCTGTGACTTTGGCACAAGCATTTCAGTTCCATTAAAAACATTCATAGCTAGAGCCTCACGTATTCTGTGTCTGACTCACATATATGGAGGGAACATAGTTAGGTCTGAATATATTTGTGCAGAGAGTAAAAAAAAACATTCACATGCAGATGCTCATTTGCACACACACGCACAGATAATGCTTTGGGTGACACAATGACCTCTCCTTATTTTCCCTCACACCCTAGTGACAAAAACCAACCTGTCAGTGCATGAAGACAAATACAGAGTTCCTTATGTGAAGGTGAGTCATAACAAGTCTGACATGATTCGCTCTGATTTCTCTCCTTTTATTATGTAGATGTGGTTTCTGTTATAGTAGTATGTTAAAAAATGGGAAATACGCTTGTTGGCTCTCTGGTGGAGTGTTAGACGCCACACTCATATCTGTCTTTTAAATGTGACCATGGCTACAGCCAGCAGGTGATTAGCTTAGCTTAGCACCAATACCAGCTAGCCTGGCTACATCAAAATCAGCCTGCCAGCCCCTGTAAAGAGCACGCTATATCTTATTTGTTTAATCCATAGAAAAACCAAAGTTAAAAAAACAACATTTCACCTCGTTACAGGATTATGTGCCAAGCTAACTTCCTGGTGCAACTTCCTGGAGTTTCCCCTATTTGCAACTGTTCAGGACCAAGAAATAGTCAGAAACACAGCGCGCTGCTTTTTGTTTGGATTTGACAAACAAAATATAATATGGTGGTCGGTGGGTTCTGGTAACGTTTAACAAAGGCAGGTTAGCGGTTTACCTGTTTTCAGTCTTTCGGCTAAGCTAAGCTAACTGGCTCCTGGTTTGAGCTTTGAGTGTTGTCAGTCAACACTGATTTGAAGTAAAGCAAATGACAAACTTCTTACTTTTTTGTATGTTTTTATGTGCCTTTATTTGTGCAGACATACTGTACTCTATCTATCTATCTATCTATCTATCTATCTATCTATCTATCTATCTATCTATCTATCTATCTATCTATCTATCTATCTATCTATCTATCTATCTATGTACACATACATACAGTATAGATGTTTATATGTTTTCTTTACAATATAAATGAATGTTTGCACATGCCTGTCTTTCACAAAGGGCTGCACAGAGCGCTTCGTCACAAGCCCCGAGGAAGTGATGGATGTGATAGATGAAGGGAAGGCCAACCGTCACGTTGCTGTCACCAGTGAGTCACTCTGTTGATCTTCGTAATGTTCGCACTCACACTGTCAGACACTTCATGTCAGATTTCACTTCACGGTTTAAGTAAAACAGTATGAAGGTGCAAAGCAGAGAAATGCATGACAAGGTGCAAAGCTTAACAACTCTCTCTAAGAGAAATAATGAATTGACTGACGTTTCATAAAATGAGTCTTAATTAGAGTTCCTCCTGTCCTTATTTTATTCTTTAGACATGAATGAGCACAGTTCACGGAGTCACAGCATCTTCTTGATAAACATCAAACAAGAAAATGTGGAGACAGAGCAGAAGCTAAGTGGGAAGCTGTACCTGGTCGACCTTGCTGGTAGTGAGAAGGTAGGATGAATGGGGTATTTTACTCTACAAACATTAAAAATGCGACTAACTTTCAACATTCACCATCTGCAGGATTGTGGATCACTGGGACCAGATATCTTTTCTAAGAAATGGCTTTTTCAGATATCAAAGAAACAGATAAACAATGTATTAAAACCCTGAACTTCACCCTTAAAGCATTGTAAATCGCTCACTTTATGGCACTGCATTACGTTTTTATTAAATTCTACATTACAAAGAATCTGTCTTAGAGGCAAAGGATTGATTCTCATTTTGATTCCTGAATTTTTCAGTTTAATGCTGTAGTCACTGATGCAATATCAGGGGTGGTGTTTGCTCATTTTGAAGGATTCAGTTGGTCCCACTGATGGAGGCAAAAAATCATTTTCTGAGAAATAATAAACTCTTAGAAATTCTGTTTCTCGGTTCAGATAGACCTTGTAAAGGGTTTCAGCCAAGACAGAGGTCAAACTGAGGGGAGCCGCAAACAACTAATTGTTCCCCTGTTTCATGGCCTTTTAGGTGAAATCTGAATCAGCCGGCCCCATCACACCATCTATGAAACAATTTATCTCCAGGACATAGGTCATACTCTGGAAAGCAGACAGAAAATACATTAACAACACAGCTGGCTCCTGGGTGTAGTCTGTTGTTTGTACCCTCTATGCCGGATATAGAATAGTGTGTGCTCAGAGTAGTAGATGTCCATATGGTCTGTATAGATGCTCACAAGCAGGGTTTAGCTAGTAAGTGCTGATGCTGGATCTGTTGTCTTGGTCCTCCCTGGGGATGAAGGAGGAAGTGGTTAAATGGTTTTGCTCCAACAACTTCTTAGACATGAATACGAAATATTATTCTCTGAACAGAAAGCTGGTGCACGTTCCACAGAAAGCTTGCTCAACTTGCGCTCCTCTATAATTAAGCTCCTCATTATCTTGCTGTAAATAATCGTATCCCATGACGACTGTGACACAGTACGGTGTGCCTTTCCCATTAAAGTAAAATGTCTTGCATAAACTGTCTGAAAAGCTGGTTGACTCTCAGTGTTTCCTGTCTGTTTTTGATCATGTCCAGTACAACGCATGCTTCATTTTGCAGGTCTGTAGTTTCTGTATAATTTTCTTGGACATTTCCTAAAACAAATGCATTTTTGGTGCTCTCACCAGGGAAAATAAAGAAATATTTCTGAGTTTTTTGAGCTTATGTGGTTGTGTTTAGTTTAGAGGCAGTTGTTTATTTCCAGAAATAAGAATTGCATGCTTGCCTGTATACAATATATATCTGCAGGAACCTACTTATGAATTTACAGTCACAAATCATGTTGTTTGTAGGACATTTAAAGAAACTAAAGAAATAAATAATGAAACATAAATGTTTTTTTTGCTGATAACATATTTTCTGAGCTAATTCCTCCTATGTGTGTGTGTATCTGTGTCAGGTCAGTAAGACAGGTGCAGAGGGAGCAGTGCTGGATGAGGCCAAGAACATCAACAAGTCTCTGTCGGCCCTGGGGAACGTCATCTCAGCCTTGGCCGAGGGAACGGTACAGTGGAGAAAATCTCTGCAGCCTGCCTTATCATTGTGTATAGCAGCTGCCTAATGCTTTCCTTCTTAATTGTTTACCTGCTGCCAAAGCAATATGTTTTACAAAATTGAGTCAAGGCGGCAGTGAATTATTTGAACGTATTCGATTAGAAGAGCCTAAATGTCTTCAACGTCTTTGGTTTGTATAGTGTCTAAACAGTCACTCAAAGCCAAATCACAGAATACAATTGATCAGCCCAGTCTATTTATCCTTTATTAATTAATTAAAAGATCAACACTGCTCTCATATCTCTATGGTAAATGTTAAGCTATCACCAGCTATCTTAGCTTAGCATAAAGATTGGAAGCAGGGGGATAACAGCAAGCCTGGCTCTGTCAATAGGTGTGCAGTGTCCTGGAAGTTACTGATCCCTGCTGAGAAATAGTCTGACTGATAATCACCTGAAAAACCATAATTTTTTGTTTTTTCATTTGGTCTTGTATGAAATTTGCTTTAAGTTGTGATGTGTTAATTTCTGATCTTTAGTGATACCATGCTTTGTGCTAAGCTAAGCCAACTGGCTCCTAGCGGTAACTTAATATTTACATTACAGACATGAGAGTGGTATCAATCCTCTCATCTAACCCTGAGGAAGAAAGCAAATAAGTGGATTACCTGAAAATATCAAACTTTTCCTTTCACAATTTCCTTTCTTTTTGCCATAACCACAGTCTTCTCCTATGTTAACCATCCCATAGTTACCATGCAGAGATATTGTGTAAAGCAAGGATAGTGTTGTCAGTGAATGTAAACTGGGGTTTTGTTGATTGTCTAGCAGCTGGATTAGATGAATGCTGCAGTGACATGCTAGCTAGTTTTCTGTCCCCTCATCTTTAATTCCCATTGCTACTACAGCCGGTAACTCATATCCATATAAGCAACCAGAAAGTTCAACCACTGGATCCATTCTCTATGCTCTATAGTCCTTCCAAGCCTCATCATCGTCATTAAAACATTCACTACTATCCTCATAAAACGGAAAAGGCACACAGACTGTAAATGGCTCACAAATCTTTCATAATTGACTGGCATTCATTCTTTATTCATTGAGCAAGGACACAGTCTTTCTGAAGGTGTTCCAAAGGTTAAAAAAGTAATACTGTGAATGATGCAGCAGAAACCTCATCTTTCTTTGTTCTCCGCGGATGCTCACAGCACCATATTTTTCATTTTTTAAAAGGAATGCAGGTGCATGGTGGTTCTGATCTTTTAATGGTTTTCATACTATCTTTGCTTCCTTTTCTAACCTCCTCTCTTTATGTTGTTGCAGAAATCCCACGTGCCGTACCGTGACAGCAAAATGACTCGCATCTTACAGGATTCGCTGGGCGGGAACTGTCGCACCACCATGTTCATCTGTTGCTCTCCCTCCAGCTACAATGATGTCGAGACCAAATCCACCTTGATGTTTGGCCAACGGTAACTGGCTTCCATGCTAAGTAGCCACGGGCTGCTGCACCGTGCAGCGCAACACACATTTCTGTCTCGCTCAGCTGCAGCTGTTGGGATGTTTTTCTGCTGAAATGTGCTCAACTCAGATATGCTGTTCACATATTACTGCCTCCAACTTTGCTTTTGACGGCCCGCACCCTGCTTTGGAGGCAAGGTCTGTGCTGCAATTTGTTTTCTGATCGTGCCGGGATTGCTTAAAGAGCATCTTTTCTAATCTTGAGCGTAAGCTGGACTCATAGAAGCTGTGGTTTGGTGTGCTTGCCAGCTTTCCACTCCTATTGCTCACTGTCAACTCAAAGAAACCCACAGATGCAAAGAAAGATCCCCAAAAAGCCTCCTTATGCCTCCCAAGCCTTTTTCGCCCTACCAATGAATTCCTTGAATAGAGACTGACACGAGAGTTGGCTGAAATAAATAATGTATGACCGAGCAAAGGGAGTGACAGAATCCACAGCAGACATTATAATTTTACTGAGCAGAAAATTTTGTCTCTTATCTCCCTCAGTCAGCCACAGCAGCTGTTGAAAACCACAATTAATCTCTTTCTTAACATCATATTACACCAAAAATACTATGACATGATATTAAACAAATTTCGGTCACTTTTTATTTGGATATTTTCAGCGTTATCAATGTGTCAAGTGACTGTATTGTCTCAGAAAAATGCCCACAAATGAACAGACTTGAGGGGAAGCCATATCATTAAGAGCAGGGTATTGAATACAGTGTCTCAGTTAGGGTTTATTTTAGTTGTTTCATTAGAAATAGAGATTTTATGGTTGGATGGTTTGGGTACATACTATATAGGTGCAGCACATGAACTAGCCATTACCACTTTGTTCAACATTAACTTTATTGCCACCTGATGTTTGATCATCTGCACTATCCAACAAAGTGTTATCTCTGTTCAGATGTGATGGGACAGCTTTAGATAGGGCTGTTTGTATTGCTAATATCAGGGGCTAAATGAATAATCACAACAGTGTTATCCCACTGGACTGTAAAATTAAGTGATAGCCACTGATGTGAAATTCACAGCCAGAGCTGAGTGCTGCAGCTGTAGCATCATAAATGTTTCAACTCTGTGACGCCACTTATATGCGTCATAATTGAGGAATAATTTATAGCCACATACAGTGCTCTGTCCTTGTATGAATCGTGTGATTGCTATGTTTGATGTGAAGGTGTTGTGAGAGGTCTGAAGTGTTTTGAATCCTTGCCTCTGTGCACCTCCTTCTCTCTACATGCGCCATCAAACACAGTTGGCAGAAACCCAATTTGCATAGCAATTAATGAGATGCAAGCCCATTTTCATTGAGCAGCCAGGGCTGAAATACCCTTGTTGACAGTTTCTCTATTCTCTGCCGTTCTCTCACACTTTCTTTCTTTTCTGCTTTTCTGTATCTTTTCCTCTCACTCTCACACTGGTTCCTCCCCTTTCTCTCTCTTTCTGCTCTGTCCCTGCTTCTCCCTGCTTCACTGCAATTAGAGCCAAGACCATCAGAAATACTGTGTCGGTGAACCTGGAGCTCACAGCGGAGCAGTGGAAGAAGAAGTATGAGAAGGAAAAGGAGAAGAACAGGTCACTGAAGGAGAGTGTTCAGAGACTGGAGGCTGAGCTGAACCGCTGGAGGAACGGTAATACTTGCACTGTTATCACACTGGCAGCTCAAAAAAACACAGAATGTCTAAGTCGAACTGTGGAAATTGTTGCCCAGGCTTTCTGACATTATCAGAAATAAGTTTGTATTTTTAGCCTCACAAGCGGTGTTGTGGCAGGCTCACGACTTTAGTCCAGACTGAAATATTTCCACCACTACTGGATGGATTGCCGTGACATTTTGGACAGACATTCATGGTCTCCAGAGGATGAATCATCATGACTTTGATGCTCCTCTGGCCTTTCATCTAACACCACCATTCGCTTAACAGTTATGGTTTTGAGGGACAAATAATTAATTTGACCAATACATCGATTTATGGCCAAATATCTGCAAAACCAATAACATTGCAACTCCCATTGTCCACACCTGTATTTTGTGCTGATTGCTAATTAGCAACTGTTAACTCTAAAACAGTGAACATGCTAATATTATAGCTACTAAGCATCAACATGTTGGCATTGTCAACATGAACTTGTTAGCATGCTGAGTTAGCATTTAGCTGGATACAGCCTCACAGAGCTGCTAGCACAGCTGTAGATTGTTAAATCACTGTAGGCCTAACGTATGATACAAAATGAATGAAACTGTATCCCCTTTTTAGGAAAATTGTTCTAAACTGGGACACTAAGTCACTTTTTTTTCTTCCTACTCTCCCGTAAAAAATGAGAAGTGTGGTATTTGCAAGTAAAGAGCTTGAGCTGGAGAGTGCTTAGAGTCAAGTCCAGTGAACACAGCCTCTACATAGTCCCCCATAGAAAAATCCCTTCACTATATCTCCTTGTTCCAGTCCCCTTTCATGCATGAAATAGTACCTACTTACTAGGAATGAAAATTTTACCATCCTGCTAGCCTGCAGACATTATTTTTCAGTCTGCGTACATGCAGGTTTAACCTCATTTGATATCATCTGAATACATGCCAGTGGTGATGAGGGAAGAGAGCAGCTGATCAGACTTGCTGGACTTGTGCCCAAAACACTTTAAAATCCCTTTTTGGCTGTTTCTATTTCATATTATTCAGACTTTTACACTTTGTTTAATTTGATTCCCCTCATATTGTGCTGAAGGCAAGAATCACTGCAGGCTTTATCTTTTATGACTCCTTAATGTATTATTAATCATCACAGCAACAATAGCTAATCACATACACAGAAAAGTCATCACTTACACTGATCCTCTTCCGCGTTAGCACACACACTCTTGTGTCAGCTCACATGCAAAAACAAGCACATGAAGCACTGCATACACACACGTACTCAGTTAATTACACACACACACACACACATTTCTAAGCATCCTCCCCCATGGACTGTAGGTCAATTCAAATGTCAGTGCTCTCAATAGTAGTGATCGGTTGACATTCAAGCCGTGTAATGAATCCTGTCCGATGTTTTTCTTGAAGATCATTCCCTCACTGCTTGACCTGAATTTTAAAAACGCTGTAACACATCTTTATTGAACTCCTATCAGTGAAAATGATTGCTTTTATTGCTTCATTCGCCTTGGTTACTCTTGTTCTCCTTCGCACACCCATCCACTCACTCACACACAATCTCTCCCTCCACTCTCTTCCTGTGTGTCTCTCTCACATTTTAGTACTTTTAATTTCCTAATGGATCATTTTGACAACATCATTGCCCCCATTCCCACCTCACTGCCCCATATATTGTTGCCCACTTCAGGCCAGGAACTCCCTGGGACAAATGTTGTTGACCTCCATCTTGTATCACATTATCCGGCTCTTTAGTCAAGGATGGCTCAAAGACAAGAACAGCTGTCTCTTCCAGTAAATTCCACCCCATCAGCTCTACAGTCTCAAGCGGGGATCTCCTATGGTGTGTCACTACGTGTTTTCAGGTTTCAGGCCTTTAAGCAGGCAGCTGTTGTTATTAGCACACCTTCAGCTGGACAAGAAGACCTTATCAGTGTCAGCTAGGTGTATTGTCTCCACTATGGATTACTTTGGACTCATCTTAAAGGGGCAAAGCAGTCAATTGATCCCAATTGATCCTCTTCTTCCCAAGTGCTTTATATCAATCAAATCAGTGCAGTGAAATGCTGGAGTCACACAAAAAGCAGTGGAAGAAGGCTTCTCAAATGGTTCAGTAAAAACACACAGAAAAAAAGGAGGGGGAGCGGACAATGCAGACAAATTAGGAAATTTAATATACTAAATAAATGTGCACAAATGCACCAACCAATTATGAATAATGTTAACTGCTTATGTGTTAAATGTGTCATTGTCAGAGGATCTTACTCTTGGAGGCATCCAACTATTATATTGTGTGTATTGTCTGTGCTATTTTATAGCATCTCCTCTTGCTTTTGTTCTGTACCGAGGGACACATCATCATAAACCTCTTGATGCTGCCTGAGGAAGAGCATGTAGCCAGAGACACATTACCAGAGTAGCAATTGGTCTTAGCCTTTTTCTGTGTTCTTTGTGGCATTGAGTGCCTGTACTTGAGCACAATTAGCATAGAGAGTATGTTCCCTTTCTCCATTCGACAGCCTTTTTCTTTGTGAAATACTGGAGTCTGAGCCAAAGCGAAACGCAAGACATCTGACATCTTAATGATATATAGGTTTGCTAATTCGTACTGCTGTTAGGTCTGAGTTCATAGAAATGAAGCTCATTTACAGCACAGAGATATATGAAACCTGAGATTTGAATGTATCCCTGAGTAAGGATGGGACATATCCTGAAGATTAACTCACTAATCCCTTTTTTTACGCTTTAATCCATAGTGGAGGATTTTCCAGAGATAAGAGCAACACCAAAAATCTAATATTTGCTCCCTTTAGGTGAGGATGTTGTTGGGTTAGAGCATGTGAGTCCAGGATCAGAGGACGTCCCCCTGGTGCCTCCCGAATCTGAGGAGCCCCTCCTCGACATCTGCAGCCCCTGCAGCCCTTGCTCAGTTGCCTCCTCCATTGTGGTTCACATCTCTGAGGAGGAGCGGCAGAAGTATGAGGAGGAGATCCGCAAGCTTTACAAACAGCTGGATGATAAGGTGAAGAATGGATACCGCGTGAGGCCTGTTTGTGTGCATTAATGTAGAGCCGTGTACACACGATGGAGGAGATTTTTGTAAGGGTGTGCACACGCGAATGGGAAGAACATATCACACATGTATTATTCATGTTAATGAATTCAAGATCAGGCACAAAGTAGTCACTGATGTATCAACTATTAGGAGTAGATGCCATGGGGGAAACCATGTTCTACATCGAAAACCACGAAAGCTTTATTTAACATATGATCTGTGCAAATGTATGCTCTGCTCCACACTGCTGTGTATTATCATTGCTTTTATCAACAGATATCCCTTTAAAGTTGCAGAGCCAGTTGTGTGTCAGTGCAGTGGCACAGTTTGTACTCCCTTTACAATTCATATCAGAAAGCACATAGCATAAAACCCTTTTGACATTTTCACACATGCGGGCATATGCAGGTGTGTAGTTGCTCATACTGTACAGGGCGGTCCATGGGGATGCATACATTTACTCTGTGGTATAGTAGACCTGTAGTATTATTACGCACAACGTAAGTGTGGCATTGAGAGGGCTTGCTTTTTCCATTGTATGCACGATCAGTTGACCATAGCCCATCAAATAAATGCTGTCTAAGCAGTAATTTATCATACCCTTATTAATATACTGTGCTTTTCCTTATTGTTAAACTGCATTCATGTTTTGTGACAATATTAAGGTACACAAATTCACCATTAATTAGTTGCTTATTAGCATGCATATTAGTCACATATTGGCTGTTTATTAGTCATTATAAAGCACTTATTAATGCCTTGTTCTGGGGGTTCAATAAGCAGCAATTGGGAGGTTGTTGAGGGAAATTGGTTAATGGTGTAGAAGTTGTAGATGATGAGTAGCACTGAATGAGGAACTAATACATGCTTTATAATAACTAATAAAGAGCCAGTATGCTACTAATATGCATGCTAATAAGGAACTAGTTAGTAATGAATATGTCCTGAAAGTCAAAGTGTTACAACGTTTTTGTCTCAAATAGTTTTGAAACTGCAGCATATCTCTCATGTATGCACCAGTGTACAAAGTATTGTTCCAGCACCAGTGTCTGTAATACATAACACTGTAAACAAACTGTTTCTATTCCATGTGTCTCTTTGTCACTGAAGGATGATGAGATCAACCACCAGAGCCAGATGGTTGAGAAACTGAAGGAGCAGATGCTCGACCAGGAGGAGGTAAAAGACCTCTGTTTTACATCCTTTCATCCGTTTGGTTAAACGGCCCACAGTCGGCTGCAGCACTGTGGCATTCAAAACCCACACTTTGAACAGAACTCAGCCATGAGAGGTTTATTATCTTGCCCTTGAGATGAATGAGGGGGAAAAAAACACTTTTCAGGTGCCAGAATGCACTTGAAGAACACAAAGCATTATTATTATTGATCACGAGTGTATTTGCATGTTGACGGCAGTTTAAAATAGAATGAGTTTCAGCGGATGGTTAGACACAAATGATTGGAGGGACGGATCAATACAAAGATTGATGAAGGAGTGAAGCATGTAGGCTAACATTGAAACATTGGAGCTCATAAACAGACAAAGAAATGCGCCCAATTGATCTGATATGTGATTTAATGTGCTGTGGATGAGCGTCGCTCCCCTATCTTTGTGAATTTGGAGACCTTTTTGTTCAAGAAAATGGTTTCCAGCCTGTTTGTCACATAGATGTATAGTAAACAAGTTAACAGTTAGTTAACAGGTCTGTCTGTCTGTATATACTGCTCGTGGGAAGCACAGCAATCAAAAGACTCCATTAAAAGGTAATTAAGAAGAGTATTTACAGCAAGTATTCATAACAGTAGCTGAACCAGTGGGCCAAACAGCCTGCACAAAGCTTTGGCATGTCGTACGCTGCCAATTCAAAGACTCCATATTTGCTAAATTAGTTCATTCATATCCCAGAATGCTTAGCTAATATGAGGGTTACCACCCAACCTTGGCTGGTGTACAGTAACACGACATCCATTTAGCCAAACATAATGCGTATGCTACAGCACAAACACACAGGCACCCTGGGTAGAGCTACATCTACATTTAATGACATCCATTCAATAAAATGACTCACAGTGGGCTGCAGCAGTGCACATGCAAACAACCGCCATGGTGGCAGAAAAATGTCAGCTCTTCTGGTGCCAAGTGATAATCTAACATGAATATTTAAAATGCGTTTCATCTGCTAAACTACTCCTGTATTGTGTAATAGGGTTGGTAGACATGCTTATCTGTTACTAGCAAAGGAGCAAGATAAACCCCACAATTATGTTTTATTAAAACAACGCAGCTCTGCCTCGTGAATAACGAAGAAACTGCTTGTTCTACTCAATGATCCAAGACACTTGGCTTTCTCTGTTCTCTGTTTTTACACCAAATCTTTACAGTTCATATTCAGCTGTTAAATCTCTGTGTCCCTCAGCTTCTGGCATCATCCAGGGGTGATAGTGAGAAGGTGCAGTCGGAGCTCGGCAGGCTGCAGACAGAGAATGAATCTGCTAAGGCTGAGGTAAATGAAGTCCTTCAGGCCCTGGAGGAGCTGGCAGTCAACTACGACCAGAAGAGCCTGGAGGTGGAGGAGAAGAGCGTGCAGAACAAGCTGCTGGCTGAAGAGCTTGCAAAGAAAATGGTGGGTTTGGCTTCCCAGAGGCTCATTTTCAAGCCGTAAAGGCGAATATTTATTGCAGCAAGAGGGCCAAGAGGGAAAAAGAGAGAATGATGAAGAGAAGAAGAAAAACAAAGAGGCAGCAACAGAGAGGGATTTTACATGACTATCCTCGCATTGGCAAAAACTGATGAAGGCATGGACTGAGGTACGTTATGCAGCACTAGAAAGCACATTTGCGCAAAAGAAAGAGAGAGAAAATGAGCATTTAGGTGTAAAATAATCTATCCATCTATCCATTTATATCCTTGTCTTTCAAGAATATGTAGAACGACTGGTTCAAAATGCAATTAGAGAGATAATGAGTAGAGCCGCGTGGAGGAAAAGATAAAAGAGAAAATTCAGATAAATTGTGTGGCTGAGAACAGATCCATGTAAGAAAAAGTATTAGGAAAATCTAAATATAATGGAGGGAAAGTGGGAGAAGAGGGGGTATAAGCCTAACCCTGTTTTATTCTCCATAATCACTTCTGACAGTAATCAAGAACTTGACATAAAACATCATAAATATTGTTCAAATTAGAGCCAGCAGTGGTTTCTTTGTCTCGACCCTTGAATTCAGTCATGGCTGGTCATTTTGCACAAAGACCACAAGTAAACACCAAGAAACATTAAAAGCTGCAGCTACCAAGAGAGCACAGGTCTGACTGGTTTTGATTGAGGTCAGTTTTTGAAGTAATTTCATAAATGCACTTCAGAGGCTGGTCACTGAATGCCTTGTTTGAGGTTGCTGTCAAAGTCTGAATCGTAGTGAATTCAATCTGTCACAGTTTATCTGCAAAGCCTGCAAACTGTAGTCATTAATGATATTCTGCTTTTATTAAAAATGCTCCTTTCGGTGACTGTGTACAGCTCCATTCGTAGTCAGGCGCATTCATGTCAGCTTTTGAAGAGGCTTTGAAAAGTAGGAAGAACTGCATTTTCGATTAGTGACGGTCTGAGGATGTTTTATTTTTGAGTGACAGCTTAAATGCTCTGAAAACTCTTTTTTTGTCCATCAGCTCCTGAGTCTGAGTGTTGGGATCCTACATGAGCGTATTATTTCCTGCAGTTTTTGGTTTCTGTATTTATTCAGTTTTACCCTCCAGTTCGAAATGGGCGGGGCTCAGATGGAAAAAGTGATGTCATTTACTTCTGTGCACCAATCAGAGTTTAACAACATTTGAATCGATTTGAATTGAATTGAACTGAATTGAATTGAACTGTCACCATCAATTAAACTACAATTAACAATTAAACACAGTCCTGATGAAGCAGATTAGCTGTATTTTAACTGAACTTTAATTGCTACTTACTTCATCTCAAATATTTAACATTACAGAGAAATCCCGAAGATTTTAGGGCAAGGTTTTCAGGGCCTTTAAAACATGGGATGAGTTCATCAGTATGTATTGATGAGTTGAAGTGTTTGCATGTGACTGGATCTTTGAGCATGGGAAATTACTTTTGAAAAAGTCAAATAGAGATAACAGAAAGACCATTTGCAGAGCTGGTCAGGCCTTAATAAAGTTATTGTGACTGGCTCAGTGGACAGTGAGGACGATTACTCACCTTCTTAAAACCTCTTCAATATTTCACAGACAGCTTTACAATCTGCCACAGTACCCTCTCCTCCCTCTCCGTCTTTCTCAGGAGCTGGCCCAGAAATTGATGAAATGATTTGACAATATAACTACTCACTGCACAGTTTAGTCGGCTAAAGCCAGCTGAAGCCTCTGTCTTTTCCTCAATCATCTCACTTAGCTCAGCTTCTCTGTGGCCTCTTTAGTCTGTCCTGCCCTGACCTTTGACCTCACACATCTTCTCAGGGACGCCGCCTGGCAGTCTGACAAGATGGAAAGCTAAATACGTACAAGAAACCATCCAGTGACTTACAAAATTCCAATTATTCCAGCTTTTCCAGCTTCGTTCCCCTGACTCTTTATTAGCAAATCTCCACTCGCTTCATCCCAGCTGTTCTGCTGATTGTCGCTTTTTGTATTTTTCCATATCTGCAGTAGAAATGGGGCAGCATTGACTGAGAAAAATGGTGCAATGGAGTACATTCATCACTGTCTTCACCCCACCATCTTCTCAGCTGTCTTGATCGCTGCTTTCAGTGGAAACCCCTCTCTTCTTCTGCAGGAGGCCAAGCCATCGCTCACTGTCACTGACACTCATCTGCCCCTTTAAACACCTTCTTTCTTCCGCCCGTCCACTCAAGCCCCCTTTCTATCATTATGATGAACTCCATTCATCATTCAGCAGACCATCTCTTCTCTTCATAAATCTTTGTTCAACTAAACTAAACATTTTTCATTAACCTCCATTCTCCTGTACTTTTTACTTATTCATAAGTGGATCGATTTCAGTTAATTATTTACTACCATTTTTTGCTAAGCTAATGTTTTGACGTGGAAAGTGACCTGGAAAATGATCACATGGCTTGAAGTTAATGAAGGAGATGAAGATGGAGAGGTTAATAAAGGAGTAAATGCTACTGTATTTAATGAAGGCGGTTAATGGTGCATTCAATTGACTGATGATCCATGGGGGCTGTAGCTAATATACACCGTTAAATAAGAGTTCAAATAGATTATTTATGTGACTATAGATCATTCACTTTGTATAAAATGAAATAACGTCAATGTGTGTTGCAAGACCACCATGGACAAATACTGAAAAGCTTATACTTGACAAGGTTTTATTTGAAATATATACATTTTTGTTGCTCATGGTCACAGTGAACTAAACTAAGAATAATACCACTGAGGACACAGAGGTCTCTCTTCAATAATGCTTCTAGAAATTTGGCTTAGAAGGCTGATTTTAATATTCTTTAGACTTTTTCTCTGCAAAAAATACTATTAAATGGAAAATCTAACAGGATTTTATCCTGGCGTTACAGAGAAACCAATTATAGTAATTATAATTCTAAGAAAGAAACATAATTTTATATGTATTTTGACTGAATATAAAGCCGTATACATAGTAAGTGGTTTTTTAATGGCTAGTGAAACAGGTTTTTTTTTTGGGGGGGGGGTTACTGGGGTAATTTGGTCTCATTCATGGTTCCTCTCGTTAATTATGTTTAAAAGTTGATGCATGGTTTTTCAGGATAAAAGAATTTGCTCCAAAGGTGGACAAGCAGCACCACCCTTCTTTCACTTTATTTTGTGAGACCTGTTGAGTATCGATTGGACCCAAATTGTTTGATTGTGTTTAAGCCATTGAGGCTACGGCATTGTATAGACGTGGTACAAAATGGAGAAGGATAAAGGAAGTTCCATCATTCTCTCTCCCAGAAGCTTTCATTCAGCGCAGATGCCATCAAACTCTATCTCGGCAGTTCATTGATTTGTAATTTAGCAGCCATTATGTTTTGCTGTTTGGATTCTTTGGATGAGAAGGGGGTCAGGGGTAAAATGTGTCTGGCGGCAGTGTGTGCTCGCAGGTTAAAGGGTTCTCAATCCCAACCTCTCTAAACCCTCTGCTATACAATTTTCCCTCCCCTTATTATTCCTGTTCTTTCCCCTCTCCTCTCCGTCTCCTTCATCTGTTTTCCCTCTCTCTCTCATCTTCCTCCGGTTCGCTCCCTCGTTTCACTCCTCTCCTCCCACAGGCTCACCTCATGGCTTTGGAGGCGGAGCTGTCCCGTATCCAGGAAGTGAGCAGCCACCAAAGGAAGCGCATTGCTGAGATTCTCAACGGGCTGATGAGGGACCTGAGTGAGTTCAGCACCATCGTTGGAAACAGAGACATCAAGCTGGTGAGTGGGACTCAAAGTGCAGGTCTGGAGACATTGTATGCACTTACCAGAGATGTTTAAAAAGAAACAGATATAATCAGCAGATCCAGAGTGCACAGATGTCATAAACAGACTCCTGAGACCAGCACAGCTTCCTCTCTCCAGTAAACACCCCATGTCTGAGATGATTATCAAATTTACTTACAAATCACTTTCCATGGTGCAAATGATGCTGTTAATGATAACAGGTTAAAACGGTTTAAGGTGTAGCCCTCAGTCCACTGACACTTCCTGCTTACGTGACTGCATGAAAAATATGTTTTTTTGTTTGTAATAGTACATTTTTTACATTACTGAGGCTCAGAATGTGCGACAACGTGCTTCTTGTGGCCTTGGACACAATGACATTTTCCTTTATCTATTCATATACAGTATGTGGTATTTACTCACTGTGTATTGAAAACCTGTAGGCAGAAACCAAGTTATTTGAAAAAGTGTAAATCCTTTTTTTGAATAAAACGTGTCCCACAACCAGGGGAATGCTGTGAAATATTAAAACCAAAGAATTGGACATTCAAAATGTCTTTTGCAGTATTTTACAAAAATTTCTCTTTGGCATCTGTGGAAATTTACACATATATTGCACAACATAGTGATGTATATACTGTATATTTCCCTTGACTATCAAGTTGTCTGTATTATACCTGAGGAAATGTTACGGGCATATTCACTGATATAAACCTTGGCTGTAATATTTCAACTGATTTTGATGTGTGGATGTAATCTTCCACACAGCAGGAGTCAAGCATCTGCTAAATGATGCTCTTAACCTAATGGATGTGCATGCAAAATGGCAGAAATGGTTTCTAAGATACCTCCTTGGCTCTTTAACTTCCCAGCTGTCTTTAAATCATCCCCACTCAATCTTAACCAAATGTCTCCGCCGCTCCTTTAACTATCTCTCCTCCTCTCTGTCTCATTCATCTCCAGCCCATGGAGATCACCGGCGTGATCGAGGAGGAGTTCACAGTGGCTCGCCTGTACATCAGTAAGATAAAGTCAGAGGTGAAGTCCATGGTGAAGCGCTGCCGCCACCTGGACAACCTTCAGATGGAGTGTCACCGCAAGATGGAGGAGACGGGCAGAGAGCTGTCCTCGTGTCACCTCCTCATTTCACAGGTCAGGCACTGATGGAGGAACTAGCAACATGTGAAAACATCTGGTGTGAGAAAGAAGTTTGTAAATCTGTTGATCCAGTGGGAAATATGGGTATTTTGGTGCTCATGTGGAAAAAGCCATTGTGTTGTGAGTTTTACTGTTTTAACAGTAACGATTCAGTGTAGATCAAACCTATTCCACGGTGAGTAAAAAGGACATTTTATCCTTGCTGTAAAGTGTTGTCTCAGGTAGAGGCCCTTTGCTCATCAGTATACTCTCTGCATCTGAGACGTTGTGTTCTGACTTTCAGCATGAGGCAAAGATCCGCTCTCTAACGGACTACATGCAGAATGTGGAGCTGAAGAAGAGACAGCTGGAGGACAGCTATGACTCTCTGAGCGAGGAGCTGGCCAAACTCCAAGCTCAAGGTAGACTAATGCAACATTATCATTACAGTAGAGGACATCATCATGATTGACGTACAACAATAGCTTTGTCAAAATTTTAAACACAGAGAATGAGCCAGCTAACAAGACTCCAGCCAATGTGTGATTCTGGCTGCACTTCAGCACTGTGGTGCTTTGAGCTAAATGCTAATGTAAGCATGCTAACATGCTCACAGTGACAATGCTAACATGCTGATGTTTAACAGGTATGTTCACCATCTCAGTGTAATGTATTTCTAGGCTAACATTTGCTAGTTAGCAACACAAGGTAAAGAACAAATAATGAAAGCCAGCATGCTAACAAGCTCAAAATGACAGTGCTAATATGCTGATGTTAAGCAGGTTTAATGTGTACCACCTTAGTTTAGTGCACTGGCATGCTAACATTTGCTAACTAGTTCTAGACATAAATTAGCCTACAGTTGAGGTTGATGGCCAAGTCATTAGTTATAAACCAAAGTTCTGGACAAACCTGATGATGCTGCTAGATGAGAAGTGAAGAGAGAAATTATTAGATCCATTCAAAAGTTTTGGAAACATTTCACTGAAAAGCGCAAATCTCAACCTTGTGGCGCTAGAGGAAAAGTCCAGGGATCATCAGAGTCAGTGGGATTACTTGTCTGGCATGCATGCGTGTACAAAATTTTGTTATAATCCATCAAGCAGATGTTGAGATATTTCACAGGATAAGCCAGAACTTTGATCTGTTGGTGGTGCTAGAGAAAAAGTCACAGAGACGTCATTAGGATTCAACTTCTGAGCACCATGGCAAACATTTCATGTTCAACAGGGGTTGAGATATTTCAGACTGGACCAAAGTGGTGGACCAACTGACCAGTATTGCCATCCATACAGTCATGATACTCAAAACTACTCAAAAATACTTTGAAATATTGAACTACACAGTTAGGCTGAGGATGCAGCTTATTTGTAACAGTACATGAATTGAACTTTTGAAGTGAAATCCAGCCAAACCAGGGGCTCAAGGATCAATATTGCATAAACACGGTCAGTGCAGTACATAAAAAATGGTACAGGCTCTGTGTCTGTAATAAAAGCGTCTCTGCCCCAGGCACAGGTCGAGATATTTTACCTATGTGAGCAAACTCACAAACAAGGAACAAAGAGTTTAACATTTATTCAGACTCTGAGATGAAGGAGCTGAAAATATCAACATGGTCAGTCAAGCGAAACAACATGTGTATGGTTGATAAATCAGGCAGAATAAAAGCCTCCAGCTCAAATCCAATCAACATGTTCAAACAGTCAACAAATCAGCCAAATACTGCAGGTTTAAGCAGAATATTTGTCCAGTGGAAACACATGTTTTTAAGATGACAATGTGCTGAAGGAACTAAGTAATAAATCATGATCTCCTTGGTACTATGAGACATTTTTACTCACTGCATAGTTAAGGACAGTATTTAGATTGATCTGCGTTGTGAATCTTGACAAATTGCTGACTTGAGATGACAAAGTCAAATATAAAGTCAATGTTCTGACACAGTCAAACAAAATCATGTCAAATGTAAAAAAGACAACAAGCCCGTCTGTCTGACTGCATTTCAGCTCCGCCAGACGAGAACTGAGAGGAAGTGCCTCCTCGCTTAAAACAATTTTATTGGCTTCAATGGAGAGCTTTAGTCTGTGCCAGAGGCCTTTCTATCCTGTCAGGAAAAAGAAAAACAAGAGTAAACACTGATGAACAGCTTAGGCTCCCAAACATTTCACAGCACCAGCACAAATAGATTAATGGTAGGTTTGAAATTTGTGCCAGGTCCAGCTAACGGCAGGTACTCCCAGGACACTGACACAATTCACAAATCAGGCCAAAGGCAATGGAAAGCATTCTTCCCGAGGAGTCCCATGGAGCTGCATTAAATTACCAGTGGATTTAAGGGTAGGTCAATCAATTTTGGCCTTACGCCACACCCGAGCCAGGCAGTCCTTGAGTCATTACAGAAGTAGATAAATACAAAGTGCTGCAGGTCACGTCGATCACGCAGGCTGGTGTGAGATGTAGAGCTCGCTAATTTCATCATCAGACACCAGGAACAGCACTATGTTAACAACAGATCAGATCAGTGTGACACAATAGCTGTCATTATCAATAATAGATATTATTACACCCAAGGCACAGCTTAGATCGCGTTGACCTCGCTGTCAACATCAAGCGGCAGTGCTGCTGTGCTGTCAAAGTCAGGTCACTGTCACCTCTTTCTACATCACAGTGTTTCTCTCTTTTACAAGCCTGCTTTCCTCTTCCTCTTGTTTCTTCTTCTCTCTCTGTCTTGGTTTCTCTCACTGTCATTCTCTGTCTGTCTTCTCTCCTAAATGTGTGTGTGTGTGTGTGTGTGTGTGTGTGTGTTTCAGAGAGCATGTCACAGGTGGCCGGCGGGAAGCATCACACATCTGGCCAGGACTCCTGTGATATAAAGGTAATCATGGCTACAGAGAGAGCAACTTGGTGTAATGACCTTTAATCACACCACATCAGCACTCAGCTAACTGTGTATATGCAGGTGTGTGTGTGTGTGTGTGTGTGTGTGTGTGTCTGTGCTTGTTTTATGATTGATCGATTTTAGGAATAGTTTGACATTTTGGCATTTGCTGCTCACCTTTCGTCCCGATATTTAGATGACAGGATTCATGCCACAGTCATGTCATGTCTGTATGATAAACCTGAAGTTGGAGTTAGCATAGCTTAGCATAAAGACTGGAAACCGCTACACTTGCTTTGTCCAAAGGTAACAAAATCATAGCATAAAAGTGAAAATCTCCTATTTTACAGGGAGGGTGATGTTTCTGGGTATTTATTGGCTGGGACGGGTAACTTCCTGGAGTCTCCTCTGGTTGCCTAGCAACTGCCAGCCAAGAAATAGTCTGACACATAACGGCCTGTAAAATGGAAATTTTTCATTTTTATGCTATGATTTCTGTATGGATTAAACAAGATTTAAAGTGTTAGTGAGCTTCAGAGGTGCTGGTAGGCAGTTTTCTTATCTTTGGACAGAACCAGGTTAACTCTCTCCCCCTGTTTCAAGTCTAAACATGTAAGTGGAAGCTGCTGCCTGCTCTTACATATAAGCAGTATAATACATTTTTTCAGGCACGAAAGCAAATAAATATATTTCCCCAAATGTCAAACTATTCCTTTGGTGTCAGATAGTTGGGAACAAATGTCTATCACAGTTTCCCAGAGCCTAACATAATATCTTCAAATAGCTTATGTCAAATGAATCCCAGAGATATTCAATTTACAATGAAACAAAATAGACAAAAGCAGCACATCCTCGCATTTGAGATGCTGGAAACAGCGAACGTTTGGCATTTTTCCTTGATAAATGACTTTCAATTAGGTTTGCCAGCATTCATTTGCTGTCGGGCCTCTGTTACCTCCAGGTTCCCATCACATACAGTGCACACAGCACGCTACAGACTGCAGCTTCATTATATTTTGCACAAAGATCCAAAAACAAGCCCGTAACCTGGAAAACTACCAGGCCTTAGGTTTTCTGTACGCCAGTTAGTTTGTAGTAATTTGATGAAACACAACTTTATTTAAGAAAATGCACCTGTGAACACAATATAATGTAAAGTAATAAAGGTGTATTTTGATACAAGACAGGGCCCCTGTACAGATGAGGACACAAGACCATGCAATAATGCAGAATCCAGCTCATATTTTTCTTTACTGGCACAAATTCCTACACAAATTTGGAAGTAATAAATGACCAAAAAGCAGCTGACACACAGCGTCAGAGGGGTTCTTGAGGTCCAGCTGCTAATCCAGCCTCCTGGTAAACACACAGCACGTGCGGTTTTCAGCTGCACACAGCTATTTGTTGTTTTTGATCATCTGCCTGTGTTTGTGCACATGTTCATGAATGTGTTTTTGCATGTCAGTGTGTGACATGCTCCAGTTTCATTGGCGATGTCTCTCTTGGTAACCAGTGGCGGTCTGCTGTGTGTATGGGTTCAGTGCCCATGTGGCCCCCTATGTCCACATGTGCACCGGTGTGTGCAATTCTCTCCTCTCTTGTTATTTAGTCATTTTGTTTTCTTTTTGTTTCCACCTCCTGATCCCGTCTCTCTCCTCTCTCTCATTATATGAGTATGTCTCTCACCCCCTCTTGTTGCCTGTACCTCAGAGGGCTCTGGAGCAGCAGATGGAGTCACACCGTGAGGCGCACAGCAAACAGCTTGGCCGCCTGCGAGACGAGATCAATGAGAAGCAGAAGATCATCGACGACTTAACTGAGTCAGTGCCTCATTGCGATTCTTCACCTTCTCTGACATACGAAACCAGGGTTTAAATCAGAGCTCTGCTCGGGTATACAAGAATTCTGAAAATGTCCTGGAAAAGGCTTCTGTCTTTGAGACTGGACTGTGTGGCACTATTCAATACAGGCCAGTTTCAGAGGCAGACAGCTTACCCACTCTGTCAGCTGACTCTGGGCTCAAGTCTGAAATTCAATTCTGCCTTTATAAGCAGCGCGGAAATGCTAAAATTGGGGATACATGGTGTCAGTCAGTAGCTGAGTTCTGAAATAAGTCTAAGCCCTGCTGTAGCTGCAAGAGGGGCTGAAATATGAAATAAATGCGTGTGGGTGGTTGACATGGTGAGGAAACTGCAGCGTGGGAGGACTTTAGAGTCAAGCTGCTGCTGAACCACGATGTGAGGAGCACTCGGCTGGCTCGGGCTCCTTGAAAAGACGCCCCCCTCAGGTGCCTCGTTTTGAAGATGTTCTGTAGCAGGCGTGACCGTCTGCAGACTGCAGGGCAAGCCCTCTTGAGAGACTAAAGCACATTTCCCAGCTGGCCTGGGAGTGTCTGGTAACACCCGGGGAGCAGCTGCAGAGAATTATGAATGAAAAGACGTTTGGGGCTGCTCTGCTGGCCCTGCTGCCATAGCCTGATTTGGATAAGCAGCTTGAAAATGGATGGATGGTTGGATGGGTGGGTGTCAGTGAGGAAGAATACATTTAAAACAGGAGCAGAGTGGCCCTTCAGATCCTTGAAGCAGCGTAGGAAAAGCGGGTGTACGTGATAAATGTTCCTCCAGAATTCAAGGAGAGTAAAATCTGAAATGGTTCAACGTAATGGCTCGCTTTGACCTAGTGCCCTATTTAAAAAAAAAAAAAAAAAAAAAAACAGGTTGCGTCTGTATCTTAGTGGGACTTCAGTTTTGACCTTGGGCTGCTTAAGTACCCCTCTGATCAGCCAAAACGCCTGTCTTCCTACTACAGCTCTGATGTGACTTTGGGGAAAAATAAATCCCAATGCTGCATGCAGAAATGCTTCATCATTTTTGCTGGCTTTGAAAATCTGTGCACGTCACTGAGCTGGAGCTTTACACCTAAGACTCAGGAAAGACAATTTATTCTTCTCATGTGACAGTGAGGGGGTTGTCATGCTACTCTAAGGCAACAAAACCCCATCACAATGCAAGCAATCAGCCCATGAAATAGCATTTTTCTACCAATTTAAGAGCCTTTAATGAACCTGTCTGGTGTCACCTCATTTTCTTTAAAATAGCTGAGGGTATAGCAGTAAAATTGATGATGGACATTGAGTTAATAGAAGTTCAATTATTAAGAAAACACATTAAGATAAAGAGAGTTGATTCAGTCATATTCCACATGTGATTTTGTGGAGCTGACCTCCATTTCCAGGTTGAATCCACTATCTTACACATTCTGCTTTTGTAGAATAAGTATCTGTTTTGAAGCGATCCACTGAACCCCTCAGTGAGCCATTGTTCACCTTTCCAGTTGTAACCAGAAGCAGCAGCTGGAGTTGGAGCAACTGCACTGTGACTTTGAGCGTCTCAGGAGCCAAGAGCATCACAAGAGCCGGCAGCTGGAGGAACTGACGTGAGTCTGTGCTTTACCGTCCTGGACAGCTTTCAAACACTTCACCATATGGAGGCCTGGGGGCGAGCTGCCTCTTTTGATTCACGTCTTCCTTTTCCCTCTGTCCTTTGTCTTACTTTTGTCTATTTATTTTCCTCTCGCTCTACAGCTCTGACTCTTATCCTATTTACAGAGCAGTCTGTCTCCGTGGAGTACTATAGTTATACAGTTTACCTAAAATTACCTGGGGGCTAACCCTTTTTAACCTTCTCTTTGCCTCTCTCTTTCTGTCTATCTCTTTGCTTTTCCATTATGGAGATTATTGGGATAATGTAGCAGCTGGCTGCTAATAGGCCTCTTTCGGCACTGACCTTTGCAGCGTATTGCATCAGATTGGCAGATGGGTTACAGCCCATGAGTGGGGCAGCCGGTCCATGCTGCGTTTGTTCTTTATTCATGAATTATTCTGGCAAGAGTGTGGTGCTCAGTTGGAGTAAAGAGAAATTAATTTTGAATTTCCTCTCTATCTGCCTGACGATATCTATCTGTCTATCTATAGATTCCTCCATGAGCGACATGAGCAGTCAAAGCAGGACCTCAAAGGCCTGGAGGAGACTGTTGTAAGTCATTATTTACTGTCATGATTCACTTGGCTCCCTCAGAGACCACTGATCCACTAAATGCTCTGTAACTGCTTGAACAGCACTATTTCCTCTCTCTGTCTCTCCCTTTATACCGAAGGCTCGTGAGCTCCACACCCTGCACAACCTCCGCAAGCTTTTTGTTCAAGACCTCACGACTCGAGTCAGAAAAGTAAGGCGCACACAAGTTGACTACAAACACACTTAAAAGCTTTAATTCCCCACATATGCAGTAACCTGAGAGTACCTGTGGTTTTACCGAGACTGTATGCAAATTACTTTTTTGAACTACATCATTTGCAACGGCAGTGTTCTTTTTTTGTTTTTTTGTTTTTTTACATAAAAAGATCTCTATTGTTTCTGTCAACAGAGTGCAGGAATGGAGCCTGATGATAGCGGGGGATACTTCACCCAGAAACAGAAGATTTCCTTTCTTGAAAACAACCTGGAGCAGCTTACAAAAGTTCACAAACAGGTAACAGTATAAGCAGCAGATACAAGCAGAAAATGACATTTTACCAGGCCAGCATTTCTTTAAAAAGTAGGACAATTCATCTGGTTTTCCTTTGATCTGGAAGCCTGATTCTCACGGTGTCGTAGGAGAGCAGTAAGGCAGAAATGTCCTCGCTGGGTAGAATACGAGAGGGGGACAAGAAGAAAGACAAATTAAAATACAGAGCAGTGTGCGCTGTTTGTCATTGCTCTCCTCTGGGCAAAAGTAATGCTAGCACCATCAATCATCTCAGCAGAGCAACTTCACATGAGCGTCTCTGTGAAAACAGAGCAGCAGGAGGTGTTGAACCGCGCTGCCTTCAGGGAAAGGAAGCCGCGTAGCGCAAAACAGTTACTCACATTTGATAAACACAAATGAATTCATCACGCAGGTGCGCACCAACGCGCCGAGTCTGTCTCCCCTCTCTAGTCGTCACACACAGGCTCTCAAAAGCAACCCAGTGCTGGAAAAGATTCTACATCAACACACACGCGCCTCACATCTTTCTTTAATATTCCTAAATGGACCGAAGCAGTGGACTAAGTGTTGATGTGCTAACTGTTCTGCGGATTGGCACATGTTCTCAGTCTGGCAGATTGGTGAGAGCTGCACTGCAGCAGTTTGTCAGGCAGAAAACCAATCCTAAAGTGGCTGCGGGGAGACTCCAACCCATCCACCACCTGCTGATATTGTGGGATGGAAGATGAAAGTCATGGTCATATATCACCAAACTCCCAGTGGAGAGTGATAAGGCTCCCACAGACGGGTAGTGGACACTGCACCGGGGCTATGTATGAGTTTCTCTCCCCCTGCACAGATATACTAATGTCTGTCCATCCGTCTGCACACACACAGCTGTGATGAGTTCTCTTATAACATCACTTATCTCCTGTCATTTGTTTTTGCCTTCAAAATGACTCATCACAAGACAATAAACCAGCACTGCCAAGCCTCCAGTGGTTCTGCTGAATTCCCTGAATCCTTTGCCTGCTTTGCCTGTTAGATAACTTTGCCCTGTTTGCTAACCCTCTGGTCTCGTCCTCGGTATCTCTGCAGGCCGTGGATTAGTTTTCATGATCACGTAGCAGCAAATTCTCCGTGTTTAAAGTGCTCAGTCTCTGGTCTTTCCTACATATAAGAAACGTGCTGTGGGCAGCAATTTAATATCAATAAATCTCCACATTGATTTTGATTCATAAGTATAATCATAACCATTCAATTTACTTTTTATTCCTGTGCAGAGATCAGACTTAGTCAGTGAAATAAGTCAAACTTCGTTGTAGGTGTTTTTTGGTCAAAATGTAAGTGAAGAAACATGCATTAAGAGAAGGAAATCACTTTATTAGTTCAGTTTAGTTTAGTTTTCTTGTCTCAGAGGGTACTAATCAGTATTTTTTTATTGGGAAAAGATGCAGCACTGAAATTGATAAAAGTGGTTTGTTATGCTGTGGCTTCCTTGTTGACTAAGTGAAATGTGCCATTAGCCCCATTAGGGACTGTGTGCCTCCAGAACCGGTCCCAGATGGTAGAGATGTTTAAGGAAGTCTTAATCCTTGAAGTCTTTTATCTTGTAAACCTAAAAATTATTCTTTGAAGACAGTTCTGATGAAGCATTAATTTCACCTCTGTGTCAATCATCACAGTTTGTGTTCAAGAGTGAAATGTGCTCATTGTTGCGCTTCTCACCAACCGTCAAGTACCAGCAGGTGTTGTCTGCTCTCCGCCTTCAGGACACATTTCTGATGTGTTTCAAACTGCAAGAGAAAAGCCTTCAAGGATAAAGGCTAACTGTTTGATTTTTCAAAAGTGCATCTTGGTTAAGTGGCCCACCTCTGTTAAGAAGAAAAAACCCCACTCAGGTTTTATGAAATGCTACTGTGACGTTAGTGACAGACAGTATCTGTTAATGGATGTTATATATGATGTGTTATATAAATATAGGTTAGCTGTAGGGGTGCTTTGTGTGTTTACTATATTTTTCAGGTGAGCTAGTGTTCAATTTGAGGTAGTCAGCCATGTTTCCTCAACATAAAGGGCAGTATAGGTTGTCTTTTCTCAGACAATTTTCCCATCAGATTGTACTTGACACTCCTCTGTTCCACCCAGCTGCACCGATTTAGCTCTAACTAACAGAAATGTTCCAGCTCAGTCCAAAGAGGCTATGTGGTCACTTTGCTCCTTCCATTGTTTTATTGTACTTCTCTTCTTGATACCAAAGGGGGATCACTCACACTGCACAAAAGCAGAAAGAAAAATCCCATTAATTCTTTGGCTTCAAAACAAACACAACAGGAAAACAGTACAACAGTGAAACATCATACCCAGGTCTCACAATGGTACATGCAGCAATTTAAAGGGACTCTTGTTCCTCCTAAATTGTATTCAGAAAAAAGTAAACTTTATAGAGAAAAGATATATTTCTAACTTTCATTTAAATGTTGCATCTCATAAATATCTTTTTTATATAGGAGGTCATACTGCACGGTCACTGACATGTTCGCTGGGCATACTGAATGTGTTCTTGTGTGTGTGTGTGTGCATGAGGCAGCTGGTCCGTGACAATGCAGATCTTCGCTGTGAGCTTCCAAAGCTGGAGAAACGTCTTCGGTCTACAGCTGAGCGAGTTAAGGCGCTGGAGGGTGCGCTGAAGGAGGCGAAGGAAGGAGCCATGAAGGACCGCCACCGCTACCAGCAGGAAGTGGAGCGCATCAAAGATGTGATGAGGGCTCGCAATCCGTTCCGCCGGCCCCATGCTGCACAGATAGGTAACACATGCGCCCTGCTCGCAGGTTCTGCTTTTTCAGAATAATTGAACAGTCATCAGCAGTGATCTGCACACTACATTACATGGCTGCATGTGTCATTTCAATAAGAGCTGCCTAATCAGACAGAACGATGGAATTAAAGCAGTTTCTCTTCTCTGTAGGTCGACAGTGATCCATTGCATCCATCCATTATAATCTGACCTTTGGGTATTAACATGCAGTATTTTTATTACTTTCTTGTTCAGGACATTGAGCACTTCTCAAAATAATAAGTGCAGTCACCAGGATCATTTAAACTGTGCAGCACAACGCCTGCAAAGAGCTCCAACTTGTGTGTCAAGTCCACTGAAATTGAGTTTTGTAATGTGGTAATGTCCAGTTTCCTCTGCAGCCAGCTCAGTTATAGCCATCAGAAGTCATGCTATACACCCCCGGTTTTAACTGAGCATATGTCTTCTCTTTGTGGATGTCATAGCAACAGTATCTGTTAAGGAAAAAGAGGCAATATACTTTAAAGATTCATGTAATTATTACAGGAAATGTAGAAATCACAATGTAAACCCTCTCCACCACTTTATGACAGGTTGGACGTGTTAACGCTCCCGCCTCTCTGGCCAAAGCACTTTGTCTGCTTCCTGTGACAGATATGGTGAAACCACAGGTCTCTGCTGTGTGGTTTCCTCTCAGGCGACATCCATGGTTGGATTTGCTTCCCTCATGCTCCATCATCTGTCATCCTCCTAACCAGAACACATATTCACGCACCTCCTCCTCATGCAAGAGCAAGCTGTGAGACAGGTTTTCAGCACCAATCTTGTTCCATATTCAGGAAGTGAAAGTAGCAGAGACTCGGGTTCACCAGTGTGGGACGCACAGATATGTTTGAGAACTGTTAACAAATGCTTAATGAGACATATAGACTTAAATCGGTGGGATGGTTGACTGGAATATTTTGCATGTGAGGATTTACACAATGAGCATGAAATACAATTTGTGGTAAAAGCACTGCAATCCATTTTGATCACCAAGACTCACTTCATCACTGTGTCAAAAGAGGATAATTGCGCTTATGCATTTGAAGCCTGTGTGAAAGAAATGAGAGACGCATGCTGCTGTGAGAAAATCAGCTATTGATTTGAGAGTGCTTCTAGAATAATGATTTCCAGTGGAGGATTATACCGAAGCAACGGAGAATAACTGCGGTTTTGTGAGGTTTATTAGAGTCCAGATGAATTCACATTTAGTCATCCCTTTTTGTGAGTGCGTTTTTTCAGATGTGGTCTTAATAGCTTTTTATTCTTAAAAGAAAGAAAAACAGTTTTTCGGGGGAAATAACGTCTCAGCCGACTGGAGGGGCGTGTCCCTGTCTGTGTTTGATTGACAGCAGCTGACAGGCTGCCAGAGCGCCGCCGTTACACCATACGGAACGAGAGACAAAGTAAACAAACTTACATTGTGGCCTGCATGTTATGGGCGGACAGTTAGTGGTGTTGAAAAGTAAGGACCGCACCAGCGTATAAATCAGAGTTTCTCAAAGTGCGGCATGTGGGGCAATGGCGGCCCTCAGAAACATTGCAACCACAAAATGCGCCCTCCACAACAGTTACATTCCATCATCAATGCTAGAGCTGTTAGCTAAAGTTGCCATGGAAAAAAACGCCGTACGGTGGAGGAGAAACTGAGGTTTCAGGACAAATTGATCAATTCTTGCTTCATCAGATCTCAGGGGACACATAAAGTGATCTGCCTTATCTGCAGACAGGTGAATTTAGCGCTCAATGACTTTAATGTTAAATGCCGTTACGGACCAATCACGAAGCCTACGACAAGTTAATGGTTTTTCCTGTACTGCCCTCAATCATACGCTGGCTCCCTAAATTGGCATTCAGAGCCCCTAATCTGCATGGACCACAGCGATCTTTGCAGGGACGTTTGGATGCTGTTTAATGTGCTGCAGCCGAGCAGCAACCTGACATCAGCAGTCAATTTTTCCCCGATGAGTGTTTGTTTGGTGGCTGGTTCAACAAGCTAATGTGCAGGACAAGATGTGTTAACAGGAAATCTAATGTGGGTTGTTGCTCACACTCTGTGGCTCAGTGTGACCGTCTGCTCTGCCTGTGATAGAAAGCTAACATCACTGCTTTATGCAAGATTTGACTGGCTGTATAGAGATAAGGTTTCCATCTGAGACACATACTGAAGCATTACTCATGTCGAATTGATGCAAAACTTGTGGACGCCATCACAAAGCCCAAAAATATTTTCGCTTTTGGATTCTGTCTTTTCCTTAAGGAGAACAGACTGATTTATGGAGCAGATTGTAAGACACAAAAAATGGAGTTTGACTTCAGTTGGACTTTAACGTATTCACGGTATTGCAGTCTCATTAAAAATGGATTGTATTGTGCTACAGTCGATGTGGCGCTATCCCTTCAGGCCAAAATAAAAATGATGTTTTTGTATTTTCTGGATGAATGCATCAATCAATAGATGAATCCTCTTTTATCACAAACAGCCAAGCCCGTTCGTCCTGGCCACTATCCAGCCTGCTCTCCCACCAACCCCTTCTTCATCCGAGGCTACAGCGATCACCCCGCCGCCTTCTGCAGAGCTGCTTTCCACAACACAAACAATCAAGAGGCAGCTGCTCCCTCCGCTCCTGCAACACCAGAGAGCGAGCCCAGGTTACCCGAGGCTAATTCCAACCAGAACAGCCCCAGCAAACGCCTCGACTCCCAAAGCAACGATTCTCATGACAACGACGCTCAGGACAACGTGTGAGTGAACTCGTCTCGTGTGGTAGAATTTGTGATTTTAACATCCCCCCCCAACCCCGTATAGAAGATGAATAAATTATTCCAGAGGTTTCAACAATTGAATTATTCCAGAGGTTTCAAGACAGCTTAGTTGTCATGACATGATGATGATGACTGTGAAATGCTTCAGAAACTAGTGAGTGGATTTCCAAGGTTGATCATGAATGTTCATGCTCAGATCAAAGTTAAACCGGCAGTGGACACGTTCATTGCTTTAAGTTATCAGTATGAAGTAAATGATGATTGCACAGTGGAACGGCTGTAGAACAATGACACCATCTGCATTTAGATCGGTTCCCTATAAGCCTCGCTTTCAATGGGTAATTCTGTCTGCCGCCAGGTACCATCTCCTGGGAAATGAAGGCGATCCAGTCAGGCTGCTTTCATGTCTGCATTACAGACTAAATGAATGAATGAACATGGGCTTCTTCTCCAAATATTTTCTGCTACTCCCCCCTCCAACCCGACAGCAGACCCTGCTGTAGTTATTTGTTTGCACGAAGCAATACTCAAACTATGTGATTACTCTGTTTGAAATTCTGATCGTTTCATTTTAGCTCTTTGGTGCACTTGCTTCTTTTTTCTCTCTTACTTCCAAAGCGGTGTTAATCATTTCTTCACTAAAATTTGGAAGCAATTGTTTTGTATCCAGCGTTTTTGGTATTTGCTGGACCAAAAGCAGTCCTGTTGTCTGTGCAACAGCAGCCTCAATAATCAATAATACTACTACAACAGGGTTGAAAACTAGTCTGTTTCCACTTTAATTTATGCCTTTTACTCCACCTGTACAGTGTCTGTTGTAAATAATGTGTTCTGAATTATGGCGCTCTGCTTTTTAAAAGCTCGCTGTGGTTGTAGCTGTATGCGTACAACACAAGAACTTCTATTTGAGGCCAAGATCAAGATTCTGCGCCGCAGATCCCCCCGTTAACACTTAAACATCTCTTTCTGCCGTCTGCAGGCTTCTGGCTGAACCCCCGAGCCAAGCAGAGAAGAACACTGCAGAGATGCTTGATTCAGAAAACGGTGAGCCCTGTTCAGATGAAGCCTGGTGAAATAACGCTATGATTGAGATCAGCGGGAGGAAATTCACTTCTTATTGCGACCTTTTTTTAGTGGTTGCCATTATGCTATCATACCAACCATTATGTGAGAATGTTGTTTTATATGCCCTTACAGAGTGGTGGCTGTTAAACCAGTTTACAGCGATTGCCCTATTGCTATGTTATATATTTTTTTCCTCTTCATGTAATGGGCTCATATTCAGCAGTCTTACTGTAATACTGAGCCACTGGTGATGAGGAGGAGGGTTTCAGCCTCGGTCAACACTCTATTTACACAGCCTGACATTTTAAAAATCACTATGGAGATTCTCTTTAGTTATTATAACATACTGCTGCTGCTGCTACTTGTTTGCACTTTTGTGCATCTTCATATTTGCGTGTGAGTGTGCGTGTCTGTCGGCGCCCATCAATAACAGACTCCAGAGGAGATAGATTAAGCTTGCAGTGTCATTACTCTGCCAGACAGAGAGCTGGCCAGACAGGCCGAGTGCCCACCTCAGCCCGCGACCCAGTGATGACAGTTGTAGAGCTGTAGAACAACACCACACCTCTTTGATTCTCCAGGAATATCAATAAAAGTCAAAAACAGCGTTAGAGCCAATATATCAATCTGCTGCGGCAGCACCTGCCTTTTATTAGATATCAGTGATGCTGTGCAGTGAAGCCGAATTTCATGTTTCCCACGATGGAGGTTCGAGACTCCTGCCAACATCCAGGGAAAAATGCTGATGTTTGTCTCTTTTGGCTCAGGAATCCTCACGCTCGATACTGGCAGCAGTTCAGATGAGATTTGTAAATATTTGTACTGTTAAGAAAAGAATAAGCTTGAACCTTTTTTTGTCAGATTTATTTGATCCAGTTTTTGTTTGTATTTCATTTAGTACTTTCCTCCAAAATCGACATACGGCATTTTGGAACGACAGCGCCCGTGCGCTGTGATGTATTCTCAAGTCAGACTGGGAGGGGAATTTCCTTCTGGTCCATCACTTGTAATTTTCACTCTGGGATATAATTCTACTCAGTGTCATGAATTTCAATAAGAGCTTATGGGAAAGTGTGGAAGTCAAAGCCAAACAGCTCTGCATGGCCTGTTACTTCTTCTGGTCGTTGTAGTCTGCCGAGGTGTAGCCCTGACAGTCCCTGTTTGGAAAAGATTTTTGCTAAGTGTCACAGCTTTTTTTTTTAGAGATTTAATTGAACAGCCTTATAATCCAGTCAAGCATGGGGTCCCTTGATAACAGCCCTCTCATCAATATTGAAGTAAACTGTCTGCCTTGAATAACAATGAATAAATGAGGCTCCTCAGTTGCAGGAGACTGAGAAACAGAGGAAACTTTTTAATTTGTCTAGGTTTCAATATGTTGTGTCACATAAAAGACCTTGTAGTGATACAGAAGCTGCTCAGAGTAGGATGACTTTTGATCTAGTACTCACCAATGATGGACCTGGAAAATGAATTCAGTCAATCAGGCTCCACAGACTTTAACTTTGATCCAGGAACTACAAAAAGAGCCATCCTGGAGGACTTTCTTTTAAAACGTGAAGCACTTTGTTATTGCTATTAACAGCTGCACTGGTAGAGGCAGAAATATGACTGTCTTCCCCAGAAATACGGCAGAATTTATTGTTTGTTCAAACACATTTTCCTGACGAGCAACCTCCTGTAGGTGTGCAAATAAAAACCTCTCCAGAATAACAACACTGGTCATTTGTTTAAACAGCGTGAAATTAGTCATGCTTATGTTAAGTAGCATGTTCTTATATTGCTGTGAGAGCTCCTCAGGAGGAGGCAGATGGTTACAAATGGCACAAAGACTCTAACCGACAGTTTCTCCTGTAAGAAGTACTGCTGTGCCTTTGCCTGTCTGATTGGGTTGCTAGTAAAATGCACATATGGGGTGTTTTGAAAAGCACTGACAAACACCCCATTCAGTCATTTATGTGCAATGACTTGTTGTCTCAGGACCAGCACATTACGCAGCTGCTTGTCATCTCCAATGGCTCTGGGCTGTTTCAGTTCAAGCCGTATACAGTATGTGTCTGTGACAAACCCACCTCTCCCCTTATTTCCGCACCACTAACCCTCTCACTGTGCACCTGCCTGCCTCCTTATGCACCTCTCTCTGTCTGCAGGAAACACCACAGATATCAATGACAACAGGTAAGACTGGCACACCGTGTTTGATTTCTGTAAAACACCTGCTGCTATTTGTTGTCTTACTGCGAGCTCCAGAATCCTCTAACAGCCCAAGTTTAGTATTTATTTTAACAGGAGATAACCTGCTGTCGCAGAGCTAAAAGTTATTAACTTATACTTCTAATGTGCTTGATTATAGTCAACACAATTAAGTCCAACACTGCCACATCTACCTTGCATGCACTGACACCTCCTGTGTTGTAAGACAGTAGCATCACTGAGTTGCTTCCCTCACTGCTTTGTCTCTCTGCTCCATCGCTGCCCCCTTGTTGCTGTCACTGCCACTGCTGCTGCTGCTGCTGTGGATGCTGCCGGTGATGAATCTGGTGACGGTGCTGCGGCCGCCTGTGATTCTGTGTTTGGTAGCATGTGTCTGAATGTGAATTCTGTGCCCAGAACCGACGTCTGCGACAATCAGGACCCAGCCAAACTCTACAGCCTGCAGCCGGAGGCTTCGGCCAGCTAATAGTCCTGAGCAGGTAAGAGCAAAGCAAAGCAGAGCAGCTCTCCAGTTTATTTGCTGCAGAACACAGGATCACGCCGAAAACCTCCATGAACGGCTCTTTTTTACCAAATGTTATGAGAACCTGAAAGCTTTTGAGTAGTTGTGACTTAGTGACTCAATGTTTTGGGAGTTTTTCCTAATCCAACTCGAGGCTCTTCTCTTGAGGTGAATCGCGATTTGTGGTTCTGGGATATATAAACAAAATCGACTTGATAATTGAATTTACATAATTAATGTGAATGCTAAGAATCATGAATTCATTTGACAAGATTACGAGTGAAGGCAGCATCACATCTCACGCATGGCTGCAACTTGCAAACTGGGGGTACATTTGTGTCCCGCGGTCACGCGCAGTCTAAAGCACGGGTCGCAACTGTGACCTTTGTTTTGATTATTGAAATGGAAAAATTAACAGGAAAGGAAATATTCTAATAACGCTGCTCATGAAACACTGAAATATGTAAATGCTCATTGAAACGGGATACATTAAAGTACTATCAGGATGGATATATTGGGGTGGGAGCAGACACTGTCTTGTGAATTATCACTATGACTTTCGAGGCTGTTGGGTCTCAGCTCCTGGTTGCTGTGTGCAGTTTACAGCAGAAACCCTGCCAGCTGTCAGGGTGAAGGGACTGATTTTTTTTTTTTTTTTCTGGGGCCATCCACACTAAAAATACCTCCACTCTCTGACTGCACTGCGAGGCACTAAAATAGCCAACAAACAGCATCTGTCTCAGATCAGCAGGGTTGAAGATTATGCATTATAAAAATATTGCTCTGGGAAAGACCCGTACAAGAAAGGTGGATTAAATTATCACTGGCTCTGGGGTTTTACTTCACCCCACTGCTTTTGCAGTCACAGGGTTTATTTCTTTTTTGCCTTTTTTTTCATGTATTCAAGTTAATAATATCCAGCAACACTTGTCACAGGGAATGAATTGAACTCTTTTGCAGCACTAGTGCTGTGATTTAATTCAAACATCATTTTCTTCTTCAGGTAAAACTAACAATATGTCATTTTCTCACACTCCTGCATGCTATATGATGAAATTTAAAAGTTACTCCAACTTTTCAAGCTCTGCAAGCTGGCATGAAGTTTGCCGCAGAGTAAATATAAGTTTTGCACAGTGTTGGTGAATTTTACATCGTATGAAGTCTAAATCTGGCCCCAGAGTGCTCCATGCAGTTCCCAAACATAAGAAACTCACAGAGAAGACACCAGAAATAAAATGAGTCGAGACGTGTTCCTTCTGGCTATGTTAGCATGACTCACTGGCTTCTGTCTCTTCTTTTCTGCCACTGTTCGCTCTCCCTGTTTCCCTCAAATGTATCTGACTGTTGCTCTCTCTGTTTCTCTTTGTGTCTCTGTCTCTCTCTCCAGGCAGACGCTCTTCCTGAGGCCCCCTCAGTAAATCTGCATGCATACAGCCTCTCTCTCCTCTCCCATCCTCACCTGCTGTAAACAGACCTCTGTCTCTCTCTTTCTCTCTCCCCTGTGTCCCTTTTCAAATCCCCTGCTTGCTCCTCTTGGATCCCTTCTCCTTCTTGTGCAATGATGTGGGGTATATGTGGGTATCAGTAGCATCCATGGCAAGCACTGCATCTCAAATACCTGACCTGGCATCCTAAGCCCATATTGCTGCACACCCTCCCCCATGACTTGGAAAACAGGGACCACAAATAGGAAGGTGGGCCAGAAAGGTGCAGTGCTGTAGGTTACCACTAGGGTGTGCTGTTTGTCTCAGTGAGGGAATCACAGTGGACATAAAACAAGTACATTCAACAGCAGAGGTTAATCTTTATCATCATTATTATTACCATTATTATTATTATCAAACATGCGTATGGATCTGAAAACTCCAAGTTAAACTGTGTTGAACAACATGAAAACAGTGTGAACCTCGAGCTCACTTTACTAATATTTATACTTCTGACTGTGCATGTTGATTTTCAATGTTGCTCATCAGCTTTTCTCAGAAAATACATGAAAGACGAAGAGAGCCAGTGAGGCAATATTATCATGAAATGTTTCAGTCCAGACACCAGTGCAGGAGAAACACTGTAAGTCAGTATGAATGGGAAATTCGGTCTTAAAAATCAGTTGTGTGTTCAGGACAAGGCTGATAGTATCCAACACTATTGTCAACAAATCTTGCAAAAAGGCCAAAACCAACAATGTGTTCCTTTGTCTCGATGTTGTCTGACTTGCTCAGGCTGCTGGTGCCTCTCAGTCTCAAGGCAGCTGAAGACATAAATCTTTGAAACAGGCCTTGAACATATTGTTTCATTTTTTATAAAACAACCAGGCGCTACAGTTTTTGGAAAATATTACTAAAACGGTACTAAACAGCATATTTATTGGGGCCTATTTTCAGATGTGGATTAATACACATTTAGTGAGTTTTTACAGCAGCAGGACAGTGTATTAGGGATTGACTGAAGATAAACTGTGGTACATATATTCATGGTAATGAAGAATGTGTCATTCAGTGCAGCATTGTGGCTCTTTGATTGGACTCACTGCTACTGGAAACAATGGAGGTCAGAGGAATGAGATACTGCATCAGGCTTTAGGCACTATATGCTGTATGCTTGTCATTGTTGGTTTTTGTCTTTTCATAGAATTTGTTCACATAAAGAAAAATATCACTAGACTTGTCCTTCAAAGTGAGTTTTGATCAGCAGTTTCAATCCAAACCGAAAGCAACATTCAAGCTAATTATAACATGAAGCTTTAGAAACCGTCTCAAAGTAACAACACAGTCCATAATGTTTTGTTTCATGCAGGCTGCTGTTGTCATGTAAGTAGACCAAGACACTACAAAAAAAGCTGGTCAAGCTTTAATTTAGATACCAGTTTCTCACATTTGACCTGTTTTCTATACACAGTGCAGTATGTAAGTGCTCGAGCGGGGCAGCTGGGAATGGCCACACTTGAAATAATCATTTTTCAATGCCGCTGTCTCGAGATCATGAGGTAATTATTTTGTTATCTGAAAAACTACCTTTGTTATCTCGAGATAACTAGATACTTGACCTGTTATCACGTGAATAAACAAAAGGTTGTTTCCTCCTATTACTTATGTTGCTGATTAAAGATGGAAAGGTCAGATCAAGGTGAACCCGTTATTGATCAGCACGTCAGACTGCGCTTCAGCTGAGGTCCAGCACGGGCAGAAATGACCCACATCGCACCGATCAAACAAACAGATGCACATGTAATCTCCCAACATGGCGCACACTTCACCATGTCTGCATGTTTCTGTTCAGCTTTTCTAGCATTGACTCATGAAGATGGCAACCGTGTCGTGATTCATGATGATAAGCTGAGCTGTATAGCCTGACTGCGACTGGAACCGCTGTTTTGTTGTGATAAATGATCTCGTTAAGAGAAATAGAGCTTCGCTTTTCTTGAGATAACGATATAATTAACTTATGACCTTAAGATAACGGCATTAAAGAGAATAATTGTAAACACGGCTCTTCTCAGCCTCTGGACTCAAGCACTTCAACAGTTTTGTATTTTGGTACCCTTGGAAGATAAATTTCAGATGCTTAAATTCCGAATTACGCCATTTTTCTCTTATTAGATGAAGAGGAATAATAAACCAAACACCATCTGTGTCTATATACAGTAACAGCCTCTTCCAGTTTCACACTTCTTTTTTCGAAAAACCTTTTGAATCTCAAATTTTCGGATGGCTCTGACAGCGAAACATCTCAGAGAACAGGAAGAGCCATCGTGCCAAATGAGGAAGCTGGTTAGCAAATAGTTTAAAATAAAACACTCAAGTATTCAGTGGTTAACGTCAGTCACCACATGTCTGACTTCTGCTTCCCTGCACTGGTTTTAACTGGTCTGAGAAGCATCTTCATCTGAACCGCGAGTGAAGTCTGAAACACATGAATCCTGATTGTTTCAAAAAATAACTGACTGTGTTGTCGTAGAGAGACTTTCACGCTGTAAATCATCCCTCCAGAAGCTGCCTGTCAGGGATCGCTGAGATATTAAGTCATTGTCATGTCAACCAAAAGCATGGCAGAGTGGAAAAAAACAAAATGTGTAGCAACTATTTTTATACTGCTAGTCCTACTTTAAAAGAAATCTATATTAATATTATTTGCTCTATTTGAAATGTCATTCTTTTGCTATTTATCCTTCATTTATAGCAGTTGTTGGATGTGCAGCGGTTGTTTTGATGTTTAAATGTATGTTTACACTGTTTCATTGAATGCGTGCACGCGTTCAGATGCCGTCCCCATATGAACTGACTAATCCTGCAGCTCTTTATGAACCACCTCAGATTGAAACCAAAGCCCTGACGGGTCACTGAAAGAAGATCTTGCCCTCCAGTAGTCAACGTATATATGACGGAGACATAAACCAGAGGTTACTGTAGGTTATCAAGAGCCGATACAGCCCTGCCTTTTCTCTCTGACACACTCAGATATAACGTCTCATCAGCCAGTGAGCTGTTTGACCTTTGACCCCGAAATACAGATACACAACATATCCGGTATGACTCGGGGCAGATAAGGTGATTGACTGTCTGAGTGATGGTCAGTCGCTCCACGCTGCCCGTCAGGCTCTGTGGACCTCCTGATCAGCCAGTCAGGATAAGAGAGTCAAGGGTGAGAGTGGAGGGACTGTGGCTGCGTGTGTGTGTGTGTGTGTGTGTGTGTGTGTGTGTGTGTGTGTGTGGGTGGGTGTGGGTGTGTGTGTGTGGGTGTGTGTGTGTGTGTGTGTGTGTGTGTGTGTGTGGGAGAGAACAGGAGCTGTATCTCAGCAGAGACTTGCTTCAAAGTCTTTAAGTCTCTTTTTAACTGAACAGAACAGTAACACTTTAAATTACAGCCTGCAAATTACAGTGTAAATATTTTGGATAGGCACAAGGGAAGATGGAGGTCAGGGGGCTGCACATTTGTACTTTTGTCAGTACTTTGTGGTACAAACTGGTGCATGTTGAAAATTACAGGGTTCAGGCAGCAGACCAACAGGATGAGCAGATAGCAGCTATGTCATGAAAATGAGCCACTTTTATTCAGCATAAAAACACTTTTATTGCAGTTGTGAATGCAAAATATTATATCATTTATCATTATAAGAACAGACTCATTATTATTTTATAGCAACAGCTGCAAAGTTACGCACAAGCTTAATCGAATGTTTTGTCCCCCAGCGACATATAAAGCACACCATATTAATAATACTAATGAAAATAACGAGAATACTTGTACTCAATATTTAAATTGTTTGGACAGTGTAATTTCCCAAAAGAAATCACTTCAGTAAATAAATCGTAATTTTCTAAATAGATCATAACATTACTTCATTGCAGTATTTGCACTTTTGCCCCATCTTCCCTCCTAAACATGTAGTTTTTACCCCCTCATACCCCCATCTTATCCTCTTCTCCTGTACTTTCTTCCCCATATTTGTCCCATATAGTTAGCCAGTAGGTCTTCACTCATACCCTGCATATGCTTAATAATTACATTGTAAACTGAGCTGTAATCTAAAGCGTTACCAACATCAGAAACACATGAAGCACTTTATCACATCGTTTTCTCTATGCTTGGTCTCTTTGTCCCTCCACAAGCCTTCACACTGCGGTGGATCAGTTTGACTTTCTCCAAAGGGTCAAAAAGGTCATTGAACTTTACATTAGCACTGGAGTTGAGTGCGTCTACAAAACCTACAGAAACCATGAGTTGAATGTTAAAGACCTTTTTTGTCAATTAGCTGTGAATCAATGAAAACCACAAAGAAAACAACGGTTCACCTGAAACGCACTGTGGCTGTGTACTGAGCTGTGACTGTTCGGACGATCAAGTGTAGAATTTACTTTCAGTCTTATTGTTCTCTTTGTTTTAGTAATTGTAAGCAATCTGAAAATATTCTGGCAAGGTAAATAATATGTGATACTGTAGCCTAAGTATGCAGAAATAAAACTATGACAAGAATGGAGGGGCGGCGTAAAAGAAAAAAACAGAGGCAACATGTTTGTGTTTGTTCGTACATTTGTGCGTCGGCTGGTTTGTTTATAGCGTGTGATTTAGTGCATGCAGTACTTTCTTCTGTAGCTGCTGAGAAACAGTACTGTTATCTCATGAATCTCCTTCCAATAAAGATGATCCTGTGCACCTGTTAGTGTTACGTTGCCTTGTTGTTACTCTGCTGCTCTAATTATTTGGTATTTTTACCCTAAAAAACAGACGTTGACGCTTCATGATATCAAGAAATATATACAGAAATACTGAAATTCTGATTTATTTAAGAGAAATTAGAGTGCCTGTGTTTACACCACTTAATAAATAGATATATAGACCTAAGATAGTGGGATGGGGGGTATTGCAGTCTTTGAAAGGGAGACTTCATTGAAAATATTGTTAACTCTGGGGAGGGTTAAATTGAAATATAAGCCCCCTTCTCCTCCAGCTCGCAAGCACATAACAACACATTCAAATGGCACAGTTGGTTGTCTATAAATCCAGATATAATAACAGGCTGATGGAGAGCCAGGAGAGTACAAGCAGCTGTAAAAACAGCTGTAACAGTGCGGTCTGCGCCATGTCAGGACAATACAAATCAAAGACAACAGCACCTCATCACCTTACCTTGACTCTCGATTTAGCCTTTAGAGACTGTCCTGGTCGCTAATCGTGTGTTTGATCTCAGAAAAACTGAACATTTACTTATTGGAATTTCTCAATCTGGATATGTGGTCATTTATAGATTTTGAATTATTTGAGCACATCAGCCAGCAGTAACATGCAGCCAAAACAAATCAATAAGCAGAGCAAACCAGGACCCAGAGGGGGTCGTGCTCTCAGTCAGACTCCTTATGTGACCCACCAAACAATGGATTTGTTTATATTTGTTACTGACTTTCCGCTGTGGTTTTGATTTTGTACATCAATCACATAATTGGTATGACTTAAATGATTTATGTTGATGTGACTGTGGTGCATTTTTAGAGGAACTGATCCGTTTCGCTCTTGTCTCCATGTAAAATTCATGGACTGTTTACGTAGCAAAGAGCCTCCAGTTGTCTCTTTGTCATTTTAATTCATCCTGCTCATTAGTCAGCCAGCTGTTCATCCCACATGTTGTAATTAAATAATACTTCAGACAGACATGTTCCTCTAAGCACCGTGTAAATGTTTAACTTTTGAAACATTCGCCTTGCTCTAGATTCATCACTTTTTCAAAACTGGGACATAAAACAAACTGATCGTCCTTCTTGTTTGTTTGTTGATTACCAAATTGCATGGCCATAAATGACCTTTGCATTTAATCTGCTCATAGTTTCAGTACATCTTGCATGACCGGTCGTCCTGTACTTGAGGGCTTTATGAGGTACTGCAGTTATGAACAAGTGACTTCTTACCTTATTGTCTCATCAGCCTGGAATTCTACAGCTAAACCTTTGAGACATGTTTCCACATAAGAGGAAGGTTTCCAAATGCATTTATGTCCATGTGTAAAGTTCCCCTCAGGACGTTTTTTAAGGCATTGTAGGGGGGTTGGACTACCGAGGACCTGCCGTGCCAGAGCCAGGAGCACAAAAGGGCAAAGTGCAAAGTAGCAGCTGAGGAAGGGAGAGGACAGAGATCACAAGAGCTGTGACACACACTCACTTCAAAACACTCCAGCTACTCTGTCTCAGCGGGACTCATCTATTGAAACAGTGCCTGTCGCCCCTGTGGACCGCTGACTGAGCCTGAGGCTGCAAGACTGTGTGAGTATAAATCTGAACAATGTTTATCATGTAGGTCACGGCTGCCTCACGCATCTGTCTCTGACATCTGTCACCTTCATGAGTTCAATTTTCTGCAGTTTTGAGCAAGTTGCAGTTTTAAAAATGAGAAAAATGCGGTAATGAGTGAACGCTGTGACGGAGGAAAGTTCTTTAAATGTACAAACAGGACGCAATTATATAAAAGCTGAAGGGAAATTGCAATTGAATCAGTTGATGTTTGTGAACAATAGACAGTAATGCACAGCAGGGATTTTCTGACTCTGTGAACTGTCATAGGAGGTGGACTTGAGCCATAAACCCAAATCCAAGTTTCAGAATAACATCAGACATCTCATGGGTGATGTCACAGACATTATGTTTTATCTAACAGGTCCAACAAGATTATTGAATTTATGTGAAATTCTGTTGAAAAGGTAATATATTGGAGTTGTTACTTGGTGTTGTCTTTCATTATTTCCCATTAAGAACTGTGTAATTTAAAACTCTTATTTCATGATAAAGGTGTTCAGTGTGAGCAAATTAGATGAATGTGAGGCTGCAAGTGACCAAGCAAAGTCACTCAACTTACTCAGGACATGCGAAGAAAAAGGGTTGATCTGATCAAACACGGGTTTTCCTTCATCTCTCTCTCTGCTGTCTCATCATCTGCTGGCGCATAATGTATTATCTGTGTATCTATGCAAAGCTAAGCAGCGATATTGACGTTCCCCCTGAGGAGTGATCAAACAGCATGGATTAGAAAATGAGGTCACTCAGTGTCTCTTAGTCCCTCCCTCAGAGTTAACAGAACCTCTCTGTCGTTCGTCTGTATCTTATCTGTAGTGTGTGAACTTCCACAGGGAGCAGGTGGACGGGCTTTATTATTTGTTTACATTGTTTAGCTTACACTGAGTTACACTGACTGGTGGTAGCACTCATGTAATGGAAAAGCATTGTAGGTAACCTCCGGTCAAAACTCCTGGACCCATGTGTTTGTGCATTCAGACCAGGAGTTCGTGCACTTCTTCAGTTTGGGATTCACACGAGTGAGTGGAGCTCCCTGGAACTGAGGCTCAACAGGAATATTAATGGTTTTTGGCATGAGGCAACCCACCAGCAATGCGCCCGTGACCTCATTTAATCTCTCAGTTTATAGTTTAAAGGGTAAATTTGCAGTAAATCACAGAGGGTAAAAACTTTTGCTGCAGTGGGTTGAAAGCTTTGAGCATGTTTCACCTCCATCCAGTGATGTCACGGCACTTTAAGGGGGCAAAAACACCTGATTTGACGTCTCAGAGTGGGTAATGCACCAGCTTATTCCTGCTTTAAGTGATCTAGTATGGATTTACCTCGGATTATAACCAGGAACTGAGCCATGTGTGCATCCAAATCGTTGTGAGTAAGCTCAATGGGGCCACCTCGGGCTTTTATGTTCTCCCATCCGTATCAGACCAGCAAACAGCAGAACAACAGGCCGGATGGGGAAAACACAAACAGGCAGCATTAATAAGCCTCATACCACAACATGATGCAGAACTCCTACTGCCTTTTGATTTCCGTCATTTGTCTTCAGGGAAGCTGGAGTGTGTGAGAACAACCTGCAACTCTCACATCCACAGAGTCGTCCACCTGAGTCCCAGGAGATCATAAGTGTTGTGTCGTGGTCCAGTGGTCGCCATGACGACTGCAGAGCCACCTAATGGACTCCGGTACCGAAACATCAAGCCCACTGAGTCAGATGAGATCTCCAGTCATGGTGTGGTCAATAATGTGTTTGTATGCTCACCCATTTCTAGATATTCATTTCATTTGTGTTATTAGGTGGTTTTGTGTTCTATTGTGTTTCTTTGTTGAGAGTAATCGCACATTTTGCTTAAATACTGACACACAAATACATTTTAATATACACAGTGTTTATTTTAGAAAGGTTACAGGGGGAGAAACAAGAGTATTTACTGTCCGTCCTAATGAAGGATCACGTACTTTTCAGTTGGTTTTGGGATTAAAAATATATTTAATACTCACATTCTTATAAAGCACATTAAGCTAAAGTGAGAATAATTTTGTTTATCTGAAGTTTGTGTATGTAGGATGATTGCAGAAATATGTGCAAAGTGTGGGATTCCCATTTATCTCTTATCACTGAATATAAATCCAGGTGCAATATGTGCAATATACTGAACCTGTTGATAATCTTATGTAATTTATGGTGTTCTCTCTGCAGCTGAAAGCCATAATAATGTGCAGGAAGACGACCTGAGACAGTGGCAGACACATGCACAGGTAACCTGCAGCCAGTGTCTTAACTCGCCCAACAGTCCCTCCTCTGTCTTATTCATACAGAAAGAGGAAATATAGAAGCTGAGCAGAGTAAACACTGTACAGTGTGAAGTGATATTTGAAAAGTGTGCAAAATACGGGAGGCAGCTTGTACTGTACTTATAGAAAGGGGTGAACGACTATGTTGAGAGAGCTAAAGCAAACATTTTCTCCTGTGTGTCTTCCTGTAGAAGGTGAAGGTGAAAGTGCTGGAGCAGGTCCAGGATCAGCTCAGTGATATACTAGACAAAGCTCTGAGTGAGTCCGTCCAGCCCTTCACGCAAATCCAGCCAACAGTTAATGGAAAGACGACAAAAAAACCCACATCCAGGTGAGGAGGAGCGGAAATTTATACAGGCATATATATGATTCCATATTGATCTGGACGACAGATTTATCCTCTTGTTAACGGCAGTAAAATATGCATGTGTGTGTGTGTGTGTGTCCGTTTTTTCTGTGGCATCTGTGTTAGATCTCAGAGAATGGATGATGGAAAGGTTTTTGTGCCCAGGCCGTCGCTGTTGGAGTAAGTATGACAGACTGACTGTCAATTTTGAGATCAGTGTGAGCTTCAGTATAGGGCTGCATCTAACGATTATTATTATCATCACTGATAAATCAGCCAGTTATTTCCTTCATGATTGTTTGGTCTGTAAATTGAGAGAACATAGTGAGAAATACAATTTCCTACAGCCCCAGGAGACATCTTCAAAAGTCTCGTCCATAAACCAAAATATTCAATTTCACATGACAAGACAAAGAAAAGCAGCAAACATCTTTGCTTAATTAAATGAGCTGATTGTTAAAACGTCTGCAGGTGGATTGTTATCTTACCTTCATCATGGGGGTAACAAAATATAATTTTTCAAATACAGTATTTAAACTTAAGCCCCTCTTGTGTGTCCTTTATTTATTATAATTGAGATTTCTTTCGTAAAGTCTCTTGTAAACTTCATATCCCATCCTGATGAGGGCAAACAGCTGAAAACGCTCGAGAATTGTGGATATATTCACGGTGTACACCGCTTGCTATGCTATGCATCTGAATCCATGCTTATGCCTTATGGATGCTGTGTGCATGACCATGCACCGAGGTAAATAAATACAGATGATTCATACAATCCCACAGGTATGTCTGTGTGTGTTAGAGATCAACAAACCTCTGAACAGCACCACAGATAAGTGCATGGATTCAGCGTAGAGGCAGTGTTTTTTCAGTTTCTGTGTCTGTGTCTCCTCCTCTTCATCAGCGAGCTGTTTGAGATCAGCCACATCAGGACCATCTACCACATGTTCATAGCTGTGCTCCTCATCTTCTGCCTGAGCACGCTGGCTGTCGACTACATCGATCAGGGCAGGTCAGTGTGACGTGTGTCTGTGGAAGCTAGTATGTTTACGACACTGACACGTCTCAAACTCGACCTTGAACTTCCTCCGAAGCCTTCCTCCCCTCACTCCTTATCTTCTTATTCTCCTTATTGTGTCCCTCCCTCCCTCCTTCTCTCCCTGCCACTCTGCTCATCTGGCAGCAGAAAGATAGAGCAATCAATCCCTCTGAGTATTTCTGCTGCTGCTTTGGGCAGCTCGGTAATGATTTGGTTGCTGTTTGCAGACACGGGGTTATGAGTTTAATTCTTGTTTTTCACTGGAAGAAAGCACCAACGGGCAACTGTCCACCGTGTGCAAATGATTCAATACATCCACCCTCAGTTAACATTGATTTTAATATGGGTAAACTGATGAAACATCACACTTGCAAGTGGTTGTGTTGAATTAAACAAATCTTCTGGCATTATAGCAGTGAGTGGGTATTCAAAAGCTATTATTATTATCACCAGAGGGGTCTTCTCAGGTGGGAGAAAGTAATGGGTAAATATTTAATGCCAGACATGATTTAATGTCATTAAAATGGTTTTTCAAAACCCTGTTTAAAGCTACAACACGCCACAGAGGCAAATTTGATTTTTACAGTTATTTTTCTGGAACTAAAATCAGCCTTTAAATCTCCTTTTCTTTATAAAATGCCCATTGTCTTTAAGTAATAATTAACGTGTAATCCTTCATAAATCTCAGGTTGGTGTTGGAGTTCGACCTGCTGTTCTTCGCCTTTGGGAAGCTGGGGACGGTCACCTGGGCCTGGGGTGTGATGTTTGCTTACACCCTGCTGGTTCCATACTACACCCTGGTGTTGTGGGGCTCTTTGTACCACAGCGTGCGCTCCAAGTTGGGGGTGTCTCTCGGCATGGGCCTGGTCCTGTCTGCAGTGCAGATGTACGTACTGGGGCAGTTCCCCATTTACGTGGTCGTGCACTACCAGCTGCCACCAGCCTCACGGTTCATCGTGGTACTGGAACAGGTGAGTGTATGTGTAAGGAATAAATCATTTTGTCAGGTGAATGGGTACAAAAGACACACCAGCCATATTAGAGCCTCACTGATACGTCAGCATGGCCAATATTATCAGGTGCTTTTTGCTTTTGGTGGCATGGTGGAACAAGTGGAAACACTGTTGCCTCACAGCTAGAAGGTCCCGGTTCAAATCCCGCTGTGGGCGTCGGGGGCGTGTCCTCCACCATGCCTTCGGTGCCTGCTGCTCGAGGAAAAGGGGCCTTTCTGTGTGGAGTTTGCATGTTCTCCCCGTGTACACCTGGGGTTTCCTCCTTTAAAAAAAAAAAAATACCCCCACTAAAAACATGCAAGAAGATCACCACCTGACCAATGGTGATGAACAGGAACTGTGTCCCCGGGCGCCGGTCGGATGGCAGCCCACCACTCCTGGTCTGCCGCGGAGGAAGGACAACCAGGATGGGATAAATACGGAGGACAAGTTTCACCAATTGCGTGCCATGTGTATGCATGTGCATGAATAATTGTGTGACGAATAAAGGGGATTGTCCCTCCGATTCTTCTTATCACGGATAATGAAAGATAATGAAAAGAAAGTGCAGTGAAGAAATGGCAAAAAAATTAGTTAATAAACCACATCCTTTAAACCATGATGTTTATTTTTCAGCTGCAAAATGTCCTACTGAACACATATCTTGGCCACAATTCTTTATCACTCTCATGCACATCATCACATCAGTGAATAGAACAAACTAGTCATAGATAAGAGGAGCATAAAAAGCACATAAATAAGAGGGAAGTCAATAAACATAACAGATAAAAGTCAAAACTAGAGAACAGTATCAGTATCAGAATTGGCTTTATTGGCCCAGTATGCATACACATACAATGAATTATTATCAGTTATTTTTCATTACTCAGACCCAGACAACGCCTTCAATCTTTTAGCAACACCACTTAATGAGACAAAACATTTTTGGAGTACACTCCTGCTACAGACTGTGGAGACAACAGAAAAAACTTGAATTCCTGCAAAGCAACGTGATATGTTATTTAGATGTATCCAACAAAGGGCTCAGTGGGCCGTGGTACAGGATCAGAAATAGCTGTTAACACATGATGATTAGAGCTCAGTAAGACAGCGACAACAAGCTTGTATCACGTGCTGCAAGGCCACCGGGAACACTATGAGTATGAGTGTGATTGGATGTTAGTAGTGAGCTGGTAGGCAAACAACATCATGACTCCAAACAGCTGACGTGAGCGCTTCATAGTCAGGTCAGTTTTTACAATTCCAAATAACGTCACTCTCCTCTTAATAACAACAGTATGATTCAAGTGTTTTTATTGCAGTGTGTGAACATTAAAATCCAATAGAATAAATCAATCCCAATCATAAAAGGTCTTATTAGGAGCGACCTGCCCTAGAAACACCCTGTGCTGTAACATTGTATTGGTCGGTAATCCAAATTCTGAATGCAGCAGGAACATTATGATAAGAAAAGCCTGCTGGCCCGAGATGGGAGACTTCCAGCTGGTGTGGTGCCAAAAGAGACGGCAGATCTCAGCGTAGCCAACGTTTGAACATCATGGACTCGGTCCGTAATGCCTCCTCATCCTCTTTATGACACTGGCCCTGGTCTTCCAAAACTTACTGCTTGGATCATTTTAGCTGCATTCGATGGAGTGAGATAATCCCAGTGCTTAGACGCTTTTGGGAAACTGGGTCCTGATCCTCATCTGACCTGGGTCCACTCACTCTATTTGTAATTCTGATGCTGCCAGTACCATTTATAACCTGTATTATATTGATTTTTGGTGCATAATTGAATGTGTTTCACTTACTGGAGGAGTAAGTGGTTCCCTGCTGTGTGTAGACTGATGATGCATCGTGTGTGATCTGCTTTTTATGACAGACTGAGGAGAAAAAACTGTTCTCCAAATGTGCTGCTGTCATGCCACACAGCTCCCTTTTGTCATACTCTCTCCTGATTAATTGCAGAAGAAGTGAACAAAAGTAATAAATAGATCACTGTGTCAATATATATTGTGCAAAAACAAAAAGGTGATGTGGAGGCCACAGAGATGTTGCTTGTTCACCTCAGACATCCTGTCAGTTCACACAATAAAGACAGACAACGCGGCCGCCGTTATCATCGACACACTGCGCTCCACTTCACATAATAACTGTGCCAATTTTCCCCAGATTCGATTCCTGATGAAGAGCTACTCGTTCATAAGAGAAACCGCTCCTGTTGTTATGAAGAATACACCAAAGGAAGGTACTGTACGTCAGACGTATTTACTCCTCAGGCAGTATAATTACTCACAGTGACACTCCCAGACAGCTGAGAAAAATGGCTAAGAGAAAGGGCTGCCACCTAATGATTCATGCTGAACTTCTCGCTAACAATGACTGTACCCACATACAATAAATAAGATCAAGTGTGTGCATCCCCATGAGATGCTGCTGTAAAAGTCTTTTAGTGGTGAAGAATGTGTCTCCTTTCACTATAAACTCATAGTAATAAACTTGAATACTTACTGCAGTAAAATACCTCCAGGAGAAAACAGTGTAGCCTGCATAAAGGGCTAAAAATGACAGAAAACGCCCTCATAGAAGTGTCGTTTGAATGCGGTTTGGAACGAGAAAGTTCCTCATTCAACACAGATTAATGATTCTGTTCAATGCAATTTACACAAAAAAGCACAATTTTATCATTTTAAATGTCATTAGTAAAAAGGCGAAGCTGGACTTTAGTACAGCGAATAATTCAGCAAAAGAGATTAGAGGCTTAAATGCAGACTACTGAACATAATGGCTTAATGATTTTGTGATAAACTCGCTGTCGTTTGGTTTTAAAGACAGCCATTTGTTTGCAGGTCCCTGCATTAAGGCACAGTAAAGCTTTCGAAGTGAGAGCATTAATGACTGGTATTACGCCACATAATGAGACAAGAAAAATGAAATGAGACGCTTATGTCTGAACCACAGACCTTAAATCAGCGAGTCTTTTTACCTGTTAAAAGAAATCATTCGAGTTTTTGACTGATCAAAGTAATTTCACTGACATATCTTAGGACTCAAAACTGGACTCCTGCACTCTGGTGGTCATAGTTACTGAACTGTCTTTGCTTTTCAGGAGAGAGGCCCAGATTCCCAACATTTTCCAGCTATCTGTACTTCCTCTTCTGTCCAACACTCATCTACAGGGAATCATATCCCCGGTAAGACGTGTTGCCCCTTTGACCTGGATCCTATTTGCTTATGTTTCGTTCTCTTATTCTAACAGCATAAACTGAGTACCCTCAGTTTGTGTACACGCACACAGTAAATGTATTTATAGTGAACACATGTGTAGTTTGGAAGTCAAGTATTGGCATTGGTTCATTTTTGAGTATACTTGGAGTGTCGATAGTTCCTGAATTGGCACAATGCTTTTTGAACTTTAAGTGTACTGAAGTCCACCACAAAATCATCTTTCATGAGCTTTCAAAGCACACCTGCAGTACAATTGTATTATATCACCAATGTGTTGGACATAAATATACTTAAAATAAAGTGAAATTAAAGTACACTTTAATTAAGCATGCTAATGGTGTACTACAAAGACTTGAAACTAAGTATACTTTTTCATAAGTACACTTTATTACTGTTAAAAGTATTTTCAATTTAATACACTTTTTAAAAGTACTCTTAAGCACAATTGATCATTTATTTATAATAAAGTAAAGCAAAGTAAGTTTGCTGTGAAAATACCACTTTAAGTACTGCAGAATTAGCATATTTGTTTTTTAATATATTTATGTAAAACTTGATCTAGTTAGAAGTACACTTTTTAAAAGTACACGTCAAACATCTTTTAAATCAAGCACAAACATGAAAGTGTACTTGTAGTGACTTTTCTATTCTTATATTTAAAATACACTAAAGTACACTACTCTTTGACCCGGGCTGTCTGATCTTTGCAGGAATTCCTACATAAGGTGGAAGTATGTTGGTGTCACACTTGGAATGGTAAGATGAAACTCCTCCTTTTATTGTCATTTTCATACTTATCACCTTTCAGCTGAATACATAGTACACAGCCTATGACCTAAAAGGTGGAGTAAACCCGCTGCTTAATGGCTTTAATCTTTGATATCTCAGATAACACTGTATCTCACGCTCTCTCCTGCTGATTGTCAGGTGTGCTCTCTCTTTTATTTCCTTTTCCCAGATATCCAGTGTAACTATTTTTTTAACATTTTAATGCTCAATTTGCAGATTTTGGGATGCCTGTTTTACGGCTACTTCATCCTGGTCCGCCTTTGCGTGCCCGTCTTCAGATCTGAGACCCGCGAGCCTTTTAGTAAACGAACAATGGTTCTGGCTGTGTTCAACTCCATATTACCAGGTACTGCACGTTCTCCTCTCTATCGACATGGAGCTTGTTTTAGTGGACGACTTTTGAGGCCATATTAAGAGGAAAGTTCTCTCTCCTGCAACATCACCTCAGCTTCTCACCTCTATTTTCTCTTATCTGTGCGAATCAGCACAAGTTAATATATCACTTAAGATGGTAATAGGGAAAATGAGTCTCCAGTGTTTTTAAGTCTGTGATAAGATTGAAGATGCTATTATGCAATCCGATATAGCTTTCAAAGACCGGCATGTTTATTACTCTCTTTAAGTGAAAAGCTTTTTCAGTAAGTGCTGATATAAGAGCATCAGTGTCAAGTGACAAGTCTTATGAGAGAGCTGGAAGCGATGCCCAGAATGAAAGTGTTCCTCTTAACCTCCCTCTCTCTGTGTCTCTGTCTCAGGTATTATGCTCCTTCTGTTGTGTTTCTTTGCCTTCCTGCACTGCTGGCTCAACCTCTTCGGGGAGCTGCTGCGTTTTGCTGACAGAATGTTTTACAAGGTGTGTGGTATGGCTCATTCTGTGTGGCATCACTTCTCCTGCGAACACATTACATTCAAATATGCCTGCTTTTCCAGATGGGAAAACATTTGATTAATGACAAGTGAAATTACAGCCGGGTGGCCTGATGCTCCCAAAACAGTTTAACTTTTCCGTCCATTATATCCTGTTGACTCGGTTTGCTCTTGAACAAGAGACAAAACCATGACTTAGGCTGTCGGCCACTTCTCCTCACGTTATGTGTGCACGTGACTCGCTGCTTTGAACGATGTGTTCCTGCAAGTCCTGCAAGGTGTGATTGAATTTAAATCGACGGACTGATTTAGGTATAAAAATATTGAGGTGGAGGACCAGTTCTAACTTAGTCCTCCATCTCAATGCAAGCAATGCAATGCACAAAGATCAACATCACTGTATCTGCTCCAGTGTTAGCCAAAAGTCTGGTTTGTTCTTTGTTGTGAGAAGGTATAACATGTTAATTTAAGTTTGGGTGGAGCTAGGATAGCCGTTTCCCTCTGCTTCCTTATGCTAGGCTAAGCTAATTGCCTCCTGGTTGCAGCATGACATGAGAGTGATATCGTTCTTCTCCTCCTCCATCTCATAAAGAAAGCAAATAACAGTATTTTCTGAAAATGTTGAACTATTCCTTTAAAGCAGCAACGCCCAACATGGGGATAAAATGGTTCACAGTCACTGCTAGAAGTAATCTTTTGAGGCTCTTGTTTGCTGTACACTTACTTGCATTTGATGATATTGTGGCCATGCTGTTTCCTTGAAATCTGTTGTAGGTGTGTAATTGGTCCAATTACATGCACCTGATACCACATACCTGCATAGAAGAGGTTGAACTGGGACAATCACTGAGCTGTCACACTGAGGAATGCATAAGATGAAACCTTTTGCATTTGTAGTTCTGCATTTTAAAACATATACAGCAGATGAGACCTTCAAAGGCTTCCCCTAACTTCGAGTCCAACCAGTTTACCTCGACAGTAGCTGGAAGCACTGTATGCTGCAAACTCTAAAACTCTTTAATTTATCATCAGGGGACAAGATCATACAGAATTGGCTCCCACCCTTAAAAAAGGCCCCGAACCTGAAGCGATCCGTCTCTCTTCTGTTTTTTGATCCCCACACTCATTTTACTTCCCTTTGTTGATTTTCCAGGACTGGTGGAACTCCACATCTTTCGCCAACTACTACCGAACCTGGAACGTGGTGGTGCATGACTGGCTCTATTACTATGGATACAGAGACTTCCTCTGGGTGAGCAGTGTGCCAAGACAGCAAGCTAAAACAACACCAATAACAACAAAGCAAAAACAATAACGTCCCAGCGGCTGTATCTCCAGAGCAGCACGTCACACGATGATGTGTGTATCGTAGTGTAACGCTCGTCCTGAAATTCTACTGACACAGATTCCCCACTGAACCAGCCTGACCCCTGAACTCTGTGCCTCTGATCCCTGCAGCTGTCGAACAGGAAATTCCGAACAGCTGCCATGCTGTCCGTGTTCATCGTCTCCGCTGTTGTCCACGAGTACGCCTTGTCCATGGGCTTCGGCTTCTTCTATCCCGTCATGTTCTGCCTCTTTGCTGTCTTGGGAGGTCAGGGTTATACTCATTAGCTTCACAGAGATAGAAACAGAAATTACTGGTATCCGGCGCTCTCACCTGGCTGTTGGAAAGCATTCAATAACATACTTGGCTTTCAGATGATGAAGTGCCTCATTACCTGTGCTGAAGTTAAAACACTGTCTCAGGATTGTCTTTCCATAGCTTGTTAAAAATATGCAAATGTCCTGCTCTGCATTCTGGACTGAGCCGTCTGTAATCATTCAATCGAACATCATTTAGTAGCCGTCTTCAGAGGACGACTCTCATTATATTTACCCAACTTGTGCATTATGTCTGCTTCCTCTGGGACTGGAAGTCGTCTTCTGACAAAATGTTTAATTTTTTTAAACTTTCCACCCTGTCTGCCCTTGTTCATAGTCTCTCATCTCAACAAATAAGCTGTTCTAACAACACTCCCTCATGTCGTCCTCTCTCAGTGGTCTTCAACTTCACCATGAACGACAAGCGTCAGAGCCCCGTGTTCAACGTCATCATGTGGGCGTGTCTCTTCCTCGGTCAGGGCGTCCAGGTGTGTCTGTACTGCCAGGAGTGGTACGCCCAGATACACTGCCCTCGGACAGGGGTACGTACTCCACATACATGCGACCTGCTAATAAGGAGCAATGCTGCAGTCAGACAGATTCTGCTGCAGCTTCTTTGCAGGCTTACTGACAAGTTATATTTTATAGCAAGAAAAAAGTCATGCTTTCTGTCAGGTTTCATCAAACTGTAGTTTTCTTGCCTACATCTGTGACAGAAGCAGCGATTGGTCTGAAATAAAATCAATAAAGCCTGACAGAAAGTGAGATTTGTGACCTTTTTTTCCAGCAGAAGATATAAAGACATACATAATTACACTGTTAGGTTCTTGGAGTGATTTATTTCAGTGTTTTAGAGGCTTGAACAAGGCTTGTGTTTAAGCTCAGCGAGAAGCTGCACGACTGAAAAACATGAAAAACCTATCCTAGATAGACAGAGCTACAGACACACAAAGAGATATCATGTTTGGGTATTTAAGAGGAATCAGCAGATTGTTTGTAGTGTGCGACACAACAGTGAAATCATATGAAAGAACTTTGACCCCATTTTCTGACACACTTAAATGGAAAGTAGGCCAGCAGGTGAATGAACCTGAAGTCAAATAACATTAAATCTAAAACAAGAACAAATACACACATTACACTGGTGCTGGACGCGGCACAGACAGTAACCAGATGAATGTGACCTCGCTCCTTTCACTCTTATCCTGGCTTTGTTCTCTCTATCTCCAGCCCTGTTAACACACAGACTGCAAGCAAACATGTCGACACATATAAAGTACATAAACTTGTTCTTACAGAGATAACACACCCAGTTTACACTCAAGTAAGAGAGCCATTCAAAAATCTGACATGTATTTAACCCTTAAAAAGCCGCCGTCCAACCCCAAGAGTTTAATAAAGTCACAGATGTGAAGGATTTGCAGGACAGATGGGCACAGATGTACTTAACATACTTTTACCACTACGAACTACTGCATCTCTGCGTATCCCCGGCTAAGGCATCCTCTAAAGCCATCATTCACACACACAATGGCTTAACACAGATCACAGCTGTCTAAAAATAGACGTGGCATCCGTAAAATGAGATTAGCACATGATAATGAATGGATGTGAAATCATACAGATGAAATGTATGAAAGAATTACGGATAATGTTACTAGAAGGAGGAAGAGCGCTGTACGAATGTTTAAACATTATTCTTCTACTCTCTCTCAACAGAACAGCTTCCTGGAATTGGTGACACCGCGATCGTGGTCCTGCAGATGAGGCGGCCTCTGCTGGGCTCGAGCCATAAATGATGAAAGGATGGAGGTGTGAACATCAGGATGGACTGAACTTGGGAGAGAGGGAGGAACTTGAAATGTAAATATATGAGGTTCTGTTTTCTTTGGGTCAAGTGTCTTTACGTTGTTAAGGTGTGATGACATCGACGCGTCACTGATCTATTACCTCTGATTTATTTAATGTTTTTATTTGTGCTGATAGTATTAAATACTGTTTTAAAATCCAGCCTGTGTAAAACTTTTTTTTAATTTATTGTAATGGATTGTTTTTGGCCAAGCACTGATTGAATATTGTGATGTCAGCAAAGTGTTGCACATAAATCAACAAGTAGCTTGTTTACTGACAAAAGAAAAAGTCTTCATCAAGTCCAGAATTTTGAGATAATATGCGCACAAATTAAACAAACAAGGTACAACATGAATGAGCTGGTGAGTAGATTCTTGATCTCTGGACAGACTCAAGCTAACTGTTTCCCCCGTTTCCAGTCTTTATGCTAAGCTAGGCTAATCGCCTCCCGACTCATATACATCTACAGGGCATGTAACATGTATTTATGTTAATTTCCTTACCTTGAATGTAACTGTTTGAATTATTAAATGTGTTTAAATGTTGTAATGATAAACCCTCAAGAACTCAGAGAAGTCTACTGTCTGTAAATAAAATGTGTAATTGCATTTTTATCTCTGCAATATTTATAGTAAACCAACCTTACAAAACCTGAAGCGGGACTGTTTTTCTTCTCGTCTTGTAGCAGCCATGTGTCTTTGCTTTTTGTTAGTTGTAGGAGATGTTTCACAGCAGAAAGTGTGTGTTGCGTGTTTAATCTTGCCTTAGTTGGCATTCAGATGCAGCGATTGGTTGGGACGGCAGGTACATCAACCAACCAATGACAGGCAGTGCAGCATCTTATCAGTTTGCCACAAAGCCTCTGTTTGTCTGCCTGCCATGTCCCTCTGAAGTCATAGAGGAAGAGGAGGATTAACATTGGTACAGTGTTTGCGTTAGTGATGTAACGCTCAGTAAACTGATATACTGTAATACCACAGCAGCTCAGAGAGGCACAGCAGTTTTAGAGGCAGCCTCAGTGGTAGAATCGCATATATTTGCATCTTCTGACAGTTGATCAAATTCTATGCTTGAAAATAAAACGCGTTACTTGTATTTAATTTGTTTTTACATTTTATTTGACATCCTTTAGCCTTCCTCTGATCTACATATGAAAGGGGCTGCCACATATTTCTCTGACGGATGCAGTTGTCCACGTCAGCCATTAATGAGCCAACTTCTCCACATTGCTGAAACAAATATAAATCTCCTCACGTCCCCTCATGAAAGCCGGATTTGGCCTCTGAAAGCTGAAAAGTCAACAATGACATAAATCACCGTATAAAGTTGTTTTTGCAAACTGTTGCCTTTTTACGCATTCAGCAGAAACAGAGCAGCACTGTAATTCATTTGGAGTTGTTTTTCTGACCATCTGTCAAATGCAATTCCAATATTCTATCTCTGGTTTCCACCAACTTCTGAGAGAAAAATTCAGCTTATTAGCTGCTAAATGCTCCTTTGTGATCACCAGCTAGTCATCAACCTGTCTGTCTGTCTGTCTGTCTGTCTGTCTGTCTGTCTGTCTGTCTGTCTGTCTGTCTGTCTGTCTGTCTGTCTGTCTGTCTGGGTCTGGGCAGGCAGCACACAGTGGATTCTTGGCTGAAATAAGGTTGATGAGAGGTGAGCAAACCAAAACAACGAGCGGAAAGATGCTAAAACGCTCTGTAGAGCTGAATTATCTGTGGGTTTGTCACTAAGATTAACTGCTTTAACATTGCAGTCATTTTCTCTATTGTTAATATAAACATTTAGATTATAGCAGCTTTAATTTTGCTTTGCATGTTGTTTCGGTGCACTGCTGTTGATTTCTACAGTATGAAATAGAGTTGAACCATCCAGTAACATGACAGGGAGATATGTTGAGCCATTTGTTATCTGAGGCTGCAACTGTGGTGTACACTGACATCATAAATGGATCAATTACACAGTAAATGAATAAAATAAAAGCTCTCATATGAGATGTGGTGCTGAGCATGTACTTCCTGTTTAAATGTATGATTTATGCTCAAGCATCAGGCTTTCTCAGCTTCTGCTTTCTCACCCAGAAGTGTGCAGCTTAAACCTGCTTTTTTTTGTCTTTGATGTTTATTGTTTTTGTCTTATTTCATCAAGAATTTCTCAACCGAGCACGAGCCGTATAAAATGTATTATTTGGACCGCATGAGTACTTCTTCTTCTGCAGCAAACTGAGACAAATGCTCTGCCTGTTTAGCTCGAAAGCTGCAATAAGTGTTGAGCGTTAACTTGAGCTGAAATACAAACCTCTGCTTGGCTGCTCCGAACACAGAAACTGCAGCAACCACAAGAAATGTTTTCTTTTTTTCATACCATATAGATGGAAAATGTGCTCAACCAGCAGACAGATTGGATTATTTCCCTCCACGCATAATGTCCTGCAATACCTCAGCCTCAGTCTCCAGCGGCCTCTGATATGAACATTTCCAGGTTCTCTGCCGAAAAACAGATTTATGTCATAGCAGTAGAAAATATAGGAATAAATAAAACAAAAGTGACATTATAAATCCAGAGTGGTTTATTGGTTTATCAACTGGCAGGTTTGCCAAAGCACCATAAGAAACAAACTGAGCAATAACCCACCTTTATATATTTCAATGGCAGCCAGATGCTTTCAGGAACAGTGGTATTAAAGCATGAGTAAACAATCCAAAGAAAACAAAAACACCTTCATGAGAGGGTTTAATACATCATCAAACAAAAGCACAACTCAGACAGCAGCTTTCACACTCTGCATGCTATGTCCTAAACTTTTTTTTTTTACAGCTGGCTGCAATTCCCATGGAAGAGAGATTGAACTGAATCGAATGGGAGCCACACTGACTGTAACACGCTGAGAGGAGGGGGGAGGGCAGCAGGACACACTGCAGCCATAAACAGGGATTAGAGATGAACACGCAGATACTCACTTCCATCAGAAATGCCAGCCAGCTCTATGCTGCTGCTGCTGCTGCTGCTGCTGCTGCTGTGTGCACGTATGTGTCCAAGTGTGTAATCATGTGGTGGGTGGGTGTGTGTGGGGGAACAAATCAGCTTTGAGTAGTTGATCTGGAACAAAGTGGCTCAGAAAGCAAGCAGAGCTGTGATTTTATTCCCTAATGTTCGTGAACAACATTTATAATCGGGGTTTAGAGAGCGCAGGTTAGGAGGAACGGGCAGATTTAGAGGGACTCTCACATCGAAAACCAACCAGGAGGCAGAGACGTCAAAGACAGACCGAGACAGCACAGCACAGCTCGGCGCACACGTTCGTAGAAAAGCAGAAAAATGACCTGAAATAGTCTCATGAGAGAGCCACGAGCTGGATAACAACAACTTTTCCTCCTCCGTTCCCCAAGCATCCAACTTTAAACGCTCGAGCTGGCGTGACCAAACTTTTCGTTAAGTGTTATTTTCAACAGGAAGAGGAGGATGGATTTCACTCATAATAAGTGCGCAGACACAGTAAATCTGTCCAACAGATTTCTGCGGGCTAGCAGCGGGGGTACAGTCATAATAAGTCCTGGCAGCAGAAATGTGTGGCCTGAACCACATGATCAGTATGACGAGGACGATGGTGAGACTTCGCTAAACTCGGGTCATATGACTGCACTGCCTGGGGAATTTTCACCTTAGGGACAAGAATCCTAAACGGTGTGACACAAGCACAGTTTTTCTGTAACTCAGGCTAACAAACGGGGGATTCTTTTTCACAGCACTGTTTTTCTATCTCAGTCACTTGACGGGAGCAAAAGGAAGCATTAATCGCACACGGAAAGAAAGAAAAACACTCACAAATACTCGCTCGAGTACAGCAAAGAAGAAACTGTTCAGCTGGAAGAAAATCAAGTAAAAGAGTGATACCAAAAGGGCTTTGGTCCCAGTCCCGTTTTTGTCCAAGTGCTTCAAAAGAGCAGAACAGACTGCTGCAGAATGTTAAACACAGGTGCTTTGCCAAAAAAGTGGCTCTACAGCATATTCTTACTTACATTAAGAAAAATAAAACAGCTAAACTCCATACAGTATTTACAGATTTTAGCTCAGTGCATCATGGACAGCTCCTCCATTTCTCTTTGTCAAATCTATACAAGTCCGTATAGAAACAACGTGAAGCATCGCAGGCAAGGAATGCTTGTGTGTACAATTGGTACTCAACCAGCCTTGGCATGAGAAAGTCCCCAGCCAGCGCCTTCCTTATTAAGTAACAGGCAGACTTTGTTTACATGCAGAGCGGTGGCGGGCTGCAGGCGGTGGAAGGGCCCTGCTCGCATTAGGTTTCTGGAGGCTGAGCTGCTCCCATCAGCATTCATGTGACCGTCAGTGGCAGTGGTAGAGGCTTAACCATGCAAACACTTTTGGACCTTGTTGATGTTTGTATTAAATGAAAAAAACATGCAGTTTGAGGGAAGAACAACTGGAAGAGCATCAACAATTTATAAAAACGCAGAATGTTCTTTGTTTTGGCGCCGTGGTAGCTCACCCGGTGGAGTGCAATGGAGGCTGAGTCCTTACAGCTGCATCATTAAATCATCTGACAGGCCGAGAACCGCTGGGCACCTTCATGCTGTAACAATCAAACCATGACTTTGGAGAGGGTAGTTTGCTGGACCTTTCAATAGAAACAAGACTTTCAGTATCTGAGAGGCTAAAACAAACCTGCGGTACTTTCCTTACTTTTGATCTGGAAACTTTGCTGTGTATTTTGACCCTTTTGCAGTTGAAACCGAACGATCATCTGGGACAAAGGGATGATAATTGCTAATAAAATCTTTCCCCTCATGAGGAGCGGAGAGAAGCTATTGGGTGTTGGCTTCGAAAATCTAGCATATTACGCCTACTGGTGCGTGATCACTAAAATATGTTGTTTTTAGAGAAGGTTTGGATATAAAAATACAAGAGAATATAAAACAGATTTTTTTTGGCATTGAGTGTTCAACAGGTAGGTCAAAACACAGAGAATCGTCTAACGGGGTGACAGTCATTGTGTCCTGAAGTTATTTCTTGGTCATTATTAATCATCCATTATGCTCTACGCGTCGACCTCTTTGTGCCTCTTCACGAACATTCAGATTCCAGACGGGCGGCGGCGGCAGACGCCTACTTTTGAGCGCGCTGTCTGGCCAGCCGCCTCATGAAGCAACATGTCACTGTGGCGATGATGACGATGCCCACGAACAAGGCGGAGGAGACTCCGATAACCAAGGGGATGAGGAGGAGGTCAGCGGCTGCGGAAAGACACATGAAGAGAGAAGAATGGCGTGATGTAAACTGACTGATATTAAAAGCCTCTTTCAGATGGGAAATGTCAAATATACGCAGTACATTAAGAAGGAAAATGGTGGGAAAAATTGATTTGTTTGGTTCAAACCAATACAGATACAGACGTTTATATGGTACTAATAACATCCAGGCAGCACACATATTGATGAAAAGCAAGTTAATGGACTGTGCAGCTGGATAAACTAAAAGCACAGCTTGCTCTGGTGATCCACTCATCTCGTGTTGGAAACTGAGTCCATTTAGTCTCAATGTGGAGCAGAAAGAAGGTCAACAACCAAAGCTGCTACCAGTGCAAACCCATCATTAGTGCACAAATGAGCAAATATTTTGCACAAATATATTCTGGACTCGAACTGGAGGGACTCGCAATGCGCGATAATGCAAATCTACCCACGATGCACTGAAGATCATTTTACCCAAATCACCTCCAGATGTGGCAAATACACATGTGGCAAGTTTCATGTTCAACCTCCTCTCGCAGACTCCACATCAGCTCCGTTCAAGTCATGTTTTAGCCGCACATTTTTCCAAACTCAACAAATTGAGTGCATTTGGGTTTTTGGCTGTTGGCAGGACGAAACAAAACATTTTAAAAGTCTGAGCTCTGGGAAATCAAATTGGGCATTCTTCTCTTCTGTTTTATTACATTTTATGGATGAAACGTTCAGTAGAGGAAATAATCAGCAGATCAATCGATCATGAAACGAATCGGTCATTGCAGCCAGGCTTGCAAGCCAATTTTGAACTCAAGGGCCGTGACTAATTTTCTAAACGTCCCACAGCATTAAATTACTGCGACATGGGACAGAAACAAGTTCACATCTACATATTTAAGACATAAATACAGAGAAACACGCCCTGCAATCTGCTCAGGACAGACGTAGACAATAATCAATCGATTTAAATTGTCACCTTTGTGATCCCCCTGTTTGATGCCCAGACCACCATGAAAAATCTGGATGAGGAAGTTGAAGGGGCAGCACTTAGCACTGATTGCCCCAGCTTCCAGATCCACCATCATTTCAATTACAATAAAAACCAGCTTACCTCTGGCATACAGGTAAACCGTCACTGTGTTCGACTCCGCTTTGGCCCCCGTGTTGTACCAGCCTCCATGCGGGTCCTGCCCCCACGCCTCGGCATGACACGCATACATGCCCTGATCGTCCATGGTTGCGGCGTGGACCCTCAGTCTGTAGCTGACGGCAGACACCCGGTCGACACTAACCTCGCTGCCGTTGGCGTAGATCTTTGCAACACCGTCGTACATGAGGGCAGCTACCAGTCTGGGTTTTTCCCCAACAGCGGGGTCTGGGAGAGTAACATCGGATGCTGGACTCTGGCCCTTCTTGACGACAGGAAGCGGCCACTGCAGCCACTGCACCTGCGCCTGGGCGGGACCTGTGGTTGTCACGGTGGCGTTGCAGATCAGGGTGACGGTGCTGCCTCTCTTTAACAGGGGGCCTCGAGGGAGCTGAGCCACAGCTGAAACCAGCACATCTGTGGAGGCAAGTGGTGCATTCAAAGTCTAGTTTATGGAGGGTAAACTGAGCAACTGTATGATTTTCATCTGTGGTCCATCATTATCTTAATAAGGTGATCCGAGTTAAAGAAAATTCAGCTAACATGCCTTTTGGAATAATATAAAGAGAACCAAACCACAGATTGCAGTTGTGGCAGTCTTGCCCTGAGCACTAGAGCACTGCACTAACTTAGCATTTATCCCTTCAGTAAAAGAACATTAAGTTTTCTGAATTTACTAGAAACTTTCAGACACATTTGTAAAGCTGGAACTGAGATTTGGACAGCAGGCATCAGAGGTCTTGTTGCAGACTTGAACTCAGCCAAATGGCCCACAGCCCAGACTGCTCGGCCCAAAGGCACTCCATGAATTCATAGTGTATTGAAATCATTTCTTAAATCAAACGAATACACAGGTTTTAGCTAACTGCTTTCACCATTTATCCATTTACGTTAGTTTTAGCCATTTTTTTTTTTTTATCAGAACTGAAGGCGAGCAGCGCCGCTCACCTTTGGTCTTCAGGTTGACGGTGACTCCCTCAGACCTCTGGGTGAGCGTCGCAGGAGTAGAGGGGCCAGGGTTTCTTCTTCCAGCGTACACACTCACCACACACCGATACACCCCCGAGTCTAAAGGGCGGGCTGAGAACAGCTTCAGAGAGTACCTCCCCTCAGCCACTTTCTCCATGGAGCCCCCGCTAGCTCGGCTGAGGTCGTCCCCCCAGCTGACGATACCGTCCGGGCTCATCCGGGCCACCTCCACCTGAACATGAAATACAATGTGTTAGATTGTAAACTGAAATGTGATTTATTTTAGGCAATTTACTAGAATCTGTGAATACTTTATATTATTGCTGTTTCCTAAAGTGTGCAAACACTAATGTCATGAACCACAATGTCCATTTTTGCACAGGCTGCTGTTTGAAAGCCAACTCTCAAGAGTCATTTATCAGAGCTTTCCCTCCAGCAATTGAAGGCACCACACCTGAAAATATTTCAAATCCATCTGTATATTCAGCCAAATAATCATGAAACAATAATGTAACTTTGACAGAAAATAAATGAGGCTTAATGGTGACTATGATGGATTACCCATCCACCTCACTCTGTAATATTGTTATTAGTCTTTCAGTCTATGAAAGAAGTTTATATTCCCTGAACACTGATTCTCATAATGCACTGATTCAAAAAAAAGGATAAAACTAAAATTTTGATGTGAAATGTTCCATCAGTTCCCTCTTTCACCTCATATAAGAACCGATGCGTTCACTTACACTTCAGTTCAGCTGTGCAAGTAAAAAACAAGACACCTACACCTCAACGTTTAATACTACATACACCAGTCGCACACGCTTACATCCTGCAAACAACAAACCATGTCAGTCCATGAGCTCAGCAGACTGAGAATCCGTACCTCGACTCCTCCGGTCCCAGCTACATCGCTGCTTACAGACCCCCTCCTCATCCACTGAACCAGCAGGCCCGAGCTCACTTCAGACGGCAGCCCCAGCACCTCACAGGTCAGGATGAGAGGGGAACCGACCTGCAGGGTCACCTCCCCTCTGGGCGAGGATGTTACACTCAGAGATGCCGCTGGGGAATGGAGGAGGTAGAGGGAGACAGCTCAGTAAAAGTGAAAGCAAATCCGCCTTTGTGCAGAGCCTCAAACAGGCAAGTAGACTGTGACAGTGAAAATCTCAGAAGTGATATATGTGAGTATCATATCTGTGGGAAGCTGGGGGGGGGGCATAACCAGTACATGACATATTTAACATGCAGGATAAAATGGATTAGTGCTTTTGACAATTACATTTGTACTGTAATTTTCCATCATTGCTCTATGAAAGAGACTTTCTGTGCTGCATTCACACATACAAATTAAGCAGCAGCAGAAGCAGAACATTGCACAAATCAGTATGTGCAACTATGTGTATGAACCAGCTGAAAAGGTTTCCTATAGTTCCTACTAATCCCCTGGTATAATTAGAAGATATAAAGACTGGTCCATTGTGTGAGCCAAGCCTCATTTCACCACAACACTTCCCTAAACACAGATCTGCTCTCATTACTTATATAGACAAAAGGAGAGATGTCAGACCATTGTACTCTGCAGTCAACAAGGGCCAGAAAATACAGAACGAAATAGTGCTTGTCAGCGAGTGTCGGGAAAAAACAATGCACGCATTGATGAGATCCAAAGCTTCGACCTCAGCTTCGGTCTGACTGCTGGAGAGAAGTACTACCTACTAAGAAGCTGTCTGCACCTCTCATCAGGAACCCTGTCAATAAAAACATTTATTTAAAATAACATAGCTCTAATATTTCAGTCAAGCTGTGCAACGCTGTGGGTTAACTCATGTTAATCAGATTATATGGATGAAGCTGGTAACTTGGCAAACATTTAAAGTATTTTCCAAGTATAAAGAACACATGAACATAAACTGGGTTCATGTTTCCATCGAAGACAATGGACACATCAGTCTGACAGAGAGACAGTCGTCCTCTCTGCAGGCTCCGAGAGGCCAAGTTGGAAGAAAAGATTACTTAATCCTTTAGATCTACACAAGCTCTTTAGAATTTAAATTGAGCCAAGCTGCAAGGCAGCGGGCAGTTATCCAGCTGCTCGGCCAGCCAGCCATCGACCCATCAAATCCAGCTGGATAATCAACAAGAGAGCTGAGCATCACGCTCGTCAGTCAGGAGGTCTGACAGCCGACACCCCCAACAGATAGTCAGCTGAGCGGCAATTACGTCGACCGTTATTTGGTAACTGTTTGGATAATCGAGTAATGGCTGAATTCATTTTTCAAACAAAAATGCAAAAAATATTAGTTTCAGATTCTGAAATGTGAGAGCAGTACAGTAAAATAAGACATTTCAGACGTCCGTCCGTCCATCCACACAGCAAGGTAGGAAAAAGCTAAGGCATCCAGGCAGCCAATCAGAAGCCCCAACACTTTCTCTATCCAACAACCAGCCAACAAACAAGGTAATACGTTGACTACAGATGTACCCAGTGCTTAAATCACGTCTATCATCAGTGAACTGCTCAGTTCAACAGCCTGCAAGCGAGACAATCAGTTAAGCTCTAAGTAACACAAACATTCAGTCTGAAACCTGGAAAGAGTCCAACGTACTCAACAGCGCAACAAGTCCAGGCCGACTGACGCCACTGACAAAGAGCAAAGAGTCTCGAACTGACAAGTAGAAACTCAGTCATTCTGCTTTTATGGTCTCTGAGTTATATTTTATGATATCTTGTGCAATGTGCTTGTTGCTGAGTGACCTTGGCACTCGCCACACGCTGTCACAGTTTTGGGAAATGTCAGCACAAACACCAGCACGGTCTCTTGGTCACACCAACCTAGCGGCTGAACGGTCAAGTTGCCAATGTCCATCGTCCTCTGTGCGATCTTCTGCCACGATCGATCGCGGTCCAGAATCCACTGCGAGGCTTCGCAGAAATACGAGCCGGTGTCGTCCGGCTGCAGCGCTCTCATCCTCATCACGTACATGCCCAGCCCGGCCTCCCAGTTCCTCTTCTCCAGCGTGATCTCGCCATCGTCGTACCGCTTCTTGTACAAGCGTCCGGGGGCGACCCCCAGCAGCTTGTCGATGGAGATGATCTCTCTAACGTTGCTGACCTCTCCGCCCGCTCCGCTCCCCAAACCCTCTCCACCGCTGCGCTTCCCGAACGTGATGGACAGATGGGTGAGCTGCTCCGATTGGATGCCGGCTGAGCACGCCAGCGTTAATTCGGACCCCTCTGGCACGGGCTGGCCGGTGAGCGATCGGGAGTAGCTGATCTGCAGTGTGTCGGGGATCACTGCGGGTGTTGACACAGACAGACAATTATATTACATCAAGAAGCTGCGGGAGCCAGATGGGAGGAAAAAATATGCCATATTTAATTCCTATAACCTGCGTACTGTGTCTATGTTTAGAACACTGAATCATGAAATGGGGCTGCTGAGAGTGACTGCAAGCTGTTTACCACCCTTAGCTCTGGGCAATAGCTTTGCCAAAGAAAGGCAGATTAGTTGGCTATTGCGAAGATAACACTCTTCAGCTGGAAAACTAACACCCAGCACCCTATAAGCATAAACTCAGCAGCACACAAAGATGCTGATGATGAATAGAAACAGAGCTGGTAACCATATGGATGGTGGTAAACACAGAGGGAGAAGCAGAGCACACGCTGCAGACGGTCAGAATAAATAACAGCTTGGAATGGAGTTGAACACAGTATGATTTATCAATGAAGATCTCGTCCATCTGGATGATGCAGTGCAGAGCTGCTGATAAAACCGTCTCGCACGGTAATCCCCGCGAACTTGACTACGTCACTTTGTTTGTTTCCACTATACCTCACAACTAAACTATGACTGTCATCTCGCCGGGGCCGAGGCCGGGTATCGTCTGAAACTAGGTGACAGCAGCTGGTGACACAACACAAGGCTTCCTGCAGCGGTACCAACGCTCTGCCATGCTTTAACAAATATTTACATGTTCCTGTTGACAAAAGAAGCCAAAGCTCTCGGACTCTGAAGGTCGTCTTAGCACAATTTTGATTGAAGTCAATCAGGCATGCCCTAACCATGCATTCAAGGTCAGCCTCTGACATTTTTAAAAATCTGGCGACGACTGGCACATTTTCATCTTTACCAAAAAAGGACTGCAGCTCTGTACCCAGCACTGGCTGCTGGGTAGAGAAAAAAAACAGGAAGAGGCTGGAGGCATGCTGATCCTGCTGCCTTTTTAGATATGTTTACTGGCTTGTACTTCTGTATTGAAATGTTTTATGCATCCATTTTATTTAATTACACACTTACTGTGCTTCTGTTTTCATATCCTTGTACGCTACTGACTGTTAACATTTGATCAATGCTAAATTATTGATCCCTGATCCTCTCTCTGGTTAAAGGATGAGTCTGTTGATATTCTCTGTTTTTCTATCTATGTCTCACCTTTGACAGACACTGAGGCACTGTAGTTCCCCTGGTAGGTGCTGTCCGTGCTGGGTGTGTAGCACTCGTACTTCCCCTGGTCTTCGGCCCGGAGCCTCTGGATCACCAGCCGGACCTTATCCCCTGAGTCCCTCTCCACCCTCACCTCCCCGTTCCTGACCCGGGCCTGGAACGGGGCGTAGGGGAAGCCCTTGTCTCTGGTGGACACCACTGCCATGTGCCTCCCACCAGCATCGTCCCTGTACAGGAACCACTCAAAGTCCTGCGTCCGTGGGCCTTCGTAGCCCGACACAGCACAGGGCAGGGAGAGGGGGAACCCTGCAACGCGGTAGAGGGGTCCAGGGGGAAGTGATACATCGCGACACACAGCGTACTGGAGCACTGTGCAAGAAAAGTGGAGACACAGAAAGAAAGTGATGAGCGGTCAGCAAAGATGGGAAGCAGTAACAGTGTTTCTGTGGGTCACGGTCTCGCCTGGCAGCATGTTTGGTGCATGGACCCACCGATCAATATCCTGAGCTGATGACTGGCTAACAGGGAATCAATACGTTAAACAGCTCAGCAGAAAAAAATCATGAGGGCTGGGCCAGCTTCCCCTGAATACAACGACACACTTAATAAATGAAATACAATCATCTCAGTGGGCTTGTGAGCTCATTCTCTGATTACTTTGGTTAATTTTGAATTTCAGTTTTCAACTGGCTTATTTTGTCCGAGCGAGAGTCTGAAACCCATAAATATTTATTTTACTTCTCACAGCTGAGAGGCTAAAACTAGGTCGCTTTTGGCTGACTGAACGATAAATCAAGCGATCGTTTCAAAAGAGCACATTTTACCACAACATGTGTTTCCCAAAACTGTTTCAGTGGTGCAGATTCTGCAGAACTGTTTAAAGGGGTCCAGCAGGTGGTTTGCTGGTGGACTTCGTAGTTCTCTATGAAACTGGTCTGTGGATTACTGTGTGCAGCTGTGTTATATATTAAGGAAAACATGTTGCTGTAATGTTTCAGTGCTCAAAGCAGCAAAACCCAACGGTCGCTGAGTGCATTGTTTTGAAATGAGCTAAACATGAAAACTTTCCTCAGGCCAAAAGAAAAAGAAAATGTACTCCATCCCTATTATACTGTTAAACTGAAGCCGGGTACCGCTGCAGATTTTCAGCGCTCTGGTTATGAGCGAAAATATTCAGTGTGAACGCCTCAGGGCTGAGAGCCGCCGGCCTCCAGGTTCAAGCATCATTGTGTTTCACTTATTGTCCGGCTGCATACCCGACTTCCCCCAAAACCTCTCTGAAACAGCCGGAGGCTCAGACTGAGCCGGTTATCTAAATACCAAAAAAGTCTTTCAGCCACAGGCACCGAAATTTCTGATGTCGCCACTGTTTTCTCAGGATGAGGGCGCTTAAATATTCCCATGGTGAGGCAGAGTCAGTCAAACGTTAATAGACATTTAAAAGAGGAACGTGACAGGTGATTTGTGACCCACACAAACACACACACACAGTAAATAACATCCTCTTATCAATAGAGGGATGCAAGGATGGAATATTCTTTTATATGCAAGTTTAATTTCTTATTTTTTTTTGCAGCAAGACTATTTTTTTCTGGTCATTTTAACCAACTGATAAACAAGCCAAATGCTAATATGAAGGTAAGATGTGGAATAACAAGAATGAACATTTCAATAAAAGCCCAATGCAGAAAACTTACTTTAAAAGTGGCCCTGCTCCAAAACTATGGAGGCTGTGTCCATTAAAATCTAAAGACACATCGATCTTTTTCTCTCCTGATATCGATTCAGGAAGCTTTCATTTTCCCCAAGTTTACAATCAGAAAGCTGACACGCCTTCAGTATTTTGACAAGGAAGCTGCATTAACTGCTTAATCAGGGCCAAATCAGCATCCCATGAAATCAAGGTTAAAAACACTTTAAAAACAGTATCTCACTGACTTCACTGGACTGACATTAAGCTGTTCAAGCGGATGGACATCCAGAGGTCAGACAGCCTGACTCCACAGTAACTGCTTCCATATTGTGGGAAGAAACCATTAAAGAAATGACTTTGTTAGAAAGGGTACACGCCTCTGATGCTGTTTCCTACCAAGCGGTTTAAATTCACAAGTGGTGCCAAAAGCTGGGAAATAAACTCATTATGTCAAAATGCAAATGAGACACAATTAACCCGACGTAATGATCAGCGAACATATGTCCACCCACTGACGCTGAACAAAGGACCAGCACCAGACAACACGCCCTTTTACCATCACCTACAGCTGATAACTACCTGAAAAACTAGAAATACAAGCTGGCTGCGTTTTGGCGCTCCCCACCTCTGGGTGTGTGTGTGTGTCAGACCTAGAAACAACTGGAGCTTTCTCACAGGCCCCATAACACCACGCCCATAGATAATGACATGGGAGACTAGTGGGAGGCTTAAGCGGATCAAGACCTAATTAACATTGGGCTCGGACTGATAGGGCTGGGGGACACCGCAGCCTGTGACCACGCTTGATACTGTCTGGATTAGATCCTGTGCAACCAGGAGGGAGCCCCGATTTCCTTATCAGAAAGAGCCCACAAAGAGATGCTCGCTGGGCCGCCGACTGAACGCTGTGTGGTCGTTAGACACAGGATTATCAATATTGTGATTGTGTGAAATGGTCAAACTGTGTTTTTTATCCATCAAAAATGTGATTTCAGACAGAAGAAGTCCCATTATCAGGAATATTAAAACACAGCTTTGCGTTTTTATCTTTGGTTTGGTTTGGTTTGTCCCATTTTCTTTTTAAATAAAGTCTTATTTAAACTCTTAAGCTGCATCCTTGGTTATGTCACCGCATTTTCCTTCTGCAAAGAAGATCTTCAAAAGCAATAAGTCTTCCTCGGGATTCAATACTTGATCGCCGTTTCAGTCGTGGCTGACAGGAATTTGCTTTTGTAACCTTGAGCAAGTAGTGAAAATATACAACAGTCACACAATAAACTGTAAGGCAGTAAAAGGGTTTGAGTAGACTAAAGGGTAAACTGTCTATAGGGTTGGTATCAGTACAATAAAACAGCTGCTGTGTAAATTGTGAATACTTTTCCTTTGGACTTCCTGCATGACAGCAGGAAGTCACTATATTTGCCTAAAACACCTGTTTCTCTGCCACCGATCAAACAGTGTGTGTGAGAGTTTTCTCTGACGGTGGACTGTCCCATCTGTGCTGTGATCTAACATCTATTTGAATAGTAGGTCAGAAAATGAGTCTCGCGCCACAGGAATGTGAGAAATGATGCTCCATAGGATGACCCACAGGCGTAAAGAAGCAGCGTTGACGTGAAGCCAAATCAGTCAGAAAACACCAAAAATGAGAGATTCATGTCAGACAAACGCAGTAAAAAGTACCTGGTTTACTCTGAGATGTGGAGTAGAAGTTCAGTTACTTTGCACCAGTGCTCAGATCCTTTACTCCAGTCAGAGTAAACGTAAAAATACTCAATTACAATTAAAAGTACTGCAGAAATGGCAGGTCGCGCCATGAAAGTAAGGCTACAAATACAAACGGAGTAGTCTGATTGGCACGAAGACACAATCATGCAAATGTCCGTGTGACAGATGGCCAGGCAGAGCGAACAGGTACCAGGCAGGCTGCACTCACCCCCGTGCACAAACACGAATAATGCCGTTTTCATCGGAGCCATCATGGTCCTCATCTTCCCCCCCGGTGCCCTGATGGATTACAGTGAGTCAGATTTCTCTCTCCGCGTTCCTCTGCTCGATTATCGCCGATCATAGCTCATCCCGCCGTGGAGACCGAGGGCTCTGCGAACGACACCACACACACACCGCCGGATTATCGGCGAGGTTGGAAAAGCGATGAAGAACGTGCAACAATGAAGCCAAACAGTGATTACACGCAGAGGAGAGTTAGCGCCATCTGCAAACTGCGCGGCGGATGAATATGAGCGCGAGTGTGAATGTGCAGGGCTGCGGGTTTAATCACCTCTGTCACGCACCGCCGCATCTCCGTCAACACACCGACGGCTCCATCATCATATCCCGGTTTGCTTTTAGATTAGACCGCCTCGACAGACACGCCGTCCGGTTCAGCCACGGCACGGTTAGCATCACAGGGGGTCGGGGTGTGTGTGTGTGTGTGTGTGTGTGTGTGTAAGCGGGGGGTGGGCACAAACAAGGGAGGAGCATGCATGCATAAAAAGCTCTAAGAGAAGGAGTCAAACTGGTGCCATTGGTCCAGAGAGCGACGGTGACAATTTGAACCAATGATAATAGAGGACTGGAAAGCGATTGAAACGCCACGGTCACACCGCCAGAGGGCGCCACAGCAAAACACATCCAGTCCATAGTCCGTGTAAGTGGCCTTGTCAGGTGGGTTAATGATTGATGTATTACTGCCAGTGGTGGAGGAAATACATAGATCATTTAATATTTATAAGTATTTATGGTATAAGTATTTATCATTTATCTTCCATTAAAGCAGTTTTTAACATCATCACTCACTGTACTGTCAGCATGAATCCCAGCACATTTAAAATGTGTTGTATATACTGTTTACTGCCTCATCATTATTTGTGTATATTGTGTATTTTACAGTTTTGCACTGCTTCACTTATTGTTCAGTCTTTTGTTGTTTTTGTCTTTTTTTTTCTTCCACGCAGGTACAAAAATGAAAAAGGCTTGAAGCTGCAGCAATGGCTCTGAGCCTTTCAGGTCTGCCAGTATAATGAAAACTGAACCTTTTAGTCAGGATCCATTTGGCAATTTTCTATGCGTGAAGAGAATGACAAAACAAATAAATGGAAAATTCATTTTAAATCTGCCTCATTTGCTGCCAAAACTGGAATTAAAAAGGAAACTGTGTCGACAATAAGCTCTCAGTGTACTCCCACGTGTGTCCACCCCAGAATTATAATGAAGTTAGTGACTTTCACATCGGCGCACAATAACCTGCCTAAAAATACTAACTCGGCTTCATGGTTTTAGCTCATTGCAAATAAAAATCAAATATAAATGGAAGTTAGTATTTTCATTTGACAAATGACAGTATTTATTTGTTTGAAGAGACATGAAAATCAGTCAACAGGATGTACATAACATTCATTCAAAGGACCCTGTTCTACTGACTGGATTCATAATCAAGGTTGTTTGCTTACTGTAGTACAACCCTGTTCCAAAGAAGTCAGGAAATGTGATAACTTGCTGTTTTTATTTACGTTTCACACAGCATCCAGACTTTTTGAGAATCAGGGTTGTCCCGAGGAATTTAGGGCACAGAGATGTGATTAAAAGCAAAGTCCCAGTAATCTTGTTGCAGGTTGGGCTTGTTTGTTTCTGGCTTAATAATAGTCATCCCACAGAAACACCACTGATCAAACATACAGTCAGTCATCCCTTTCACCGGGGCCTCGCTTTAATTACTCTTCCATTTCAGTTCTGTCTGAGCTGGCCGAGTGTCAGCAGCTCTCTCGTTGGGCTTCTTATTGAAATCAATAATGAAATTAGAAATTACAGAAGGCTGCAGGGAACGAGGGAGCCATTCAAACCACCTACTCAGAATCTCATTACAGCCACAGCTAAAGGTCGCTGTCCTCGATAGAGATCACTCACTATGTTATCCTTCTGTTTATCATAGCCCCATCTCCCAATCCATATCTATACTGGAGATATGTGATGCAGTACACGTGACACCAGTATAGGGTGATATTTTGAGAATCCCCATGGAAAAGAAATTTCCAACCCCTCTAGTAAGTGCTCGGCCTTTACTGTGTGTGTGTGTGCACAGTCGCACGTGTACACAGTGTGTGTTTGCACGTGTGTGTGCATCCTCGCTTGCATATTAGGCCTTTTTCACTGAAGACGTTCAGCTTCAGGATGCTGGTTTCGTTCATGCCGCCTCACTGCTGTCACACTGTCATGACTTACTGGGACACTTGAATAGAACAGAGCCATCGTTAAAGTTATTGGTAACACATGTGCTTTTGCTACTATGACAAGTCAAAACGCTGAAAGCAAGGCACATTGCTCACAGGCCTGTTGTGTGCTCTCATGCAAGTGTGCATTTGTGCATGCATGCCTGCGAGCCTGCGAGCATTTGTGTGTCATGCATGGATCATATATAAGAAGAACTGAGTGTGAAACTCAACCACAAGATGGCGACAACCAATTGCTGTACTGACAGCTCCAGCCCTCTACGTCAAGGACATAGACTGTATGTGTACCACACCATGAACTTCAAAGTAAAAAAATAAGGATATCAAAAAAATAAGATGTGTTGTCTGTGAGGGTTATTTAATAACAACGTATAAAGACACTGATGCATCAAAAATCGAAGTTTTTGTGAAAGTCTCATACGTGGTTCCACTATTCTTAGTTCTTAAATCCCTGAATCATCCGTACAGTATGTGAGGTTTCTGGAACAACAATGTTCACGAGCTGACAGTGATGTAAAACAGCGATAAAACCCAGCTAACATTTCTGTGGCCTGCAAAGGCAGCGCTGCTACATTCCCGCCTTCTCCCTCTCTTTTTTTTGTATTTCCCCCAAAGGAAAGTCAATAAATGAGTCTAATCGGTCATTTAAAGTCCTCCTCCAGTAAAAATGTGTTTTTGTTCTTGTTCCTGAAAGTTTGAGCTTCGCTGTGCACAATGGCGTCGGTGCAGACAGGCTGGTTTCACACTTGTTGATGGAAGTTCACATTTTCTCAGCGCTAATTGGAAATCAGATTTTAAGAGGCGGGCCTGCCAGCGTGATTTGCAACATCACAGATAGTTTGGAAGCCAAATATTCGGCACATACAAGCGTGATGTGGAGGTCTTGGGCACACATATACGCTGAGAATGGACTAAGTCGGGGACATCTTGCGTCCAGCAGTTCAACTTGTGAAATAAAAAATGTTTGCGTATTCATATACTTAGGAATTTTTAATGAGGGACAAAAAGCAGATGCCATTTTAAGGATTTTAATGTCGTGATTCTGCTTCTTTTTTCTGGCAAAACCATTTCAGGCACACTTCAGACAATTTTAATGTCTGCCTTAATGCATGTGTGGAGGGAATCTTTCACTATTTTTCCATACTTTAAGTGGACTCAGGAGGAATATTAAAGCTTTACAGCTGAGTGTGGCAGGATATGGTCCTATACGTGGTTATAAGTGTAATGTACTGTATGTGGGATGTTCACTGGTGGGCAGAGTCACTCAGATGCGGCTCACTCGAAGGAGGATTTATGCCATCAGAACACACCTCGTTAATGGTACTAGTTGTCCTCCGTCCTGTCTACTTTCCTTCCCTTTCCTCCTCACTCCTCTCCTCTCCTCACTTTAGGCTACATGGAAACATGGATGACTTCACAGTGTGGCTCGGCACAGAGAGGGGAAGTCATTAGGGTATTCTGGGTTAACAAGGCGGCGAGCAGGATATGCAGACTTCAGCAGGAGCCTACACCAGCACTGAGGGATGGCACTCATGCAGAGTAAACTTCCTCAGCAAGTATGGCTTCCAATATATCACAGTTTTTAACCGAGTTGGACAGTTTGAGCATGATGTAGTCTGATCCACTTCCAGGGAAATAAACCTCCAAAAGCTGCATTGATCTGCACTCGGTTTGTTGTGCTCATGTCTGTGTATTACTTATGACAGGCGATCTTAAAATCCCAAACTCTTTGCTATTAAAGTTTGTGTTCCCTAGTAATTTAATTCCAACATTAACTTCTTCTAATGCATATCAAATGGCACACATCAGCTCTATACCTCCAGTGAGTGGTAGAAAGTAGCTAAGTACATTGAAAGTATTATACTTAAGAACAATTTTGAGGTATATGTACTGGAGTATTTTCATTTTGGCTTTATACTCCACCATATTTCATTATTCTTGGATTATTACACTTTTACTCCACTGCATTTATTTGACAGTTTTACTACTAATGACTTTACAGTTGATGATTTAAAAACCTATTATAAGCATATAAAGTATGATCTATTGTTATACTGTTCATTAAGCTACAGTACACTATATATTAAATAGTTCAATAGCTACGATATTAAAATGCTGCTTACACTTTAATGTTAAGAACAATCAAATAATAAATCTTTCTCATTACACAAAGTCATTTCATCCTTTGTTGATATAAACATATTTATTATGGCAGCTTTGAGAAAAGAACACAACTTCATATGTGATGGAGGTTTTTTTTGTTCGTTTTATTACTGCTTTTATTTAAAGATGCACTATTATTATATATTTTTGGCCACTTGGGGGCAGCAGAACCAACTGAAAACACAATATCTGACATTTTATAACGGTATTAAGTTATTATGGCAAGTGTTTAGCAATAATTGCCTATTTGCACATCCAGCAGTTGGTCCAATATTCACTTTCCATTTAGTGATGTTTTGGTTTCCACCAGCGCCTGAGAGGAAATATCTGTGTCTCTAGCTTTGCTAGTTCTTTGACTTTCCTCTTTAGCTAGTTGCTAACTTTGCCAGTCATTTAACGCTGAGCAGGTAGTGTAAATTCAGTTTATCATAGCTTATTCTTTGTGAGTTTGTCAGTACAAATGACTCCATTCACATCAGGCTTAGTCATTTGATCCATTGTTTATAGAAAAATATTGATCCCAACAGCTTCAAGTAAAGAATCTGAATACTTCTTCCACCAGTGCATGAAGGACAAAATTCTGCACCACGATGAATGACCTTCATTATATTTTCCTTCCAGTTTCCACACTCGTTCTTCTTCTCACCTTCTTCTTTGTGCACTCCCTCCCACTCTGTCTCTTTTAAGGCCACTACAGACTAAACTGTGACCTACTGGAGACTGTCTCTAATTAGTTTGTACTACAGTCACTATAGTCAGGCAAACACCCCTGTCATCGGTGGGACTTCACTAACACTGTTAAGAGGATCCTGTCACTGTGTGTGGCATGGGTTCATACTGTAGGTATAGACATATTGGCACCTTTTGTTCATTCATCTTTTTCATCTTGAATCATTTTCAATGGCACAGACAGACAGTTTCTGTTTGTTTCTTTGCTCACTTATTCATCATTTCCCAGGGCAGCCATGGTCTAAATGCTTTGTTGGTTTATTTCACTCTCATATAGATGCAGTACATACGAACACATCCTGCTACTGACTATAAATCATCAAGCCAAGCACATGCACACATGTACTATATATGGGCTCCATTTGTTCTCTACAGTTCTGTCAGCAGTTTTATGACCATACAGTCTCAGTCTCACCGCTACAGGGGGACACACACTCAGGCAGTCGCGGTGATGGAAGGACCACTGCTAGACAAAACAAAGAGAAGGAGCAGGGACATGTACACGTACAGCTAATTTACTGCTGACAGGTTATTAATAACTTTCCCTCAGAGGGCCTTTGGTTTTGTAGGTTTCCTTTCTTTATTACAGAACGTAACAACAATGTTTAGCTAAGCATTTGACCACATCGTTTGACTTCTTTTGGTCACTGTCTTGGCCTGGAAATGTGTGAGGTTGATCGGTCAGTTTTTCTTGGAACAGATGAATTTTTGCTTTTTCAAACATCTCTTCAAAGAGATGTTTAAAAAAGCACATACTGTATATGTATTTAACATACAATATATGTAAAACTCCATGAGGGTAAAACCAGATGTAATGTCAAACTATGTTTTTACAGTTTTACGTGCAGCTATGGGATGAACATATAAAGCAAAAATAGAACAGAGGAAGAGCTTCAATGTTAATGTAAAATCTCAGTAAATTCCTCAGTTCCTCAAATGTAACACAACAAATCATGCATTTACCAGACTGGGTGTTTTTCTGTCACTGGAAGTGAATTCTGTGGATGCTACAAAAAATGCAATGAAGCACTTGCATGTGTAAATTGCATGATCTCAATAAATACTTTCTTGTAAGAACATACTACGTGTATGTGTGTGTAGGAAGAGAACCCAGCTGGCTTCTGGCAGCCATGTAGTATAAAATGTTAGAAGTGGTCTCCCATGGTGTAATTGGCACGGACTGGAGGGATAGTTTTAGCTGGCTGCCACGCCACAGACAGGCAGGCCAGCAGATAGACAAATAGAGTCTAATGGGTAATTTGGTGGACATGGAGAGGAGAGGAGAGGAGAGGAGAGGAGAGGAGAGGAGAGGAGAGGAGAGGAGAGGAGAGAG
>JBBMOE010000018.1:7840426-7915927 GCA_037975065.1 Chaetodon trifasciatus
AGGGTGGGGGGGGGGGGGTGGGCTGGTCAGAGCACAAGAGCACATCATTCCTCCAATTGTAGGAGTAAATTACACAAAAATACACAAAACTCACCACAGTGGAGCACAAAAGCCACCGTGACGGAGGAGCAGAAAAAAGAATACTTTAGATTTGGATAAACACACGTGCAGGGGCTGCAGGAAAAGTAAACAAGGCAAAGACATTTTTGGCTGGAACGAATGCATCACTGGAGACGGCGAATATGAGAAGGGGGAAGGTAAAACTGTGTTAAACTACACGGTGTGACGATCCACGCTGTTTTATGCACATTTAGGAGGGAAGGCCTATCAGGATCAGGCTGTGATCTGGTTTGGATGAACGCGTGATTACTGCTCACTATGCAACTCAGTGTGTGATATAACATGTTAGCCCTGAAAGATGACTGCTGATCAGATGTCTTCAGGTTTCTCTCTCTCTCTCTCTCTCTCTCTCTCTCTCTCTCTCTCTCTCACACACACACACACAGTCAGACACGCACAGGGAGGGGCCAATCAGGGAGGATACACTGCCCTGCGACTACACCCACTATGACCCATTATTCAGCAGCTCTTCCCTGTAAATGTGATAATTATATGCTTGCCCATTCACAGAACAGCACAAATATACAAACCATGCTGCTTCTGTTTATTCTCCCTGTAATTCCTCCTTTATTTCCTCCAACACTTACTTAATCCATTAGAAGCCAACATTGTTACACCATTAAGCTGTTTCCTATGTGTCTATTATATGGTGACTGGTGAGTGATAACATCTACTGCTTTTTTTTTGCAAAAGATGAGAAAATAGAGAAAAGCCTTCAGGAAATTAATTTTAACTAACTCAGTTTGGGTACACGTGTGCATCTGGTCTTGCATGCTCATCAATGTGTGTGTTCAAGTATGCATAGCACGCTTGTGTGAGTGTTGAGGTGCATGTGCGTGCGCCCATGTGTGTCCCAGCGTGTGTGTGTGTGTGCTGGCAGGCCAAAGCGCCATTGTGCAGCGGCGACCACAGGGCCTCCTTCTCCCCCAACCCGCCACAACAAAGCGCAATTAAACGCCGCTGCCTTGCCAGCTGAGGAGCCAACCGCCAGCCACACTTCCACAAACAGGCAGATCTGTTTAAAACCAAAGGGGAGAAGCAATAAAAGCCAACCTACCGGGAGCAACCCCCTCCAATCCCCCTTCCGCTGATTCGAACCAGAAGTTGACTGGCTGGCTTCACCCCATCACTCACTATCACCGTTCAGGCGGCGTAACCATCAGATGTGCAGTTTTACATGCAAAACCTGCAATGACCATGCAAGGATGTGTCACACACGGTTAGTGCGTATTGAGTTTGCAGGCCAGGAGGTTAAAAAAGAACACAATCAGCAACTTAGCAACTTTCATCAAATGTGTTGAAACCCAATAAGATTTGCGTGATCACGCTGCTTCATTCAAAACTTCAGTTTTTTCTGTATTACAGGGCCTCAGGATGTGAAAGATGAGCTCAGATGCACAGTGTTCTTCAGGGTTTGCTGCTGTATGTTTCTTTCAATGACAGGCTTCTTCTCTACAGGATGCGTACACGGAATTGCACTGTGTTTGTTTGACCTGCCAAAGATCCTTTTAAGGATTAAAGCCTTTTCTTCACCACATTAAAACAGTGGAAATGGTAGCACATAGCTTACCAGCTCATTTCATTCTCTCATTTTTTGGCGTCAGTCTTTGCCAGGCACCTACTACTGACTGCACATACTGTCTGTGTTTTGGAGAAGGGTACTGTATTTGTTTTTACTTTAAATGTTGCATTGGTGGAAGTAGTATTCACATGTCATTGCTAAAAGTAGCTATGCCACAGAGTGAAAATACTCAATTACACGTAGCACAAGTCCATGCAAAAAAAATGTACTGAAAGTACAGTATTATCAAGAGTGAAGTGTTTTTATACGCTGAATCATTATTTCCAATACATCAATGTGTAACCAGGTTTTTTTTTATGGTTGGCAGTAGTTTAACCTATAGCAATGCATCAGCTCTTATTCTTCAAATGTATTAGAAAACAGCATAAAATGAAAATACTCAAGTAAAATACACGTAGCTCAAAATATTACTGAGTAAATGTACACAGCTACATTCCACCACTGCTATGTTGCAATTTTACCAACAAACGGCATCATTAATGTTTCTTAATGCTAAAACAAACCTTAGAAAAAGTTTTGTGAACTATTGTAATTTCCATGTTAAATCTTTTTTAGTTTTATGAGATAAGAGAGTTGCAATTTTTTCCATAAATTATCAAAGTTAGAACAACATATCCTTGGACATGAATACATGATAAACAAATAAAAATGAACAAATATTAAAAAAAAAATTTTGCTCATGCGTGGGTCAGCTGGCCGTGTTTCTCAGGTTTTGGTAAAAACTTCAGTCATCCAGACATACAAGTCTTTGATTTCACACATTTTCTGCTGTCTTGTTTCTCTGTGACCCCAGTAGAGGGCAGGAGCGCAGGAACCTGCCATGAAGCAGCTGTGGAGCCTCTCCTGGCCGTGGCCTAGCCCAGCCCACCATAGCCCGGCTCGGCCTGGGTTCAGCGTAGGCCGCATCGCGGTGTCTCTGGTCAGGCAGCCTGGAGCCCTTGGGCGCTGGCAAGGGGTGCGGGCGTCCGGGAGGGGCCCCCTCAAAAGCCATCTACGAGGGGCCACACCCACACGGCCATTACGGTGGAGGCTGTTCTGGGCTTCTCCCGAGGCCGCCCGCCTTCCATTTTTAGAGCAGCAACAGAGTAGACCACATGCTGTGGCTTCAGGCAAGTGGGGGGAAGGAAGGTTTCTTCTTTATTTTCAGTCAAAGCGCCATGGACTTTGGGAGAATTTCTACATTTGCACTCCAGTAGACAGTGTCAGTGTGGAGAAACTGTTGAATGTTAAATCTAAAGAAAAAAAATCCATCTTACTTCCTGATTTAAGTTTTGCCCAACTTTTGTTCAGCAACAGGACACTTTCCATTCAAGAGAAACAGAAATCGAACATCCCATCACCTTCAATCTGTCTGTTTCAGTCATGCGGTTTGGTGTTTCTCCCAATCATAAAAGACTCGATGAGGTGAAAGTATTAAGTTTAGTTACAACATCTTGTGAAATATGTGAAGTTTGGTGGATTCAGTCCTGCACAGTGTTTTGCAGGAGAGTGTGTGGGTGAAGCGTTGGGTGGTCTAAAGGAGAGAAGACTTGAGCTTCCTCTTGCACACATATGGTGTGGCTTGGCCCTTTTGTTTTGATTTTAGGGGTTTTAGGTTATAAGTAATAAAGTCTCCTTTAGGTACGGCCTGCTTATTTTACCTACCTATAATGTCATTCTATTTCTGTGTTGAATGCCCTGCCCACTCCTCTCACCGTTTCTAGGACTCCTGACAACCTTTTTCCAGCTGCAGCCGGCTGCACATTCAAACTCTGGACCTTTTGCATCTATCAAGCGCCCATTTTGACAATTTTGAACTCTGCTTTAATCCACAACCCACAATTTCGAACCCTGTCTTGATCCCCCTCTCTCTTCTTGATCAGTATCACCAGGAAGTGCCCACATCAGTCTCTTCTCCAAAAGAGGAAACACAAGTCAAGAACACTTCACTTCTGCTCCACACAATCACTCAATAGACAGGGACATCTGATACTTTTGGTCACCCGTCTAGAGCGCAGAGACGAACGCACTCTTTTGACCCAGTTGAAGATATTATCCCTCTCCTGCAGAGCAATATGTCTCTCATAAATAAACAATCGGTCCAGTCCTCCAAACCACATCGTTATGGCACTAAGACATCAAATGCAGTGCTTTGAGAGAAGCTAGAGGCTTTGTCTTGTGAGTGGTGGACCACGGCGCTGAAGTGGATCTCATGAGGGAGAGAAAAGAAATCCTATCACGCAGAAACACTCACAGTCAAAGTTATTTTGCAGGCCCTCGCAATGTGCTGGTTTGTGTTTTGTGAGATTTATTAAGTAAAGACCATAAAAGTACAAGCAGTGGTGGTAGAGGTATTCAGATACTTTACATAAATAAAAGTAGCAATACAACTAACTAGAAATACAACCCGATTCCAAAAGAAGTTGGGACGCTGTGTACAACATAAATTAAATAGAATGTGACAACTTGCTAATCCTTTTTGACATGAAGTCAACTGAAAACAGTACAAAGACAATATATTTAATGTTTTACCTCATCAACCTCATTGATTTTTGTAAATATTTGCTTACTCTGAATTTGATGCCAACAACACATTTCAAACAAGTTTGGACAGGAGCAACAAAAGACTGGGAAAGATGAGGAATGCTCCAAAAACACCTGTTTGGATCATTCCACAGGTAAACAGGTTCATTGGTAACAGGTGATAGTGTCATGATTGGGTATGAAAGGGTCATCCTAGAAAGGCTCAGTCATTCAAAAGCAAGGACGGAGCGAGGTTCACCACTTTGTGAACACATGATTGGATAAAGGAGATTAGTACATGGGCTCAGGAATACTTCTTCAAACTGTTGTCAGTAAACACAGTTTGCAGATGATTGTATTCTCTTTTTATTTATGTTATACACAGAGTCCCAGCGTTTATTGGAATCAGTCATGTACTCCATCAAAATAAAAATCCTGCATTCAAAATCGTACTTAGCTGAAAATATGGAAATAATAACAGGAAAATGTACTCCAAGTGTCAAAAGTAAAAGTACACTCTCAATAGAAAAATTAAATAGAACTTCATATACAGTTAGGTGTTTTAGTCCAGTAGTTCAGGCTTCTTCCTGTGGGTCCTCAATATAAATCTGAGATTAATGAATTTGGTAGAAAACAAAAAAAACTTCTATTTGAAGACTTTTGGGGATTTTTCTTAAATGTTTGATTTTTTGAAAATGTATGTGAATAAATGAAAACATCTGGCAAGTTAAGAGGGAATTATCTCTTTGGTGGAATTGCCAACAACAGACATCTGACACGTGATAAAGGGCCCCAAGTTCTTTGTAAGGGGCCACAAACCAAAAAGTGTGGGAGCCACTGACTTCATCTTTAACAATGCATTTTATTTTATGAACTTATCATATGTTTTTAATCTAAAATGGTGAAAGGCTGAAAAAAAAACTAGTAACTACATCTGTCACATAAATGTGGTACAAAAAGTACAATATGTGCCTCTAAAATGTAGTGAGTGACAGTGTAAAGTAAGGTGAAATAGAAATGCTCAACTACTGCAAAACTGTAGTGTTTGAGTAAATGTGACTTACTCACTGAGTATAGATTGATTTTCTATTACATTATTTAATGTTTTATATAGGACTGCTGGTTGATATAACTGTAATAAACCATTAGCAATTTCTAAGGAAAATTAAAGAAAATGTCATGTCAGAGAGTTTTATAAGCTGCAAAAAGTCCAAATCTATCAAAAGACTTCTGAAAAAGAAGAAGAAAAAACCATCCAGAAGTGCGGAGGCTCTACCAAAACTCTGGATAAAATTCTGGTTATTTCAGTGAAATAAGCAGATCCAAGAGGGGAGTTCATTAAATGAAGGAGAACGGAAGTTAATTCCAGTTTGAGGGGACGAGTGAAGACTGCTGGTGGCACACACACGACACATGGAACAGATCACACGACGCATGGAGTCGGATTTGCCCGTACGAAATAAAGTAACCCAAAAAAGAAAACCTCAATTTACTCCCTTTAAAAAACCCTCCCCTCCTTTTGGCAGGGCTCCACCAAGGAGTAATGAGCTCCCACCCAAACCTCAACACCAGCTGCTGTCAGGGTCTGGGGGCACTGACTAAATATGTACAAACCAGCGGGGGGAGAGGGGACGGTGGTGGGCCGCTCAGCTCAGTACCTCCTGACATGACAGCGTTAAAAGAAATCAATAAGGGTCAACATGCGATAACAAAAACAAGTTGATTGATCAGAGGCATCACAACAAGCAAACAGCCTGAAGTGATAAATCAGATGAAACATGTGGAAGCAAACACATGTGTACTGTACAGGGACTCCTAACTCACACATATGAGTTATTTGTGGCCCCCTGGACTCAGCCACACTCGGCTTAATCAACTAAAATGAATATTTATGTGCCGCCTGTGTTTTCTTATGTGACTTGGTTTGCACATGTAGCACCATGCTGCGGTGATGACTTTTCGCAATCTTAACTGTTGGTTGGTTAGGTTGGCTACTGACTTCACTACCTTCTCTCTTTTTTTTGTTTTTTGTTTTTTTTGGCTTTTTGAACATAATAAGAAAACGTTTGTTTGGGGCAAATCTGAGGCAAGTCTCAAGTCATTCAGATGAAGTCTTACCTTCATGATTAAGATCAGCGTTTGCATGGAGAAGGCATGTAAGCTTGTTGAACTGTCATTTTTGGAAAGTTGCAATAATTGTTAGCTTGCAGCCCTCCCGCCCCCACCAGCACTTCCAAATCAGAGAGGTGGAGCGCTATTTTGAGTATTTCAAGATTTCAACTATTTGCTGTTGTGTACCTTTCAGGCCACATGAATACAGGCTACATAAACATATTAAATTAACTAAAAATGAAGTTGCAAAACACTAACAAGCACTTAAAGTTTAAACTATCACACCAAAGTTTGTAGGCAGGCAGGAATAATATGACCTAGCTACACAGCTGCTGAAAGCTATGGTGAGAAATTTGCCTCAGAATGATCACAAATGTGTATTACATGGTCAACAAATGAAAAATAAGACTTACAAATGTGTATAATGATTTGTGCGTAATTGTGGGTACTCACAAATGCAAATTTCTTTGCAGTATTTCAAAAACCTAAAAGTGTGAGGTATGGATTAAACTTTGTCTTTATGAGCTCTAATGTAAACTGCAAATGTTAGCATGTCTGGCTAACTAGCTTACTAACTACAGTAGTAACCAAGTGTTATGTCCAAAGGCAATGGGCATGTTATTATTATTATTTTTTCTATGTTATTTTGTGGGGTTACAGTAGAAAAATACCTGTTACGGGCTGACACATGTTTGAAGTTTTGTCAATGTGAAGCTGATTGAATATACAAGCAATGACGCGTAGCCTAAATCTAACTTGCTTATCCAAGTACATTTTTTCTCGATCATGAGTATCCAAACAATTCAAGGGTTATGTTAGAACAATCATTTTAATTAGCCTACATTTTATAACTATGCATCGCCAACAGCTGTGGCCAGAAGCATCATGTTTTCGTGTTTTTGTCCATCCATCTGTCCCTATTTGGGGCCATAACTCAAGACTGCATACTCTAATTACTACACAAATGTCTCATTGGATAAACAGATGAAGCGACAAAATTGTATATCCAAAAGGTCAAAGGTCACCTTCACTGTGACATCACAATATTCTGCAAACACACTTTCCGGCCATTATTCAACACCATAACTCAGATACTGAACTGGGGACACTACCTTGAATCTGTAGCGTTTGTACAGATCGTCTGTCCTGCCGGGTTGAAGATGTGTATGAAGCATCCATGTTTTGTAGCTTCTTTGCTGCATCATCCATATTTGGAGCATTGTAGCCCCCAAACTCATTGGTGATTGATGATGTTGAGCTTCAGGTGATGAAGCTCTCTGTCAGTCCTCTGTGCTCCTGTGAAAAAAGTGAAGACAGCATGTTTCTCAGTGGAGAGTATTCACTAGAATCATACATGTCAGTATAGTGAGAATTTCCATTTCACCAAAAAATACACTTCATACCTTTTATTACATTATGTCAAAGACTTCACTACATATGTTAGTCTGGACAGACATGGATGTAAACTGCAACTTGACTGGTTGGCAGAGGCATACGACCACAAGGCCGTAATTCTAGTTTTTACATTTTATTTTTAATACCATGCTATGCTGTTCCCTTGTATACATTACATGGATCGACAACTGGTGAGGACGCTGCGGTTGTGCCTGGGACATGCAGCTTTATCCTCAGCCTGTTAGCATTATATCCTGTACACAGCACACATTTAAGACCCTTTTACTGCGTTCTTGTTTTAAAATGTGCCACACTGTCGGCTCGGGACAGATTTCTCAGCCCACTTGTGGAGCTTTAGCATTAGCATTAGCTTACATTAGCTAGCTACTTTTAAAATCTGCTGGCCAGAGTGAGTATCTTAGCCTACAAAATCCACAGCCATCAGCTAGAAATGAGAAGCCTGCTTTTGTTTACTTCTGTGAGGAATCGAAGGCCCAGTGGAGTTTTGGTGGTAAATCTGTCACTGTTATCAGTGTAAACGCCCTCTGTGTGCTGCGAGGATGGAAAGACAGGCGTAGCAAAAGTTACCAAGGAGGACGGGGCTTAACGGTCAATTGTGGGTAGCCAAAATTGCACATAAATTGTTGTACACATTTGTGGATCTTATTTTTCATTTTTAGATCATGTAATGACACATTTGCGACCATTGTGAGTCTAATTCTTCTCCATAGGAAGCCCTGAGGGCAAAACATGTATTAGTCAGTCACCACCTGCACTGATTAAAGCAAGCACAGTGCTGATTGAGTTTGTAATTCTGTTTCAGGTTGAATTCATTTCATTTATGTGATTGGCAGCGAGTCGGGTAACATATAAATAAGAGGGAGATGGTGAGAGCCTTTATCAGTGTCAGACTTAGGAGTGCGAGCATATGGCTATTTCCTGGAGGCAGTACATACCAGTGCACAGCTGGTATGAATCGAACTTGTATAAGGAGAAAAGAATCATTTGTTTTTTTGTCAGCACTCACTGGAACCTTTAAGTCCGTGGGGGCAAGTCCGGGTCACAAGTCTGCAGAGGAAAATTGCAAGTCTTGCAGGTCTGAATGCTGACCATAACAGTGTCACAACATTTCAACATTTTCCTTTCAAAGCTGGATTACAGTAATAATGACTTTTACGTAACTGAGACCAATAAATAAATATTTAAGCCTTGAGGCTGCTGTTTTCTTTTATTCTTATGGGATTTCAATGGGTCAAAACAAGAGATTTTAATGTTTCAAGTCAGATCAAGTCTCAAAAAAGTCAAGTCTGAAGTCCTCATAGTTGTGAGTTTAACTGCCTTATTTACAGCTCTGCCGTAAAATAAAATATTTTTCCATCAAAGAGGCAAACTTCTTCCACACATTAACCGTAAAATCAGTTTAACAGAAATCCTAGTGTGGACACTGCATCGCATATAAAGATACCATGCATTCATGTTCCATTTTATTTTGTTCATATTTGCTGTGAGTGAAGCACATTAAGCCTCTTCTGTATGAAATGTGCTTTATAAATACATTTTGGCCTGATCAAGGCTCGAGCACATGTCAACCCGTGCCACACTGCATGTAGCATGTTGCTTCACAGACAACCTGCAGTGTCCAGCGCAAAACATAGTACTCCTCAAAGTCCCTCTCATTTCACAAAGTATGTATAAAGAGATATTGAAAGAGACTGTCATTGCACCATCCCGAGCAATTGCATGCATGACGCCTGTTGGGGTCATTAGGTGGCCGCAGGTCTCCTCGACAGACGGGGAGATTACAGGCCAGATGTCGGCTTGTATACAGCAAGAAGGCGGTGGACTGGGATTTGTTTGGGAGTAGATGGACTTCTGTGTTTTTGGAGCTGATACTTGCATGTACCATCCTGTACGATAAACAGCATATTAAGCATGTTGCACAACGCATGTGAATCCAAAGTGGGATAATAACTCTCATTCTGCGACAGTAAAAATTCTTCGTAGGGGAAAAGAATTCAAGTCTCCCCACTGCCATGAGGGATTATTTCTGACATGTGTGGTCATGGAGACATCACAGCGAGACGGGACTGAACCAGACTCTGCTGGGGGTGGGGATGTCAGACCGAAATTATGTTCCTCTTTAGAAACATTATTCAAAGTAATGAGCAGCAGGAAATATTTAGCTTCTTTTCTATTTGCATAGGGAAAGGATTACTTTCTCCTCGTCGCTAGAAGTGATTACCGCCACGTCTGGTCACTGAGTGTGTTCTGTCCACTGGTTGAAATGCAGTCTGTTCGTGGTCGAATTAGTCAAAACCACCAACGTGTCCCAAAGTAGAGACGGACCGCTCGAGCCGGGCAGGTCGTTTTATTAAAAGCACGTCGTCGCTTTGTCATGTCTGACTCAAAAAGGCCAGAGTGACTAACATGCGACGCCACGATCAGCAGCACCAACAGCAGTGCAAATGAGCACAATATTCACTGGTGTGTTGTATAACCCGCCACCATGCCTCTCTCTCTCTCTCTCTCTCTCTCGCTCTCTCTCTCGCAGTCTCTCTGTCTATACGTCTCCCTCTTTCTCTCTTCTCCCCCACTTCTCTCGCTCTCTCATTTTCCGTTGACAAGCTCTCTGAATCTTTGACCACACAGCCTGGAAAAATAGCACGGAGTCATGCTGCAAGGCAAGTCTATCCCTGACCCTGATTCCCTCTCACCACATTTCCATCAGCAGCGAAGTAAAACACATCTAATCATTTCAATTTTCCCCCTCCGTCGCAGTATTATTAACATTGTTAATTTTCTGAGGGCTGCAGCCCAGAGGGGAATGTCAAGGGAAATGCATTATGGCGAGATATTCCATTGATCCACCATTATACACACTTACTCGGTTGCTGTAATGGCCTAATGATACCAAGAGGCCAATTTAAAACCAATGCAGAAAACAGAAGGCCATTCACCCCCAAACGAATGATGCATTAAAAACCAAGCATGTGATGGCAACATATAGACATCTAAGGAGTCCTACTGCTTTGTTTCATGCTTGTTTGTACTGCTGCTGCGCTTTCACGTTACCACCAAGATGAATTATCTGGCAAACCTTTCACTACTATTTCAAGAGAGATGCCTGCTGGATGAACTTGCTGGTACTGAAGTGCATAAAAGGAAGTTACTGGGAGAACTGCATGCCTGCACTGCTTTAATTTACTACTCGAGTGGGTACTCTGATATTCAACTTACTTTAGTAAGAAGTAAAAAAATAGCAGACTAAAAATTTACCAGCATAGACTGTAAGTAGATCCTCTAAAATAACAATGACACCTTGATTTAAGAGATATATGTAGAAATCTGAAATTTGAAAGAATCAGAAACAAGTCAAGTGAGATTAATCTTTTTTTGTTTGTCTGTCTGACTATGAAATATAAGCTGCCACACAAGTTGTCCGGTTGTGGGGCCGATGTAATATCTGACTTTTGGTGCAATACTAAAATAAAAAGTAAGAGCAAAAAGCCAATGTTTGAAAATTATAAATATGTTTTTTTTTCTGTATTTTAACTAAATTCTCAAAATGCTGCTGCCTCAACACACAGCAGCTGCACAAGAGCTTAATTCAATAGTCTAAAATTAGCAGAATTATGGTTATATGAGGAAATGTCTGATCAAAGAACAACTAAACAAGCACTCATCACCAGGTTTTAGTGAGTTTTCAATACCAGGTTCAACAGACACGTGTGGTTCATTATTCAAAAGGTAAATAGGATTCAGTACAATGCTTCAGCACCTCTGTCCTCTTATTCAGTTTCACACACGAGCACCTTTGGCACAGAAGACAAAGAGCTCGTGCCACTTAAACCCTCACCACCATGTCTTTCTCTCCTGTGGCGACAACAGCAAAAGGTGAACAGTGTCGAGACGAGGAGTGAACAGTGTTGTTGAGACAAGGAGCAGACTCCTCTCACAAAGACGTGGATGTGAACAAACAAAGCACGCACTCACTGCCATCACTTCAATCAACTTGTACAGGGAGTGGTTTCATTTTCTGTAGAGCTGAGCAACCAGAGGAATCTCTGCCAGCGTGAAAACGGTTCGACTAGAAGGTTTGCACGGAAAAGTTGACCACTGGTGAACGTGATGGAGACAGTCTATGTTGGAGACAGTCTTATTGCTTCCTGCTTCTTACAAAGAGAAACATTTTCTGAAACCAAAAGAAAAAATCATTCTGCCAGCCTCGATCAAAATGCACAAGAAGCTGATGCCAAGTTTAAGGAATGCGTTATGATTTCTATAAAGGAAATACAGCAAGTAGCACGCGCCAACGCACAGAGAGCAAACTGTGTCTGGTTTTCATTGTACAGTGTACAACAGGTGGCCTACGCGCACAATAAGCATTGCAACAAATCACCGTGAGTCATGAAATGTATCCATATCGTACACGGACACCCACAGTATATGCTTGTATACAGTTTCAGTCATCAAGTGATTATTGTTTTAAGATTTGCTTATTCGCATTACTGAAGAGAATAAAGGTTTGTGCTCCTGAATCCTGGCTTTTGAAGAAGTCACGTCCGGCGTGAGCAAGGCTAAAAAAGGCCGGCACACTGACAGAAAAGGGCAAAAAGAAAAGAATAACTTAAATACACGTGCATTGCACCACCGTCAGCACAGCCTGGTGTTTTGTCGCAGGATGGTCTTATGACTCAAATATTCACATTTTGTCACGTTTTTATCTAATAATTTGATTTTGTTTTTTTGTCTATTGAGCCTTTTCTTTCTTGTCGAAGAGATACGGAATTAAAGTGTTACCTGTTAAGAGCATTCACTCAATATCAAACACACTGATCAAGTCAAAAACTAAGGGTTGGTATGTCCGATTACATAAGCTCCCGGCACTGTCACAGAAGGTGTTTTACCCAGAATTCTCTGAGGGCACATCCTCACAGTGGTAAGCATAAGGTGCAACATGCTTGCTTGAGATACACGTTTGTCATTAATTGTCTAGTCAGACCAGAATCAACGTGAAAGCACAAAAAACGACTATGAATTAAAAAACTGAAGCAATGGCTTTTGTTAATTCAGCAATCACGTGCCACTTGTTGCACTCAAACGGGCTCGTGCTAATGAGCTACCAACACTACTAATACATCTGATAGCTGTCATGTGGACAATAACTACAAAACATATAATCAGCCCTGGGGAGCATAATTGTGCCCACCCAACGCCCCAGGCTTCATCAAACCTGCAGTAACCTACTGTATGTACCCAGAAATCTAAACCACACAGAGCAGAAAATAGTAAATAGAGCAGAGAAAGCTTTTTGAAGAGGCTCTTAAGAGCTTAACGCATTCTCTAATTATAGATCTCACTTGCTCTCGTTTGAAGAGACCTGTAAATGGGAACACGCCAAAGTTTTAGATTACTACAAGTCTTATAAAAATGAGGAAAAGCGGCCACATCGCAGCAGCACAGGAGCTTTTTTACCTCCCCTCTCATTTCACTTAAACGTAAAACATGAAGCACTGATGAGCCCGAAGAAGAAAAGGAACAGTTCACTTAAAGACTTACACCAGCGACGCACCATGTGTCAAATGAGAGGGCAAGGAAAGGCCTAAGAAAGTGTGAAAAGATTGCCACGTGTAGCACAAGCATCCGGGGATTCATATCAGATAGACAGACTGCAGGTGTTGTACTCTCTGGCCTTCTGTGACACTTTGCCCTCGCATTTATAAGCCTGCGAGCACAATCCTGTAGGAGTGTGTGACAGTGTAAACTACTGCATGTAGCTGCCTTTGTTCTTCTACTCACACCCCTTCTGGAATAAGAAAATAAAGCAATGAAGGTCAGTTGGAGAGCAGACTGCCAAATATAGCCGCTGTGTTCATGTGAGGGCCAGACTCTCCAGAACGACAAGCCCAGCTCTGACCATGCCCTGTAATTGAGGAGAAAATAAGGACAGAAATTATATGTTTATTTTTGACAACAATTTTAATCTTCTGTGCTCTCCTTCAGAAAACGAGACGCCCACAAAAAGGCGCTGAGAATCTGTCTTACTCGAGACTGAAAGTTGAGTTTTGGTACTTTTTTTTTTTTTTCTGAAATTCTGAAATGAACGTGATAAACCTGTCAGTCTCAAACGCAGTAAAATCTATGAAAATGTATCCTCGGTTTATAAACCTCACGCAGTTTAAGGGCATTAGATCAAATTTCTTTGAACTTGAATAAAATAAAAGCATATTTTTCTCCCTAAAGACAGATTTACTTCCCCAAATACTTTATAATTACGAGACATAGAGTTTCTTTTCTGTAAATAGATTTTTTTCGCTTTCGTGTGTTCATTGTGACACTGGTGTTTCACCGTCTGGGACCAAAGCTGTTTAAAATTAACATATTTTTAACGTACCTTACATATACTCATATACAAGGGCTTGCTTTGGTGGCTCTTTTGTGCTTTGGTGGGTTCGTCATATCGCATTGTTGAATGTGATTATTTTATATCTAAAGAAAATAAAAGCCAAATAATTCCCAAGCGGTTCATAATGAATCAATATTGAGTTATGATCCTTGTTCTGATTTTAAAATAGTTTCCAGCAGGTTTAACAGGCAGAGAGACCGCTGCCTGCATTAGCTTTTATGCTACAGTTTGGGGATAAAACTTTAAACTGGTGGGTCAGCTAAATAAGGCCAATACATATTTCCATCTTTTCCTCTGAAAGATTTGTATCCCAGGCTAGAAAATCAAAAATGACAAGCAATTTTGAAATACCACCGTCTTTGGCAAGACTTCATCATAGTATTATATTATGTTATTCTTACATTTTCTGACTTTGTGTCAGCTTTCCTCTTTAATTTCTTCCCCTTTTTATCAAATGCCTGTCTTGAGGAAACAATCTTTGCGAGTCTTTTTCGCCCCCTCCTGAATTCGCCATTTGATTTCATTTTATTTGATGTGATAATCTCTTCTTTATTTTATTTAATGACTTGATCCTTTTCTTCTTCACTTGTCTCTGTAGTTCAGCCTCTTTAACCATCACAGTTAATGCCTAAAAAGGCAGTTAACTGCATTTAAGAATATTGGAAACAGAGAGAGGGTTGAAACCAGAATAATAAAACCCCGGATGGAAACCACAGACTCGGGAAGCTTAATTTTTTTGATTTATGTGGCGCAGGCCGAGGCTACATGTTCTTTTGTTATTTTTCCTCTCTCACAGGAAAACCGGGGAGCGCTTTAGTCGGTTTTTCACTTCTTATTTACAGCAATGTCTCTAATAGCAGGAATACAACTTTCACCACGCTCTTCATGCAGAAGTCCGGCCAGATAATTCTCTGTGAGATGATGTTAACTTTAGTCTTTTCCCTCAGACTCCAGCGGACTAATCCCAGTGGAAAAAATAATGCCAGTGAAATTGAAATAATGTCCGCATGGTGATTGATGAGTAACCCATTCATGCATTTATCTTGAAAAATGATTCGACACCCTCCGTTTGGGGAGGTGGGATGTCCTCTTTCTATCCACCAATCTCTGTCCATTCTCCTCCATCTCTGGGTTTTTATTGCCTCTAAGCGAGTCTTCAAAGAGCCCAGAGCCTGTAATTAGGGGGCGGGCTCCCCGTGCCTCAAAACACTTCCCCGCGTTACAGCCCAACTTCTCCCAAACTGTCCCGGGACTCAGAGCTGCGCTTCTCCCACTCCCCTCAGCTTCCTTAGGATTTTGTTTCTCAGGGATGGCCGCATCTATTCTGGAGGTAGGGAATGTAATTGTAAGTAGACTTTTTTTCTTCTTCTTCTTCTTTCTACAATCTGAACTTTTTTATGGCTTGAATGCTGTTGAAATTCCAGTCAGAGTTTAAAGTCATGCAGCTGTAAGCTGAAGTGAGGAAGGTTACTTGCCGTCTTAAGGATAATATATGACTGACTATGAATCTGGGCCGTAGCAGGGTAATAAAAATGATAATGTGCATTCATGAGGAAAGGTCTTTTAATGGTTGGTAATTTAAAGCAACTGAGTTTGGCTCATTACCATGAAACTTTACTGCTCACATCTTAACCTCTGCTCATCGCAGGCATATGAATTCTATATGCAAGAGCAAACAGACCGTTCGAATTTGATAACAAGTCAACTTACATGGCCTTGAAAGACACAGCCAGTGGACAGAGGGAGAAATCAAGAGGACTGCAGGCATTGTAAGAGTAAATAAAAGAGCTTAAAGCCTGCAATGAGACATTATTAACCTGAAAACTGGGCTGACCCCAGGGCTTGCTGGAAGAGAAGGAGATAACCACTAATCGCCTCTGAATGGAGAGTCAGTCTGAATGGGAGGACTGTGGTCTGTGTCTTAGAGTTATGATAATATTTAAGCCAAAGTTACGGGAGAGGATTAAAAGAAGTGTAGCACACCTGGACGGAAAAAGACAACTTCACAGCATATTAATTCCCTATAGGATTATCACAATAGTTGTGTAATGACACCACAGCAGGTAACATGTGGTTTAAAGTACAATAATGCCAGTAAACATATTGTTTAATATTACAGAAACGCTGTAAAGATCCAGATAAATATTACAAGAGCATGTTGGTGATTTTTCACTGGTCCCATCTGCGTGCACAGTGTGTAGCAGCAATAGAAAGACATTTGATATGCTGCGCTGTGGTGTTCCTTACCTGCCGCATGGAAAAGGGAAATACTAGAAAAAGGGGTATTACACATTCCTTTGGTAGTGGGTTTCAGTCACATGTACTCAAGAACTTCTTGTGAGTGGAAAAGCAGATTTTTCTTTCCTAAAAGGGCTAATGAAGATTCTGAGTGTCATAAACTGACAATCAACATGATGACAATCTGGTAAAATCCAGAGATGAAACATGTTTTATAAGACATCTGTGTGTGCTGTAACTGACACACGGTTGCAGTCACTAGTGCAGCGGTTTTCCATTATTACACAATCGATGTTTCTGTATGCTGGAGACTGTGAAGACAAAACTTTACAGCACACATGAATGCAAAGTTAAGAGGAGTTTGCAGATAGTGGTTTAAGTGAAACAAAAGAGCGAGGGAATTTGCTTTGCTGAGTGGAGCCGAACCTTCGCGAGCGTAAACATTCACTGCTTGAAACTGTCCTGACCACTTTGAAAGCAAAGAGAGCAGGAAAAGCCAGCGGTGGCACTCAGACATAAGTTTTTTATTAGAGTTGACACTGACAGAAGCAGCAGCAGCAAGCAGCCATTTCCTGCAGACAGACAGTCTCATTTTCCCCCCTGTCTCCTCCTCCCCAGGAAGACGCACGCTATGGCTCCAGTCCTCTGGCTATGTTAACTGCTACCTGTAACAAGTTTGGCAGCACAAGCCCCGTCAGGGATTCAGCTACACCCGGGAAGACCGGCAGCACTACTCCAGTAAAGAAGCCCTACACCATGACCTCTGACCTTCAGACAGCTAAGAACGGGCGGACCGCAGACGGCAGTGGCCTGGCGGACTCCTACACTGGCTCCTTCACCACAGCTGGAGGAGGAGGCGGCGGGCTGCTTACTCCCACTGGAAGCCCCCCTCCTTCAGCCGGAGGCTACACTACAGAATATAACCCTTTCTCCCACTCATTCCAGACCTCCGTCTCCCAGGACCCGTCTCTTTTAGTGTCCAAGGCCCACGCTACGGCCGACTGCCTCACCAGCGTCTATACCTCGCTGGATATGACACACCCCTACGGCTCCTGGTATAAAGCTGGTATCCACCCTGGCATTACTGCTGCTCCAGCTAATGCCACGTCCTCCTGGTGGGATGTCCACCCCAACTCCAACTGGCTGTCAGCAACCCAGCCCCAGACGGACGGAGGTCTCCAGGCCTCCCTGCAGCCCGTAGCACCCCAGGCCTCCCTCAGCCCACAGCTGCCCAGTTACAGCACCGACTTTACGCCACTCAACCCAGCTCCTTACCCTTCTGTGGGACTGGGCTCCTCCTCACACCTCCTCCAGCCCTCTCAGCACATGCTGCCCCAGGACATGTACAAGCCCAAGCCTGTTCCAAGCGCAGGGCTGATTGAGAGTCCCATGGGCCTAAAGCCTGCTCGGGGATCAGGGGGCTACAGCGGAGGGAGCGCGCCCACCAGGTCTTCATGTGACTGCCCCAACTGCCAGGAGCTGGAGAGGCTGGGGGCCTCGGCCGCATCCTTGAGGAAGAAGCCCGTCCACAGCTGCCACATCCCAGGCTGTGGGAAGGTCTACGGCAAAGCCTCCCACCTCAAAGCCCACCTGCGCTGGCACACTGGCGAGCGGCCCTTTGTTTGCAACTGGCTGTTCTGCGGGAAGCGTTTCACCCGCTCAGACGAACTGGAGAGGCACGTGCGCACCCACACGCGGGAGAAGAAGTTCACCTGTCTACTGTGCAACAAGCGTTTCACTCGCAGCGACCACCTCTCGAAGCACCAGAAGACCCATGCGGACTCTGCAATGCAGGGGAAAGCTGTAGCTGTAGAGGGAGAAACAGATCCCCGGAGCGAAGAGACCACGGAGCTCAACGCCAGCGCTGTACCCACCAATCCTGTCGCTGACCAAATCACCAACGGAGATGAGAAGACTGGCACACCTAATGGAGTGGAGAACAGCAGTGGACTGTTGGAGATCTGACTTCATTAAGTCTTCTACCCAGTGGGTTTGTTCATATGGTGAAAGATTCACCTTTTAAATAAAAAAAGACAGTATTTTGTTTCATACAAAGGATATCTGACCACGTTTGAAAAGACTTGATATGTTAAATGACTGAGCATGTTGCAGGTAGCAATCACTTCATTTTCTCTGGACCACACACACACAAACACACACACACACACACACACACACGCAACAGTCTGTAGGTTTGTATGCAGACTGACACAAATATGAGCAACCAAGCCAGGATGTACATGAACACAAATGTCACGTGCACGTGCGCAGAAACAGCCGAGCAAATGTGCACGCATTTTTAATGCACACATGCATGCACAGAGAATTATGCCTGCTCACACGCGTACAAGTAAACACGCTCATGCACACATTTAGCCTATACACATTTTCTGCCTTTCAAATGAGACAAACCACTGGGGAAATTTAATCTGCAAAAGCAGAAGGAAAAGAGCTCTGAAGCCACAAAAGGAAAGTAGTTCTAGAGGGAGACATATGGTTAGGAAGATGGAGTTGATGGAGCATTGCATGCCGAGAGAAAAATCTGATTTACAGCTGTACTTTGATACTTATTCATTAATCTTGAAACAATCAATGGACAGTCTTACTTACTGCTTCCCGTTGCCAAAGACATTTTGATGTAAAAGGTTTTGCATTTCACTTTTGTCTTCTGTTTGCTTCTTACTATGTCTAATTTAATTTCATATTTACATAAATAATCTAATTTATGTCTTAAATTATACACATGGAAGATTATCTTGCACCCTGCAGGAAATATAATGCCTGAAAAAAAAAAGAAAAACAAAAACAAAAAAAAAACGCAAGATGGTTGAAGCTGGCCAAAAAGAAAATAAAATGCATTAAATTAAGATTTTTTTTTTCTTATTTATTAGTTATAATGTGGAGTTTGGGATTATGTTTTTAAAGATTTATTTATAGATCTTGAAGTTAGATGTGTGTGTAAACTATTTCTATATAATCTTTTAATTGTGAAGTCTTCCACACCTGGCAAAGTAATGATTAATAAGGGCTTCTCCTTGTTTGTACATACTATATATTTACAACAGTATATAGATATTGTTAGGTGTGTTATTTTTCTACCTTTTTTTTATGTATTTTCTATATTTTGTGTAACTTTCCACAAGGAAAAAGATCTCTATGACGCATCAGTTGAAAGAAACATAGACGCAGGAGCTGGATTTGTTGCTCGTGCTGTCGTTGCTCTCGGTAGAACTGAACTACCACTGTTTGCTGACTTGTTGTGAAATGAGTGTATAAGATACTGTACATAGTGATAAAGCATTAAACCTCGTAAAGGTAAACATGTTGCAAAAGTTGTGGTGTGGAATCATGACAATTTTGGTGCTTTTAAAAGTAAAGAAATCTCAAAAGCATTTGGTTTTGCTGGTGTTATTTGCACGCAAAGGTGTTTTCAAATGCAAAAAAAGGCAGTCGCTCCTCCGCACTTCATCCTCTCCTCCCCTCTCCTCACTCACTGTCGCTCTCTTCATATCTTACTATATTTCCACCTCACCGTGGCCAACCAAATACTTTCATTATCTTTTGCAGCACAAAGCCGTCCACTGAAGTGAAGTCTTAACTCCGCACAATGACCCCCTTTCACAGAGCCACTGTAGTTACACTCAAGACAATTACTCCACTCTCCAGCTTGAGAGGGGTAATTACTGAGAGCGATGCTCCAGCAGAGTCAGTATAGAGGAGAAGAGGGGATTAGGACAGGGGAGCTGTGGCTGTATTGTTTATTGAGGGAGGCGGTCAAACAAAGGACCCAAATTAAGGCAGGATGCAGGATGAAAGACGTGATGTGGAGATACTGCGACGGCAGAGGAGAAGATGAGCTGACCATCGGGTCTGTTTAGCCGGACAAAAATCTGTGTACTGTCAGTGACACTTTTGAGCATTTGTGCACAAGTTAAAGTCCCAACATGTGGCACTTGCGGGTCTTTCTGTCCAGTTTTCCGTCAGGTCATGCAGGCTATACTGCAGACTAATAAAAATACTTGAGGTGGGTGGACTCTGCATTAAAAGAGAGATAGCCTCAGGAAAGAGGAAATGAGGCCAACGACAGATGTGTTGAGCGCTACAATAGCACCACACAAAGAAACACTCAGAGTGAATCTTTCTAATATGTTAATAACAATGGTGGTTAACAGGTGGTGGTTAAAACACATGACGAGCACGTTTCAGGAATATGTTAAAATCCCTCTCCCCAGCATCATTTTAAACTATGTAATTTTCCCCGTCCGCAAACAAGAAAAGTGGATGACAACATCTTTTTTTGATATAAAAGTAAGGTGCTTGATCTCAGAGGTGAAGACCTGCACAGCTGGAACCCCCCTGAAGCTACCAGCTCTCCTGTTGTAACATTTACACTTCCCAGGCTGCATGGTTCCAATTTAGGGCTTCTAATGAGCTGTAGTTGAGGTCAATTTATATAAAACGTCCCGGGGCCGACTCTGTCATCAGGGACCGACATGTTTATGGTGGTCTGAAGTGGGCGCACGGTCGAGTCCACAACATAAAAGGCAAACAGGGGGAATGGGGTATGAGTAGGGTGTGTCAGGCCAGCGGGTGAGGGTGGGGGGTTAAGAAGACGGTCAGTGGCTTTTAAAACCTCGGCTGCTACTGGTATTTTCTGCCTTTTTTTAAAACACACTCCCTCAGCAGCGGTGGTGGCGTACCGTAGCCTTAACTTTATTTTTACTTCTTTTATTTAGAAAGCCAGGAAACATTAAGTGTTGCTTCAAATAAGGTCATAAAAAGAAAAATATACATGGGGTGACACACAGGGGCGAAAGAAGAAGCTGGACAATCTGTTCCATATGCTTTGCCCACGTGTGCCCCTGTACTCCTTTCACAGCGTCAAAGCGCTGCAAACACACGGACTTGTTAGGATTAAAGGGGTTGTTCCAGAAGATCCCAGTCACACCTGTTAAAGCCATAACACAGCCCATTTCCGACCTAACTAACCAGAAGGGGCGATTTTATAACATTCGCTCAGGCGGTGTTCAGTTCAGCTATAAGACTTGATGAGTTACATAAACCTTTGCTTAATGAATTACTCCAGGGAGTTTGAGCTTTCTGAGATTCCAGCTGTTTACAGAACAACTCATCACGGTGTTTTGAACAAAATGCTAATGAATCTCCCTTTCCTGCCATTATCTGCTCCTAACTGAATAGTCAAGTAAAACAATGGCCTATGCTCTGATGTAGCCACAGGCGAGGAGTGCCAATGAGCGCAGAGCAGGGGGGCGGGACAAAAGCACAGGTGTCTGCAGGTGTGATGGGGTCTCTGTGGTGGAGCGGGTGGGGGAGAGAGGGAAAAGAATGTCAGCACGGCCAGAGGCTCAGCGGTCAGGCCATAAGTAAAACCAAGATAAGGCTTTTTGGCAGAGGGGAAAGGTAAACTGACCTGAGTGAACCATAACATGACCTGAAGAGCAGAAGAGGTCAGGCTAAATAAAAAAGGGGCTGAAGAGGAAGACATGACAGATAAGAGAGGGCAAGAGGTAAAAAGGTCACGCTGTCCTGCAGGAATTGAAACAGCATGTCCAAAAAAAAAAAAAAAAAGAGATAACAGATATGTCTGGGTGATTAAGTGCTTTTCTTCATTTAAAGTCAGCACACATTGTGGCAACATGAGTCCAGCTGATGCAACACTCTTGCGTCTTGCAGCACTGCCTCCTATCTCTCCTCACTGAGTCATTATCACATTGGTGATGGAGGTTAGACCACCCTCTCACTTTTGGCTAAACAAACAGCAGTCTGCGCGCCTTGCATCATCAAACTTGGAGTGCTTTCCATATTTCCGACTCTAACCATACAATGTTGCAGCCTTTTCTAGCCTCGAACTGCCTTTAAAGTTTAAAGGGAGTCCTCCCCGGCTGCCCAATGCACCAAATGCGGCACTAAATGAGGCCATTTTGTTTATAGGAACTGTGGGAGGGTTGTGGGTGACTCGGTGCCCCTTTAAAAAGATAATATGCTTCCCATTTAATGGCCTCCGGATGACAAATTGCTTCCAGGGGAAAATTAAGTTAAGAAAATTGCATGTGTGATACGTAAAGACATATCCACTCAACTTAAGATGTTTGACATCCATAATTCAATTATACACAGCAGTAGGTGCAGTCAGGAGTTTTGTGAATAACCACATTTGGCCATAAGGCATGAATAAAGTGCATTCTTTGGCTCCTTATCAGTGGCTACAAGAAATTCTCTCACATGTTTACTAATCATGTCAAACTATTCATTTTACGTACTGATTTCAGATTTAAAGTCATTTAAAGGGGCCTAGAGTGAGAGCACATACAGTAAAGCTGGCATGGTTTACTTTGTTTTGGCCACAATGCAAAGTTTTTATTCACGGACAAGAGGAATAGCCCTCTATCGTTTGGAGATGGTTGGAAAAACACTAGGCCAATTATAACCTAATACCCTTACAAATATCTAGAGTGCCCATAAACTGTTCTTTCCTTTCGAAAATGCTTACTATCTTGATGGTATTCTGACTGACACACAGCCCAAACCATTCTTGTTTGCTTTTTTTTTTTAAGTTCAAGCCACTAAATACTTCCTTGGAACATTTTAAGTGAAGGGATTTGAGAGAGACAGTGCAGAAAAAGGGGTGGTGGATATGTAAAAACACAAAATCCTCAGGAGAAAAAGGTAGAGAAAACACAATCAGAGAGACCTGCCACTTACAGCGCAGCGGTAAGTGAGAAATGAGAAGGCGGCCAAATAGCAAATGAATCTGGATTTGGATCAAGTGAATGAGGAAACTGAAGAAGGAAAAAGAGTCAGGGAGGAAGGAGGGAGAAGAGAGAGAGAGAGACAGTAAGACAGACAGAAAGAGAGGGAGAGAGAGAGCATCAAATGCAGAAAGAGAGCGGAGTGATTTGGGTTGGAAGCGGGAGCAGGGAGCCAGGGTTGGCAGGGTTTTGGTGGAGGAGTGTGGTGGTTCAGAAGTCCTCCAGCGCGAGGCGCCAGTGTGTCCGGCGGGGGCCCTGACCATGAGCTGCCTCACCCCCCGAGAGCCACGGCCACAAACCCCCTCTCCCCCTTCACCACCAGCACCGCCACCCATCCAACCCAAAACCCACTGGCAGGCAGCGCTTCACTGAAGCTGCTGCTGCTGCTGCATGTTTATTTAATATTCTGAAGAAATTGAAATATCTTTGTGGGTTAACACACATACATACACAATTACATATCACTCACCCGCACACACACACGCACACACGCACGCACGCATACATTCACACACATTACCGCCACAATATATAAATAAATAAAGTCGAGTAATAACGTTCTCTTGATCTGTGGCCAAGAATAGAGTTGGAGAAAATCTTTTTCGAATGGTGTTTTCAGAAGCGTAGAGGGAGGAGCGTGAATGTCTGACACTGCATGTTGCCTGAGCAGGCGGCATGTCTCAGACTGACTCCCACAGAGGAGAGAGAGCATTACCAAAGCAGTTGACAAACAAGAAATAGTTCCCATGTGACAGGAACAGAGCAACTGCAAAATAAATAAGGCCAAATATTTACATTTGCTGGTGGACTTAAATGTCGGTTCCACCATACATGGATCCTGTAAAAATCAAAGTATTTCACATGTTAAGCAATGCAGCAACTCTGAGTGTGTGGTCTGTGAATGAGAACATGTATATGAGGTGTTTGTGAAGTGCTAAATGAACGAACGTGCATGCCAGCCTTCTTCTGCGTGTATCCATGCACGAGTGCACACACACACACACGTCCATAATGAGCCTCTGATCATTACAAAGCAATTCCTTCAGACAGAAATCCTTTAAACAGCCTCTGGTTTTTGGGCTTCATACTATCCCCCTTCTGTCTCCTCTCTCCTCAACAGCCACCAACCACTGCTGCTGCCAAAAATAACACAGGAGCGCCACTCGAACCCGCGCCTCACCACAGCACAGCTTGGCCGCAAGAGAGGGATCAAAACACACACAAAAAAGGAAACACATCATATTGTGGAAGGAGGGGAAAAAGAGCATTCATACAGCTCCATGCTTGAAGATATCTACTGATGATTTTGGCATCCGAAGAACCACACACACTAATACACCAGGCCAAGACAGGGAAAGGAAAGTGTGTTTGTGTGTGTCTATGTGTGCATCCATTCTGGATGTACTGTAACTGCTCCGACGGTATTCACTTCTGATCTCATTCAGTCAGTTATTCAACCGCAAGCTCAATAAAAACACTTACATTATCACGTTATAGGTCAATAAATTAGTGCTTTCAACTGTGAAATGAAGGCCCGGCGAACGACGCAAATTAACGCTGAAAGTATGAATAATGAGAAGGAGGGGTACACTCTGGTCACAGATAAATCACAGTGCTTTGATTGTAGGTTTGGGAGTTCAAATGGGAGACAACTTTACTCATTGTCATGGCCGGTTCACTTTGTGTTGCACTTGGCAAAATCTGCTTATCCGCACTGACACACTGATGCCAGTGAATGAAGCCATCAGAGTCCAAGCTCTATTTCAACGGTGGCCAGCAGGGGTTTACGAGCAAACCATCGTGGGATTAATTGTCAAGCCGCAGAAATAAAGGAAATGATGGAAAGGTGGAAAATGTACTGACATATTTTATGGAAGCGCTGCTACATTAGCTGGGCAGGAGGTTCTGAACTTGTGGGTCTAAAGGGTTTTAAGGGTCTGCACGACTCCTCTGGGTATTCACCAAGGCTAAGGGATCCAAACTAAGCAAAGAAACGCCACCAAAATTAGAGATGTCTGTCTGTAGGCTTATGCTATAATTAACTGCATTACCATCACTTTTTGCTTGCCACATTGCTTCCACAGACAGCACACATCCTGAAATGTACAGGCTTCACAGGCTCATTGTCTTTTCTACAGATTTTTACTTGTATCTTCTTATTTCGCTGATGTTGTTTTTACACTGTGTTGCACCACATTGATTTGCCAATGACTGCCTTTTCCATTTCATTTTTTGTGCTTTTAATTACCCAACTGTTGTGCTGAAATATGTTAATCTTGATTTTCCCATGTAATGCATCTTGTTTGTTGGTATTATTTATTATAGAGAGTCAACCCATCAGAGTTAGTCTGGGCCCAAATCCTAGTTTTTAGTTTTAGGATGGTCATTCGCACAAACTGGTGAGACTTCCTGCTTCCGTGTTGCTCTGAAGTGGAGATGACAGGTGCCAGGCAACCCAAGGCCCCAAAGCACTCACCGAGCACAGGCAGAGAGGCTTGTCAGCCGGGCCAATCAGTGACGAACTGACGCCCTCTGCTGGTTCCTTTTAGTCATAACAATTATTGAACATGGAGCCAGAAACCAATAAATGTTGTCAAGGAAAACAAATGCTCACACGCCGAACAAAACGAGGTAGAAACAACTGACGTTAACATGTCCTCAGGTACAGCTGGAACTTGCACTTACTCGAGTACTTCGTTTTCCGCTGCCGTTGTCTGACAGTTGCAGGTCGAAGATTTAAGCTAGCTGGCTAGCTCGCTAGCTTAACATTACTCATAAAGTACGTTTCTTTTGTTTTTAATGCAGCAGTTCCCGCTCTTCCGTTCATCTTTTGGTTATGCTGACGTTAAATAAGTTCATTTTAGTTTGTTTGCTACTGGTACATTCATTACAACTTCACTGAGTTGTATTTTCTGATCATTTTAAATGGACGGCTTTTACTTTTCATTAAGTATTTTTTACATTGTCTCAGTGGAAACGTTGCATTTGTCCACCACTGCAAATGAAAGTCTCCATTAATGTGACTGTTCACTTGTTTCTGTGGATGTGATGAAACCACCGCCCAAGAGGCCGCTGCACTTTTTGTCTCGCACGAGGTCAAAACAGTGTTTTGAAAACCTTTCATCGGTGCTTTCCGGTGAGCAAAATTAACCAACCCAAAGCATCTACCGACCAATGGGAATTCGAGTTTCGCGGGGATCTGTTACGTCATATCTGTGCTCCTAAAGGACTTGGCTGCCGATCGAAAGGAGGAAATGCACTAGATATGTAGTTAGTAAATGTAAAAAAGTGATAAATATCATGAGATGTCCGGCAGGAGTGGAATGGGGAGCTGACTTTGCCTCACCGTAACACACATATGTAACTTTAGTGCGATCACGATTAGATTATGGAAGTATTGATTGCTGACTTTCTCAATTCCACATCATCAACCCACTTGGCACGACTGTTGTCAATGCTAAGTGGACCGGGCAGGCGGCTGCAGGTAAACGCTGTAGTATCTCCCTTTAAAACCAGAAGGTGGCAGTAATGCGACATCGAGGATGTCAGCTACCGTAAATCCTCAACGAAGAAGAAGCGAAAGTGGGCTTCGTTCTGCTCTTCACATGTCGTTGCATCATTATATGTCTGGCAAAATACCGGCAAATGAAAGCAAGTGTCTGTTGTGGTGGGGGGATTAAACATCCGAAACCGATCGGCTCTGTCTGCGTGAAATAGGGAATGAACGACGAGACAGCATCGGACAGCTGGAAGAGAAACTCCGGGTGCTCCAGGTGAAGCTGCACGGAGGCTAAGCTAGTGTAGCACGGGGGCTAACGGGGGAGCCAGGCTGATCATTAACCTAGATCTTTTTATTTGTGTGTGGGGGGGTTTGGTGGTTTGGTGGTAGCCACAACAAAACTACTGATACTGATTTTACAACTCTGGCTAAAACACCGACATTGCGGTTGTGTTTACTTTACTCATAGCTTCTGAATAAGGTGCCAGGTGCGAGAGAAAGATGCTCAGGTGCCAGTCTTAGTTTACTGTCATTGAGTGAACTTCCATCTCGATCTGTACGACCCATTTTGGTCATTAATTGAATCACTTGAATAATTTTCTATGCTGTTTGTCCCACTTGCTGTTAACTGTGTATTTACTGATCATCTGACTGTACCTCTGGACCACACAGCTGCTATTGGGGAATCTGTAGGACAAGTTACAGCAAGTAGAAAAAACTTTATTGACAAGGCACTTTGTAACACTTTATAAATAATGTACACAGCTCCTGCAGAGAAGCACAAACTCCAAGCAGTAAGCTGTTCTGATTATAATTTACTCTTTACACTAAAGATAACACAGGGAAGTGTTTCTATTATTTAGCACATCCTCACTGATTTAAATGGGGTGTACAAAATAATAGAAACACCTGTCAGACTGCAGCCTCCAGAATGACCATACAGTTGACCACACATATCTGTTCTTTGGCATCCTCTGGTCTAGTATTTCTATCACAATGTTTTTGAAGTTGCTATAATTTTTTCATTTTTAAGGGTTAATTTAAGGTTGTGAGCACTGTTAATGCAATTTCAAGCTGCGTTGCTTTGTATTTCGGTGGTGGCTTGGATATTGAAAGCTTTTGTGATTTGGCTGAAGTGAGCCTTTAATCAGGCTCATCCGGCGCAAAGACCTGTAAAATGTTTCTTGAAAGAAATGAATAACCCAATTTTTTAAAGCCGTTTGTAAATGCATCAACAGTTGCTCAGCAGTCCTTCTCATGCCAGGTTTTTCTTTTGCTTAGTATTGAGCAAATGCTGGCTGTGAATCCCGGAAAGACGCCCATCAGTCTGCTGCAGGAGTATGGAACGCGGATAGGCAAGACCCCAGTGTACGACCTGCTGAAGGCCGAGGGACAGGCCCACCAGCCCAACTTCACGTTCCGCGTCTCCGTCGGAGAGATCAGCTGCACCGGCCAAGGGCCCAGCAAGAAGGCAGCCAAGCACAAAGCAGCCGAGGCTGCTCTGAAGATGCTCAAGGGAGGCCTTGGAGGACCCGCCGGAGTTGGTGTTGGAGTCGACGGGTTTATTGGGGTTGACGTGTCTACTGATGGAGACAGGTCTGTTTCCTATTTCGTTTTTTTTTTTTTCATTTCTCTACAGTGGCTCTAAAAGTTGAAGCAATACATAGACAGACACATTGGAAAAAAACCTGTGGCCAGCATCAGCTAATGTCAGCGTGTCAAAGCACAGAATGCCTTTGAGATAGAGGTCTGTGTGGTTTCATTACTTCCTCTTTTGTGTTTATCTCATCTTCTGCGCAGCTCCCAGTCAGAGATGAAGACCTCAGGCAGTTCTCAGCAGTCTGAATGTAACCCTGTAGGAGCACTGCAGGTGAATAAACAGACACCGTTTGTCTACTAATAAATGTCTTTGTCCAGTCAGTCCCTCCTAGGATTGCATTATTGACAACATCTGGACAGTTTACAGCTGCTCACCATTTGTTTTGTATAAGTGTTAACTTGTGTTCTTCTCTGCCAGGAATTGGTGGTGCAGAAAGGTTGGCGTTTGCCAGAATACACCGTCACCCAGGAGTCTGGTCCAGCACACCGCAAAGAGTTCACCATGACCTGCAGAGTCGAGAGATTTGTCGAAATCGGTAAAGTGCATAATGTTGCGTTTGTGGAGATTGTGCCTTTTTGCAAAGTTTTTTTGACATTCTGCATGAACAGCTGTTGGATGTCAATGATGAAACATTCCAGCGCCAATGGTACTGATGAAATAAAGTCATATGTGCTGCCTTTAAAGTTCTGACCTTCATTGACCTTGCAGCATGTGAATTGCATGAGCTGTGACTGGTCTGTGGCATAGCTTACAGGTGCCTCTCATAGACAGAAATATTAATGTCCCATTTAAACATACTACAAGGAGTTTCTAACTGGTTATGAAACTGTCTCAATTTAATATGTATCCTGCAAACAGCAACAGAACATGGCAACAATAGAAAATGGCATTAAAAAATTAGCCGTTTTTCTCTCATTGTGTCCAAAATAAACACAAAATGAAAGTTCCTTGTAGCTTCCTTTACAGGCTAAAGATCAGGTTAGCACAATTAGAGCAGATATCAAGCAATCAGAGTCTTAAGAAATGAATATCATAAAGTCAGGCTCATTATCAGTCAGTGGTCATTTCTTGTGCAACATTGCTCAGCATTACTCTCCTCTTTCTCTCCAGGAAGTGGAACCTCCAAGAAGCTAGCCAAGAGAAACGCAGCAGCTAAGATGTTATCGCGTATACACGACGTCCCGGTGGACCTACGGACCAGCAACGACGCTGACACAGAAGACGACACGTTCACCATGGTGAGACACCAACAGAAGTTAACTTTTATCTGCTCGCCAGCCGATGAAGATCCTGCATGTTGAATTATCCTGCACATTACAGGAAAGGATGCACAACACTGCATATGTAACTAAAACCCAAGGACTGAATTATGCTCCCTTGATATCATGCAAATGCCGTATTTGCATTTCATAGTGCTTAATCTTTGTCATTTCCCCTTGTTTGTCCTTCAGATGTAATGCAGCATGATATAATCCGAGCACCTGAATTTCTATTACCCCGTTTCTTGCTCATAAATCTTGCTGGCAGATAATAATGTTTAATTAATGAACTTCACCTCTGCCGCACACACAGCACATGGGAAGCAGAGCTGAGTCGGGCAAAAGTAAAGGCTTCAGCTGCACGTGGGACTCTCTGCGTAACTCTGCCGGAGAGAAGATCCTCCAGCTCCGCAGCCACCCTCTGGGCATGCCCTCTGACTCCAACTTCTGCTCTCTGCTGAGCGACCTGTCCGCCGAGCAGCGCTTTGACGTCAGTTACCTCGATCTGGGTGAGTTCACAGGCAGCAGCACAGGGGACGTTACGGCTGCATGCACAAAGATCTGCGCTTCGTGCACGAGCGTATAAACGTAATGAATGAGTTGATCTTGCGCTGTGTGTATGATAAACCTCACTGGGGATCTTTGTTTGGTGTGGACGTCTCATACCGCTTCCGCATCTTGTTTACACCCTCTGCACGAGCCCCCACAGCAGCATCTGTGTGTTTTGATGTCAGCATACCACAAACAAATGGCATACTCTGTGGTTTCTATTACTGTCATCACACACTGTATGGAGGAAGTTGCACACAGCTGCTTGTTTACACGTTTTTGTGTTGGTATCTGTGGACAGCACTTCACCGATGGACCAGAACTTTAAGCTTACATGTTTATGTGTTGCACACAGTGACAAACTGTGTTATTTGTGCTAGATGTTGCTGAGGAGCAATACCAAATATTTGATGGGTACTGATTCATCGTGCTGCTAGTTTTCCTCTTTTGTGCAGTTAAAACTTGTGATGGATAACCTTTTGCAGAAAATGTTAATCAAACGACAATAAATGTGCTAATTTCTCTGAAAATAATCTTAAATACTCTATTGTAGAGTGTTAAATGTTCAAAGATTAAAAGAATAAGATCATAACTGAAGAATAGCTGCTATCTGGCTACTTAATGCGTGGAAATGGTGACACATTTATGATAAGAGTGAGCGTGAAGAAGGGCCATAACTGTCAAGTCCCTCATTGGATTTATAATGGAGATAATATCTGCCTGTGACATGCCGCTGTAATATACTGGAGTAGACGGTGAGACACGTCAGAGAGATGTCTTTTAACGCTCTTGTCCATCTGTTTCAGAGGAGCGCAGCCTGAGCGGCCTGTGCCAGTGTCTAGTGGAGCTGTCCACACAGCCAATCACGGTGTGCCACGGCTTTGCTCCCAGCATAGACGCCGCCCGAGCCAATGCAGCCCACAATGCACTGCAGTACCTCAAAATCATGGCGGGAGGGAAGTGACGTCATCCGCCTCCTCATAGACTCGAACTCACCACCATGCCACGCCGAGTTTTCGGACGAAGGAGGCGCTTTCGGGATGAGTTCAAATAACGTGAATTACCTCAAATTTGGAGACTTTTTCTGTCCCCCAAATGAACCCTCTGAGCTTTTCTTGATCACGTCGATTCCCTGTTGTACCCCTCGTCTTGATATTTGTCGCACGTTATTTTAATTACTCTCTTCAGTGTTTTCAGTTTTTCTTTGCTCAGCATCCATATGCAGCAGCGTGTTTCCCTAAAATCTAAAGTTTAGTATATATCTAAAGTATAAATGGTGCTCTTACAGTGCGCTCAAATAGCTGCAGACAAATTCTGGTGCAACAAAAAGGTCGAAGGGGTTTGGAGAAATTAGGCTTTTGGAATCACAGATTATTGGCGCTTCATTTAATCCTCGTTCACATGGATGAACGTAAGAAAAAAAATGCAGCCAAGTGCAGAAACGTGGAGAGAAAAGGACTCTGCCCAATCAGAGGATGATTATTTTAAAGACTGCCCTGTTTTCAGATGAGTTTGTATTGGAAATGTGGTTTTTGTTGTGATGTTCTTAATGTTGGGATCCCCCCCCACCCCCACCTCCTCGATGTTGATGGCTTTCAGAGCATTTTAGGAACAAAAATCACCAGAAGTTTTCACATCTACAGACCCGGGGAGAGTAAGTAGTCATCCAGTGTATCTTTTAATGTGAGGACAATTAAAAATACATCACAGCTAAATTTAAAGTCACTTCTTGGTCCCATTTACTCCTGAATGTGCAAACAGCTTTGTAAAGTGGAATTATCACAGCTTTTGCTGGAGGAGCTCTATGAATCAGTTTTGGTGGAAAACAAAGAAGATTATGACCAGGATGAAAGAGGACAAAGTAACATGAATTGTTCTCATCATAATCACTGAAACCTCCTCAAACCTCTGACTTTCAGATGTTGTGCTCTTTTCATTTCTAATTTAAACCCCTCTGATTATTTTCTGTCAGTGTGACTGATTCCTGTATTGATCTTTGAAAATTGACGATGGTGATTTTCAAGATGATATTCTCAAACTACTCGTTTTTTCTCGGCATGCGGATCCTTTACCATCCACTTTCATGTCTTTGTTTATCGGCTGATACAAACCAGATTGCAAAAAGTCGGGACGCTGTGTAAAATTTTAAACAATAAAACAGAGTGTGATCGTTTGCTAATCCTTTTTGGCATATGCTCAATTGAAAGCAGTACCAAGACAATATATTTAATGTTTTACCTCATCAACTCCATTGAGTTTTGTAAATATATGCTTATTCTGTTGGGACAAGTTGGGACAGGAGCAATTAAAGACTGGGAAAGATGTGGAATGCTCCAAGAACATTCCACAGGTAAACAGGCTCATTGGTAACAGGTGAGAGTATCATGGTTGGGTATGAAAGGGGCATCCTGGAAAGGCTCAGTCGATCACAAGCGAGGATGGAGCGAGGTTCACCACTTTGTGAACACAAGATCGTATGAAGGAGATGACTACATGGGCTCAGAAACACTTCATGAAACTGTTGTAAAACTGTTTCATTCTGTTTTTATTTATGTAAACAGCGTCCAGACTTTTGTGGATCGGGGTTGTACACTGTCTTGAACTCCTCTGAAATAACTATTGCAGATGGAACAGTTTGCACTACTTGAAAACATGACATCATTTGCACAGTGCAGGCCGACCAGGTTTGTGTCCCTCGACTCCCGCCGGTGTACGGCGCAGCGAGTTTGATGTAACGTCGTTCTCTGAAAAGGCAGATCTGCATTTGTTTTTTCTGATTATTCAAATAAGGAACTTAATGGCTGTTTTTTTGTGAATTGACACCAGTAACGTCAATGCTGACGTACATTTAAGACTTGAACAAAATATCCAGTTGTAGAAAAACGATGAAGTACAACATAAGCTCCATGTGATACTGACTTTTTTTTTTTCCAATAAAACATTTTTGTAAACTTAACTGTTGTCATCACAACTTGCTCTCATCCATTCTAATAAAACATGCTCCACACAGTATTTCATCAAGACCTTTGAACAGTTTTATTTATTTATTTCCAATATTCTGTAATCAGTGTGAGCAAAGGGGAGAAACTTTCTTACAGCGGGAAGAAAAGCATCTTCGGTGTAAAGCCTCTGGAAGTTTCTCATGTAACCAAGTCTGTTACTGCTGTTTTTATGCAGCTGTGGCTTTCGTCTCATCTGCTGTGAGCGTTTGAGGAGGGGCTGAATTCTTCGTCCGCGTAGCCACTGCTGTCTGACTGCACGCTGTCGCCCCGGACCACTTCACCTACACAAGGACGAACACAGTCAGGCAACAGCTCCGTGAACGGCACGCCGCTGCACAGTGCAGCTGCAGGCTGACCTGAATAGACACACAATGCACATACAGTACGTTCCCTGCAAGAAATACACCTGCTTAGCGACCTGCATACACGTGTGCTCACACATTCATCTTTTTCAACAAACTTTAATTATTCAATTCCTCACATGTCATGTCTGACCTCAATACAAGAGCCCAAAGTAAAATATTCAAGATTAAGCAAAACATTTTGCCCACACATAAATTCGTTGATGCACCTAAAATTCCGCATCATTTGCAAATCTCTCGTAGCAAAAGATCTAAAATGAACCTCTGGCTTCAAGTTCAAGCACACTGGATGGACATTTTGCAAGGGCAAAAAATATTTGGTGTGACTTTGCATATGAAGCCTCTATCTTTGCTCATGAGTCAGTGGAGATGCACTGCTATCCTTTCATATGCTGCAAGCATGAATATTTTAGTGTCATGGGTGAATGACGAACCTCCCACTGAAGCAAACTTGCGTAGGATAATGATGAACTTATCTTCCAGTTTCACAGTGGCTTCGACTGTTGCAGGCATTTTCCCCCACTAATTATGGACCCTCCTTTTGTACCTTCCTTATAGCACTGTAATTGCCATGGCCCTTTGTCATTTGAGGCTGTATTGTTATATGTTGGGTTTTGTGTTTATTTTTTTTAAAAAAAAGCACCTATACTGTGTCCTGTTGATATGTTGTTTTCTTTCCATATTTCTAACTATCACTGTGTTCATGCTGATGGTTTAGACCAATGCCGTGCTGAGTGCTTTGTTATTGTTGTGTGGCTACAAAAGAAGAAAAAAACTCAATAAACATACTTGGGAGGGAAAAAAAAGACAGCAGGGGACAGCAGTTTTTTTAATGACTGATGTCCGTCTTTCCTTTCTGTGCATTTCTGCAAATGCTGAGCGACAGTGTTCTGGTGACAGCAGCTGCCACAGCGAGGACAGACAACACCCTTTTCTTCACACATTTAGAACTGCTTTTGCTGTTTTTGTTGCGGACAGGGTTGGCAATTTGGCGACCACACAAACAATTATGACAAGCCATGTTCCTGTAAAATACGACTGCAGTGTAGCACAGCGACAGATGTGACTACTGCCTATGACCTGCTGTCATGCAAGAAATACACATAAGCAGAACATACACACTGCTATACTATACTATGCCATACCTTTGTACTGACCCTTTTTGGACAACAGGGAGGTGGTTGTTCTTGTAGTTTCTGCTTGTCCAAAATCTTCCTCTCCTGCACTGTGCACCTGTGCAGACCAAAGGTATGAAGAGTTTATTATATACTGAATGTCTGTTTTTACTGTCGTATAATTCTGCATCAATATCACAAAAAATGTACACACCATGAGGGCGGAACATTGTATTGTTTCATCATCAGCATCACACTGTGCACTGGATGCTATGAAATAATCTAAACCACAAGATTTAAACCCATTTACTGATGGTGTGTCAGTGGTTTGATCAGTCTAATCCCTCTGATCTGTTTCATTCAGGCTGATCTGATTACGCTCAGTCTGCCTGCCTGATGAATGACCAATCAAAATCATTCAACTCAACACAATAAGTAACGTATGTCTAGTCACTTTTAGACATTTCCACATGGAATTGTTACACATTTGCGTTTAAATACTACACATACATTATCTGGAGAATTTTTTTTAAAACTTTTCTTTCAAATATTGCAATTTATTCTGTAAAAAAAAAACTAAAATATCTCATTTTTCCACCATCTTTCAGCCCTACTCTCACACACACATGTGCAATGCTGTTGTAACTCGCGTACCTCCTCCAGCTCAAAGGAGTTAACCTGTTGCAGGTTAGTGGAGACACAACCCTGATGCGTCAGTGGATTCAGGTACCGGCTTTTCCCCTCGTCAAATGGCTCCTCGCATGTCTGGGCAGGTGGGACACTTGAAGCGTGACTGGAATCTGGTGTCTTCAGCTCGTCCCCCTCCCAGCCAGTGACAGTGATGCAGCACTGGGTGAAGCCACCACTGGGGGTCGGGACAGGAGGTGATGTGGATGCATGTGTGTGTGAGTCAGGCTCAGCCACAGCAGTTTGTATAAGTGATCCAGGACACGAGCGATCTGCGCGTTCTGTCTCAGAGCAGATAGCAGGGAAAAAGTTTGTATTTGGACTGCTTGTGCAGAAAGGTGCCGTGTGTACGCTCTCCACTATCTGCGGGCAGATTAGATCATACGCGACCTTGGCAGCGGGCTTCAGATGAGCGGTGCTTGTGTCACTTTGAGTTGAGCACTTTGAGTTCAGCTCTGGCTGACATGAAAGAAACTGATGATCTGTTTCTATCACAGTTTCTCCTGATAATGATAACGCCGGAGATGTTCTTACACCGTGACTCCTGCTGTCACAGTCTGCTGCTTTGACAGCGTTTTCACCAGCATCCACATCATCTGTTTGTTTACTGCCCTGCATCTCCATATGACAGATTTTATTAGTATTTTGAAGATCGTCTGCCTCTGCCGCAGTCTGCAGTGTTTGCTCCTCTTTCCCACTGTCACAGCATTTAACACCATCCATGTCCAGCTTCACATCCACAGCTGAGTTACTCCTGTTATATTCCCCCAAATCCAGTTTCTTGGTCACCCCAATCTTGACTCTCTCCAGGACTACATCCACAACATCAGGGAGGCTGGACCTTTTCTTGGGTGAGGGCTGCGGAGAGGTGGAGTCTGATCCGCGAGGAGAGCCCGTGTAGAGGCACATCTTGGAGACGGTGTCCTTCAGCCTCTCCACCGGAGAGCGCGGCTCGCTGCGGACGCTGCTCCTGAAGCGTTCGATCCTCTCCACAGGAGACGAGGAGAAAGAAAACTCCGGTGTGGCCAGTTTCTGCAGAGGAGTGCGGGACACGTGGGAGTAGAGGGAGTAGAAAGCGTTGGCCATCGCTGTGAGCACTTGCACTTGTCTGAAACGACCTGTGGAGAGAATAAAACGTTGATTAAAACAAGTACTATGCCTCTCATTTGCTACATCCCAGAGTGATTTCAGCTTATGTAATTCACATGACAGATAACTGACAACAGGGTCTTTTAATAACAGTCTTACTGGCGAGAGAGAGGCTGGGGTCTTCTTCTCGTATCCGCCGTAGCTGAGCGTCCAGGAAGAGGCGGAAGTTGATGCCCTGAGCCAGAGAGGGGAAGGTGAAGAACCGAGGGGGGATACGAACGGTGACCTGTGGCTCATCGCTGCCGAAGCCCAGCTCGTACAGCGTCTCCTCTGCATCCTCTGAACACAACTGCAGGACCTCCGATACACTGGTGTGCACATGAGAGAAAAGGAGAGATACAATCTTTCGTCCTGTCAAAGCATTTTTGTGAAGCCCTTTGAGGTAGAATTGGTATTTGGGGCTTTAAAAATACAACTGATTTGATATGAAAGTTGTATTCAAGCATGTGTGATGCTTATGAAGAGGGTTACAGAGTGCTTTACAGTATAATGACACAATAAACCAATAAATTCAAATGAAAGCAAAAGATAAAGATGAAAAAAAGGATGAAATGCTATTAAAGAGAATAAAACAGCATATATCATGTAGAGCTGGGACTAAGCTGATACTGACGTAATGAAGCTATTGGATATCAGTCAGATTATCCAGATTGCATAATCTACTGACAGTGAGGGTTTTTTGACAGTGTAGATATTTCTTTCTCCACACCGGTCTCGCACTTTCATTTCAAATATTCACTTTGAAACCTTACTGCACGGAGGAGCTGTCAGCTTGTGGCTGCACTCTTTGAAATTCTCTTATTAATTTTGAGCTCATGTATAAAAATCTCCTGCATTGCCGTGCACTTTGGTTTTTACAAACATTGAACATTGTTTGGATATGAAGCTTATTTAACCTACAGTTCAAATAAAGTACTTTGGAGTATATTTAAATTTAAATTCTTTTGATAAGAAGTGCTGTGTGGTTTACTACAGCCTCATTTACCCCTTGACATAAAGCCAATAATAATAATAATGATGATAATAATAATAATAATAAAGAAAAAAAGCTCTGGTATCAGTATCAGTGTCGAAATTGGCAGATACTCAAATTTGGGTATCTAAATCAGATCAGGGCTGAGAAAAAGTGGATCCTGTATTTCTCATATTATTCAAGTGAGGTGATCAAGCCAGGAAAACACAAATGTTGATCAGGGAAACTGATTTAAAGAGGTGGTTGTCAGCCTTCAGTCCTGCAGAAGAATAAACCTTTAAAAGGTGCTGGAGCCTCACCTTGATGTAGTTTTACAGGTGGAGGAGGAGAGGCAGCTGGAGGCCATGCTGTGGCCCAAGTTCAGTGACGGCAGACATAACGCCTGACGGGGGGTGCTGCAGACGAGACGTGAAAAATGATAGATCAGACACATACCGCAATCTGATCTTAATAACATATAAATGCAGTTAAAGACACAGCAAACACAAAGCTTCACAAGAGAAGAGGTTGTGCTGCTGACCTGCTGGTGAGTCTGCTGTGACCTTTGGAGGAAGGATGCCGTGTGAGGCTTCATGGTCAGCACAGAGAGAGGAGAGGGAGAAAAATAACAACAGTCAATCTTTTAAGCTTTAGTTTTCAGAAACATTCAGAGAGTCACACATCCTCAAATACTCTTTCAAATCTAAAAAAGGCGTCATTTTGCAGACAATCGATGAGAAATGAGTGCCAACTCATTTACACCTCTGAATCATTTCAGCAGAAAGGAGTGTGCAGGGGCGTGACCGCGATCTGAAAGCATCAGTGAAGACACGGCTGGACAGGTGTGGCGGTGGTGGTGGGTGGGGAAGCTAAACTGAATGTGCATTTTGGATTGGAAGTGCAGCTCATATGTCTGACTAAAACCTGGGAAATATATAACAATTAAAGCATCGTGGATTCATATGAACTAACATTCACTCATTCAACGGCACAACATTCCTCGATTCTTGTTGTCTCATTGTCCCAGCAGCTAGATGATGACTGTCGCTACTCACCCAGCTCCAGGTGTAAGCTCTCCTCCATTTAACACAGAAGCTGAAACACAGAAGCAGAATGTGTTGGCATGCATCTCAAATCTGAAGTCACACGTCATGTTTAGTGAAACCAGACTGACACAGAGGGTGAAACGGTACTGATATCTGATTGTACCAAAAGATGTAATTAAAGGCATCAGTTTTAAATGTCCTTCTTGGTAGCTGTGCAGTAATACTGCGAAACACTGGACATGTGTGACACATTACAGTTGATACGTGCAGATGGTTCGGTGTGTGTGCGTCTTTGTCACCACTGTTACAAACAAAGCATGAGCTTGTTGAACATTCGTGATGCACACCTCATTTTCCTACTAGGACATTTCCTTCTTTGTTAGTTTGTGTGTGTGTACGTGTGTGCGCGCACCTACCGTCAGCACCAAGGCTCAGCTCATCATCAAAGTGGTGGGCTTTCAGCACAGACTCTGAGGAAGAGACGTGCAGCTGATGATTTAAGTCATTTCACATAAGAGTTGCATGTTATATTTTAATTTTCTGAAATTATAAAGTGAAAATGTTTTTTTTAATCCTGTTTTGCTTGTATGTGTGACTGGTGTGCAGTGCTGGAAAATAAGTATACTCAAGTACTGGTTGTACTTGTATTTCCATTTCATGCTACTTACTTCTACTCTGCCACAGTTAAGAGGGAAATGGTAAAGTTTTCACTCCACTATATTTACATGGTGGCTTTATACTAATTACTGTGAGATGTTACATGCGGAACGGGTTTTTTCCGCACATGATGTCGTAGGTTAAATGCAAACAGTAAAATGCTACTGATAATTCCATAATGAACAGTAGTTTAATACTCACCTTTACTTTAACATCATAGTATTTTTACTTTTGATACATTAAGTGCTGATAATACTTACATACTTTTAAAGTTACACTGTCAATGCAGGACTTTTACTTTACAGTAATCGAGTATTTTTCTGTTGCAGTAATGCTACTTTTACTCGCTAAAGGGCCTGGAAACTTCCTCCACAGCTGGTGTGTGTGGGCAGGGTTTAAAAGAAGAGAACGTTTTTTTTATACTTTATTGTACACACTGGGGTTGGTTTGCATTTACAGCATGCAAACAGTAAATATGTTAAGTGTTTCTCAGATATCAAAATCAACTCATGGTACTAGGCAGGACATGACAAGGCTTCCTTTCAGTTCATACTCACCGAAACTCAGCTGACTGGACTTTTCTGAGCAAGCCTCTGACCTGTGAGATATATCCCAATATTTAAGGCTTAATCACACACACATATCCGGTCAGTGACATTTGCATGCTTCTGAGTGATTGTGTTTGCATAGATAGCCTCGTCTGAAGTTTGACAGGAGCCTCGCCACAGTACGCGCTTGTTAGAGCCACTTAGATCTGCTCCCTAATCAGCTCTCAACAGGCTGCTGAAGCAACTTCCTCTTGTAGAAATTAGCATTAAGGTCAACACCTCCAAACCGAGCTGGTCATTTTCATGTTGAGGTCTCAGACTGTGCAAACTGGCATTCCACTCCTTCCACTGAATGCTTTGTTAGTGTTAGGAGCCATTCAGATGCCGCCACAGTGCATGCAGCTCACCACTGAGTGGTACCAGTGCAGCTTCCTTTTCAATGAAATAAGAGACATTAAATAGCATCTGTGTGTGTGCTGACCTCTTTCAGTTACATCGGTCAGTTACATAACAGAAAGAAGGAACTGTTATTTCCTTCTAGTTATATAATAATCTTTACTCTAAACCACCAGAAAATGTAGGAAAGGTCAAAGGTCTCAAGTTGTGTGTTTTTGTGGTGAAACGGGACTGGAAGGCTAGTTGACATGTCTCCATCTATATCCCGATGGTAACCAAAAAGCTGTCTGCATGCTAACACTGTGGTTTTAAAGAACTAAAATAAGTGGATTTCTTCCCAACGGAGCTGTAAAAAATGCATCATCTCAGGCTATTGTGGCGACAACAATGCTGTGGCTACCTCACCGCAGTGTCTTCCTGGAACACCTGACCTCAGAGAGTTTCCACTTTCTATTTACTGTTTGTTAAACCAGTTTCCAATGACTGACACCTCGTCCTCCAGAGCCCGCTAGAGCTCGAAAAATACCGTCTCGCAAACAACAAAAGGTAGAAAAGCAAGGTGACTCACCCACAACCCAGGAGCCAGTTCTCAATCTTTCCTGTGAAGCATCCTGTGGAAATCATGCATGCACAGAACGTTAGCTTTATGAGTAATCCTCATTAAATTAAGTGGATCTTTGTCTTACAGCTGTCTTTTTTTAAGAAGTAAACATGCACAGTGCAAATGCTAACTATGAAAAAGGGGAACCTCTCAATGAATTAATACTGTATCTTCACTGTTTGTAAAAAAGAGGAGTGAGTCAAGTTTCTTTTATTTCATATTTATAATGACAGATATCATGGTTATCTCCCACTGCTTCCCCTAAAATCTACACCCAATCATGAGGATCCTCACGCTCAGTGCATCCTGTTTTGAGCTGTAGATACTGGACATATGTGTTGGGGGAGTTTGGACTCACCATCAGAAAAGACATCGTCGTCTGCTATGGAGCCAGACGGGACGTTGCACGGCGGTCCGTCAGGGTCCAGCTCCTCCAGAGTGAGCCACTGGCGGCTGCTGTTGATCCATGCTCGCCGCCTCACCGTGGATGACGGGCTCTCCATCACCTCAGTTCACACTCAGCCAGGGAACATGTTGGGAAGCTACAGAGGCACAGAGATGATGACATAAGACATACAGTTTACTTTTTCACTGATGTTTGTTTGAAAAGCCTGAGGCTGATAATATTTACATTTACGTCCATGACAGCCACTGGTTTGTGCCTGTGTCCTTTATCATTTAAGCTTTTTATGTAACAGATTATTAACAGGATGCTTCCACATAACTTGTACAACTGTCTTTCTTTGGCAAGCTGGACAAGCCTTTGAAACAGTAGACTATTGTGATACTTAAACGCTGTCAGATGGATTCTTTTACATTAGCAGCCACCATCTCTATAGAGGAATTATTCTATTACTGCTTTAAAATCAATATTGTGTCTGTGTAACTGTGATATAAATCAAACTACAACAAAGACCACAACAGGTTCAAGACCAAATTTAAGTTAAATGCATCATAGAAGAAATAATAAAAAAATACAATTATGATTAAATATTATTTCTACACCAAGGCAAACACATTAAATAACGAAAGCGTATTGATGCATGAAAACTCCAGTGCAATAAATATCTGAGTGTGTTCAAATAAAGTGCTCTCAGCTGAGTAACAAGATAAAAATGTATATACAAAGTTAATACATATAAACACAGATACAAACCCATCCAAAGCCACTGCAAAGCATAAGAACTACATCATTTCAATCCTAAGTGGTCTAATACTGTCTAATAACCAGAAAAAAAAAGATTTTGATGAATAGAAAACATGCAGTGTATCAAAGATATAAATGGTTTACACTGATGGGTGAAAGTCTCAAAGGTTGTTATGATTATAAAAGTTTTTGTGTGTCATCCATAAATTAGAAAAAGATGTTCTCTATAACTCATTTGTTAAGATAAACACTATCTGTTGCTGCCGTTTACAGAACTAGTACTCTCTGAGTGAATGCGGAGAAGTAGATATGTATACAGGCTACAGAACTGAAGTATAGTTTAGTTGTATTGTAAAATGAAGGTATTTGTACATATGTTCTGTGTGTAGCATGAAGGCGCCGCAGCTTTTCGTTGTGTAACCCTGAGTTATAAAATGACAAACTGTGTTAACTCTGAAGATTTTAGCTGAAGTAAACAAACCTCCTCACATTTCTCCAAATTCTTATTCCAAAGAAAAGTGGCGCGTAAAGTCAGCAAAAGAAACGCAGCTTTTACCTTCATGGACGCAGGTTTCACTTCTGTCACTGACGCTCTTTCTCTCGTTTCCTGTTGTCGCAGGTTGAGACGTCTGATTCTGATCTGCGATCTTCAGCAAACTCTCTCACATTACATCCATCCAGCCTGCTCTGCCTCTCAGTTATTAATTCACGATTGCGAGTTACTGCCCGTTTCCTCTGGCAGCTGCGCGGATCACCGCTGCTGATGCGCTTTGAGCGGACTGGTCGGAAGTGACTTTGCATCTCATGTGAAATACAAGAGTTTTATCAGCGTGGGACGCAGCTGCCTGCGACACATCCTGCTCAAACTGAAGCAGACAGACTCGAGCTGCTTTCTGGAAATGTCAGATGTTAAAGGCTGATTATACAATTGAAATGACTCTTTAATATTAACTTCATGCACAGGATGAGCGCACTGCGGTCTGCAGGCTGCAGAGCAACTCTCAAATGACGCACATCCGTTTATTTAATGTGAAATTAGAATTATTTGATTTAATTTCAGAACATAATCTCAAATATATTTTTAATTTGCTCATAGCAACAGTTCATTAACAAACTTTCACATGCAGCATTTTCTAATTCACACTTATGAGGGGAACATAAGCTGTGACTCGATGCTTTATTAAGAGTAGGTTCATCATTTAAGCTTTAAGATGTGACTACAGACAAGTGGTCAGGTTGTGGCTCTTTGTCTTGTCTTTGTCTCTTTAGTTCAGCATGAAGACTCCTCCAATGCACTGTTTGACCTCCTCTGGACCACAGCTGGATCTGCTCATTAACAACTTATTAACATCTGGATACTGTAAGATCTCTGTATCAGTGACTTAGGAACTTTATTCATTAAACATTTATAAATGCCACTGATGTGGCTGTGTGGGATTATTTCATCTTCTAATGACTTACTAAATTAACTGGGGACTTGTTAGAGAGTGACAAACTCTTGGCACCTTATGACTTGACTTTATGGAGGAATCAACAGGCAGAGCTCTTTCATTAATTATTTAAATCAATGTGTGGGAGCGTTGTGTGTTTAATCTGTTGAAATCTCATTTACTGTGTTTGACGCATGTTTACAGTCTCATGTACTGACTTGGCTTCTTTTTGGAGTGTCTTTAAGCTCTTGTGGGTTAGGCACCTTTAAGGGTTAGACATTTTAGTAAAAAAAAAAAAAAATATTCCTGCAGTCATATTCATGCTTATAACTGATCTATAAAGCATTAGTTCATGTCAAAAAAGGCATTAGTTACAACTTACAATGCCTTTATCTCATTCTTTAACAGAGCTAAAGCGTTACATATATTGTTCTTGTACTGTCTTCAATTGAGTCACAAAGGATTCATAAAAATATCACATTCTGCTTTATGCATATTTTACATAGCGTCCCAATTTTTTTGGTGGGAATTGACTAAAAATATTTGACAGATAAGGCTACTTTCAGAGGATAGGAATTTAAACACTGTGACATGTCATGTAAATAACATGAATGATGGTTGGATTCCATTAAGGTGCTTTAGTTTCTGGCGTCGTGCATGCCGGCTCACTGCCACACTGTCAGTGGCAGCTTGAATAGAGCAGAGCCAACATTATAGTCACACCTGTGCCTTTCCTAGTCAATATATGTGCTCTGAAAAAGGCCTATTGTTCATACAAAACTATGATACACGTGTATAATACTTTGTTATATAATTACCCAACAATGCAAAATGCTGTTAAAATGTACTCTACCTCAACAGTCTACAAAAAACATCTGCAGGTTATATATGAATGCATCAGTAATAATATAAAATGCCACATGGGAGTCTGCTGCATGAGTAGACTGCTCATACTGTGGATACTTTTAGTATCTCATGCTAATAATTCTGTACTTTTAACTAAGAGAAGTTTGAAAAATAGACCCTGAAATGTAGGCGACCTAATAATGAAGTATATTGAAATATTTCTACTTCTGCTCTAAATCCTTTTTCCACTGCTGAGGGGTGTTGGTGATGTTGCAGTGGCAGACAGATGCTGTGCACTGAAACAATGCTTTGTTAGACTTGACTGGGCGTGCGAGTGTGAGGAGGCGGGATTGGAAATAAATAAGAGAAACAAATGGTCACATGTATGAGTAACTGAGGTCACGTCTGTGTGTGTGACTTCACACAGCGTTGGGTGGATGCGGGCTTGGCCTGAGGATGGACTCCACCTTCTGTCCTGTTTACATGGGCACATGTGCTGCTTCACTGACAGCCCCCTCGCAAATCCAAATAATAAAAGCCCTCCCACAAGCAAGCCATTTTCTCCTCCCAGCGCGGTTACAGCCAGTGTTGAAGTGTGATGGGGTCTTCGATCCTCCACCCTGACTGACTCCTCCCGCCTCCTTGCTGTTTTCCAGCCCACATGGCGCCACCAGGGAGTGGCCAGTGTCCACGGAGGCAAGACTTAAACTCCGAGTACGCCTTCCTCCTTCCTCACGTCCGTGTTCAAAGCGGTTAAAGCAAGAGATGAGCCATGGCATCCTTATACTGTTGAATGATAAGACAATATCACAGGTGCAGTAAGGGGAAATGACCAAGGTTTACCTGAAGATATTTACTCATGGCGCCTTTTAAGCGGAAAACAGATAACCCAACGTCAATCATACTCACCAGTACAACCTACCTTGCTTGGTCCCGCCCATTTGCCCGCGTTTGGCCCAATTATATTGGCTGGTTGGGTCTCGTTAGTGGAAAGAACCATTTTGATTGGACAAAAGCAGCAATCCTAGTAAGTGGCTTCGAGTTGGGTGCGCTTCCTTTAACAATTAATGTAGTGCGACCGTAAAGATAGAAGGTGCCATGATGCATTAATGTCAAGTTGAAATTTAAACACAACATCCCTTCTTTTCAAAGGCTGCTATTATTGAATGTTTTTCGGTTTGGGCAGCCGGTTTGCTATTCCGACTGGTGGATTTTACGATAGTTGTACGATAGTAGAGTTAAATGTTAAGTCAAATCTAGTAAGTACAACAAATACAGTTCAATTAAGAGCTATTTAAAATTTGCCTTAAAGTTTCAGTTTCGATACTCACTGTCAGATAGTTGCAATAGACTGTGTAGACGTGCTAAATTAAAGCCAATTTGACTTGCTTTGGTTCTTAGGAAACATTTCTGGTGAGAGGGGATACATCAAGAAATTAAAGCAAGTTCAGCTGACTTTGACTGAGCATGACCTGGTTACATGAGAATCTTCATATACAAACTTCATCAGTGTAGTTATAGTATTAAAGTACATCAACATTGATCAACATTGTGAGAAAATCCAGTTAGATTTGATTCAATATTATTTATTCAAACTATAATGTTTGCCGCTCCTGTTTGTGCCTCGCGAAGTTGAAAGGCTGCACCGGTCACTAAATCAAACGCACCCGTCATTCTCCTTCATAGAGGGGGCCGTCAAGTTTGTGTGAAGTTGTGAAAAGTTGTCAACTCGAAAAAAGACCAGAGAAACTCCTCCCGTCTTCAAATTATGAGCAGTAAGTGAACTTTTTTCAAAAAAACTTAGAGGCATGTTGTGAACGAAGCCTTAAGTTAGCACTAAAAGTAAAACCGAAACACATTGTTTGAAATGTATTCACTGCTGTAAGCATGATATTGTATTATCTAGCTAGCGTCTCGAGCAGTTTAAAAGTGATCAGCTACTTAACTGCTAATTGTCCGCACTCAGCTAACAACATTTAGCCAACCTAGTGAAGCTAGCTAACTGTTTCACAGCAACGTAACTTCGGACATTACCTACTTACACAACAATTTAACTTTATCCAATTCCCTTGAGCTAGCTAACTAATTATGTTTAGTACTGTAGCTGAAACTGTGCCAGACTCTTTAGCCAACAACTTACTTAACACTTTTTCTTAACGTTACTTGTGGTGAGTTCATGTTAGCTTAGCCAACAGGCTAGCTGGCCCTTCTAGCACTTGTGGCTTGGATTTCCTTGCATTTCTTGCCTTAAATGCTTTACGTTAACAACAAAAAAGATCCTCGTTTACTTATTATTGCGAGCTCGACCATGTGTGTACTGTGTTTCCCTCCAGTTGTTGAATCCACTGTTCACTTGGTTGGGGCAGTTTGCTGTTTCAACGTAATTACTTCAAGATAAGTGATCTTACAAACTGTTCTTCCGCAGATCAGCAGCAGGGTGAAATGGCCGCTGTGGAGAGCGGTGGAGGCTTCAGTCAAAAGCGAAACACGAACGCACAAGTAGGTTCACCGGACTTGCCAAGCGGATGACTGTCAGCCGGGAAACATTAACCACAGTCCCTGCTCACATCCACTGAACCTACTATGCATTTTCTGTCAGTTTGTTTGATTCTGCAATTCGTTTGTGTCGAGGCTTTTACGGGTTGTTGATTTTCTCTCCAGAGCACATGTCACTGGGGTGGGGAATGGGCAGGTAAATTTCGCCCACACGGGGTGTTCCCGTCAAACCCCGGCACTTCATGTGCATTTCGCTCGGCCCATTTGGCTGGCCTTGGAGGGGGTGGCTAGAGGAGTGTGTCAGTTTATAGGGCAAAATAAAGTGTGGGAGGGAGATGGGTGGGTTTGGGGGGAGGGGAAGCCGAGCCCGCCGCTGCTTTGGAAAAAATGTGGTCCCTCCCATACTCTCCCACCCTGCTTCCCCCTGGACTTCTCACTTACTCCAGCCCCATTCTGAGGTGCAAATAAATAAATAATATAAATGGCATTTTGGGAGTGTGGTAATATGGCAAACTCCCATTTAGATGCATGATTTTTTTTTTTTTTTAATCAAAGTGAAAATTTGTTTTAAAAGATCTTTTCAGTCCAGGCTGGGCCCTCATTTTTTAAGTCACTTCTTAAAACCCTCTTTTTTATCTTCTAGTTTTATCAGGTCAACTTTTAATTATGGCTGTTGTGTTTTTTAATTCATCATTCATGTGGCTATTCTGTTTGATTAATTCTAATTATATTTTACTCTGCTGTTTTATTGGAAACCACTTTTTAAGTTTGCTTATAAAAGTGCTCTAAAAATCTTGTTTCTGTCTTAGTATGCAACTTTGAACTGCATCAGTAAATGTAAAATAGCTGAGTAAACATTTTGGAAGCCATTTATATTTTTTGTCATAGCTGCATCATTAACTTGTTTGTTTCATAGTAAGGTGAATTTTTACTATATGAATTCCTTGTCTTTTCCTTTCATACATTCTCTTTCCAGGACTCACAGCAGCCATCTCCTCTTGCCTTGTTGGCAGCCACATGCAGTCGAATTGACACCCCAGGAGAGAATGATTCACAGTCAGACCAACAAAACCAACAGCAACAGTTGGACCTAAACCAAGGTGTTTTCACCTCCAGTGCCAATGGCTGGCAGGTTATCCCTCTCAGTGTTCAAGCATCCTCAGGCACTACCACCAGCACCACCGACTCCTCAGGGGTGATGACAGAAGGGGACGCAGGCAAGAGCAGACAGGTGCTGTCACCATCAATAGCTGTAGCAAGCACTCAGGGACAGCAGCAGCAGCCGCAGCAGTACGTTGTGGCTCAGGCTCCATCGATGCAGGGTCAGCAGGTTCTTACCACCATATCAGGTGTGATGCCCAACATTCAGTACCAGGTTATTCCCCAGTTTCAGACAGTAGATGGCCAGCCACTGCAGTTGGCACATCCTCAGCAAGATTCTACTGTACCTGCCGTTGCAGGACCAGGGCAGCAGTTTCAGATAGTATCCTCTCCCAATGGCCAGCAGATCATAGCCACAACCAACAGAGCCGGTCCAGCAGGAAACATCATAACAATGCCTAGTCTCCTTCAAGGAGCCATCCCCATTCAAAATATAAGCTTAGGCAATGGCGTGTTACAAAACCAGCCCCAGTTCCTGGCAAATATGCCAATGTCACTAAATGGAAACATCACTTTGCTGCCTGTCAGTACTGGAACAAGCGGTACAGGGGGAGATGCAAATGGTGGAGGGGATACAGGGGGAAACCAACTTATACAGCAATCGCAGCGTCCAGTGTCTTCCAACAGCGGGGCAGGTTACATGACAAGTGCGTCCACTATCACCACGCAGACTTCCACTTCTCATGGAATGACCCAAACGCAGAACAGCAATGGATTGATGACGGGGACATTCCAGCAAAACGCAGCATCTACTCTGGGTGTTCCAATACAACCAGACAACAGAGACAGCCAGCAGCCACAGCAGATCCTTATCCAGCCTCAGCAGGTTATTCAAGGTGGAACACCCCTCCAGACCATCCAGGCCAGTCCTGGCGGTCAGGTATTTGCAACTCCAACACTCAGCCAGGAGGGGCTTCAAAATCTTCAAATTATGCCAAACACAGGCCCCATCCTCCTGCGCACTGTGGGCCCCAGTGGTCAGGTGAGCTGGCAGACCATTCAGATCCAGGGTTCGGCAGGACCGCAGATCACGCTGGCCCCAGTGCAGTCTCTCCCCCAACTTGGCCAGACTCAGGGAGCTACTGCATCTGGAGTATCTGTCAACACAGTGCAGATCCCAGGCATCCAGACCATAAATCTCAACACACTCGGAGGTTCCGGGCTGCAGATGCATCAGCTACAAACTGTTCCCATCACCATCGCCAGCACAGCAGGTCAGTCACTGGCATGTTTTCCAGAAATAATTGATGTTCAGTGTAAAGAATGTACTCATAATATTTTGCAAAGCAAACTACAACCTAATGTAAACAGTTAGGACGCTTTGTAAAACATAAATAAAATAGAGTGTGATCATTTTTTAATCCTTTCTGACATGCTGAATTGAAACAGTACAAAGACCATATATGTCTTTGTTATGTGTTTATGTTTTTATTTACACTTTACACTGCGTACAAACTTTTAGGAAAATTGGGTCATATTAACATAAGGTATATTGAATTAACAGCTGCCAAATGATCCAACCCTCATGGAGCGCCATGTATTCTAGACAGTTCGGTTTACTTGCTATATTGAGTTTTTTTCACAGATGTTTGATTTGTATTTGTATCTCTGGATTTCATCTGTTTGTGTGTCAAGTGCTCTGTACTGGTTTAACCTGTTCCGATGGCTCATTGTTCCTCAGAGCTCTTTGCTGCACTGCACGTGTTTGTTTTTTTTTCTTGGTGACTTCAGAAAATGGTTACAGTATTGCAGTGGGTTGGCCACATCTTCTGTGTCATTGTAGGGGTGTAACTTGACCCCTCCCATTTTATAGCAACCATAATCATGTCTAAACCCTTCTTCAGTTCTGTTTTGGCGCCTCCTCCCATTAGGTTTACATGCCTGCTCGTCTGCATTTCATCAGATGTTAACGTTTGTCAGGAATCATTGGGCCTGTTTATGGTGCATGTTGTTTTGCATTATTATTATGAAATCATGTGCTTCTCATCGGCCACGCATGTAGCTGCTTTGTTTGGATTCCAGCAGCGTCAGTGTCAGTGCTAACCTTAAACTAACATTTACTTTAGCAGAGTAGTCAAAGCCTGGAGGGTTCAGGCTTTGTGGCATTTGACTGCAGATACTTATGTTACTTGTAATATTACTAATGTTAATAATACTTATCTGAACATCCTTGGTTAAGTATTGCTATTTGAGTCTGAAGCAGTGTTCAATAAGCTGATGTAAATACCTGAAAATAAGGAAATATGAAAAGTAACAGGTGAAACTCTTGACTCTTTGTCATTGGAAATTACCTGCAGTAGATCTTATCAGAAATGACCCAGATCCTTTAGTTGCAGGCAACATACAGTTGAGGCTAACACACATTTATAAATAGTCTGTAACTGATTTACTCCTTTGATGCACCTGCTGTTTGATTTTTTTTAAGGCAGTATTTAAGGGTACAGGGACCCTTAAATCTGAGTGTTTTACATTTTATTGGGATCTTAAATATAAGAAAGCTGTCATTTCTCTGAGGATTGAAACGGATTAATTTTGCAGGAAAAACTTGATGTATGAATGAAATAGTCGCACTGTGCAGTGAACTTGAGTAATGAGATGGTAGTGGCCAAAGAGCTCTCAAACTGTTGTGGAATTTATCTCACTCTTGAGTATTTTCTATTCCATTACTACAGGAGAGCAGGCCTTACAGACAGTCGTAGAAAGTTTGGATGATAGCACAGCTATGGATGATGAGGATATAAGCCCACCACCTCAAGGACGACGTAACCGCAGGGAAGCCTGCACCTGCCCCTTCTGCAAGGATGGAGAAGGACGGTATGTCACCTGTACACTCGATGCAATCTAATAAACTAAACTGTTCTACCATAAAATCCGCTTTTACCATGTCTGCAGTGTTCAATCATTATATTTGGGGGTGTTTCTAATATTCTGCCCCCCTTGTGTATGTCAATAGGAAGGAGAAACCATTAGAAACGCCTCAATATAATGTAAATCAGTCCAATACCACCTTTCACTATGACATCAATAGTAAACATATAATTGCATTTACACATTTACAGCAATGTAAGGAAGAACTGAACATTATGAGCTTTGTAAAGATAGATGTTTCTTCAGAAAGTAACTTCTTGTATCATGTAATCCTGTTGTTATGATATACTGTTATTTGTAAGTCATTGTTGGATGCCAGTGGGTAAGAAAAACATGTTTGTCTTGTCATGAAAGAGCTTTGTGATTAATGTTAATGCTACGGCTTATTAAAACTGTTGTCCATAGCTACCAAAATAACATCCACGCTGACTGTGTGTTATCTCCTCACAGCAACTCTTTAACTCCATGTTTTTACATTAAACAGTGACCCAACTAAAAAGAAGCAGCACATATGTCACATCTCTGGCTGTGGGAAGATCTACGGCAAGACATCCCACCTGAGGGCCCACCTCCGCTGGCACACAGGAGAACGACCCTTCGTCTGCAGCTGGTCTTTCTGTGGCAAACGATTCACCCGTTCAGATGAGCTGCAGCGCCATAAGAGGACACACACAGGTGACATTGAGGATTCAAGTTTATTTGACAATATGAGGTCGTTAAATCTTGCACAGCTAGAAAACATCAAATATGACAGTGATGTTTAAAGACAGCGCATTAGTTCTTCATGTGTACATTTTCAACAGCCTAGCCAACTGTCTGTCATTGTCTGGTAATACCAGCTGCAGCTATTTTTAGACTTTTATTTCTCCCTCCTTTTCAGGTGAGAAAAGGTTTGTTTGCCCAGAGTGTCCCAAACGTTTCATGCGCAGCGATCACCTCTCCAAGCACATCAAAACCCACATGAACAAGAAAGCAGCAGCGACTGCCACAGCCACTGGCAGCACCACGGGCTCGACCGACGCTGCTTCCCCTGCGGCGGGAACAAAAGTGGAAACGGGCACAGTGTCAGCCAATGACCAGCACACCATTGTCACCATGGAAACCTTATCAGCAGAGAGCATAGCTCGATTAGCCAGCAGTGGAATCAACATGATGCAGGTGGACCTTCACCAAATCAATGGCAACAACTACTAAGGACGGTGGCGGAGCAGGAAGACGGCCTTGGTGGATGTTGCATTCGGACAGTGGGGGTTAAAAAGGGCACGTCTGACTGCAGACACAGAACCTCTCAGAGGCTCGGACAGGGAGGCGGTCACAGATGCAACAGACACTATTGAATTTGAGAACTGCAGCAGCAACAACATGGATTTCCATCTTGTATTTAGATACCTGTGGCATTTAGGGGTCAGAGTTGGATTCAGGCTAGAGAAATCATCATGGATCTTATTTCCTCTGAGTGGAAATGGCACTACACTAACATTTGTCCCACATGAAGACCCAATTTTATTTGATAGTGAGACAGCAATAAAACACAGACCAGCACATTTGGTGTTGAATTGGTGATAAGTGATCTCTACAACTTTCTTTAGTAAAGAGATGCCACGACTCAGTCAGTCTCTCACCTTTGTCTCCAAAGCTGTGAGCTTTGCTTCTTGTCCCTCTTCTCCTCAGGTGTCTCCTGCCTTCTCAAACTAGGCTGCTGTATCAGGCATGCCCCTCAGGCCAACTGGCTCATAATGGTAAATTCACCCCTAAAATTCTAACAATCTCAAGCAGATAGCAAATATTTGGCTCTCACCTTCCTGTGGATGCAGTTGTGGGAGAACCTAACATGTTGACAAAGTAACAATCCCTGTATCATAGGAATAATATGCTAAAGCGTTGTAGGGTGGACTGTTTAGAGAACTGGAATGCATGAAGTCGGAGCCAGAAGCACTAATCAGTGTGAGGACGTAGGTGTGTCAGGGCACTGAAATCCAGAGAATTTCTTTAACCTCTTATGTAGGTGCACACATTCAAGCCATCATGCTTTGATATGTTTATCATAGCAAAAACATTTTGATTTTTTTTATGTATATATATATATATTTTTGGTAAAGGCTACAGAAATTCTTAGCTTAGGAAGGATCATCTTACACATTTGCAAGAGATTGCCTTTCAGTTGTATGAACCTCTCATGCACAATCAATCTTAATCTTATTTTATATATATATGTAGATTAAATGTGTAAACTTACAAGCCTTTTTGTCATAGAATAATGTATTCTATACAGTCCAGATCTTCCCAGTATGTTTTTTTCTGTGGTGTACCTATCATCTGAGACTTTGCCTTACAGTCCTGTCTGTTTCTGTTTTCTTTCTGTGGAAAAGTGTTTGTTTAGTCATATTTGGTCAGACTGAAGTATTTGTCCAGACAGCATAGACATGTAAGCTTAAAACCAAAGGTTCATACTCATTTTATAAGCAAAACAAGGAAATATGTCTCTGGTCCATGAACTTTCTATTAATTTTTACTCTTGCAATGCATATGTTACATTTCTAACTGGAAAAGACCCAGCTTGAGGCAAATCTTGGACACACATCCCTTTCTTTTCTAAATAAATAAGTTGCAAAATGTATTAAGGGTCAAAGTTTTTCTCACCTCTGTTGAAATTTTCTTTGCTTTAGAACTCTGCTTTATTTGAGAAAGATAATTATACCTTTTATGTCAAATGTATGTTAAAAGCTCTCCTTTAAAAACTCTATGGACTAAGTTCAACGGACAAGTGCTCTTATTTTATTTTTTTTTGCCCCGTTTTAAATGAGGGATTTTATATTGTGTGTATACAACTACTGCAAATGCCAACAGCTGGATTAAAATTAAAAACATACTTTGTCTCATTTCTTTGCAAACTCATCTCAACCTCACAAACAGCTCATCAAATCGACTGATTAAAACATCCTTTATTTAAAATCACTGATCTAAAACTCAAAACTTGAATATGGAGGAAATAGAACACGTCAAACAACTGCCCCCCCCCAGTGCTGATATCATGCCTCTACATCGTTGTCCTCAGTCTTCAGTTTGTTACGGAGGCTGCAAGGAGAGAAATAACACATTGTAGGTGTTTGTCAGTTCCAGCACTTGTCATCACTCATTAAGGTGGATTAGCTGCATGATAACCAGGTTTCTGATTGGTCCCTGGGACTAAACCCTGAACTGAATGATGTGTGAACTGAAGACCACTTAGTTGGACCTGGAGAAGCTTTGTGTAAACATACACATGGGTATTTTTCATTGTAAAAAAGAGACGATGGGAATTGTATATTGCCATTATGGTTGTCAGCAATTTGAGAACACCTGAATTTATCAAACTCTAACAATGTCCTTTCCCACCTGCTGAGATAGGAGTGGACGTCAGAGAAGCCGTGGTACTGAGCCAGGGGGAACAGGATACCAGTCGGGCAGCGGCCATCACGCTGGCGGCAGAAGCTGCAGTTGCATATGCCACGACAGGGAGGGCACTTCCACCCCTAAGGAGGTCACCAAATGGTTAAAGGATGTATGTAAAATGTATATTTTGTGCATCTGCACAGGTGTAGAGTGTATTTGTGCATCAGCAGTCTGACCGGATCAAGTAGCGCCTTCTTGACATCCTCTCCATATCTGTTCCTCAGACACGGCCCGCAGAACTGACCCTGAATCCCTCGACAGTCCTCACTGCGGCAGCACGTCTTAGTGTCAACAGTTTTCTGACGGCACTGATGGCATGTGGAGCCCTGAAAATACACAAAGAGGCCTCAACAAGAGACGGTGGACAGGTACGCTGACAATTCTATTACATCTCATAACATGTCATGACACCAGCCAAATATTCAGTCATACAGAGGTTGAGCCTGATTTTTAGGCTTCAGTAATGGAGAGATGGCGAGCTGGTAGTGACCTGGTCACATCAGTGTTTCCTCAGACATCAGGACTCTGAACTAAAGCTGTCCCAGTGATTTTCTTAGTGGTCCCTGGCCCAACTGATGTGATGTATCTCACTGAAAAAGAACTGCAGGTAGAGTCTGACTGACAACTCACTGTGACTTTGTTGTAGACTTTATCAGTCATGTTGTCGGCAATCAGCTGAATCTCGTCCTCTGTGATGTCCTCCACAGGACGGACAAAATGAGGTTTGCTCTTATTAGGCCGTGGCGGGCCTCGGCGCTGTGGGGCTCGGCGTACCTGGAACACAGATAACTGATTTATTTAGCGTGAAGTTTTACACAGAAAGTAACAAGATACAGATTTAGTTAGCCAAATACATACTATTATACTGTGGAAAGAAAAAGAGCATTGATACAAATATAAAGACTCTGCTCATCCCACTCTCTTTCCACTTTTTGTGAATATATCCATGCACAATCCTACAGCATATTCTAGTGTAAAGTTAAATATTTTGACTTTTTACATGTTGTTGCACTACATTAACACAAAAGTATTTGATTTTCTTGCCTGAGATCTACCTTAAAAGTAAATAAAGTAAAAATATACACATGTACAATAAAACCTTGGAGACCTTTTACTGTAGTGTAATACATTCTTTCAATGTTTCTGACTAAATTAAGTCATTTTTATGCACAACTTGCTGTGCAAAAACTTCTAATGTGCATAAAGAAAGAGCCGTAGTGGCTCCCAATCTGTGTCTCAACACTTTCAACTGGTCCCGGATAAATGACACAGCTGACCTCCAGCAGCTCCTCCTCCAAGCTGAGCTCCAGCTCTTCCTCCTTAGGGGCTGGAGAATCCTCACCTCCCCCCATAGAGCGGGTTAGTCTGCGGGATGCCCGCTCTGGCCCCTTCCTGGGTACTCCTCCAGCTGCGCCAGATCGTGGTGGATGCTGCAGGTGATGGATTAAATCACGTCACTATAGAGGTCTATTTAGAAATACTATTATTCAAAGCTCTAACGAATTCTGAAGAGGATGGCAGCCTCCTTGTTAGCTGAACATGCTGTTCCACCTTTTGTTTTCTCTAGACTTTTAGCAAAATCTTGGGGATCTAAATTTCTGTCCACCATCCCTTAATATTCACAGTAGCCTGGGATTTTTCCATCATCTACTCACAGAACTTTTCTTTTTTGTCTTCTGTTTGCCTGCTTGTCTTTTCAGAAACCCTGCGCCTCCTGGCATCTTCTGCAGGTCTGCCATCAGCTGAGCCAACTATTTGAAAACAGGGATATAAGAACGATTAGAGACATGGCAGCTGACCAACACCTTGAGGCATCATAGTCGAATCTGCCAGCACTTGGAAATAAAAGTATTCTCGCGCAACACAAATGTCACAATTTCCTAAACTTCCTAAATGTCATGAGTCCTTAATTAGTACAGTTTAGGCTGGTGGTAATGTGTACTCAACATCAAATAAACATTCAAATAAACTTTACAACTTCTAAAAGCAAAATAATCAGGAGGACCTTGGTATGTTATTATTGATACAATTAAAATAATTTTGCATTCCCGAGCCGAATGTTTTGCACACCGCTGTCCACAGCAGCATCTCTGACAGCAGCCTCACTGTTAGAAAAGAGGAGTATAATGCAGTTTAATAGATCTATGATAGTTAATAATAGACAGGTCTCTCTGTGGGGTGACATGCAATGAATGCACATCAAATCTGAGCTTACACTTTGCAGGGAAGACTGAGTATTCTTAGGCACTGTTTGCCACATAACTCTGTCAGTCTACAAGTAGTACTACACTGTAAAACGATCACGTGCTTCTGGTTTACCATGGCTTTGTTGGCCTTAATGTTCTGTTGTCTCTTGGCCAGGAAAGACTCTGCATCATCATCTGCTGAATCAGATCCGTGCTCATCAGAAGGACACGTCCGAGCCACGGCTAACTCTTCTTTTTCATCTTTAAATTTTACTCGTCTCGTTGCGTGACCGGTCTGTCCTGCCCTCTTGACCACTCTCTTTTTTGTTTTCTGTTCCTCCTCCTCCTCCTCCTCATCATCATCATCATCATCATCATCATCGGTGGACTGCTGGGTGGAGGGAGTGGAGCGGAGAGCCACCCTCAGTCTGAACGTGTGGGCACCAGAAGAGGGTTTATGTGTGGCCTTCTGCTCTTTAGGGGAAAGGTCAGACTGGGCTTCATCTTCACTGTCCAACTTTGAATTCTGACGGACATAAAAAGGGGAGAAAATCTATTATGGTCAAATTGTCTTCATTACAGTTGAAAATAAAAAGGACAGTCTGTCAGATGTACTTTAGTGAAGATAAATGAACTCACTGTGTGACAGATCCATACTGACTGATATTCCTGATTTGACAGCGTTGTACCACAAACCAACCAAACTAGGTGCCTATTAACATTAAATCTACAACGCAGGTTATTGTTGACTTTTTCAGTCTGATGCTGCCAATACTGAGGCCTTCATTTAAGTCACATTACTCACCTTAATGCAGTGGTCACTGATTTCGCTGTCAGAAAAGCCGTAAAATGTTCGCTCATTTTCGGAGTCCTCCGCGAAAACGTCAGCTAACTCTAGCCCTTTCATGGCGGATTGCATTCCGATAACACCCGTCTGAAGAGAGATATAACAAAAAAACGTAGCTTAAAAACATTGAATTCCTGAGTACTTCGTATTTCCCAAAATAAATAAATAATATGAAGTTACTTTACCATAGTATTCTTGATGACCGTGGACTGCTAGGCCACATGACCTGTTTAAGTTAAGATAGGTCTGCCCGCGCGCAGGTGCGTTTCTAATTATCTGATTGAACGTTAAGTGTGCCTGTTTTATTGTTTTGGCCAGCACGAATGCAAAAAATTAGCCTCGGAAAATAGCGTTTTTAAACTCCGCCTCCAAGAGGTGAACCGTATCTCTAAACAAACAGCCTTTCTAGACGCAAAAATACAGCAACAGTAGTATCTAACTTTGAAATCTTTTATTGGTGATTATTAGCATTAAAGAAGAGTGTATCTAAGACCGTCAAAATATTTAAATGTTGGCTTGAATTTAAAATTGACAAGTCAAAATTCAGAATTTTTAAAACAAATATATTGGAAGTATGCAATCAAATAATGCTAGCAGCTACTTGAGGCTAAGCTAAAGGCTAACGTCAGCATGCTAAAATGCTCACAATGACTTTTTTATGTTTACACTGTTCACTGTTTTAGTAGCTTAGTGTGCTAGCATGCTAACTAAAGTCAAAGTTAGGCAGAGGCTGATGAGAATGTCATCAGTTTCGCAGTATTTCATCAGATCCAGTAGTAAGTAATGGACATATTCAAGTTTTGACCTGTTGATGGCGCTGGATTTCTGTAACAAATTTCATGGCAATACATTGGACACTCCTCAAAACATTTCAAAACCACAAATATCAACGTCATGATGACCGCAGTCAAGGGATCACCAAAGACTTACAAAATAATTCAAACCATCATTATTTAGTTTGATCTAGTTAGTAAATCTAATAATTTTTACTATCCCCATATGTTGACTCAGAAAGACAGATTGACTTAATGTATTGCAATTTTTTATTTCAAAAGTGACAATTTTGATTTAATATCTGAATTTTGATTATATAAATCCTGATCGTGTCATATAATCTAACTTTGACTCACTGTGAGGATTTGTATTGCTGTCTTTCAAATATTTAAGATATCATCTTTTGTTCAAGGCATAATTGGCCTTCCATGCTTTTAGGGATTATAATAAAATGAGGAAAAATAAATAAATTAAACAGTCCCTGTATGTTGTTACTAAGTTTAAAGTTTCTCCTTTTGTGGGACCAATGAATTTGTTTGAAACCTGCCTATTTGAGTTTACCTGTGGCCATAAAGAACAGTCAGCTGCAGACAACATCCCACTTGATAGCAGATGGTATCTGTGGTGGGTGTGGGAGATGATTATATTGATAAATGTTCTGTATTCCCACAGCCCATAATATGGCAGACAGTATGTGCACATGCAGGTGTGTGGCAGTGGGAGTGATGCTGCAAAACGTGGGAAACTCCTCTCGCATTCCCAGGGCTGACAAATATTCACTCCTTGGCCAGTCTGGGCTCACAGTGACCATGATCCGACAACAGTGGCGGTTGATCCTGGCTTTGGGTGAGTGCATTCGCTGTTCAAGACACACCGCCCTCCTTCGCAGCTCTCAAGCGGCACGTGTATGTGTCTCTTTCTGTCTTTTGGTTTATTTTCCATGTGATTTTTTGATTGATTAATAATTTCATAGCTGATCGTAATGGCTGCATTGCTGAAGCGTTGTGTAATTTGATACAGAAGTGACTGTTCAGCAGGAGCATGCCTATTGTAGCTCACAATAATAAAATCACAATACCAAAATCATCACCCGACACGACACAGTTAGATGATTACATTTTGAATTTAAGATTTTAGATATTTAGATTTTTATTAATTCTTGCCATTCGATGCTGTTTCAACCCTCCGTAAACTCATTATCATGAATGGGAGATGTAGTTATGTAGTTATCAATCTCCTTTGCGTCTTGTTTTTGCCTAAAATGAATGCTGCATAGGCCAATACATGTATGACTAAAGACTTAAGGGAAGAGATGGGTCTGCTACCATTGTATGCCCTTGAAGTGTAAATGTTACTGGAAGGAGTTTCTTTGGTGGATCATATCACCTGGACCATTAAACATTAGGGAAGCGCTTAAGGAGAGCAGACACTTTGAACAGTAAATCACCAGAATTATTTTTGAAGAAATTCCAGAGTCAGGAACAGTGTAACAGCAGTAAACTTTTGTGTGCCAAAGGTGTTGCAAGGAATATTGTGACTCCTGATGCACAACTGGACTTCTTCTTTTTGACTTAACCACATACAAATCACAGAGGACAAAGTATAATAATTCTATATCTACAGGTTCAAAACTGAGCTGAACTTTTCAATAGTCACCATAAAGCCCAGATCACAAACCCTACTGCAAGGACCAGAAAGAAAAGGTGAATTTTACCCAAACCAAAGCAACTGTTTGTCTTTCTTCCTTCTCCCAGAATGCATCTCTGTATGTATCTCCAGTCAGTCTTTTCCTCAGAAGAGGCAGTGTGCATTCCAAGTGACTCCCCAGAACAACATATACACAACTGCTGGCAATGTGAATGGGTCAGCACAGCTCTGTGAGAACACCCAGTGCTGTGTGGGCTATTATGTGGTCGTCAATGGACAGCCAGCAGTTGATGTACTTGGTAAGAAACCATAATGTTAGGCATGTGGACTAGTAACTCTGGACTTGTCCTCATGGTCTGGATTCTGTTCCTGTAGTCTCTGATTTAAAATCTGATCGACATTTGACTGATGTTAGCTGAAACTGGTTAATTTCTGTAATTAATATTATGCAATATGCAGTAAATATAGGCAAGTCTGCAGGCTTACTATGTTTGTCATGTTTTTAATTGTTTGATTCTTCTATTGGAGCTTGTGATATAGTCGAGAAGTCGTGCCCGGATGCAACCTGCAAGGCCCAATCACGCTTCAACGGTCGCGTCATTAAGTGTGTGTGCAACACAGACCTCTGTAACAGCAACATCACTTGGACATCAGAGTTGGAAGAGCCTCGACTCACCTTCTCGTACTCTGGAGGTATGAAAGTAATCAGATTGCTAATTATCGCATATGAAATAGTACTCATTTTTATACCCCTACCCCTTCACCCCCGTCTCCTCCAACAAAAACTACCTTTGACTTCAATTTGAAATTTGACACTTGGAGCGTGACAATGATTGGCTAGATTCTTTTTTTCAGGTAATATCATGTACTTGCTCTTTTGTAACATGCAAAATTCTATTAATGATGAAACAGATCAAAGTAATAAATATACTTGGTTGAAAGGCTTGTTATTCATCATTCACATGTAACACTAGCATTTACTTTTTGTTTTCTTTTTAGATGAAACAGTGAAAATTGCTGCAATTCTGGTGGGAACCTTGCTTGTCCTGTGCTTCGTGATCATTGCTGCCAAACAGAGATGCCTCTTTAGAAAGAAAAGTAAGGGCTTTTTTGTTTTCAACACCATGGTAGCAATGCAAAAACTGCATTTATTTTTTACTAGAATATGAGTTTAGTTTTCATTTGTAGTTATTGTTTGTAGTTACTAGTTTTGATTTAGCTGTCTACGTTTGAGGACAACATTGAGTTATTGCCTCACTGAATACAGTAGCAGAAAGTGGGAGTTAAACTAGAATAGGTCAAATGCCATTACAGTGAGTCAGCTGTTGAAGTTTGTAGGTGTTGTCGAAGGAAGCATGCACACACACACGCACACACACACACACACACACACACACACACACACACACACACACACAAGGAGTTTATTGTTTATTTCATGGGAAGATGGAGTAGAAGGTACAGCTCTTGAATTATAGCTATCAAGGGATTAGAATTGGATTCAGATCAGAGAAGCTGTATAATTGTTGACAAGAAGTTGTTCTGTATTAAATACTCTCTCTGGATGGGGAAAAAAAAAGTTCTCCAGACAAGTTTCCACATTTTCGAAACTCATATTCCGCTCTCATGATGTCTTTGTTTGACCTTGGAACCTTTCATTCTCTTGCCGGACTGGCCTTGGTCTTTTATCTCTGTTATAACAGAGATAAAAGACTTTGTTTGTTACTCTTCAATCAGATTTCTGTTTTTTCTGCTGCGATTCAGTAAAGCTAGTTTAAAATTAAAAGTGACTTTATTGTACAGTCGCCAATAAGTGTGTGTTAATTACAAGACCTGTCTACTTTCTTATTTACAGTATTTACAGTAGAGGAGAATCCACTCGCCCTTGATGATTACAGTGTCCCACTGCTGTGCTCCTGCGAAACAACAAAAGCCTCCGAGATTGACGTTGCTAACATTGAGCTACAGCAGGTAAGCCGAGCTATCAAGTGATTTATTCTGAAGGGCCAGAAGTTTTTGCAAAATATTGCTAAATCATATCAGGTGATACATCTTACCATGTATTGTCATTTTACCTGAGTGTTCACACCTTTTTCCAGATTGTGGGCCATGGGCAATTTGCAATTGTTTGGCAGGGGAAATACCAGGGATCCGTGGTGGCCGTGAAAGTGTTCCCTGCAGGCTGGAAACATAAATTTAATGCAGAGAAGGAGGTTTATGAGCTACCACTCATGAAGCATGCTGGGATTGTCCACTTCCTGGGCACAGGGACGAAACCGGATGGAGGCAGTTCTCTCATTGTACTGCAATTTGCTGAATGTGTGAGTAGCAACCAGTCAATGGATAATGATTAATGGAAACATAAACATGTGTTCTGCCATTTTCTTCACTCTTACAGCTCTTGTAGTGTTGTTTTTGGCAAATTGGACTGGATTGGATTTATAGCATCCACATGGCCCAGTGAGACGAGGTTGATACTATGTATGCATGATATCTAGCTCACCCTCTACAGTCTATCACGCCTTATTCCCTCACACTCATTTTCTTGTTGTATACCTGAAGCTGCTGTAGGCTCTTTAATGTTGATGTTCTTGGACATGAGTAACTGCTGTCCCTTTGATTTCAGGGTACTCTCCATTCCTTCCTGCGTGAAAGCACCAACAACTGGATGTCGTCGCTGAAGCTGTGTCAGTCTTTATCACAGGGACTTTCCTATCTCCACTCTGACCTCTGCAGACATGGTATTGGCCAGAATATTGGTGTTCCACAGTTAAACAGCATTGCAGAGGGGAAGGAATCAGAATTACTGTCATGTGGCTTCACCTCTTGCCAGCCACTGGGAGGCCAATGAGTTAAATGAATCAGAATCGTCTCATTATGTCAAATTACAATGTGTCTTCTCTTGCAGATGCGCATAAACCTCCTGTGGCCCATAGAGACTTAAGCAGCTCCAACGTGCTCGTGAGAGCAGATGGTACCTGTGCCCTGTGTGATTTTGGATGTTCCACCATCCTGCGGCCTTTTTCAGGACATCGCCGCAGGCAGAGCTGCGCAACAAACATGGAGGTGAGCTCCAGATGGAGGCAGAGCTTACTATTGTTCATTCATAGTACAGTGAAATCCTAAAAAAAATAACTCCCATCTCATTAAAAAAAGAGAAGATAATTAAAATTTCTCCAAGAATAAATGAAAACTTGCTCAATGGCAATGTTAAACAAAACAGGTTCACTATTCTGTCCATCCGCAGGGTCATGTTCAGTTGGGCACACTGCGCTACATGTCCCCTGAGATCCTGGAAGGCTCGGTAAACCTACAAAACACCTGGTGTCTCATGCAGGGGGACATCTATGCTTTGGCACTGCTGCTGTGGGAGATCTGGATGCGCTGCTCTGATTTATTTGAAGGTAACCCTCCTTGATCAGGTAGATACATACATGCATAGATAACTAACAGAATAACTAAAGTACACTAAATACAGTTGAATACAGAATAAAGCATTCTTTGTTTTTTTTGTTGATGTTTATTTTACCAGGTAAGTCCCACGGAGGTAAGAGTGATATGAAGGCTAAAATAAGGCAAGAACTGAGACAATTTCAAACACAAATAACAATACTTAAAAGGTTAAATTAAGAAAATTAAGATAAAGAGCTCTATAGCTAAATCTGAGGTAACCTGAATAATCATGAAAGGCCATCAGTAACTCAGAATAATAATTAATGACCACTAATAAACATCACATCAATTGTTACTGGCAGATTTTAACAAAATCTGTTTGGGCTTTTTTTCTTATTCAGGTTGATTGGAGTCATCAGCTGTATCTCTGTGCACTTCTGGGTACACTTTATGTGTGTTGTGGTACTAGAGGGATGTTAAAATTCATAAATGTCTCCATCTGTAGGCGGTATTGCTCCACCGCATCTGTTGCCTTATGAATCTGAGCTGGGAGGCAGTATAACCCAGGAGAGCCTCATCCTGTATGTGTGTCACATGAATGAGAGACCCTCCATACCTCCACACTGGGAGCTGCTACCACAGGTATTCTTACACCTGGTGCTCTTTGTGTGTATAAGCAGTTTGTGCGATGATAGTGAGTTTGTTAGCGTTGACTATTTTCACAACTTTCAGGCATCTGTGCTGCAGGAGATCCTGACAGATTGTTGGGACTGTGACCCGGACGCCCGTCTGACTGCTCAATGTGTTGCAGACAGATTGTCCTCTCTTTAGTCTTTCTACTCTCCCATGACTTTTTTTTCTTTTTCTTATCTCCAAGTTGACTTGTCGTAATCTGCATAGTCATCTGCATATCAAGCATTTGCTCTGTCATCTTTGTGTCACAGTGTGTGACCTTTCTAGTACATTTTCATCAGTGTGAACTGTACAAGTATCCCTTGACATGGCTATGTTTCCATTACTCTCTTTCTTTCTATTACATACTGGGTGAATGAATTGTTTGTGAGTCACATGATATGAAAATTGATAAGTGTATCCATGTGAATGTTATGACTTCACTCTCAGCTATGGGTTTGTTTGTACTGTTGGCGCAATTTTATGTAACCTCAATATATGAATTTGCTTTTGTGCCTAAATAATAATAAAAAAGAATAAAAAGATACAACTGCTAGTTACACTTATAGTAATAGTCATAGTTTAAAGCTCACAGAAAAATCAGATGAAGCTAATAATGCTAGCTCTGTTACCTTTAAGGACTCCAGGAGTTTCTAAAAATATTTTGACGTTTTTGTTCCAATGAAATCTATTAAAGCTCTAAAAGGCCCTGTGTTGTATGCCAAGTTGTTTACTTGAATGGTTTTATGTGTGACTGTGGAGTCAGGTTTGTGTGTGTCATGGTGTAACTACTCTGGTCTGATGTTATGAAGGCCACGCATCATACAGATGTCTTTTAACATTTATTTTTCTCTTCAGTCAGCCGACACCGTGAAAACAATGAAAATAAAGGACATACAAACATTTCAAATACACAAACTTTCACAAAAAGTGGCTCTAATTAGATCTGTTTCCAAAAAAAAAGCCGATCAAGCTAGATTCAGTCATTAGATGAGTCCAATACACTAGCTTACAACAACAATGTATTAAAACCGTCCATTCAGAGCACTTTAACAAATAATGCCAACAAATATGAAACAAATAAAACTTAAAAGTTGTACATTTTCAAAGTTACCTTAATATCTTATTTATTGTGCTTTAATTAGTTTTAATGAATTTGAATATTTATGAAATGATGACAGAAAATAACAACAAACTTGAAACCAGAAATCTCAGCCATAACTGTTCCCTGGACAGATACACATGGGCAAACCCCACCCCAACAACAACAACAACAGTAACACATAGAACAACATTTCCTCCGACGCTTCCTGGATTGCTGCCAATCACGAGGGTGGCTTTAACAACTGGGCGTGGCTTCCTGCTGCTTTTCTCTGATGCTTCCGTGGATCTCAACACGGAAGACGAACAGGGAGCCCTGAATTCCTGACAGAACTTGGCCGGACCTGAAGCTAGTTTCTAAGGTAAGCCCGTGGAAAACTAGTCATTGACAAACAGTGATTATAAGTGGAGTGTGCGGAACAAGACGAACAGAAAGCATAACAGTCTGAAGGTTTACAGCTGTTTCGCCACAGCGTCACCTGTAATGTGGAGTTAAAGCGAGAGAGAGTTGCAAAATGACCGCTGGCTGTTGAGGCGTTAGACCGCAGTTTAGACACCGTGTTACAAACTCCATGACTCACCTTAAGCGCCTTTGTGTGATTAAGTTAGCAAGAGATACAGTTTGTGATTAAAGTATTCTGTTGTAATAAAGTTTCAAAACAAAATAAGCTCACCTTACTCACCAAGACCGTCAGGTAATGAGTTTTAGGTTTACCTAATAGACTACAACCCAGTGTACGTCTGTATTTCACCATAATTCTTAATGCAAGCAATAAAATGGCAATGTAGAGCAAATCTTAAAACTCACCGCACAGGGCATAAGTGTTGACACCATGTGAGCAATCATGAAATGAATCTTTGATGTATAAAGAGGGGTGGTTATCACATCTTCTGAACTTTGAACTCATCATCTTCTTGACCTTTGATACTGTAAGTGAGTATTTACGGCCTGTTGGAAAAAGGGATTGCAACAGTGGGAACTTTTTATAACTGCTGTACAATGCTGGAGGTTTGGTAGATCACTTTTTATGCACCACATATATAAAACAACCAGATGTGATGGCAGATTCAGAGGATATTGTGTCAGATCAGCAGCCACAGAACTGCATTGTTTGGGGAAAAGTGTGTGGGCACTAGTTGAATGGGATCATAGCCTAGGTATTATATAAGGCACAGTGTTGTTACACCCTTCATTTAACTTGCTTTATACAAGGAATGTATTTTTACTTCCCCTAATTTTCATTGCATTTATTTTCTCATTGTGTCCTCAGGTGAGACCTCAAGTGTTTGACTTGTCAGGTGAAAAAAACATAACTATGTGGCCAAATCAAGGTGGGATATCATACATAACCAGCATAATTACTCTGCCTTGTTTTATAATATTTGTGGTCTGACTAAGAAGGTGTGTATGTGTGCTTTTATGCCTGTCAGGTCCTCCCCCTCCCCCGTCAAACCCTGCCTACCCTCCTGGCTACAACCCTGCATATCCTACTCCACCTGCAATAGGAGTCCCCCCCCACCCTGGCCAGTTCCCGGCTGGTATGAACCCACCCATAGCACCAAATGCACCTCCAGGGCTGATGCCTTACGGAGCTCCAGGACCCCATCCTTATCCCATGGCTCCAGGTGGATATCCAGCAGGCCCTCCTGCAGGTTTTCACCCTGGTCCATACCCACACTCTCCAAAAGGGGGTCACCACAAAGGTCATAAAGGTCATCATGGAGGGGTCAATCCCATGACCGGGGCTTTAGCCGGAGGAGTGGCAGGGATGGGAATGGGGCTGGTTGGACATAAAGCCCATAAAAAGATGAAGAAGATGAAGAAAGCGCATAAGGTGCACAAACATGGGCACCACAAACACGGAAAGGTGAGATTGGATTTAACGATACACCCCGCTAGAGCTGTTTGAAATGGTTAAGTACTGATTTCAATGCTAGAAAAAAGAAAGAAAGAAAGAAAAAGATGACACTTGAACCTGCCTTTGCTTCTCAGCCCCAGACCCCAACTTAATTTCAGTCAGTACTGCAAACACACACACCTTCACCAAGAAATAGAATTATGGTCATGACTCAACTGTTGCTCGAAGAAGCATATAGACTTTTACAGTTAAGCTAATTATATTGCCATGGCACATCAAAACAAACAACAACCAGTCACTAGATTACTCTATGAAACATGACAATAGCTTGTGTGAGCACAGACAAATCACCAGATATAAATGGTCCTTATTAAAAGTAAAGTTATTTGTCTTGACATTATTTGTGCTAAATATAGTGCTGCAACTACAGATTATTTTTTATTGTTGATTAATCAATTGGTTTGATTGATAAGAGGTTTGAAAATAGTGAAAAATGCGCATCAAAGGTTTTAAAGGGAACCAAAGGTGACATCTTCAAAACGCTTCTTTCCGTTCAAAACCACAAAATATTCTGTTTGTTATCATATAACACAACTAAAAGTAGGAATTTGAGTGGTCAGGATATGCACTTTTTTTTTTGGCATTTTTCCTTGAGAATAGATTAGTTGATTTGTCAGCACTGATTTTTCTGTCAATCCGCTAATAGAGTTGTTGTTTCAGCTCCATTTCAATATCTCTGCTTTGGGTAAACATTTGCAGAAAGGATTAGAGAAATAAAAGACAACATGCAGCCATATCAAATTTTGGTAGCTGAGTCATAATTACTTTTGCAAGCCTTGAGGAGTTCACCACATAAACACATGATAACATTGGGAGCTGCATGACTACTGTAAATGTTAGCCTTGCTCTATCAGCCTGCATTTAACTGTATTAGATAGATCTTTGAATAGATTCAGGTAAGACTGGTGCCTTTGGGAGATTAACACATAGCTGCAGTTTAATTTTCCACTCAACGTGGTTTCTGTGAATAAAGTGAGTGTGCAGATTTGTCAGTTAATCGGTTGCTGTGTTGGCTTTTAAAGATGATTACGGCAGATGTGACATTTTAAGTGTATTAAAAAGTATAAAATATGTAGTTCACAGTACGCTACACAAGTTGAATTCTATATATTTTTACCATGCTAAAATTCTTCTACTCTTGGCTGTTCCTCATTACTGGTTGCCACAGCGGATCATCTATTTCCAACTTGCTGGCAAACCGGGCGCCACCCAACCCGGCACAGAAATCTGATTTCATGATCCACCAATCCTGTGATCAGTAGACCACCTGCTGTACCTCCTGAGCCACAGCGGCCCACGTAAAATTATATCAAGTACTGTGGTTGAAGTCAGCACCAGCTTTAAAACCAATAATATAGTGACCTCTAAAGGCAGCTGGGAGATTTTTACAAGACATAGCAAATTGGTTTGGAAACACAGCTGTGCATTAAATGTTCTGAGGATACAGTAGTCAGCTTTCAGAGACAGTGAGACACACCCAACTCATCTGAAACTCTCAAGCATAGCTAATAAGCAAAAGCTGCATCAGACATCAATGGCCTTTGTCTGTCACAGGTAGAACAAAGGTGACATATTGGATCTGTTTTAGGGCTAGGCTGACTTGAAACTGTTGAATCTGGTTGAGCCTGAACAGTGATGGTTATCTAGGTGGGAGTTACATTTTCAGACTACACCTTGAAAAATCCTGTGCACTTGGACCGTTACGCTGAACACAGTTAGTTGTTCCTGTCATGTTTATATGCACTTATTTCAAGTTGATTTGGATAAAAGCGTCTGCCAGATTCAGTGGATCCAAAAACAGATGCTGGCTCCACTTTTACTCTAGAGGAAACTTTTTAAAGTTAAGCACCTCCTTTTGATCTTCTCAGATTGTTGGCAAGATGAAACCAAAAATCTATGATCCATTACAGTCTATCACAATAGGTTTGTCGTCATTGGCCTTGAAAATAGCTAGATGATAATCACCTTCCTTCCACTGCTTATGACCGTGTCTATTTTGAGAATTACTGCTGTTCGTTCTCAACATTTCACCTACTCAGGAGAAACTGCATTAGTAAAGTGCAGCTCAAATGACACTAAACATTTGCTGTTTGTGTTTAAAACTCTTACTATATTGAAATATGAATACATATATTTTTTTTTCTTTTTCGTCACAGTCCTCCAGCAGCAGCAGCAGCAGTAGCAGCAGCAGTGACTCAGACTGAGACCAGCACTTCAAGACAAGGCTTTCACAGAAAGGCTGCTTTACAAAAGGGCAACCTCAATATTAACAATAAACACACAAAAGTCATGCTTATCACTTCTAACAGGATTTCTGTGAAAATGCAGTCCTTTATCATGTCTCGCATGGGATCTATTTATACTAGAAATGCATGTTGTTGCTGTGAACATCTCTCTGTATTGACATTCCACTATGTCTTAAATTTCTTGTCTTTTTTGTGTGGCTTATGTGTTACTAGTGTATCAACATACTGACATAATAACAAAACTTTGTTTTGTTTGAAAAAAATAATATCTAATCTATCTAATCTAACAGTGATTTAGTAAATGATTTTTTTTTTCAACTTTTCTTTGTTTTTTCATTAACAGGTGGAGAATGATACGGATATTGAGGGTCTTTAGGCTTATGATATATTTTTTGTAATTATAAAATCACTACTGTACATAACTGCATAAAAATTTTATTCTGCATTGCTTTGTATCTGCACTAATTTTAATTATATATATAAAGGGTCTTAAATTAATCCTGCTTAATAAATGGGTATAAATGAAAAGCCATCGTTTGGTGAATGATTGAAGTTTCAAACCCAGTTGCAGTACACTTCTACGCCCACTAGTGGCCCGAGAAATATCAAAGTATTTTACAGTCTATGGTCTTTTATTGAAGTTTGTAAATATGAGCATACTAGACACCTTGGTAAAGCATATACCACTTTGCTAATCAAGGTTTAAATACATGTTAAACACGTGGGGCATCTTCCCTTCAGCAGCATTCGATTCCTGTTGTGACGTTTTAAAGCGTTGCAACAATGTTTCTACTATGCGCAATAACTCTGCTCTTTAAATGACATCCTTTCATTTAACCAGCCATGTTGTAGCTTAATGTCCAACAAACGTGCTGCTCTAACTTTTTTTTTTTTTGGCCGTGAATTTGGGGCATCTTCGGGTCAGTTCAGGATGGGGGTTTGGGTTGGGTGAAAGGGGAAAGTTCAGAGGTGATAATTTTGTTGTCTTTGTGTAAAGGAGTGGAGCTCGATCTCACATCACTCTTCCCTCTTCCCCGAGTCCTTTCTAAACTCTCCCCCGGGTTTCTACCCTCCCGAACCTCTCCCCTTCTACCCTTACAACCCCAACCCTCCCCCCGATCACTTACCAGCACACGAATCAGGTGAGTTTTATTTTTATGTCTGGTGTTTTTATATTTCTGTTGTGAAAAGAAGTAGCGGAAAGAAATCGCGCCCAGCAGCTAGCCGCTGCTTGTCCAGCATGCTAACAGGCCGCGTGATGATGAGCACGCAGTCTCCGTACTGAATCATTCGGCTAGCTTAGCTAGTCGTGGGAAAGTTTGCTTTTAATGTCGTATTGAAAACGGCTTTCTACCGCTTAGTTCTTCTAATTGATAAATAGAGGACCTAACCACCATGCCACAAAGGCTGCCGATATTTGGTCTTCTATTAATAACGTTTACTATTTAAGCTAACTAGCTAGTTTTGCTAAATAGCGCACGCATGCTTCATTCATTTCCCAACACGGTGAGCGACCAAAATGCTAAATGGCTAACAGACTTACAACAAGCGCTAATAGTTAAATGGACTCACTCTAAGCTAAACAACACAAGCGAAGTAAACAATATAATATCTGCTCTTCGTGTCGGACATACTTGTGGATGTATTTTACGAAATGTGTGTAACTGTGGTAATGAGGGAGTTGTGCGCACATTTGTTGATAAACTTGCTTCATGGCTAATGATGAAGCCATCGTTAGCATACAAGACATATGCTTTTCAGTTAGCACTGCGATGGATTCAGTGCTAATTTACTTGTTTGAAGTCCAATAACTTGGATCAGAGCAGCTTTCAGATGTTTGAAAATAAATGCACCGAACTAGCAGCATGTTATTTAGTTGGCACTGTGAACGTAAAGCTTCAACCATTTCTTGTGATTCTTCGTAGTACGCATCCGTTTTCATAAACATTACGCTTAGCATAAGCTATGGCAGATTTATCATACTCCTTTTGTAGAATAAGTTATTTTTTACGTTTTATGGGGTAGTTGGTCAAATGGAGAAAGCAAACCTAACCATCATATATTTGCAAATTCATCATCCAACGTTAGGCATTTAGCCTAAGGTTGTTACATGGTCTGGTGGGAATTTGATAAATGCTTTGGACTTGGTTGCTTAGCAAACTGAGTAAATGGCATCCAGAGGCTTTCTCATACTTTGTGTCACGCTGACATGTAAATCTGTGGCCATATATTAACGTTATATTTACATACAACAATGGTGATGCTGATGAATGGCAACAAGAAGAATCTGCAATCTTAAGAATGATGAAATCTCTTTAGGTAAGAAAATTGTACAGTATGTTAGCCAATGCTATGATGGAAAAACCATGAAGTGTACTATAAGTCACTATTCGTGGGGATGGTGCTGTAACTGCATGTGTTTTCATTACAGAGTTTCAGTTCAGTCTTATCACACAGTCATCCTTGGTATATCATTTCTTGTCTGCTTTTTCTGTTGTCCCTTTAGATCCATCTCGGTGACCAAAGACCCCAGCTCTGTACAAACAACTAGATTGCAGTTATGGACTCCGGTGTGATTGAAGGAGGGCTCAATGTCACCCTTACCATTAGGCTGCTCATGCATGGCAAGGTGAGGTTACCCATCAGCTGCTTGTGTCGGCACTCTAATAGTCTATGACATTACATTTATGCAAATGAAAGTTCCTCGGGGATGTATAAGCAGGCACTTTGATGTGATGAGTAAGGCTGTTGACTTGGTGATTGGATCCTGTACCTCAAAGCAAAGTGGAATGGTCTTTTGGCATGTTTCACATTTCACATGGAGACCATTTTTTGCCTCGTGTGTAAATGTGTAATTTCCCAAGTTGAACTCCCTTTGCTAAAATATTAATCTGTTCCTCTTTGCTACTTCTCTGTTGTTGTTTGGTTATTTACAAAATAATAGGCTATTTTCTTAAGAACAGAGTTATACTCCTCTGTCTTTTATACCTTCAACACTGTGGTGACACCTCCCTCCATTACTTTCTGAATGACCACAGATCAAATGTTATTACTAACAGCCACCTCTACATATCTGGCACTTGGCAAAATATCCCACAGGGAGGCTTGACATTGCACTTGCTGTTGTCACTAATCTCATTTGGCTTCATAGCCACACACTTGTTGCATCTTGAGACCCACAGTGGCCTGTTGTCAATAAACGCTGAGATTCCATGTGAGAAGAAGCAGCTGCTCAAAATCCAATACTGAAACGTCAATTTATACTATGGACAGACAGAGTGACATCCAAAAAAATGATCCTCCAAAAGCTCTGTTAGCTCATCGCATCCTAAAACAGGCCCCAGCACTAGGATTTAGCAGCCTAAAGATACTGTGCGGTTGACTGGATCTCACCATGGATAACAGCACCATCTTCAGTCTGCGTGGCATCAGACAGAAACAAGAACTACCCATGGTGGAGAGTCGCAGACGTCATGATGGATCCAGGCTGTTTGAGTGTTTTCCTCAATTCAAAGACCACCAACTGAACCATTCATAATGATTTTTTTCCCATTTTGATTGGGCTTGATTAAAGGGAGCATCCATAACTGTTACAATGGGTCTAGTGACCAAAACCACTGAGGAATTTCTGAAGGAGGTGGACTTCTCGTAACAGCATTTTCCTTTTAGTGTTGGGGAAACAATTTAGCCTTGTTTATTGAAGGTTTTTCATTGTCTAATAGCTAGAGAGGTTAGATGGCTCTAACTCTGTGGTAAGCAAAAGTGACTGACATTTAGTTAAAGAGTAAAGATGATTAATCAGCCGTATTAATTTGTATCTGTTCCTGTTTTAGGAAGTCGGAAGTATTATCGGAAAGGTAAGCTGCTGTTTAATTCTTCTGCAATTTTGATTGTCTGTCATTATTTGAAGATATCTGTTCTAAGTGGAAATTTGACTGATGGGATTTTCTGCCAACAGAAAGGTGAATCTGTGAAGAAGATGAGAGAAGAGGTGAGATTATTTCTCATTATTTCTTTACTTTAGTTATGGCAAAGTACAAATGGATGTAATGGTATCGCTACTGTTGTGTACACACTATATGACTTTCACAGCTGCCAGATTGCTGTACTGATTAGCAATGTTGTAATGGGTTATTTTGATGGTGTTGTTGCTTGTGCACAACAAGAAATTTCACTAAAATCGTGTCATGTCCTATAGGAAGTCTTCCAAATTTTGTCTCTCAGTACCTTGCTTTTCTCTTTGTAGAGCGGGGCTCGCATCAACATCTCTGAGGGCAATTGTCCTGAGAGGATCATTACTTTGGCAGGTCCAACCACCGCCATCTTTAAAGCATTCTCCATGATCATTGAAAAGCTGGAGGAGGTAGGTCACAATTTATACTGACTAATGGACTCACAGGTCAGCAGTAATCAGCCCAAACACAAACTCGATTAATCCTCATCTTCATTTTTTCTCCAGGACATAAGCAGCTCAATGACAAACAGCACAGCTACCAGCAAGCCCCCAGTGACCCTACGCATTGTGGTGCCTGCCAGCCAATGTGGCTCCCTCATTGGGAAAGGTGGCTGCAAGATCAAGGAAATTCGAGAGGTATGCATAGAGAAGAGTATGTAATACAAAACATATAAAACAAAACCATGTTAGCTCCAGTCCCTTCAGCATTAGCTGACTGTCACCTTTCTACCTGTAGCTAGTACATCAAACGCTAAAATGCAGCAGTTCTTGAACTTTATTTCACTTGTGTGTTCCAGTCAACTGGTGCTCAGGTACAAGTGGCGGGAGACATGCTCCCCAACTCCACAGAGCGAGCCATCACCATCGCTGGCACTCCCCAGTCGATAATTGAGTGTGTGAAGCAGATCTGTGTGGTCATGCTTGAGGTGAGTGGACTCATGAAAGCAATGAAGCTAATGATGTGGCGGCTGTTGACCTGCAAGTTAATGATGTGAAATAGTGTGACCTCTGGGCTGCTGTGTGTTGGGTTTGGACCAGGGATGTCTCAAGCTATTCCCCAAGACTGTGGCCGTTGTGTTTTACAGCATAAAGCAATCTACAAAATATTGGATGACTGTAACACTGGCTGTATATTCCTAATCCAAAACTATTGAGCTGTCAGACATATTCAAATTGCTTCACTAGTTTTCATTTCAATTTCAGTTTTGTTTGTCTTGCAATGAATGTGCAAATGAAGCTGTATCCCATTGGAAAAAATAAAAATCAGATTGAGACTCATATTGTCACACTCGCAGTGCTGTGATTGGCATTGTGGGGGACCAAATTGAGACATCCCTGATAGAGCTATGGCTTTTTTTAAGATTGTGCTTTTCACACTGCAACAGTTATTACGAGTACTAGCGGTGGTGTACAACATTTGTAATTTAAAAATCATTGTAACACTTCAGATTTTGCAACAATCATATGATGATAACATGGTTCGTAATGTGATTACACATCCACCTGCTTTGTCTCCTGTACAGTCTCCCCCTAAGGGGGTCACTATCCCCTACCGACCCAAGCCTTCAGGATCCCCCGTCATCTTTGCAGGCGGACAGGTACATATGACACTTCAAAGGGACACAAGCTTCCCTTTTTTCATGATACTTCAGGGGGTATTTATTGGTTCAGGTGTCTGTCATTTTGGCTTATAGCACTATGTGATGTATGTTTGTGCAGAATATGATATGCTGGGAAATGCTAATGTGTGATGAAAACTCTGATTACATACTTGAAGTAAGAAACATCTTGATGAACAATTCCAGTTTTGATACCTGCATATGATTGGGCATAACATTGACGAGTGGCTACAGAGGGTAGTAAAGTCGAACAGCTGCAACCAGAGTTTCTCATGTCAGTTGTTTGACAAGAGTATCAACAGCTCTAGTTGTCTGATGGCCATAAGACATTTGCCTGAGAAGCAGCTTGTGACGTTGCTTTCTCTCTGTATGTTTTCCCAGGATTTGTTTTATTGTTTCAGAGGTGTGGTGGCCTATTTCCCACTATTGTTGGTCTGAACAAAAATGCTTTCTGGTGCTTGTTGGCCTAACATTACAAGGTCTTTTATCTCACTCAATACCTTTTTTTATTCTTTGTAAATAATATTTCTCCTTCTAGTTTTCCTTAATTCCACTACAGTGTATCTAAAGATTTCTCTTTTCCCAGAAATGTGGAGACTTTGGACATACGGGTTGATATTTTTTAAATGATTTTAGTTTAGTGGAGGCTTTGATGTGTTGAGTCTTCAGGAGATACTTATATATATGTTAGGAGAGATGTAGCTGGAGACATAACTTCATCAAAATCAGATGTGAGGCCTATGAAAGCTTTGTTTTCATTTGTTTCAGGCGTATGCCGTACAAGGACAGCACGCGATTCCACAGCCAGATGTAAGTGCAGTAGACATTTTTACATGACCCCCACCACTCCCACCCATAATTACAACTGTCTTCTTCCAAAATATGCAACCACATGCCCGCCCACCCACCCACGCCTCGTTTTACAGCCTATAACTGTAGCTGAACTTACCCCTTACTTTACTTTTGACCTACTATTATCAGATTTTGTGACCATTCAGAGAGTAGCACTGTTACTACTTGATGTTTGTATAGTTCCACACTTGACTGGCAGTCAGTTTTTAATTAAAATGACATTTGTTGTTTGTGTTTGTCCAGACTCTCCACTGTTCCGTGAATAATAACCTGTTCTTGCTCGTCACTCTTTTCTGTTTTTCCTTTTTTTCTCTGTCTTGTTTCACATGCCTCTTTCATTAGCCTGTCCCAGATAAACATGTG
>JBBMOE010000018.1:7915966-7944182 GCA_037975065.1 Chaetodon trifasciatus
CCCCCCCCCCATTAACCCTTCGTTATTACTTTATGCCCTGCACACTGGTCTCTCGACTCAATTAATCTTTCTCTCTCTTTTTTTAATGAGCTTTAGACATTCCATCAGGAGCATTGGATGTCATAGACCGTATATTATTAGTCTTACCTGCCACTGAATATTGGCAACAGAGCAAGGAAGCATCAGTCAGATATAATGTAAAACATGGGAACATTTATACAGTTTTGTGTTTCATTTTTAGGCCTTCAAGCAGTGTGATTACTTAGTCTATGTAATTAGTTTGTCTTTGCTTATTGCAGTTTTTGTTTATTAAAATCGAACCCACCACTGATGAATTGCCCAGGGTTTCACTTGGTGTTGTCCAATAAGAAGTCAGAATCTCAACCAAAGACACAGTTGTCTAAAAACTGTGAGGAGAAAATGGCAGAATCAGCTGGGGCAGTGCAGGCAGGGGCATCAAGGCCACTGTGTCCACAGGACATATAATGTTTTGAGGGACCAAACTGAGGGGCCACAGCAGCCATGGCCCTCATGGTCTCCATTAAATTTCTGCCTCGTCCTCAACACTGATTTTATGTTCATTCAGCTCAGGTTGGCCATCGTGCCTAAATGTTAACCCTGTAAAAGTGACACAGGAGCCTGGCATCGCTTCCTCAAGTCTTCCCTTCCAGCTATAGTGATAACTGGTGATGCTAATTCATAATTAGCATTGAGAGGCTTGTGTACCGTGTGCAACGTGACTTTGCTCTGACCCTGAAGACTGAGAACGCATTATCAAGAGATGCAGCCTGCACTATGGAGGAATACCTTTGGGGTACCCCACAGAGGCATAAAACACACAACTGTCAGACACCAGTTATCCATGTAGAGCTTTGTGAAAGGATGAACAATCTACACACAGCAGTATGATGTGACTTGTCTTTTTTTGTGATGTGTGAAGTGTCTTCTTTATTTTTTCCTCTTTTTTGAGGTTCTTTGTGTAGCTGTCTGTACTGACTGTGATGTTTTTGTTCTGTTTTTCCCTCTTCCTGTGTTTTCCATTTCCTCCATTTCTCTCCCTGCCTCCTCTCTCACTCTCACAGTCTTCCTCTGCTGCTATCTCTCCACAGCTCACCAAGCTTCACCAGTTGGCTATGCAGCAGAGCCCCTTCCCCATCGCACCAAGCAACCAGGGATTCACTGGTATGCAACACAACAAGGCCCACCGGCTTTCAATGCAATGTTTTGTCAACTTGTGAGCCTCAGAAGTCAGAATTTGTTGGACACAAGCACAAAATCATCTAGTTTGTCTTACTACATCACGCCAGCTAAAGTTGGACAAAGTTGGAATTGCTAAATGACTGGACTGGACTGATACATGCCTCACTGAAGTACATTGAATGAATGAATGTGTTGCCCATCACAAATATCACGTCCTTAATTCCTATACTCAGTACAGTTTAATGTTAATTTTGTGTGTTGTGTTCGCTGTCTTGTGCAGTGATATCACTGTACTTGATCAGGCACTATATGGCAAATCAATATCTTCAGAGTAAATCTGAGGTGTTCCATCTCACTGGCTGGAATTGGAGGCTTTTTAGGGCTTTTATTAACCTAAATACCTTCAGACTGAGCTACTTTTGATATTTGATGATCAGTCACCAAGTTCTACACACTTATCTACATTGATTTGCACATTTCAACATATTGTTATTGGTTATTTATTTATTTGGTTATTTACATCATTGTTGGCTCTCTCTCAGGGATAGATGCTTCTGCTCAAACCAGTTCCCATGAGATGACCATTCCAAATGATGTAAGTGCTTCAAAAAGTCTGTTTTTATCCCTGTTTAATTGTCAAAGTTACAGCATGTTGTCTCATTCATAATCTTAAAAAATTGTGTCTTAATGTTACTGTGCTGTTAAATGTGGATTGAAAGTGGAAAATGGTGTATGACCACCTTTCCTGTATAAAATCCTTATTTCAATCTTGTTCTTTCCAAGTTGCTAACTTAAGCAGATGCACAAGTTCATTGTGTCAGTCCGGGTCTGTTAAGCATTCCTGTCACTTAGCTTTGCTGCTCCTCTCCACCACAGCTTATTGGGTGCATCATTGGCCGCCAGGGAGCCAAGATCAACGAGATCAGGCAAATGTCGGGTGCCCAGATCAAGATTGCAAATCCAGTGGATGGATCGACTGACCGCCAGGTCACCATCACAGGCTCGCCTGCCAGCATCAGTCTGGCGGAGTACCTCATCAACGCCAGGTGAGCTAATCAGTTATGTACTACGTTAGCTCCCAACAGTGATTCGTTTAGTCACAAGCTTCAAAACATTGCAGTAGCTGTGTTACATGTAGTTTCACTTATAGGCAAATTATTTGTCTGGTGAGTTCAGTTTAATATATTTTTCCTAATGTACCAATACTGCAGTGTTCTATGAAACAGTTAAATCATTTATATACCTGATATTATATGCAAATGCATAACAAGCTGACCTGCTGCATCAGCTTTTCTAGCTTGGATTACTGGTATTTTTTGGCTACTGCTAATCGTCACTTTGGTGTTGCTAGCTCTCTGTCAGTCTGCTCTTGTGTTTTTTCCTTTTTCCTTCGACCCTTTGCTTTGCTCCACATTGATCCATCACTAGAGATGTGACTTTTTCCCCTCTCTCTTTGTTCTTTTTATTTTATTTTTGGATTAACACATTCTTTTCTAATGCAGCTTTTTGTCTTGTGTTTTGATCACATCCCTGAGTGATTCCCCCACACCTCCTTCACCCCCCCCTCCTACCCCTCCTACCCACCCCCCCATTGCTCACCAGCTTGCCCTGTGATCCATCCCGACTGTGTTGTCCCTCTCTCCTTGTCTCTCTTTCTACAGTGTAGAGTCCTCTAAACCTCCTCCCTCCTCCTCCTCCTTGAACCCCGAACAGACCAGCCCGTGCCCTCCCTCCACCTCTACTACTACTACTACCACTACTACTACTACTACTACCACCACCTCCTCTGCTGCTACCTCCTCCTTCTCTTCCTCCTCCTCCTCTTCTTCCTCCTGTGTGGTGCCCCCCTCAGCCTCCATCCCCCTGTCCTTGTTGGCTCCAGGGCCGCCTCCTCCTTCCTCTTCCTCCTCCTCTTCCTCCTCCACTGATTCCCTGCTCCCCAGCTCTCCTGCCTGTGTGTCGAGTCTTCTCAGTCTCAAGCCCCTCCCTCTCCTGGCCCTCCATGTTGTCAGCGGGGCCAGTAACCCCGCACACCCTCTCCCCACTGAGCCCAAAATCGCCCCAGAGCTGAGCTCCAAGTCTAAAAGACGAAGGCTCTCCCCTTACTAACGAAGGAAACATAAGTCATCTACTACTTAAGTACTGACAATGCTCTTTGTTGTCTGTACCTGCACTTGCTTTTGTATCTGGCTGTGCCATGCCACGCTTACAGGAAACGAATGCACACAAACAAGTGTTACACAGCCAGATGGATGGTTGCTGCCATATTTATAAAGTAGATATCTGTAGCTTAATTTGGCCTGTCTCTTACAGAAATGACATGTTGAGTGCATTATATTTTTAAAGGACTTTGAACTTAGCATGGACAGTGAATTATTTCACTGATTTACTGAAGCATTTCTCTCTTTGTGTAAGCTCTGCTCAGGTAGCGGCTCTCTTTAAGATGTCACATTGTATTCATGGGAATAGTGTTCTTGTAGTGGATTTTAAGCGACTATTGTTAGAGGTCATGATGGAGAGTATAGTATGTATTATGATGGGTTTTTTTTTCTTAATATAAGAAGCAATTGTGAGTTCAATTCCAAGTAAATCTGCCCTCAGGTATCAAAGGCACCAAACCACCCTTTATTTGGATCGTTTTGTTGGTATGAAAAACACGAAAAGATCCAACTAGTTGAGCTTCATTTTAAAGGAAAAGTTCAACAGTTTGGGCAATGCTTACTTGTTTTCTTGTTGATAATTAGATGATCCGTACCAATCTCACGTCTGTGCAGTGAATATGTAGCTAGAGCCAGCTGCTGGTTCGCTGGCAAACGGGGAAACAGCTGGCTCTTTTCAAAGGGAACAAAATCTTAATACCAGCACCTAAGAAGATCAGTAATCAATGCGTTTCTTTCCAGTTTGTGCAAAGTTTTAGTGTGGGGTGTTTGTCAGATTATTTTGTGGCCCGGGAGCAGTGACTCTCTAGAGCTCTAGAGGTGCTGCTTGTTGGATTTTGTTACCTCTGGACAGAGCCAGGCTAGCCATTTCCACCCGTTTCCATTCATTATGCTAAGCTAAGCTAACCAGCTGCCATCGCTCTTCACGTCTAGCTCTCAGCAAGAAAGCGAATAAGCGTGTTTCCTAAGTTGTTGAACTATTTCTAGAACACAGCTCCATCAACAAATCAGTTTGAGATCTGACTCTGAACCAGCTGTTGAGAAGAGTTATCAGTGACAGGAGGAGCTGCCAAACTGGACGAATGATCTTTTTCTTTTTTGTAATATATATCAGAGCATACATTTCCTGTTTAACAAATCCAGATGATCTCCTTATTGATCATTTCATTATAATTATGTAATGTGCAGTAAATGACATGTATCTCTGTCTGTCTGATTGCATGCCTGATTCTCTCTCCCTCCCTGGTCTCTGGGTGTCTCTCTATCTGTTTCTCCAGGCTTTCCTCTGAGGCCACAGGACTGGCAGCCAACTGATAAGACACTGCATCTGCACTAAATCTCACTTTTATATCATCGGCTACCATAAATCAGTCAATGCAACTATCCAACTTAAGAGTTTATATATTATACCGCCTCTTCCTCATTTGAAGTCATGTCATCTGCCTCTGATTTGATCCGCTGATTTCATTATTTATTTTCTTTGTTTTGGTTTTAGTCAAAAGAAGCAAACAATTAGGTTTTTAATTCCCCTTTTGAGTCAAGTTGGAGGTTTTAATGATTTATTATTAGACTTTTTTTTTTTTTTTTTTAATTTTGATGGATCCCTTGCTCTCTTCCCTTTTCTCTTTCTTTACCATCACAGAAGCGTAGAGTTGGAAAACTCTGAATAGGCATATAGATTTAGTTCTGTACAGTCGGGTTTTTTCTTTAAAAAGGAAAAGACAAAAAAGGAAAAATAAAAAAAAAAGTATCAAAAATAAGAATAGAGTGACTGTTTTATTCTGTGTTTATATACACGCCCCCTTTTTCCTCACCCAGCTCCACAGGTCGGTCTGTCCATTTTATGTCCACACTCACTTGCTTTAAACACACACAGCATTCTCCCCCTTTGTCACCTTTTCGACTGAAGTGCTTGTAACATGGATTACTCGTGTCACTGAGAATACGTAGCTGTACATGCACTGTCACCGATTATATTTGGTTATGACGACAGATGTTCTAACACTCACAATGAAATTTATCCAGATAATTTAAAATGTGTACTAGTACGCGTGTCACTTTTCGCCCCTCTGCATGTCATTCCTGTTTTTCTCTCCCCCTCCCCCTCTCCTGGTCCTGAGATCATGTGTTGATATTTTGCTGGGATGGGAGGTTTTGGGGGTTTGGGCTTGGCTCTAGGGGTTGGAAGCAGAGGGTTCTCCTCGCTTTTTTTGTAAAGACTGATATATACTAAAAAATGTTGGAATATTTGTTTTAAATGGAGGAAATATTTTTTTTTAACTACCAAAGGGGGATTAACTCCTGGACACTGACTGATCTGTCTATTAAATGTGATGAGGCTGAGAAGTGAAATTGTTGGAAGCTCTGGAACTAGACAAAGAAAGGGTTGTGAGTTAACACTAGTTTCCTGCTCTTTGCTTTGCTCAAGTCAGAATTTATTTTATTTTTTATTTGCAGGAAAGAAAAAACTTTTGTGCACGTTTTTGAGACTGTAGACCTGGGTGCCACAACATTGTTTAAAAAATACAGAAATAAAGACGTGAAATGCTCAAACCACAGCTTGTCTTGGGATTTTTGTCACGGACTGAAGAACACTGAACACACAAGTTGAGCTTTTACAGGTTTGGTTTTATTTTAAATTGTTTCTTAAATATATTTATTGTACAGTTACGGTAGAGCAGTATAAAAAGCAGACGTTTCAGTCCATACAGGGTTGTTTGAATCAGCATCTTGGGAAATGAGCACCTCCACAATCGAGACACTAGAGGGCAGTAGGTTTGCTTTTTGGCAACATTTCATCCTGCAGGAGGAATTCCAGCTTCAAATCTTGGGGGAACAATCAGTTTAAAATCCTCTACAAATTGATAGTTCAAAACTTAACACTAGATAAAGAAAAAATAGAAGCTGCCGTTTCTAGCTTATTGAGTGGGACCTGATCAGTCATTAATGAATGGAACAGGAAGTAATGTGCTGTTGTACAGTCAGATTGAACCACATGTAAGAAGGCTTGTTAAGGGACACGAGTACATCAAAACCAGAGTTTAATGTATCATACTATGGAGGAGCCCTTACGCTTAGTGAAAAATGACCTTCTGTTGGACAATATTTCAGCTGGTGAAGACAGTGTCAGAGTGGCCTTTATGTAAATTCATTAATCACGCCAGGCTTGTGGAAGCTAAATTGGGGGGAGGCGAAGTAAAGGTGGACAAATCATGATGTCACATGCCTAATTACTAGGTGTGCACTGGTTTTATGAGTGGGCAGGAAAAACTGCTCAGTATTTTCCACGGATACTGGGTAAGCTCAAGGTAATTTCTGTCAAAATGACGTCATCTCTTCTGTGCTGGTACACTGCAAACGTAGTGAGGCCACACGGCTGGCAAAGTTAGAACGGAGTGACAGCAGAAAACCACGAATGCAACCATATATCATATTGGTGTTTGTGTCCCCGTCATCCACGTGCCTAAACTGGAGTCTTTAAATGTGCCACAAATCTGCAGTCTTGCTTTTGCTGTATTTTTTCCTCTGTGGATTTCATTTTGATCTGAGTCACAAACAGTGACCAATGGGTTATCGGTACTTTTGTCCACTAGCATGCTTTTCTGGTGCTATATACACCCCCAGATACTCAGAAAGGGAATTCAAACCGGTATTGCGTTTTAATACAGTAAACACTGCAATACTAAAAAAAAAAAAGCCCGTCTGCCCTGAATGAACTCAGTGACAGGACATACTGTACCAGAGCAGACATATTGCTTTTTCTTTGTTCACATGTTCCTCTTTTAACTGTGTTCTGATGCTCAGACATGAACGGCAGCTACAGTACATTCTACCACCATAAGCTTTTTGAGGTTCAAATAGAGTAGCGCCACCTAATTAGAAACATCAGCACCTTAAAATTATACAATCTCACGTTTTAAAAATTTGTTCATTTTACAACATCACATATTTACAGTGATATTAAAACGCAGGAGTAGAAAATGGGAAAACAGAATCCATGATATGAATCAATAAATAATGTAAACAACACAAAAATGTAAACATTTCTTTTGAGGAATATCAATGAATTTGCCGTAAAGTAATAAATTAGTCAGTGCATAATGTCTCGAGAGGAAATGCAGTATGACACGATGATCACGGGAAAATCAGTACATTTCATCAATTAAGTGCAAGCAGCAACATCGGTGGCTGTCCCATTAATGTTGACAACAGAAACACTAAAACAATAGAAGCCCTGATAGGATTTTATAGTCATGGTCTCTTATGACATGATGTGAAAATAATATGACACGTTTTCATGACGGAGAGAAAAATACAAACTGACATGGAAGATGACAGGAGACATTAATAGACCGTCAAGCAGAGGGCCTCTTTGACTGAGGCCTCTGTCGCTGAGGTGTCATTTGGGTTCTTGCAAGGCTGATCTTGGGCCAGCGGCTATGGAGGAAACAGATGGGGCTGCTGCTCCGTCAGCTCGGTTTGTGCCCCAGTTCAGTGTTTTTTCCAGAATATTTTTCAAGAACACTCACCAAGGATTTGTTTTGTTATTTTCCTGCTTTAAGGACACAGGGGTCTTTTCCAGCCTCTCCGCAACGTCCCTGATCACGACTCTGTGTATTCTAAGGTCTGTAAGAGTAAGAGAGGCGTTCACAGGCCGGATCTGCTCGTGTTTGAGTGGGCTTAGGCGTCAGATTTTCACCAGTTGCTAGGAGGCTGGCTGGGTTCTGCACTGCCTGAATGGTCCAGCTCTGCGCTGTCACAGTCCGAGTCATCGTACAGGCCCTGGTTTGGAGGAAAAACATGAATCATCTGAGTTAGAACAGCAACAGACCTTTTAATGTTGACTACAGGAACAGATTCAGACCTATTGTCTGCCTCTATATATCAGTCTATGTCATGATTTCTCCTTTAGTCCACTCTGCAGCCTACCTCATAATTATGGTCATTACTAGCAAGCTGGGTCTTGACTTGTCGAAGAATAGCTTCCTTCTCGGACAACCCGTCAGAGCCCAGCTGGGTGGGATCAGATGGGTCAGCGGGAATCTCCGAGCCCTGAGACAGCAGGTCGTCGCTCTTGTCGTCCAGACGCTCGTCCGTGTTGGTGCTGACCACGTCGGGCGTGCCGCTGTGGGAGTGGTCGGTGGTGTTTCCCTCCTCACCATCCGAGACCGACAAGTTCTCTGAGCTGAAGGTGGACAGGGACTGACACTTGGTCATGCTCACAGGACGCCTGAGCGGGAAATAGGAAAGGGTGCATATACAGTACAGTGAGAAAACACTTTTCATTTTAATGGCATTACCGCATTTACAGGCACTTCACAGCAGAGAGACATGAGAGCTGAACCATGACACAGACCCACAGATGTTTATTAAAAATGTGATAATGTATTCATCCTAGAAAGTCTCTTCAGCCACATTTAGCATGAAATTGTGGCTGAATATAAGGATCACACTTGCATAACTGTTTGTCACTATTGTTCACAGACTATGTGTTAACGGCCCTGCACACCCACACAGGTGCTGTCAGTTGTTCAGGCTGATTCGCCCTCAGGCAGGTAAGGGTGTCGTTACATCAGGCTAAAGTGAACACACCTGTGAGGGGGCTTTAAAATGTTATGTTGGATGTGTGTTGCTGAGCACTGTTTTAAATGGATGCGCAGATGGAAATGTGAACACAGAAGGTCTTCAGTAATTCTATTTAACTCTCACCGTCTCCTCGGCAGCTCCACTTCACTGTCCACTTCTCCCTCCTCTTCCTCTGATGACACTCCACGTCGCTGCAGAGAAAAGTAACAGGATGTGTGAAACCACAGCGTTTCCCCGTTTCACCGCACATTAATTACCCTTACTCCTGCCAAGATGAGCCGTCTGCTGAGATATGACCCTGATGACATCCTGGGTACAACCTATATGTAGTACCACTTTTAGCTACCACTACTGACAAATCAACAAGTAGCAGTAACTGACTACTAATTAAGTGGGTTATAATTAAACACTTGAATCTAATCTTTCCACAGCGCTCAGTGGTTTTCATGTGTTATCTTTATTTGTGGCGTGGCATTTCTAAAAATGAGGATTGTACTAATGGAGCCATTATGTTCGGCAGATAAGAGACCAAAAGGTTTTAACTATCTGGACTTCATCTGTGTTAATTATTACAGCAAAACAATGAAATCATCACAGCCTGGCAGCATTATTCTCTTGTTTGACACCGCAAAAATGCTGGTTTGTACAGCAGGTTGAGTCAAGATAGAGTCAGTGATAAAGGCTGTTTTGTATGATGCTTAACTGCTGATAAAAGAAATCAAAATGGTCTGATTTCCCCAAAGCTTCTCACTGCTAGTAAACACTTGTTCTCTTATAACACAGAAGTCAGAATGCTGTGGTGAAACAGGGCAGCGCTGACAAAGCCTCACCTGACTGCGTGTGACTGCAGCCCTGTAGAGCAGTGCTGCAGGTGTGAGGCGTTGACTTCTGGGTGAGCGTGTGATCACCGTCCCGTCCTCCTTCTCCTCACCCTCGTGGGAAACGCGGGGGCTCCCGAGCACAGACGCCCTCCCTGCTGCTGCCCCCCTGCCACATGGCGAGTCAGGGCTACTGGAGAACGGAATAGACGCCGCGTCCTCGCTGGGCGTGTCACTGCGTGGAGGTGTTTCCGCCAGGTCATCAGTCCCCACGCCCACATCTGGGCCCTCTTCCGGCCCTCCAGTCCTTCTGCTCTCCCCGAGCCCTGCGGAGGCACTCTGGCTGCCCGCTCTGTCCAGTCCTGGCCTGACCTGCCCCTTCCTCCGGCCTTCAGCTTCCAAGGTGGTTGAGATAAGATCCGGGCTCGAGGAGTACATCTTCTTGAGCAGCAGATCATGCTGCAGGCCCCTGAGGGCTGCACTGGGGTCTAGGTGCTGCTTGCTGCTGGGGACAGATGTGGTGGAGTTGACCATTGCTAACGAAGAGGAGAGAGTAGCTTTCAGCTGAGCCAAGTCCCCGCTGCTGCCTTTACCCGCCTTCCTGTAGCGGGGTTTTCCTCGGCGTGAGCGGCCAGGAGAGGTAGAGCCCTTGTTGGGGATCGTTACTTGGGTCATGGAAGAGTCCAGCTTGGGGAGGATGACCTCTGACTTTAGTAAGTCTGGCCTGGAGAAGACACAGGCAGAATTAATGAAAAAACAGAGGCAAAGAATGAACATTTCAATACTCTGAAATGCATCCATTGCTAGAGAGATGCTAGTGCATCTCCTGCACTCTTCAGCATATAAATTAAAGGATAAGGCTGGTGACATTCGGTTATTGCAGAGCTTTGGGGAACAACTTGATTAAACCATCCACATATAAATGCAGCAAATGTAGACAAGGGCCTGCTGTCTCACCTCTTGCTGTGTGATGGCAGTTTCTGAGGTACGTTGCGTTTCTTCATGAGTTTCTCCATCGAATTGGAGGAGGCCGACTGTCTGGAGCTGTGGTGCTTGAAGCAGCCCGGGTACTTCTTGTCCAGCGACTGCTCCCTCCTGATGTTCAAACACACAGCCGTTACTCGTTTAATGGATGTCAATGGATACTCGGCATAAGAGAGCACTTTGTTACATGCAATGGTCCTGTGTGACTGGATGTAATGGCCATTCACTTCACATTAGGGATGAACTTTTCCCTGCTCTTTCATTACAAATACACTGCTTGACCAAGGGCGATGGATAAAACTATTAGCACAAAGTATCTAAATGACTGCAGGTGGAGTTTTCCTGCTGTTACAGTGGGGATGCAGCTTTCAATAACTAGAAAATGACTACTTTGGTTGGACTTTTCAGTCACGATGCCTCTTCTGCAAATAACTGTTGCATATGTAAAACTGGAGCCACATTAACTTCCCTTTCGGTCAGTGTTGTAAAAGAATAAATGAAAACTTAGGGGATATGTATGTTCTATACTGCATGTACTGTAAATAAATAGCAGTTTTCATACTTGTGCAGTTCTTTCTCTTTGATCTCCAGCTGCAGCATGATGGCGTTGAGCTCCATGTAGAGATTGTTGGCTCTCTCCAGTTTCCTCTCGTAGTGCTCCCGGATGTCCAGTGCATGCCTGCGAGGACAGGAAGACAATAGTCAGCTTATCCTCATGTCTTTGTTATTGGTGGGGCTATTTTCTATTTATTTCCACATCTATATTTCAAGGTGTTGGTCGTCTTTGTGGGTCCACTTCATTGCTAACCTGAGTTCTTCTCTGCGTCGTTTGATCAGCTCCTCATCCAGCCTGTGAAGACACGTCCCCTCAGACTTGATCTTTTCAAAGTGGTGCCTCACCTCGTCCCTCCACTCCACCTGGCGAGACACGAAAACACATCCATCAGAGCGGGACTTACATTAACTTAATATTTCACCATCTTACAGGAAAGAATTAAAAAGATTGTACAAATGTTGCCTTCTTCATCCTCTGATAATTACTATTACCAGCACCTCTACTATGATCAATGCTTCTGCCACCACTACTATTACTACATCCAGCCTTTATGTTACTACTATGATTAATCATATTCTGTCTGTGCAGATATTCAAAATATCCAGAGCTGCCTGTAAACATACTAGTACTCAGTAACTTGGAGGTAATGCAAAGTAAAATCAGAAAGATCAGTTAGGGACTGTAGTTACCTCCTCTGTCAATGCAGCAGACAACAGGACATCAAGCAGGTACCTGCTTCATCACATATTCAGCATTTAATTTCAATATGTTGGCAGCTTGTTGTTTCCAGCTGTATCTCCATATAACATTTTTCTAAGCACCTGTTTTTTCTGTGTTTTATTAGATTTGTATGCCTGGAAAATGCTGCCATTTCTGTATTTTTTTTCCATTTGAATAACAAAGTAGAACTCAAAAAAAGCTCTTAATTTGCTGAGAGACTGAGGTTCATGTGTATCATTGAAACAAAACCCATTAAGCTGTCAGATGATAATCAATACGCAGGGAGTGACACTGAACATGAACTGGCATGACATGAGCACACACACACACACACACACACACACACACAAAAATACAGCGAGGGCATTTTCTTGTACACAGTGGAGCATGACAGCTGTTATCTGATACCTGTCATATCAAAGGACAAAGGAAGTCAGATATATAAGTGTGTGCACGTACATGCATGTGCATGTACCACACGTGTGTGTGTGTGTGTGTGTGTGTGTGTGTGTGTGTGTGTGTGTGTGTGTGTGTCTGTGTGTGTCTGTGTGTGTATTTCTGTCTGTTCGTGACTGATGCTCTTCTTATTAAGCTAATGGACTCTATGCGCACTTTTCTACGTCTCCAGTCCCTGCTTTCTCCTCTCTCTCTGCTCTCTGCTCTCTGCCATTAAAGCAATCAATACACTCCAGCAGCAAATACTTCTTTCTAACGTCACAAGAAAAATCCATTATGGGGCACAGAGGAGAGGAACTGGGGAGGGTTGCGAGAGGGGGAAGGGGAGCAGGGAGAAATAAAGGCTCAAGGATAAGTGGAGGGAGTGAAGCTTTGTATTTTGCATGGTGAGATATAAATGCAGGAGGAGACTGTGAGCTGCTGCGAAAAAGAAAATCAAATCATATTCACTTTTTGTATCTGTGTGCGCAAGAGTGTCTCCTGATTATACACGCTTGGGTTATAAATGGATCTGTGGTTCAGCATGGCTGAGTAAACACATATCTTCCACACAATTATACTTCTTCTTCTAAGTCTCCTGTCCTTCATCTGTTTGGGTTGGCAGTGATCTCACATATTTGTCACGGGCCCTCATCTCCTCTCTCCATCACACTTTGATATGATGGAGGTTGAAAAAGGTTCTCTCTTTCACCGCAAATCAGCACTCACATGCGACAAGGAACAAAGACCAAGAAACCAACAATAATATGTTGTGATTGAAAGCACAGGTATTATTAGTGGGCTCCCGAGAGGCCTGGGGCCCCCGTGCAGCTGCACCCGCTGCACTGCCTCTAGTTACTGCAGCAGACTGGAAACAAATGGCAGTGGGTTGACAGCAAAATGACTATTAGAGATACTGGCTGCTGCAGGAGGTTTTCTATTAGGAGACATACAGAGCTCGTGTGTGCCTCATCTAATGTCTATTTCTTTATTTATTTGACAAGGGAGGCTGTGATTTGAGAAAGGATGCTTCTCAATTATATTGTCCCTTAATTACACATTTTTTTGTATGTGAATGAAATGCTTTTGACCTCATTCTCATTTCTATTTTATCTCTAATGTAATGTTGACAGAGATAAAGTGAGCTTACCTGAGACTGAAAGTAAGTTTCTTGTGGAGTCGAGAGGATATCTGCAGAGGCGATGTCCAGGTGCAGGAGGATCTGCCGGAAGGAAGGCCTGTTTCTCGGCTTGCAGTTCCTGTAAATAAATGTTTTGTCAGAAATGCAGTGGCCATGGAAGATAATGAACTTTCCACTCTTATTAACAGCTGCCTCTCTATAAAATATCCTCTCTGACTTTCACTCCCTCAGCTTTCCTAAATCTTCTAGCTGCATTATATTCTCTTCGTGCTGATGCCTCAACTCTCTTTTTCCAAATCATCCTTCTTCCCTCCCGCTGCTCACCAGCATTGCCTCAGGAGCAGTTTGAAGCTGTCTGGGCAGCTATCAGGTACAGGCAGCTGCAGGCTGTTATTGCCCACTCCCCAGATGATAGCGGAGGAGTCCACATCCTTATAGGGCACCTCTCCCGTCAGCATCTCCCACAGCACCACACCAAATGACCTGCAGAGAGATGTGGCATATTTCCATTCAGACATGTTGAAGTGAACTGATGAAAGGGAGCGCAAATGGAGTGTCACACTTTTAACTTTGTAGAGAGAAATATTGAGATTTAGATCACTAGCACGGTTGTATCTGATGGGAACTTTATCACTGTAAAAAGCCTTTGATGCACATGCCTTGTGGGCAGTCTCTGGTAGCTTAAACTGATTATCATCAAGTTTAATCAGTTTGGTGCAATGAAAGTTCTGACACTGCTAACAATTCTGGAATCATTGTTAATAAATGCTCAACAGTTATACTGGTAGTGGCCAAAATAATGAACACCACATTTCAGATTCCTGGTGCCAGGTCAATATATATAAGCCCTGACAAATATATATAAATAAATAAATATATACACAGTCCCCCAAAAAAGAGCAAATGTTGACAAACATTTCCTGAAACACGATGCTTTATTTAACTACAGCTCAGAGCTTCATTGATGAGCTCCAGCTGTTCGTATATTTGATGGGGCACCAAGAGAGCAGCACCCATGGGGAAGGTAACTACGCGACCACATACAGTATCCAAGGTGCCAATAGCATCACACCAAGCAGTGAGGGTGTGTGTGAGCGTGTGTGTGATGCTGTGTTTACATGTGTATTTTTAGAATCCCTCCATCTCCTTGTTTATGATTTGTGATATAAATGCACAAGATGAGATTCTTGATTTCAAGGCAATCGTGTTTTTTTTAACCAGGTTAAATATTAGCTCTTAATTAGACAGATTACAATTCTGTCATCAGTTTATTTCTATACTTTATAATAACATTCAGTAATGAAAGGAATGACTCCTTTGCTAGTTCAGTGTGGCTTATTCAAAGGTATTAGAATTTTCATTTGCATGGTTCATCAAGATTTTTAATAGTAAAATTCAAGAACTTTTCAAGAACTTTCAAGGTACCTTCCTAAAATTCCCAAACTCTGTAAGCCTTTATTATCACGTCAAATTGTTACTATAAGTGAAAAAACTGTGAAAAATGAGATCATACCCAAAGCAATCAATATATATCATCACTATGTTTATTTTACCAGCTGCTTGAATTAACCGATTGTATGTTTTTGATCATGATTATTTAATTCTTCATCATTTCAACGCCAGGAGACAACAAATATGACAACGGGATTGTTTCATTTAAAATATTAAAAGATTTTGGTTTATGTGAGTGATTGTGTAGAATGTGTTGAAAATCAAACATTTTTCAAAGACTGTAGTTGATTTCAAGTTAAACAGGTAAGTTAAAATTAAACATTTTACAAACTTTCAAGGTTTTGCATTTGAAAACAGAGAAATTAACAGTTATAATCATCAGGGTTTTTTCTTCCAAATTTCCACTCTTGTTATGAAATGGATCCTGTTTGATCCTTTAATCTGCAGACCCAGTTGCTTTATGACCAAGGGAAGAAACTTCTTGCTGCATTACAAGTACTTTACATAATGCAATGCAGCATTATACTGAGCCCAGTCAATATATAGGCTCCATCTTGTTGGCGTATGTCCTGCACTAAGCAACATTTTCTTATGTTGTTGTGCAACATTCTTTCTCTGGTTTCGATATTATTTCTGAATGCATTTTTTCCCAAGTTTTTAGCTTATTGCCTTTTATTGTTTTTAGCTTAGTGATTACCAATGTTTCCTCTTTTTTCTCGGGAATAAATGTAGTTAATGTAAGTTATGAAAGGTTAAAATACCCTCATGTTAAATTCTACCAGCTAGCACAAAACAAAAATGACTACATACAAGGTAACACTTGACCATTACCTCTCTGCTGATTCACTCCCTTCCTGGTATGACTTACTACATAATTTACATAAATTTAAACAAAACTGTACAGTATACACCCGTGCTTTGCTTTCTTTCCACATCAAAAGCTTTTTAATCCTATTTTCACTTCTCTGCTAATGCACTGCTGGCTCTGGGCCAAACCATCCACAGGCTCAGAAGGTTATTCCAGCCTCTCCTGAGCACTGCAGCATCTGGCAAATCAATTATTAAATTAGCCAGCGTTCCTTTCAGGATGGAGAGGAAGAGTGATGGAGGGATGAAAGATGGGGGGTGGGGGCAGTGGGGAAGAATGTACTGGGGGAGATCAGGGTTTAACACAGGGCAACCCATCAGATATGGCAGAGGCCCTATAGAATTTCATGTAATGAGATATCGTACATAATACTGAATAGATTTTCTGGAAACAGGATCCTGCGCTCTATATTGTAGTAGGCTGTAGCTAATGAGATTCTATGACCGATAAGACAAACCATAAGGGAACATTGCAAAGGTTCACCGCTGCAGAGGGAGGTGTAAAATGGACGTGACACCTACCAAATATCCACCTTCTCTGAGACCGGTTCGTTGCGTATGACCTCAGGAGCCATCCAGGCCACCGTACCGGCAAAGGACATCTTGGTGCTCTTGTCACTGAGCTCTTTGGACGTCCCAAAATCAGAAATCTTCACTGAGTCATCGTAAGTGATCAGCATGCTGGAATGAAACATTGAACGGCAAATTTATATCTGCAAAAACAGCTGAGTTCAATCAGCTGTTCACTAAATGTAAAGGAATTCAAACCTATCATTGACACGTCATCACTCCATGTACTGTGGCAGTTTGGGCCTTTCAGAGTTAGAAATTTGCTCTTTAATTACAGCATCTGAATTTGGCCCATCATTGTATCTTTGAAAAGCAGGTTTCCCAACCTGTGGGTCCGGACGTGTCTATCATTTCTCCGGCCTACTTCAGATGAAACCACTCCCACTTTCACATGCCTCGATGGCTGCGTTCCCATGGAAACTGCTTTCACATGGACCACGACAGCCACAGTATCTTGGAAAATAGCAATACGGGGCACTGAATCTGATGAATTTACTGTTTATCAAACCACAAATGAGATGAGGATTCGCTAGCTGGCGTGCATTTATTATGATAGCAACTGAGGACATAAGGGGAACGCAGCCGCTGAGGTTTCCGTCATACAGTCGTTTCATCTAAAGCAGGTTGACAAAATGACAGACACGCACCCTAAAACGTATTCAAATGACCTGATCACAGCTGGAAGACACTGCTTTGTTTTAGTGAGTCAAAACCTCAAAAGGTTGGGACACAGTAGAATCATCCATCATTGCTCTAACTTTCATCCAAGTCAGACTGATCATGTCTGAGATATCTCGTGAGGTACAGATTAGAGAGGGAACATAAACCTTCATCCAACATCATCAACACGATCACTTACACTTGAATTACAAAGCTGTAATCACACAGTTATCTTTCACCAGGTCTAAACTCACTTTGGTGACTTGAGGTCTCTGTGGATGATCTTGTGCAGGTGAAGATAGTTCATGCCCCCAGCGATGCCCATGGCCCAGTCCATGAGCAGCGACGGCTGGATCTTCCTGCCTGCTCTGAGCACCTCGTACAGCTGTCCCTGGGCACAGTACTCCATGATGATGCAGTAACATGGAGCCTGGGTGCAAATACCTCTGAGAGTGTAGAGAAGTATGCAAGGTATGTTAAGACAGAACATATTAGAGCTGTTACAATGCCAACAATGAATGGAAAACTTTTAAGCCTTTTATGTTGTAATGTGATTTGAAGGATCACATGTAAAACTGTCATACAGACAGTTACTATAAATCTCTCACTTAATGAGGTAAAAACATGCAGTTTTAGTGGAATCCTCTGCACTTGTGATCATTTCTACTAACTTGAAAGTGATGATGTTGGGGTGTTTGAGCTTGCGCAGGTGCTTGATGTCTGTCTCTTTGATATTCCGCACTTTCTTTACGGCCACTTCCTGTCCGTGCAGTTTGCCCAGAAAGACGGCGCCCTGGGCTCCGCTGCCCACCCACTGCAGGTCAGATATCTCCTCGAATGGGACCTCCCATGCCTCTGCGATTGGGGAAGAAGATGGAGGGAAAGCAGAGGGTGAGTTTACCGGTGTGGCAGCGTGTCAATTATGGATGTAGAGCAGAGTGATGATTGCCATATTAACCTGAACTGATTACAGGTTATTTTTACCAGTCTGCATGATGAAACCAAGCTGAAAACTCTGTTTCATAACAATACAAAACACCAGACCGTTATTAAGGACTTCCTTTATGTTCTTTATTTCATTTGAGTCACTAATTTATCTCAATTTACTTTTATTTTCTTTATGCTCTAATGATTCATGTTGCTTTATTACAGACATTTCAGCCTTGTCTCATTACATAATTGAGTTATTTTGATGTCAGTCTCTTCATACTTTGACATTTGGGGAAATACTCGTATGCTTTCTTGCTGAGAATTAGATCTGAAGATTGATATGACTCTCATTTCTCCCCATTTGTTATGAAGCTGCAGCTAGCAGTTGGTTAGCCTAGCTTAGCGTAAAGACTGAAAACAGAGGGAAACAGTGGCTCTGTCCAAAGACAACAGAATCTGCCAACCAAAGTCTCTAAAACTCACTAAATAGCATGTTATATCTTGTTGGTTTAGTCTGTACAAAAGCATAAAAATGACATGTAGTAGTTTTTGGTGTTGGGCACTTCCTGAATTCTCTGCTGGCTGCTTGGCAACTTCAAGAAACAGATGAGCACAGAACTCTCTATAAGACCTTAAGTTGTCATTTTTACACTTCGGTTTTTTATGCAAACCTGAAAAACCGGTCACAACCAAGTGGTGGAGGTGCTGGATTTGGTTCTGTGGTATCAGTCTTATCATCTAATTCTCATTAAGAAAGCGAATAAGCTTATTCTGTAAAAATGTCAAACTATTCCTTTAATATGTCAACAAGTTCATATGTTATGCTAGTAAAATTAGGAAAAGAACACACTATTTTCATGGTTAGTTGTGCATACATTCAAAACAGACAAAAAGGCTCAAAGCATTAAGATAAAAAAGACACTTTGTACCAAAAAGTCTGTAGGCTCAGTAGCAGGGAGCACACAGCACCACAACAACAATAACAGACCTGTGATAGTGAAACCTGTTGTAAGTCCTGGCTCTGAGAGTCAACCCAGAGCCCAAGCTGATATCTTGTTCTGTAGTTGAACCTCACTTTAACCAAAGACACGGGGTGTGCAGGCAGACAGACAGGGAGCGCTAATCTCCTGTGGGTAATTCTCCCTCAGCCTCCTAAATCCTGCTTAGTGCCATTGTGGGGCTGAAGCGAAACAGGGGTCCAACGCTCAGGAGAGGGTTGGAAGAGGGAGGGGATTTGAGAGGCTAATGTGGCTGTATGGTGAACAGGGAGGTGGAGGGGTAGTGACGGTAGAGGTGATGGTAGCTGTGTGTGTGTGAAGAGAAAAGTAGGGAGGGGGATTCCCCACGGGTCGGCGGGGGTCCATGTGGCTGAAGACAGACTGTTAATACAGAGAAGATATACAGCCCGCTCTGCTGCTGTTCTTAACCCCAGAAAAGAAGATTCAGACACATTTGTCATATTAATAAGGATGGTATGAATGATTAACACTCACCAGTGATAGATTGAGGCCTCTAACGAGCCTCTAAAGTGTCACACAGTAAAGACTCAAGGCCGCATCTTTATCTAATATCCCCAGGTCTGCTTTGTTTGATCTGAAAAACTGAGGAAATTTAGACCATAACCAGGCAACCCACAGTCCTTCACAATCAATAAAGGACAGACAAGGTTCTTGCTCTCTATTGTGCTACACTGTGCCTTCCAATCAAAGCTTAAGAATAGAGCATTGTGATGCGGCAGGCAGGCATTCAGCTGCAATACCCCTATTTATTTCACTTTTATAATATCCGTCTTGCTCGCGTCAGTGTGTGTGACTCCCTGTGATGCTGCACAGAGGAGCGGAGCAGCGAGGTGCAGATGGGCTGGGAGTGATAACAGCACAGGATGAAAAGGAGAGGAAAGGAGACAATGAGAGATGGAGGGAGGAGGGGAGACGTGGAAGTCAAACGGGTGATAAAATATCAGAAGGCTATAAAGACAAGAAGATGTATAAATCTGCCACCTTCAAGCCTGATGTGTGCTGCCGTGTTTATTTTATCAAGTTTGTTTTCGGCATCTTTTCTGACTTTATGTGTTCGTGTCAGTGATATTAAGTGTTTCTATTTGTGGATGTGTTTATGTGTACGTGCAGACATCCCTGGGCGCATGCTCACATATGTGTGTGTGCGTGTGTGTCAGGTTTGCGTTAATAGAGATGAGAGGCACGGGGTCAGAGCGTGGCCATGCATAATTCATGAGGAAGATTTGGCAGAGGAGTCCCGGGGGAGCTCTGCGCTATTGTAGTGACTGCAGACATAAACAACACAGCATCACAGGGAGCTAGTTTCATTGGGGGGGTGGTAGCGGGAGGAAGGTGGGGTGGGCACAAGCGGGCGAAAGGATGGGGGGAAATATCAGGGGAAAATGAGCCCTTTGCAGATTTGATAGAGTCTCTCTCTGGCTGCAGCTCTTTCACGTCAAGGAAAGTGTTTATTTACAACATGGCCTTTGAGGGAGTCATTTTCCTACCAACTGTTTAATGTAATTAAACAGTTGCGATAAGAACACTCAATTAGCATATCAAAGATACGAATCAAATGGGATGGTAGTGATTGCTGCAACCGTAAAAAAGCAACCCTTGATGCCAGTGTGTTTATGTGTTTCCACTGAAATGGATTTGACTGCTAGACTTACCATCCAGGTCGTGCTTGTGCTCTGTGGAGTAAGCTTTGCCGATCATAGTCCAGACAGGCCGCAGGCACCCAAACAACCCCTCCAGAAACCCTCCTCCCCCTCCGGTAGACTGGCACTGTAGCCTGGCGTCATCCGCCTGGCTCCTGACCTCGCTGCTGTCCAGCTCCTGCCCCTCTCCCTCCGTCCTTCCAGGACTCCCATCATGCTCGTGGAGCTTCAGGACACTGTTGGCAAAGTGCTCTTGTTGTTCCTCGCCTGGTGTCTGGTTGTGTCCCGCAGTCTGCCCCTCTCCCCCTCCACCCCCAGGCTCGACAGCACCTCCGGTGTCTATAGAGAGGACGTTGCGAAGGACGCACTGGGTCGGGGTAAGGTCCATTTCTGGAGTGCATGGTGTTTCAGCATCGAGGCGACGAAAGGATGGAGGATCAGAGAGGGGTGTGTTGAAGCCGGAGAGAGAAGGAGAGGGGGCACGAGGTTCATGAATAAGCGCCATAACGGCCCGTGGTCATCAGAAGAACTAGAGAACTGGGAGCCTTGACAGGACCAAACATGGAGAGAGAGGAAGAGAGAGAAAGAGGATGAAAATGATTAAAAATCAAATCAAAGATAAAATTGTTCTCTTACCCTCTGGGAGCCATGAAGGCTGATTTAGCTGAATATTGAGTTTGTAGGAGAGAGTCACCTCTGGAAGATGGTTATTTAGGCCTCCTCTAAGTAGAACCTTCAGCTATAGTAGCTAAGTTATTATAAATGGCAGAGCAACTCAGTGGAGTGACTGTTATGTATCCCAAAAGGCAGATCTGAGCCATGCAGCTCTGAACTATCTGCAAATGCAGGCAGACAAGAGGGCATATCTCCCTTGAGCTGTGATCAATATCAAAGAAATGCACATTCATAGTTCCTGTGCTCCTCTGGTTCATGTCTTTTTCTCTTTTTTTCCCCTATCTCCCAGAGAGTGCTTTGCAGCTTTCTATAAAAAGGGACTTTAAGGACTGTGCAGTGGTCTATGTTGAAGGGTAACATTTCACAGAGTACACGACAGCAGACTGAGTGAAAAACACACTGTTAGAAGCATAGAGTAGAAATACCACGATACAAAGATCACACATCATTTTTAGCATTTCTGGGAGCTCAGAAGTAACAATGCATTGCTTACTGCACCATTGGTGCAATCTGTATAGTGAACTACAGGTGAAGGGTACTGTGGTTTTCTATCTACATATCACTGGTGATCAGGGCAATGACATTAACTTATGAGTCATGATGTCTGACCTCTGAAGGTATCAAATCAATACTAGAATGTGAAACATGATTCAGGATGTGTGTGTGGATAAAGAACCACAGGGCAGCCTGTCTGGACCATAAATCTGAGAAAGCCTCAGTCTAGCACTATGTTTGATGAAGTGCTGAGTAAATAATATTAGACCTCCCTCTTTGGCTTGCTTGGCAGCCTTAAAAAGGTACCTCAGCATCAATGTACCTCAATGAAATATTTTCTGTACATCTTACAGAATATTACATGCACAGGCTTGCATTGCTTTTGGATTAGCATGTTCATGGTTAACGAACCCAGTGATCTGCAGGCACACTGGTGCTACAGCTAGTTATTTACATCCTACTACAGCAACATCACTGGTGTATTCAAATGGATGAGATCAAATGATGGCTGTACAAAAACGAGAGATTTCTGCAAGCCTCCTCAAAGCTTGTCATTTCTCCAAGGACGACAGCATGTACACGCTCAGCGGAGAATGAAAATGCATTACTTCTTGTCAGAGCCTTTTGAAGTGCTCCACTCCTCCTCTGCTATCTCGGAGAAGCGAGAATACACGGTGACAGGTTTTACCTGCTTTGTAAAATAATGATACAAATCAAAATCCTTCACAGCACTGGCAACATCCTGCTGGAGAAACAAACGTGTTTTCTCTCCAAGGTTACTGTCTAGTCATTGTGAGAGCCACTTCAGGTATCTTACATTTACCGTCCACAATCCGGGTCAGTTTGAGGGTCAATTTGAGTCCAATTACTGAGCCTAAATATATCTACATGCAATTAAGACTATTAAATCAACCACCCTACTGTGACCAGTACTCTCACTAAAAGTAATGTGCCTAGCATTAGATGATTGAGGCCCACTGTGTTGTGATACCACCAGGAATACCTATTGCTGTTTATTGATAATTCGTAGAGAGAGAAACCATAGAGCTGGTCCAAAACAAGAGGAGACACAGCCTGGAGGATTCATTAACCAAGCCACAACCATAAAGCTCAAAGTCTGGAAAAATCCTCCTCATTACAATTTCGTACACAGGGAGAAACCCAACCACTGAGACACATCTGGTGTCTGAAATCTGGAATAATCACACATCATTCACATCCGACTGATCCTGGCTGCTAATAGTCCTGCTCCAGCTCGCACTTTATTTATTTCGAGGTATCAGCTGCGGGAGCTGCAGGAGCTGGCTACGGTCTGTTACAGGCCAGTGCGTTGAGGATGTGTCGGAGGGGTTTCTTGTGCGCATCATCGCCTCTCCTCGCACCTCCTGCGGTGAAGATCCCCGGTGCATCAGCGGAGCATCACTGACAACACTGAAGTTACACACAAACACACTACTGCAGTTTATCTTTGAATAATAAGGGACCGGATGTGGTATTGAGGGATACGATCGGCTACAGACCGGCTGCCTTCTCCTTGCTGCTCATGACGCCAACTGAATGCTGCCAATGTAAAACCACCGATTCCTACCTCAGTGCCGACAGCTGAAGTCCATCGCTGGTGACTGCAAAAGCGTATTCCGATGTTTTGTTTAGGGTTTATTCTAATAAGCACCTACTAATTCTATCTGTCTGGCTATTATCAGCATCCACGCGTCTTCCTCCTCCTCCTCCTCTTTGCATCCACTGAGGTTTCGCCGCCCTGGATGGCTGGAAGTCTGCGCTCTCTCCTGCGTTTATCCCAGTGAACAGTAAACACAGCTATAGCTACGCTCCCCTTTGGCTCGCTTGTTTGTCCTGCGCCTCCTCCTCCTTTTCCATTCTCCTCTGAGGATGCGATCTGCGCACACTCAGGAATTTATACGGCTATCTCACCTATAGTAAACACGACCGAGGAGGAGAGGAGAGGAGAGGAGGATGGGAGGGAGGCAGTGCGCTCCTATCAGAGAAGAAATGCGCTGTGACGAGCTCAGTCCGGTGAGACACGGGACAAGCGCAGGTAAACGGGTTTATGTGGGAGTGAGGCAACTCTTAGGCAGGGAGGAGGGCGGTCAGCCGGTATGTGAGGTGATCAAAATGATGTCATCCCCAAAGCATGCAGCATTTGACTGGACAGCGCCGTGTAAATCCCCTCAAACCCTATTAATGCCCTGTGTATCGAGTAGAATTGGCGCATAATCTGTGAGCGCTACCCCCGTCTGCCACAGAGGGGGCATGCAGGAAGGACGGCAGGTCGTTTTTTATTATCATTTCCAATCTCAACTGACCCATTTCTCTCACACAGGGAGAGTGGGACAGCGCAGGGCCTAAATGGGACTTTCCCCAGGCGTGATTTGTTTCCCTCAGCGACTTCAATTAACCCGAATGAAATAAAATATCACACTAATTTAAACAACTGTCAGCTTTCTCCACAAATCTTATTTTGGGTGTTTGAGGATCCTGATATATCAAGGGTTGCTGTTTAAATATATTTCCGAGGCTGTATCATGCAAGAATGAACCAATGGGCCAAGACAAGACCTCCACAGAGTCACATAAACCAGATTCAGAATGCTGTGGAGACATTTTCACACAAAACCAGTCTACAACATTTACCAAAACTAAAGAAATCACAATTGGATATTCAGACCTTTATGTCTACAGCACAATTAATAAATCACTGGCAAAAACTGCACTGTATAATACTAAAGACATTAGAATAAAAGCTAATTAAATGAAGATTTTTTGCCTTCTTTTCAAGGCTTAAGGTGCACATATACACATCAAAACTGAACATTTCAAAGTTTTTGTTTAATTTCCCAGGAAATGGCCACTAAATCTTCATAAGCCTTAAGTATGTCCAACACCTCCTGCTCAGGGTACTCCTGCTTGATGAAGGGGTGTCAGTGTAACTCTGCAGGAGATCAGGAAATCACTGTAAACGCTGGAGAATCTTCCTGCAGTCAAACTGCTTGGCTGACACAGAGGAAGACATGAGTTCGTGGAACAGCTGGGGATCCCATGTCTGAGCTGTGTGCTTACTTGCTAGTCTAAATGGCACATGACCCTTTTTGAATGCTAAATCCAAATCCAGTCCTTATCTCCCAGATTAAGCTCATGTTGGGTTTAAACCCTAACGATGACCTCATCGTGCTGCTTGTTGACGGTGGGGAAACCCTAACTAGCGCGCAGGGCGACCACGTGAGACTGAAAAACCTGCACAATACACAACTACTGAAAGCACCCCCTCCTGTTCTCTGGGCTTATTTTCTGATGAAAATAAGATCTTTGCTCTGGCTGAGTTTGATACCTGCAGTGAAATTACAGTTCAGGAAAGAAAAGATTGCCTCTGTTTTCATTTCTTTCGAGCCTTCTGCTTCCATGTGAAGCCTTGCCAAAGTGAGAAAATAAGAATTAGTTTCTTTCTGAGTGTTTTATATTGTGTTTCTATCTGTGGTGGAGTGATACAGAGGCATCATAACAAGACATTTTTATAGCTGCATTTTCAGACCCACCAAGGGGGAGCAACAACAAAATAATAAAGGAGCTCTTTCATGCAAGTAATTAAATGGTTACCTTTTTTTGCAACAGCCATTTGCACCATTAGGGACTAAAATTATTTTTGGCAGTGGACTTGAATGCTTATGTTTTAATTTTACAATTTAATGGGGAATTATCTTCAAGTTCCCAAATGAATATTCAAGGAAGCCTCACCAAAAATGCGGTTTATGAATGATTAATCCTGGTTTTAATATCACATGAAATAGAGTCAGTGGGCAAAAATCTGCAGCTTTAATCAGTCTTGCTATTTTATGTCATCCATATCTATAATTCCTCGCCCTAGTCTGTCTGAAGGCGGTCTGAATGGAGCAGTACATCCTCTGTTCTATTTCTATCATCTTTTTCTGAAAACTTTCTTCATCATTTATTTATTGGTGCCTGTAGTTGCAGGACGGCTCCTCGTTGGGGATGTTCAGTCCTCTAAGGGTCCGTACTGCTGCCTCTGATGTCCACCAACACAGCTTCTGCTTCTGTTGTGGTTACTCCAGCAGAAACAAGCACAGAATGAACGCCGCAGGGTACCACTCCCAATCAGATAAAAACTTCAAATCTACAAAGCGACAGCTTTTTAAAGAAATATATGCAGTGGGACTCCCATTGATTTATAAGACTGCACAGTGGACTCAGAATGGGCTGCAGTCTCCTGTCACGTTACACTGCATACATGCAAATCTTGTAATTTAAGAGGAAATAAGCTAAATGTGCACAATTATGTGCAAAGCTTTAATCTGACTACTGAAGGAATGACTGCACAACGCTCCAAGGTAACCATCACAGTCTGATGTAAAATGCTGCATTGTTTGGCAACATGCCTCGTAATCTGTAGGAGGGAATTAACACAGGCCCGCAGTGAAGGATGTCGAGAGGAATGTCATGTGTGTGCATGTGTGTATACGCGCCTTTGACTATGAGTGCTCAGTATGTTGTGAAAGGCCCGTTGCCAAGTGGTCACAGATTGTCTCAGTCCGGTTAAGGGGGAAGGGGGTGGGGGGGTGGAGGAGGGGTGTGTGTGTGTGTGGCTGGCTGGAGGGGAGGGGGGGGGGGGGGGTTCTGGCTCTTTGGAGAGCCTATTTATGGATCCTCATTGAGCTCTCAATAAGCTAGTCATTGTCACTTCCACTCACACACTGCTGAATAGGTGGCCAATCATCAAATCCACTCAACTCAACTGAACAAAACGAAGGCTCTCTGTTTCAGCATCATACTGACTGAAAACCAACAACAGCACAGACATTCTTCTGGATTTCCAACAAAAGAAGACAGGTAAGGGTGTGTCTATATTTGTGTGTATGTCTGTGTCCATATACACCCTGGAGTGAGCCCTTCCTCTCCGTCAGGGGAAGCTGATATTGGAAGGTAATGTAATCAATCAGGTTGCCATTGTGTGTTTCATCCTTATTGCCTACTGATGGGATTCATTAAGATTGGCGCCAAGCAGCATTGGTGGGCGTGTAAGGGGGTTGGTGGGTGGGGGATTCTCCATTTCAACCCGATGATCTCACCTCCTGTCTGCAGCTCAGGAAGAAGAGTTTTCATTCATAAAGTTCATCCATTCACATGCGCATGTTCAGGCGCGTGCACAAACACGCACGACCAACATATCTCCCAATGGGACGCCGAGGAAACAGTTGAGCCAATGAGGCAATTTTCAGGTGAGATCACTGCCGGACGCCAAGATCCCTCTTTCCATTTAAAAACTCTATAAAGGTTGAGTGTTTGATGCATTACAGCACCACAGGAGCGGAAGAAGATGTCATGATGGAAAGCTGTCTGTAAACTTGTTGGATAAGAGGTAAACAAGTATCTTTGTGCGTATTTATGTGCATATTTACTATTAACATTACATTTTTTCTGGCCAGTTGGAGGCAGTGGAAACAAGCTGTGAACACAACACTGACATATTAGCTCTTAAGTTGATATTGTGACCAGCATTAACAGAACTAACAGTTCACTTTTTCCACATCCAGAAAACAATGAATATATAAGCATTCATTTAAAGTCATGATTCTGGCCATCTGATTAATCTATGTCAAATATTCACTCTCGTTTTAGCTCTGTTTTGGTCTCCACCAATTCCTGTGAGACATGTTCAGCTCTTGTACCTGCTAAATGCTTCACTGTGTTCACCAGCCAGTCACCGTGTCTGTGTACAACGGGGTTTTTAGAGCTTTTTCTTCTACTGTGGCTGAAAATGACATTGATGGGAGCCGTGGAAGTGAACAAAACTGGTAAATTTGCAGGCCAGAAGACCAAAACAATGAGCTGAAAGTTGTTATAAAACTCTGTAGAGCTAAAGGAAACTTCAGGGTTTCATTATAGAACTGTTGGTGTATCTCTATGAGTAAAACCTTTTCACAGACAAGCAGTCACGTGATCTTAATATGAAAATATAAACTATTGCAGCTCTAGACCGCTCTCTTACTGACAAGAAGTGTCCCTGACAACTGGAGAACCATATTGACTCATTCCGACGTGTTTTAAAATATGCAAATCCGACATTTAGATCAAGCACTGCTTTGATCTTCCAGGGAGATTAGAGATGCGTCTGATTTCCCTTTGAAACCTCCGAGAGGCGAGAAGCCAGCCAGGCAGCCTGCTGTGGAGAGCCTCTGGCAGCGGTCCGGTCAGGAGAGGGTTAATAACAATAAAGGGGAGGTTGGAGAAGCCTTCCTGAAAGTCACATGGTCTGTGCCGAGAAGGGGGGGGTGGGGGG
>JBBMOE010000018.1:7944570-8252188 GCA_037975065.1 Chaetodon trifasciatus
TGGGGGGTGGGGGGTGGAGGAGAGGAGGGAGGAGTCTGGAGCGTGTTGCCGTAGAAACAGAATCCTCAGTTGGCCGGTGTGAAGTCAGAAGCGTAATATTAGGCGGTGACTGCAGTTAGATGCTGCTGGTGGTGTGAGGTGGGTGGATGGGTGGGGAAGGAGGCGGAGGTGGGGTGGGGGGGTTGAGGACGCACTCTGCATTCTAATGGCTGGACACACATGCAAACATACACACACACACACACACACACACAGATACAGTACTCTCTCTCCACACCTTCAGTGGCTACAACACCTCAAACCCTCATCCCACTTTACTCCTTTCTGCCGTTAGAGTCTCCCATTCCTCTCCACTTTATCTACTGCATGGCTCAGCATTATCCTGCACCAGTCTGCATCAGAACATATAATTAATTCATTATGTCAATGGAAGATCCATTAGTGTACGTCTTGGTGGCTTCACTTCACTTGTGTTGATAAAGGGCATCTATTAGAGGGAACCAAAGACAGGCTAGTAAACTATAGCCATGTAATTGGTGACTGTATAATTGCATAGCACACATAGCAATTAAAGCGATAATATGTGTAAACCATGCTCAAGATTATCATTGGATTAACTACACTTCCCAAATGCCCTTGAGTGTGGAGGCTCACCAGCTGTTACAGGGAAGTGTTAATAATTATGCGGACGATTTTTAGGGCCGTTGTTTTGAGGGTCTTTTTCTTTTGGCCGCAGGGGAATCAGTTTGTATCTCATTAGATCCATTGTGGGGAAATAGTTCACGTTAATGGACCTTTTCTCTCAGGGTGCGGGGACGCGAAACGCATAAGCAGCAAACGCACAACTGTGAATCCTTACACTAAAGTAAATAAATAAATAAATAAAATATGAGATTTGTGATGCCTCAGGTTGGACGAAAGTGATTCATGACAACAGCCAATGCACTTGAGGGTGAGAATGAGACAAAAACATCGCAAATTATTTTTATGGATTCTCTTAATACGTGCAGATTTTTTCCTTCAATTCTGTGATATAACAAGAAAGTGTTGAAGTAACAGGCTGGAATCATTTTGTTCATTCTATGGTCATTAATTATTAATGTCATAATGTAAATGTAATGTAATGGAAATCATTACATGTCTATATATTTGTTACCTCAGGAGAGACTTAGTTATATCAGCAGATCAAACATTAATAACAATAAAGGACACAGTGTCTTTATTTTGTGCAATGATTAACATTATAATAACCACTGAATGCTCTGCTTGAGCACAAGACGCTTTGGACATTAATTGACTATATAAGAAGCTTTTTTATATATAGTGTAAACAAATGTTTCCACCATTATTGTAATACTTTTATTTTCCACTTTACTATTTGACATCCGCATGCCGAGACAACTTGCTCCCTGTCGCTCAGAGCAGACACTGCAGTCTTATAACGCTGGTGAATGTGACGTACCCTTGCCCTATAGCACATCATTGACTTTTTGATGGAACGCTGCTTTGCGCTTCCTTTTAAGGAAAGCCAAGGCAGGTTCATTTCCCATCATCGCTGCGTGTAAGACTGGAAAGCAGCACAGGAAAATCACAAGCAGTGTGACGTTCTCTCGGTCACCACCCACAGCTGTATCTCACGGTTTGGGGCGAGCCAATGGGGGGCAGGCTGGCTGACAGATACAGTGCTGGCTGGTCAGCGGTGTAGGAGGCTGGCCGGTGAACATTATCCTCAGGCTTGTTTATTTCAGTTTTCCTGTGACCATGACTCATTCGATTTTTGGGAAAATGAGGGCAGCTACAGTGCTCCCCGAGGCAAAAACAAAGAAACCGGATATCTCCTGATTCTTTTTTGTTTAAGATTTTCTTTTTAATGGTCAATCAATTTAAGCCAGTGGTGCTACTACATCCTACTTGCCATCATAAGTTATGGCTGTGAGTTATAAACAAAAGTGATTTCTCCCTCTCAGGTTACTTGATCTGAAGGATTTTTACAACCATAAACACGAAGACATAAAAGAGATGACTATATTTAACAAGGAAATAAAAACAAAACTAGAGAAAATAAAAAATACTACATTTCATGTAACAGAATAGAAAATTACTTACTATTAATTAGAGTCAGATAAGCTAAAAGTTGCATTAATGTTGTACCTCATTGTTTGTACTCCATACCATACATTCAGGGTCTTGAGTCAATTAATCTGACTTCTTTTCTTCTTCTGTCTTTGCAGGTGTCTGTTCTATTCGGCAGCTACAGGCGTCAAGCAGTGTTCTGTCAACACATAATGCACTGAAGATGAAGTGATCTTTTCCTCATTTGCCTAATGTATTCAGAATAATAAGAAGTAGTTCCATTGTTTTTCCAAATTTGTATTCTGGAGGAATACCAGTCACCGATTATACTGTTATGCTAATTGCCCACTTGACTGGATCACGTTTTACCTGCATTAATAGTCATTATTTCAGATGAAGTAAAGAGGCCAATTATGATGTGTTACAAAACTGTGGAAGTGGATGGCACAGTTAGAATAAGAAGATATGAATGGCAAGTGGAAAAGACTATTTGTACCTCAAAAACAAGTTACCAACATAAAGGAAACATCCTCACTAAGTTTAGCCTGTTGTTTCAGTGCAGCCGCTGTCCATGGTGCTGATCAGAGGCTCGAAGGCCCTGATGGCAAATCCAAAAAGCACCAAATGTATTTACTCACATAACTTCTGACCACGAATGGGAATAAGACTTTGAAAATGATGGGAAGTTCATCTTTTCAAACCCTCCAAACCTTTAAAAAACACGTGGAAATGATTTGTTTGGACAAAATCAAAGACAAGATGTCGCAGGGCTGTTACAACATGTAGATGCACCGTGGGCATATTGGTGGAGAGAAACCCTACACCCGACCCTGGAAGCCGGCTGCAAATCAATCTTTATCGATTTCATTAGGCTGAAATGAAGAGTTGTCAACGTGCCTGATGAGCTGGTGATATGCGACCGTGGCCGAGCAGCTCAACAGCGACTGACCTACAGCGCCACCTGCTTGTGGGAAATATAAACTGCATTGCAAATGTTGGCAGATTCAAATCTTGGGAGCTTGAAAGGCTCTCACAATGACAGACATCGCATTTCTAAAAAAAAAACCCCTTTTCTCTATTTCTCTCTAAGTTATTGCGAGTGCAATATGTGCGCATAACATCATACTTCTGCATTCACACCGAACAGGATGGTCTGCATCGGAGGGATGAATCATGCCCTGCAGGAAATACATTCTGCAAACATCATAACAGAAATGTCTACCTTCTGCAGGCTCGGTGTTGAATGCGGTGACACGCCGGGCTGTTTGGTTTCCACCGATGGGTCGGTTTGTGAATAAAGGTGGAAAAGATTCCCTCAAGAGAAAAGCCTGAAAGCCGTGGTATCCGCTCAGCCTGACTACTACAGGGGTCCCATCTGGCTAATTACCTTGTCAATAAATCTTGAAGGTAACACCGCGAGAACGGGAGTTGGGGATGAGAGTTTAGTGTGACCCTCCTTAATGATCCCACCCCAATTACAGTGTTACAGGCTAATTGAATTGATTTAAGTGTTCAATAAAGACAAAAAAAAAAAAAAAAAAAAAAAGAAGAAAAGAAAACGCAAGTTGTGGATAGAAGCTTAATTTTTCCTGCATGTCTTAGGCTACTATAATCGCGTATGCCACTATAATTAAACACACACTTAAAAACAAACAAACAAACAAACAAACAAACAAACAAACAAACAAACAAACAAACAAACAAACAAAAAACAACCAATAATAATAATTGTTTGTTATTAGCACAGACCATCATTTCTTTCTTTCTTTTTATTTTATGTTTTTTTTATTTTTAATCTGTGTAACTCTAAAAAGATCAGGAGTATGTTTAGTTTGATGTTGTTGTCATATTTATAACGTTTACTTATTCCTCTTCAAGGTGTTCATGTTTTTTACTGTGGAGAGTTTAAAATGCTGTACTGTGCTGCAGTGGTACTCAGATGGCAATACCACAGTGTAAAAATACTAGAATACTAGTTAGAAATAAAAACTCTGCATTCAAAATCTTAGTAAAGAGAATCAAAATATACTCAAAGTACCAGAAGTAAAAGTACTCATTGTACAAAATGAGCCATTTCAGAATAAAGATGGGACCAATTTCAACTACTTTCTATACTTCAGGGTAGCTTAATCCATATTAATACAACATAAATTCTAAGCTGATGTATATTCTGTATCAATTATCTGAATCTGCAAAATAACTAGTAGCCTAATGTTGTGGAGTGGACTAATGGAGCAAAAATTATAATATTTACAATATTTATTTTTAGAATAAAATAAAATTGAAATACAAAAAAGTAAAATACAAGTAGCTCAGAACTGTACTTAAGTGCAGTACTTGAGCAAATGTACTTAGTTACATTCAACCACTGCTGTGCTGTCGAAATATGAAATATTTGAAATTTGACATAATAACACCATGACTCTATAGAGTTTTTGAGTGTTCGCCTTCAGCGCCCCCTGCTGTCACAGAATTTCAGCTAGCATAAAATGCATTCTGATTCTGAAATCTCTCTCAGAGAAAAACATTTTGTGTTTCAGTTCACTTTAATTCTTTTTTTTTAATCACAAGCACTTGTTTGATACATACACATTTATAAAAATAGTAAACAAACCAAAACACAGTTCCCCGGGTTCCTCCGGTTCACAAAACAGACGTACCACATCCGGTCCGGCTGCTAAATCCGTCCGCCACCAACGCGTCTCGTGCAGATCATCCTGATTTAATGTGGTGTGCACGTACGGCAGCATTTAATTTAACAAAAGTCACTTGTGAAATAAACTTAAGCAAACCAGCAAGACTGTTACGGCTGTTAACCTCAGTAGCTGCCCGCCGGCGTTCACTCTCTGTGGACGTTACTCGCATTAAACCGCGACACATGTCAAGTCAACCCAAGAGACTCTGCACTGGAGATATGGCCGTTAAAAAGATCGGAACTCACAACGGAAGCTTTCACTGCGACGAAGTTCTGGCCTGTTTCTTCCTCCGGCAGCTACCTGAGTACAAGGTAAGTCCAGCGGTTCGGTGTAATGGAGGGACTGTGGGTGCCGGTGTTGTTCCCTCAGCCGCAGCTGTTTCAGTCCAGTCTTTGTCGTTTCTACTTCAGTTTAAACCCTGTTCGTAAAAGCGCGCTTTAAATGTGTCTTTTCAACCTGCTGTTGCTGATTTTTGAGAGACTTTTGATTGTATTCTTCTGTCACAGCTCCCATGTCATACCATAACACTGCGAATGGGGGTGCTGTTGTACAGATAGATGGCGCTCCCCAAGAGATGACATATACAATAGATCTATAATAATTGTAGTCTAAGCATGCATTTTACATTTCAGGAAAAAGTCAGTCAAATGAGCATAACACTTGATGTTACACTTTACAAACTTCTTATAAAGTTGTTCCTACATTCTCTTTTAGGGGTATAGTGACTTTAACAATCATTTTGTGTTTAAACAGCTGGTACTCATTTCATATTAAATTAAGCCACTTAGAGTGAATGTGATTTTTTCAGTATTTTTCTCTCTTTACAACTCAGCTATTTCATATTGTAACATTAATAGAAACTGTATCTTAATACAGTGCATGTTCATACTTTATGGTGAATTGAGAAATGACAAATCCAGGCACATTTCAAGGATAGCAAACACAGTTTGTTCGAAGGTGATTTGCAGTTTGGGCTCCTAGACTTTGCAATGAGATGTCTGTGGAGATTAGGGCTTTAAAGATAGCTTGTCTATGATATAATTTGTTCTATGACATTTATGTTTTTCTCTCCACATGTTTGATAGTTTGTGTAGTTTCTATCACTTTTACTTTGTTTTATTTTCTTTGTGTTTTAAATGTGTTCTGTTTTTATTGTAAAGCAATTTGTAACTTTGTTTTGAAAGGTGCTACATAAATAAAATGTATTATATTATAAATCCAATGTCATGGAGGTCTACATTTTCATTTATGATAATGTGAGCTGACATAATACTCCCCCACCACCCATTTAATTACCTATGTGACTTTACATGCAACTTATGTGGTGGAAAATTATGGATTGTGCCCGCTGGAGCTCAAAACGTGCTGCAGGGCTGCCCCCCGGTGGGTAGAATTAGGGCCACACTCGTATTATAATTAATAGTCTTGGGGGAATTGATTTAAATGTACTCGGCTCTTGGATTGAAAAGGTTTAATGAGGCCTACACATAAAAGCCAGATGTCATATCCTTCCTGTAAATGTGTCCGATGCTCAGTGGTGTATGATTGCAGATCTACAAAACTTTCTTTTCATTGCACAGGATGCTGAGATCGTTCGGACCAGAGACCCGGCCCAGCTGGCGGAGTGTGACATTGTTGTAGATGTGGGCGGAGAGTTTGACCCAAAGAGGCATCGCTATGACCATCATCAGAGGTACAGCGCTGGCAGTAAGCTGCTGCAAGGAGATGAAGTTTATTACCACGTGTTTTTTTTAGTGATGGAAGGACTGGTCAGACACTGCAGAGTAGCACAGTGGGCCTCCTTCATGTTGGATATTCTTACATGGCACAACTACACAGCTTGGAGTAACTGATGTTATTAACAATGGCTCCATCCATTTAGATGTGCTGGTAAGGCATGTCATTAATCCAGCCGCCATAATTAATCTAATAAATCACACTTGGACTTTTCCTGCTTTAACCTGTCATAGTGCCTGCTGTGAAAAAGACTAATTATCTTATTTCTCATTGGATGTTTTTTGGCCAGTATTTACTTTATGCAGATTTATGCGCATCAGCTGGAGCTGAAGCAATTACTTGTTTAATACATTAGTCAGTCAATAGAAAATGAATTGCAATTATTTCATAAATGATTTATTGTTTAACTCAATTTTCCACATTCCCTAGATCCATTTTTGCAACTGTAAAGATTTGCTTCTTTTCTTTCTTTGTTTTTGTGATTGTAAAAGGAAGATTTTGGGGTTGTCAGACAAATCAAGATGTTTAAAATTGCAGATCTGAATATATTGATGTGAAATTAATCAGCAGCTTTTCTGATAATCAACGAATCATTTAAGAAAAAATCCAAATGGGAGGGTTTTCTCTGTTTTATATTATTGTGCACTTTTGGGTTTTAGACTTTTTAGACACTGGGACATTTTCCACAAATTTCTGACATCTTATAGACAAACAGTCAATCAAGAAAATAATCTAACTAATTGTTAAAGCTGCAGTAGGTAAGATGGAGAAGAGAGCAGACTTAGCCTGAAAATTTGAACCAACACAAGTTCACGTCACTCCCCCTCCCTCTCCGCTGCACTCATGCCCTGCCTCCAAGCCCCTCCTCCCTACAGCTGCCGTGGCAACTAGTAGTGTTAGCCTTAGCATTGGAAACAAGCTAACTCTGCCAAACCGCTACATCACAGTCGCTAACACGCCGTACGCGCTGCAGAGTGTTACTGTAACAATCACCATATTAGCTTTATGATTATTTGTTGTCTTAGCCGTATATGCTGTTGTTGGCAGCGGCGGTATGGGCAGTGTCTCCTTTGCAGGTGGCTGTTGCTCCGCCATAGCTTTCACTAGCCTCCTGACGCCGCTCACAGAGCTGTTTGACTGAGCGGCAGCCGGCAGCATGAGCAGTAGGAGGGGGCGGTTCGCAGCGTGTGTGAGTAGTGATTGACAGATGTCAGACACTCCTTCAGATGCTCCTCTGGCTCTGATTGGTTGTTTTGTGTCGGGCACGGTGGATTCTTGCAAATCGCAGTAGGAGCAGTACGTGGAACCAATGGAGCCGTTTTTTTTTTTTTTTTTTTATTTCACAGATTACGTGTTTCATGTACTCCTGTCTGGGCATAGGGACAGTTTTAGCAAATATGACAAAAAAAAAATTACTTTTTTATAAGTTACCTACTGCAGCTTTAATGGAGAAAAAAGTTCATTGCAACTGTGTGTAAGTGTCGCTTTGGGCTTTCTCAATTATTCAAAACATTTTAGAGCAAACAATTAGTCGATCAATTCAGAAAATAACAGCAAATTAATGACTACAATCTTTAGCTGCAGCCCTTTAATTGACAAATAGGACGACGAAGTAACAATTAATTGCGGTACAGGAATATTAATCAGTATGAGAAGAATTGGCAGAATCCATTAAGCTGTAAATGTTTGTTGTGAGGCCTGTGTTCACTCGAAAGTAAAGAGGTATTGATAATCACATTAGCCTTTATAGACCTGGATTTAAGTTCACATCGCTGTCATGGCTTCTTAAACTCAAGACTGGAAAATCAAACTGAAGTTTAGACCTGTTGCTCAGAAGGCATCGTATTTTCATCATCTGTCCCTGAGAAAGCACCTCTCTCTGTGGCTCCTGTCCTGGCATTATTGAAGCACCCCAATTGCATCAATCATGAAGGAGCAGGCTCTATGTTTTCTGCTAAATTTCCTGCCAAAGTTCCTTCCAAATGATTGCGTTCACTCCAAGTCTCATCATGTTGAGTAATCAGCCTATTCCAGATGTCTTGTCAGCTTAATGTCCTGATGATAATCAGTGATAGCTTTTATGACCACGGTGATAAAGATATGCCAGGGCTCTCTTCCTGGCAGGTGGTTAGTGATAATTAGCGCTCCTTCAATGGAACGCCCCCCCGCTGTTGGTTCACGAGGCACAGAGGCTGCCACGACACTGTCAGGGGCCGCAGGAGAGTGTGGCTGTCACTCACATGCGCGGATGGGGGCACGGTGGTTGTGATGGCGGGGATGGATGAAAGTGGGCTGGGGTGCTCGAGGAAGTTGGAGAAGGAGCTGACAAGAACAGTTAGTCCTCGTTTCAATAGCACTTTTTCAAAACGGTGACAGTGTACAGATGAAGTTGACAGCAATACCAACATGTCACAGAGGTAATTGTAAATTAGGGCATGGAATTTAGACATTAAAGGAGTAGTTCAACATTTTTGGAAACAGGCTTATTGTTTGCTTTTCAAGAGATGATGAGAAGAATGACACCACTCATATCTGTCTGTTTAATAAGAAGCCAGCAGCCAGTTAGCTTAGCTTAGCTTAGCATATAGACTGGAGAGGGGGGAACTTGTTAGCCATTATAAAGACACGATCAAAGACAATTAATAGAGGTTTGTCTCTTGTTTTTTGTCCCACAGATGATATAGATTATATGATTACAAATAATTTCCCTTTAGTTGTCACCTGAATACTAAAAGAGCGTTTGTGATTTGTTTTTTTTACTTTGAGACAACTTCTAATGTGAGAAACTGCTGCAGGAGTGGCAAACTTTTATCTCTGAAGTTTTTCAAAGTTTCTTAAACAGGGAAGAAAATGGCTGTTCGAGTTGGAGGCATGAGAAATGTTCTCTAAACACTGACTGAAGGTTAATAAAGCACAGCAGATTAGATCTGGCAGGGATTACGTCTGTGTGGTTGCTCATACTAGAAATGCACTCACTGCTTCCACTCAGCAAAGAAATGAAAGTAAGCAAATATATTTTTGTAGCAGTGACGCAGTGACGGTCTGCATTTTGCAGAGAAACTAATAGTTAATCCTTATTCTCACAATTCATTCACTTAATTTAGCATTAAAGTAACATTACCTTAACGTGTGTGTACAGAAAACTAATACAGGGAACGATAATACTTCTCTTAAATCCGAATACATTTGTGAGATTGAACATTTCTTTTCTAAAGCACAGGAAGGAAAAAGTAGTTTGCAGATGGGTCAGGGGTCAGAAAGTGTTGAATGGTTCAACCCCAGATGTCAGAGAAGCATTGACAGCACAGTGACATTGGCCTATTTTATCTGACATTTGAGGCTCATGAAAGCCCACACAGCGCTCTAACGCAGTGTTTGTCTCCCTGTAAGGCAAATTTCCTATAATTTTAAGGGAGTACTGCCCACAGAATGATGGAAAAAGGCTGTTTGAGCTTCATGAGTCATTGAGTTTCCTGTGATTGGGGAAAGATTCATGAAGTAAGCGGTGCAGCTGGTGCAGTATTTGATGAGTATGTTTTAACAATTCTTCATTCTTGCATAAACATTTCTTTGTTTTGTATTCTACGTTCCTGACTCACCTTGAATCAGTTCTGTGTGGTTAAGGCTAGTTTGCTGGAAGATGTAACCACCTTTGATTTCACACAAACACTTTGATTGCTTCTCTTTTGGTGAGCACGTCTTTCTCAGCCTTTCTCCATTTCACTCTGTCATTTTCCTCCCGCTCATTCACTCCCATCTCCTGATAATCAGCATAGAAATGCCTCCGCTTGGCCAATTAGCCCTTCTAATGGCTGTGATTACCCCCCGCTTCCCTAGCATGTCACTCATTCATTTGACGGTCTCTTTTTCCGCTGTGCTGCAGCCCAAGCATCCTAATTAAGCCTGAATTAAATGACCAGCGGTGGCTGGGTGCTGGAGCCCACCCATCTCAGCACGTGGCTGAGGAGAGACCTCCGGTGGCTTTTATTTATGTGCTCAGGCATACAAACACGCCAGAGCACGCTTTCTCTCTCCGGTCAATGCAAACTCACTCACTGAAGCTGAAGAGAATATGCATGTGTGCAAGACTCCTTTATTGATGTCTGATACACAGCCAGTAATGTGCAGCATGCGGTAAATCTGGATGCAGCAGACATTTCATTGAAGAGGACAGTTATTGGAAAAGATGTGACTCGTGTGTTTATGAGCAGAACATTCATGTTTGCCTTTTCATGCCAAGCCTTTGCTTTAGTATTGAGTGTTGGATCATCTGCTTATAGACCATGAAGTGTTTTCATCCTGTAGCATTGATATAAGCTGAGTCCCTTTTCCTTTATGCGTTACGAGACACATGTCAGAAAACAAGTGGATCAATTCAGCTCACAGTTTGATTTAATTAGATTTTCTCACAAAAGCAAAGAAGCTAAACTAAATTATCTCCACTGCTGAATTTGTTTAGGTGGAAATAACTTTTAGTTTTCCATTATCAATTAATCTGCCCATTGTTTTCTGTATTTGGCATTTGGTCTGTAAAATAAAAGAAATCCATCAGAGTTTCCTGAAGCACAAGTTGACGTTTTGAGCCTGCAACCAACAGTCCAATACTCAAGCATATTCAGTTTACAGCGATATCAGATTTACAGCTCACTATTAAAAAGCTGGAAGTAGGGAATTTAGATTTTTGATAAACCATTAATTGATTATCAGTAAAGTTCCACATTAATTTTCTGTTAACCGACTAGTTGAATAATTGACTAATCATTGCAGCTCTGACAATGACTAGGTATCATTTTACTATAGAGTTATCTATTATTATCAGTACTTTAAGTTCCCACAGCCTCAGTAAGTATATTAAAAATGCTGTATTTGTCCAACCAACACTCGAATAATCCAGAAGTATTCAGTTTCCAACGATACGAAGCAGAAAAGCAAAGTCTGAGAAGTCACACCAGATCTAGTTTAGAGCTGAATTACTGATCGATTTGTCCATCAACAGAAAATCAATCGGTAACAATTCATCAAACAAAAATGCCTGAAAAGTGAGCTTGTTTGCAGCTACACCAAAGTGAGGATTTTACAGTACAGGCCGCCATGTGAGGCTGTTCTAGGCTCATGTAAGGATGCATGAAGTGCATCGTACCTACAAGCTGCATACTGTTTTTATATAATGAACTTTTTCTCACGCTGTGAACAGAATGTTGAGTGTTTCTGTTCCATTCAGCTGATAGACTGTCCTCCCTCTGCTCAGGACCTTCACAGAGAGCTTCCACAGCCTGTGTCCAGACAAGCCGTGGGTGACCAAGCTCAGCTCGGCCGGCCTGGTCTACCTGCACTTCGGCCGTCAGCTGCTGGCCCAGCTGACGCAGCTGAAGGAGGATGACAGGCAGCTGGAGGTGCTCTATGACAAGGTGAGAGGGGAAAGACGACGGATTTATAGCAGGCGGCGGATTAGCAGCCATTGTGTTACATTCACAACACAAACAGTCTGTTGGAAACAGATGTTTTCCCTCGTCTCGCTCATATCAAAGAAATCTCTGCAGCCGCTGAATTGAATTTCATTATGAAGTTGGAAGACCGAAAATAGAAAAAGTTTGAGACATAAAGAGGAAAGCCAGCTCGTCAGTTACCTTGTTAAAATGAATTACAGTTGGTCGTTTTAAAAACAGAAACCATGCACGACTCTTTGTAGACAATGTTGAATGTTTGTTGTTGAAGTTTGTTTTATGGCTTTTTGCCTTCATCAGACTGTTGGCAGTAGGGAGTGAGATTAGAAATGAAAGGAGAGAGATGTGGCAGAGGAACTCTGCCACATTCAAACCGAGAACTGCAGTTATATTTAAAGCATTTCAGGCAGCCGGGCCAGCAGGAGGCCTTGGCACGCAGAGCGCTTTTGATGTCCAGGCACATTAAGCAAGCCAAATCTGAGGTCACCATAAATATTAGCGCTATTAACTCATATTATCACTGGCCTTTTGATGTGTCAGTTTGTTTTAAAACCCCAAGTAATCCTTTTACTCGCAGCTGGGGCTTTATTTATTTTAGGCTGTTGGGCGTCTTGTCTTCTGTCAGTACAGACAAAGTGAACCTCTATTTTTGCCCCAAAACTTAGTTCCACTTGTAAGCCACTTGCAAAATGTCAACCCTTTGGAGATTGACCTTCCGATGTGCTGAGGAGTTGGAGTTTTCAGCGCTAAGTATGTCTCTGCTCCTCGGCTCCTCTTCCACTTCTTTCCAGAGTTCTGTTAGTGGACTCCAAAACAGCAAGCAATTTGTCTTTTCCTTCTGGTTTAATGACGTGCACTTAAAGTCTTCAGTGACTGCCCACACACTGAGACTAAATGGACTTCAGTCAGGATAATGTAATGCCAGTACATCGCTCCCTTTCTTCCTTTTCAACATGATGACACACCTAAACCGTTCGATTCCCGTGTCGTCACAGGTTCATAACCTCTCTTTTCACATGCCTCTTTCAATTCCCTGCAGCTGTACGAGAACTTTGTGGAGGAGGTGGATGCTGTCGACAACGGCATTTCACAGTACGAAGGGGAGGCCCGCTACTCTGTCTCCACCACGCTGAGCGCACGTGTCGGCCACCTGAACCCACGCTGGAACAGCAAGAGTCAAGACACCGAGGTGAGGGACTGCACGAGTGTGAGCGTATCCACAGACTGAGCACACGCACTGGTCTGCTGCTGCACGTTTGTTATCCGTCAGGTTGTGGAGATTGCGTGTGGGTCTGTATCTGTGATATAAGATTATAAAAATGAAATGTGATCATTGTGTTTTGCAGTTTTAATTAGTACTGTCAATCGATTAAAATATTTAATCGCGATTAATTTCATGAATGTCATAGTTAACTTGCGATTAATCGCGCATTTTTATCTATTCTAAATGTCCCATTAATTATCATTTTAATACTCTTATCAACATGGAGAAGTGGATAGGCTTGCTTTGTGCAAATGTTTTTTATTGAAAACAACAACGTGTAGTGTTATATTTCACACTAACATTCTCACTTTGAGCAGTCATTCACATTTGAAGCAAAATCTCACACAATTTAACACTGTCAATAAACAAAAAAATAAATACTTGGTTACAAAAAAGCCCCTTCAACAACCCTTTCTAAGGGATCAAAACAGGGTGATACAAGATAAAGTTACAAAGTGCACATCATTGTAAACTAGGACTCAGCCTACAGTGCAGTTAAACCATGGCTTAAACTTTCCTTTCTTAAGTTTCCTTTGAACATACAAGCAGTCAGACTATACTGCTCTTCTGTTTATTCACCAGAGGCTTATCAACCCAGCCTCTTATTTCTCTCCAGAGAGAATGAACATTACTTGGCTATGGCTACAGCAAGCTTGTTCTTAGTTGTGGTATCCACATGCCTCTGTGGAAAGCCATCCATTGTCGCCTGGTTTTGACGAGGAGGCGGCGGAGAATTCGTATTATCAATCAAGTGGCATTTCAGACTGGATGTGCTACGGTGATAATTCAGTTCACACCAACAATACACACAGATAACTTTGGTCTTGTCAGTCGACCCATCTGGCAACTTTTTGAAACTTTCCATTCAGGATCTTGTTCGCATCCATTTCGGCGTTTCGCGCTTGACTTCCACACAAACTGGTAGCCTACTCTTTTACAGCTAGTGAGCAGGCAAGACCAAACACGTGCGTGGGGCGTGCCTATTATTTTGTTTCCGGTTTACAATCGGATCCTGTAGTTTTTCTAAAGTTACTAGCAGTGGCCACGACTTATAAAAACTACAAGTTCACTAGGTCACAAAGAACGTTAATCTCGCGATAAAAAATGACGCCGTTAAAATTGATTTGCGTAAACGCGTTAATAACGCAATATTTTTGACAGCACTCGTTTTAATGTTAGGCAAAGGTTTACTCAGATCAGAATATCCATTTTACATCCATTGATGGATTTTTAAAATGCTGATATACATGGACTTACAAGACAGTTTGAAGGGAAAACACTCATTTCTAAGGCTGCAACTAACAACTGTTTTTATAATCGATTAATATGAAGATTATGTTCCCAATGAATCAGCCATTGCAGTGTCTTACATTGCAGGCGGACTTCTTCAAACTACTTTCAAGATAAAATAGAGATAAACATCCAATGATAGTAAGCTACTGTTGTATAGACGAAGAAGAGCAACAAATCTTCACATTACAGAGGTTGGAACTGTGTGTATTCTCGAAAAAGTGCTGTAGTGATTAATTTATTTATCAAAGTAGTTGCTGATTCATTTTCTAGTAGTCTCATCGCTTAATTGACTAATTATTTCAGTCTTACTTATATTCAATATGAACTTAAATGATGAAAAGTCTTTAAAACCCAGATTCCATCAGAACTAATCAGTATATAACAGTATAACAGTATATAATTGGTTCAGTAGCTTGTTGCCTTGTCATCGTGGATGGCTTCTGACCTGAGCTCCCTGAAGAGGCTGATCTAATAGAAAGCTCCTCCACAGCCAGGCCCTGTTATAAAAAAGGGCTTTTGGTTGCATCATTTAATGATGATGACACAGAATGGGCACCCTGCAGTGAAACAAAAACACAAGATGGGTTAAGAACATTGTGGTAAACACGACAGGTGCGGAGTCGGCGTCCAGAGGTCATTTTTAGAGCCGTGCAGAAACAACAGAGGCCCACAAATGGCCAAGTGTGACTTCTCCATCTCTCGTTAGTGCAGGAGGGGAACACCTGCAGGCAAACACTGTCTGTTTCCTGCAGCCTGGCTTTGCATATATGTTGATAATGCCAGCTTCTTCTTTTTTCCCCTTGTTTCAGGGGAATAGTTGGCCTATTTGTTTGTTTCACATTTGAGTTCACATGATTGTAATTCTTGTCCCGGCACTTTCCTTCAGCCCCTCCCCCCCCCCCCCCCACACACACACACACAGCACCGCTCGGGGAGATCAGAAAGTGTGACAGATTTGCTTTGAAAAATATTTGACAGACGACTTGATGGTAGACCGGCGTGGTGAACTCTCAACAGTGGCTGTTTGTGATTATTGAAAAAGCTAATGGATTTTCATCTCCTCCATCCACAAGTGTTAACATTCAGGGCCACCGCGGCCCCCTCAATCACATGCAGCATGCATATGGATCAGACTTCTTCCTGACAAACTGTGTGTGCAAGGGTTTGTGATAGCATGTCTGCCTGCCTGTATTTGCGCCTGCCTCTCTTTCTCGTGCTCTCTTGAGTTTCTGCTCATGAGAATATGGCAGAGTGAGGCCAAGCTGGGTTTGTGCAGCACATAAGAGGAAGCTGATGAAGCAGGGCTGCAAGGATTAGTGTGAAGATGGTTGGACAAGACTGTGTCACCCCCTTTTTATCCGGCACATGGTCTCACTTAATGTATTTATCATCAAACTGGGCTGGAACTCAGACGTGTGGTAATAGTGGTGAGAGTGATTGTGAACTTAAAGGATTTTGAACTGTGAGCAGTGATTTCTGTTTTCTATGGAAGTCAGTTGACAAAAAAAAGATATTTCTGCCTTCACACCATTTTTACAAACGTGTTTTTATTAGGAGGGTTTCAGAAAGGCTTTGAAGATGGTTGGAGAGGAGTTCCTGGACCGTCTGGAGTACTACCAGTCCTCCTGGCTGCCGGCTCGGGCTGTGGTGGAGGAGGCCGTTAAGGGGAGGCACCAGGTACAAGACTGTTTAAGCTAATGTGTGCATTTTTTTGGCTCTTGGGTCCTGAAAAAATACATTTTTGAAGCTGTCAGGATTGGCTGTCCATCGTTCATGTCACCTTAACAGTATGTGGTGCATAATTCATCAGCAGCAATGGGTTTCTCCTTTCTCTCCTCTTGTTTCTTCATACTGATATTCAAACTGTGTGCTCTAATATGCAGTATTAATGTATCGGTAATACGGCAAAGAAGAATTGGGAGACAAATGGTGAAATTCAGATCTCTAAAAAGTCAACTTCCCATGAGTTCAAAAAACAGCCTGTTTTCAGCTTTGTGACAACAACTTTTCCAGCTAATCCAAGAGGCTTTTTTTAATAGTTTATTTAGAAGTAGGAGAGTTTTGTCAAGCCAGGAAGGCACATTTAATCCTTCAGTTTATCAAGAACATTGGAGATACATTGCACTGGACAGGAAGGGTACGGAAAATTGTAATCTTTAAAGTCATTAGTAATTAAAGCTGTCAGACAAATGTAGTGGAGTAAAAATACAGTATTTGCCTGAGGTGTAATGGAGTAGAAGTGTAAAGTTGCATAAAATGGAAATACTCATGTAAAGTACAAGCACAGTTGAATAAATGTGCTTAGTTACATTCTGCGAAAACTAAAGACTGTTCTGGCTCCATATTTTAGCTCCAATTAGATTGTATATTACTATTATCTATAATGATGAAGCTGTAAAGATCAAGCAGTTATTATATTAATTTCTCTTTGGCCTTATCTTCTAAGAAATTACACAGAAAACTGCAGTTACCTCTGAAGATCTCCACTCTGTGTGTCGGTCTTTTATCTTGCACAGAATGCACAACTTTCTGCTTCTCCTCTCATTTCCAGGTAGATCCTAGTGGAGAGGTGGTGCTGTTCACCCAGGGTGGGTGTCCATGGAAGGAGCATCTGTTTACCCTGGAGAAGGAGCTCCAGGTGGAGACGCCCATAAAGTTTGTCCTTTACACCGACCAGAATGGACAGTGGAGGGTCCAGTGTGTCCCCGCCGGGCTCAACACCTTCCAGAACAGGTACGACTTCACCCGCAGTCTGTTTTCAGTCAGACTTTATTAAAGGTCATTTAAATGCCGCTTCTCCTTCATAGGGGTACAGTTGGTGCTCTCGTGTGTGGAGGGAGCACCTTGTACCTCAGCAGAAAGCAGACATGCAGAGCTTCCAGAGATGTTGTGACACTAACTCACACACAAAATTCTCCCAGACAGGATTTTTAAAAACGCTGGTGCAAAACACAGTGACAGCCACAGATCTCCCAGACGTGCTGAATTGAGTTGAGCTCTGGTGACGGAGACGACGCGTGCCGTACGATTTGACTTTCATGCTTATCGGACCGTTTGACAACTACTCACGAAGGGTTGACGCGCCATCCGGTGAGAGACTAACTCCGGCTTGGATGGAAATACTTGTTTGTAGGAGGAGGATGATCTTTAAGTTAAGGCAGAGGTTTTGTTCACACATTGCTTTCTGAGGAATTAAAAGGATGTAAACAATCCCAGCGCCTCGAGAGAGACGCCTGAGCCCTTTCTCCATGCTCACCCCTCTCACTCAGGTGTTTCTACACCCTCTGCTCCAAATACAGCAAGCTGGCTGATATACATGCTGGTTTGGTAATTTGACAGACACTTTAATTACAGCTACTTACTTAAATATACTGCAGACTTTTATGAAAGTAAAATTTAATGAATATGAGATTGCTCTATAGAATATGCAGCATTGTGTGCAGTATGATTAAGGCCACTAAGAAGTTACACATCTGCATCACTGAGTGTGTCCAGTCCCATTTAATCTTTAAATAATGGAGCTGGACAAATCAGTGGCTCAAAACAAACTTGTTCCCTTCCTGAAAAAGACTCTAAAGCCATGCTAACAACTCTGTGAAGCTGCACTACTTTTAACTGCATGCTAACATGCTCACAATGACAGTGCTGACATGCTGGTGTTTAGCAGGTATAATGTTCATCAACTTAGCACAAGCTAACGTGCTAATTAGCACAAAGCACAGCTGAGGCTGATGGGATTGTTTTTAGTCTTTGTTGGACAAATTTCATTTTTGACCTGATGGTGAGCAGTCTGAATTTTGGCAATAGTTTTAGATTTAGTTTTCGTCTTTGTTGCTCACTGGAAATTATAATTGGTGTAAAGCCACGTTTTAGTCTTTTTCTTTTGTTTTAGTCAGATTTAATCAGTGGAATGGATTCTGCTGGAGGAAGTAAGCACACCCCGGACAATGTGTTTGTCATCGAGGCTGAGAATGTGTCACTGACTTCTTTCATGTCATAAATGAATGTCTAAAGTTTGTTAGGAAAAGTCCAATGCAGCCATATTTCACAATCTCATCTGACATTATTGATGTTATAATAATGTGAAGGTCACTGCCTGCTTTATCATAATTTTATTACCTGACAAAACAGACTTTTCATATATCACCGAGGTCTTCTGCTAAAGTCGGCTTCATGTTTCACTCAGTTAAATTCTGATTTAATATAACTTAGTATAAACTACAGCATTATGTTAAATGTTTGTTGGATGAGTTTGGGTCTGTTTATGAGTCGTAAGAAATCATAAATTATCTTGTAGACGGAGTAGATGTTTACCCTAAGCTCTGTTAGTCCTGAAAAGGGATTAACATTGTTTATTAGTCCTAAACCTCCCCGGCACAGAGAACAAAATATAAACACATGACAAATCTCTAACTGAAGCTCCTAACCGTAAACAAGAGAGAAGGTGCAACGCAACAAACAAAAAGGGCTTATTACTCCCCCCAACTGCTACCACAGGGGGGAAACCTCACTAATACATGCACACACACACACACACACACACACTGAAGGGATGAGAGAGACATCTGCAATATCAGAAAAACAAATTCAACCATGAGTCATAACACCTTCCCACCTGAAAATCAAACATATCTCCCCCTGATTCAGTAAGCTGAGGACAGAGCATCAGCTGTGACATTCTCTGAGCCTTTCTGATAACCAGTATCAATATTGAAATCTTGAAGCAGCAAAGGCCAGCGCATCAGACGTTACTCTGCATCGAGTCAGGACCACAGAAAACGATGAGGAAGATGAGAAAACAGTGGCTGGCGTGAGTTACAAGTCCACCTCCAGCTGAAATGGATGCATAAAGTTGCACGCTGCAGAGGAGAGCTTCAAAAGCAAAGTGACATTTCTCTGATCATTGAAAGGCTGACTCAAACTCATCAACAGAGCTGCTACAGCAGATAAAGATTTCCTTAGTTGTTACAGTTTAGTCATGAAATAAAAGTGCGTCAATGGATGCATAACAGTGCGGGAACATGAACGTGGGCACCAAACTTCGTGAGAGACTTATAAGAAGTTAAGATGTTTCACTAAAAACCTCAAATTTCAACCTCACGGGGGCGCTAAAGGAAAAATTAGGGGCTCACCAAAGTTAGGTAGGATTCATCCTTGAGGGACAACGAATATTTCTCCAAAATTTCAAGGCAGTGTATCTGAAGGACCAGAGCAACGTTCCCTTCCCTACACCTCTAGCATGGCTAAGACGCCTGTCCACGTGTTTATTTCAGGCATTGTACTGGACAGCCTCGGCTCATTCACTCATTCAGAACGCTGACAGTTCTCTGATCGCTGCGCTGCCTGCCTGTCTGTCCGAGTACTGACTTTGAGATACTATTACTTCTTTATGTTGACTATGAACAAAACAGATGCGTTATCTGCTTCTGTGTCACAATTCTTCAGAAGCTTATAAAACATGGAGCAGCGGTTAGTTTCTGTGCATCAGATATCTGGAACAGCTCTAAGTGCCTTCAGGGTTTGCTGTTAGTTTTATATGTATTTCTGACTTACTTTCCTTTATTTTTAGATATGCTAGTTTTTTCCTTTTCGTGGTCCTCTAAAACTTTTAATATGTTTTACGCCTTATATAATGTAGATCACATTGAATTGTGTTTGTGCTCCATGCATACCAATGTCTCGCCCTTCCTTGCCTTGTGCACCATTACGCTCGTTGCTGTCGTTGCGGAGCCTTTCTGCATCTTTTATCAATAATGAGGTCCCTCAAACCCTCGAGCCTGGCACTTAAGCAAAAGATGCCTCGTCCACACTCATTAAATCCCGTTGTTTTTCTTGTCTCATCACTTTGTGCATAATAACACTGATGACAAGACAAAGAGCCTCTGTGTGAAATTCAGATGAATAGTATCTCTCAAGCTTGTGTTCATTACCTCTGGAGGAGAATTGTTTACCTGAGGAGCCTCTCGCGCTCTGACCCGCAATGTTGCTCTAATAACGTCATCAGCATCCCCACTGGAGTCCCCTGGTTGGTGTGTTGTTTGAGTGCTGCCTTAAATCCCAGCGCGCATCACGCCGTGATACACGTATGGCCGAGGAGACGTGCTCCAGGCTTATCATGCAAAACACATTTTCAGATTCATTTTCCAGCAGATACCGACTGTTGCACAGAATGCGTCACTTTGCATTTGGTACAGAACATCTCTCCGGCAGCCGTGTTGCTTCCTTGATTTTTTTTTTTCATGCTGGATTTGGTTTCTCGTGCTCCAGGGGTTGATAACTTGTGCTGTTTGATATTGATCCCTGAGCCTTCACCATGTGCGCTGAAGTGACTGACTGACGGTGACCGAACTTAGTCGTAATTAGTGCTTTTCAAAGCTGTACAGATGAACAGTATTGCCAGGGGATCCTCTGTTAGCAAGGAGCAGTGCAAAACATGTCGGCAGCAGGCTTATCACTTTAATCCAATTATCGCCGGTTAAGATAAGAGACATCACTGGCGGCACATTAGATCAGCTGCGGATAACCAACGGTAATTTGGTAATGGCTGAATAAAAAGTTGGGATGTTCTCTGGTTAATGTGCAGCTGGGGCCTCATTACAGATGCTTGTTCTATCTTAACTTCAGTTTCAAAGAAATGTCCTATCTCCCAATTACAGAAGTGATACCGAAACTCATGGCTGTGTCCCGTCCTGTCTCAGACCTCGGATCTTATCTGAAGAAATCCTAATTACTTAGTCTTGCTGCTAGAAAAAATCCATCATTACAGTGGATGAATGATAAGGGCCTGTCTGTTAAGAATTGGTCCAAAGTTATATTTCAGCTGGTTCCTTTGGAGTATATTCCAAGTACTCTACATACCAAAGCAGATCAGTTCAGTCTGGCAGCCGTATCTCATCCATCTTGGACCTGATTTTTCCTCTGTTATTTTACAAGGAGTCTCCTGAACCTGAAGTCTTGTAGCCTGTGATTTACCTGTGACTGTTTCCTGTATATGTTTGTTGATCAGAGCTGTGTTTGTTTTTGTTTATGCTACTTTTGCTTATAGGCTTGTTTTATTATTCTGGTTCAATTATTGCCAAAAAATTAAACTAAACTCCACATTACGGTGTGATATCTCCACTCCTATTAGTTCTTTTCCCTGGAGCACAAATCATGCAGCTTTCAATCATTTTGGGGGAGGGGTTGCAGGGGGTGAGTAATTATTATTGTGATTTCTATTTTTGGTATCTGTTTATCCCAACCCCCCCATCTGGGTGATTTTAGGGAGCAATTTTCCTTCATGCCAAATGCAAATTCATCCCAAGGGAATATTTAATGGAAAATAGAATGGTTCCTGTAAAAGACAGCTTCTTTAACAAGCGTCCAAGAGAAGATAATATTATTTACACCTGTGACAAGCTGTGACATTTTCTGTATTATTTCCACTCCCTGGAAATCGTACCATATACAACCCTGATCCCCAAAAGGATGGGACGCTGTGTGAAACATAGATGAACCACAGCATGAGGTAATTTGCTAATCCTTTTTGACATACACTCAATGAAAACAGTACAAATACAATATTTAAATTTTTTTTTTTTTTTACCTCATCAGCTTGTTTTTTTGTAAATTCTGTTGATGAATGCTCCAAAAACACCTGTTTGGAACATTCCACAGGTAAACAGGCTCATTGGTAACAGGTGATAGTATCATGATTGGGTATGTTAAGTCATTCACAAGCGAGGATGGAGCGAGATTCATCACTTTGTGAACACATGATGGGAAAAAGGATGTTACTGCATGAGTTCAGGAACACTTTGTAAAACCGTTGTCTGTAAAGTGTGAATTGGGGTCCAGCCACAACGGACTACATTTTTACCCAGAATTTTACTTTGTGTGGACTTTGTTGTCCTGTAGCTGCTTCAAAATAAAAGCCAACAGAAGTAGGAAATGTTCAGTTTGCATTAGCAGTCACTTAAACCAGCTGATTACAGTGTTAGGAGAGCGAACAGTAAAGAGTGTGGCTGATATCATAGCGCCGGATTGCATTCATGTTCCCTGCTGATACCAGTGGCGGACTCCGCCACTAACAAAGAAAAGTATTACGTAGAAAGGTAAATACATTGAATGGCTGTTGTCCATACGTTATTCGAGCCGAAAATGTCTTTTGATTTTATGACAGATGCTTGGATTCTTACTCTAATATGATCTTTCTTTCATTCGTATCATGCGTTGATAGATTGAAGGTGCCAGATATAGTGCAGACTGTAAAGCCCTCTGGGACAGATTTGTGGTTTTGGTCTATAGGTACAAAATCAAATCGACTTTACAATTGTGTCATCTCAGATATACCTCATGCCAGGCGTGAGACCTCACTGCAGATGGTCTCTAAGCCTCGAGTCCGCGTGACCACTGTGGCTTTTAAATGACTTGTTACCTCTGACAGTATGTGCTGTTGTGCTATTATCCTGGGTTTGGCATGGCTCATTATTGATACACTGTAGGTTGCCCAAACACACGGGAAGAGGCTGGAATAGCTTTGTGGTTCAGTCCTGTTCTGACCAGTGGCTGCTCTGTTACATGCCTTCTATTTTCACCTCTTTCCATGAGGTCCTTTGCTCTTGGCTCCCCCATTAGTATTTCTTTCCTGCCTCTCTGTCTCTCTCATTGTCCCCCTCTCTCTCTTACATACAGTATTTCTGCCTCTGTGCTATAATCATCCTCCTCCATTTCATCACCTTTTTCCTATCTGTCTTGCTGTCTTCCCCATTAATCCCATTTCTCCCCCCTCACCCTCCCCTCCTCTCCCCTATCTCGCTGTCTCACCTTTCACACCTTCCGCCCCTCCCTCGCCTCATCCCCTCGCTAGACTTTTTCCACTCCGCTGCAGAATCTCATCAGGCGGCAGCGCTTTCAACTAAAAAGGCAGGCACCTGCTTGTGGTCGTGGAGCACTTCAAAGATTTAATTTAATGCAAACATGGCGGTTGGTGTGGAGCTACATGAGAACAATGGCTTGTGAGGTGGATAGAAAACATAGCTCCAGATGGCCCTTTCTCTGGGTGGCCTGCTTCCTCCCAGTGGGCATGTGCCGCCTCTGCGAGAGGGGTGTTGTTATCACCTGTGTCCCTGCTACTGCACCTGTGGGGAAACTGGTCTATTTTTATCAGCATCACATTGCTAAGGAAATGTGAGCCGGGAGAAGGAAGAGAGGAGTGGAAGCAGCCCTTCCTTGGAGATGTACTGTGTAGGATAATACTATATGCTCACAGCAGTATGAGCTGAACCAGAACATATACTTCAATTTCTAGACCAAAAACAACACTGGCTGATGTCACAGTCATCTTCTGTGCCTTTGTGTCAGGGCTGCAACTGATGGTTATTTCATTTATTTATTTTTCGATTCATCTTTTGGCCGATGAAAGGTCAGAAAATAGTGAAAAACAGCAACTTTCCGAAAGCCCTTGATAGCATTTTCAGACATCTGACAAAAAGTCCAAAGCTAACTATCATACGAGGGAATGAAAAGCAGCAAAGTTTGACCTTGTGAGCCCGATAATGTTTGACATTTTTTCTTGAAAAATGATCAAAATGATGTGTTGATTAGCAAAATATCCGCTTGTGTTTTTGTCAATCAGTTAAACTAATCCTCTCAGATCTAATGTGTGTGACTTAAAGGTGACTTAAAGCCCCCCCCCCCCAGCACCTCTGGTGATATCAGCTGGCTAAATTGCTGGTATGGCCTTTGTTGAAAGGAGACGAAAAGCGCGTCAAGTGTGTAAAATCTCTGGCGCAGGGACGGATGCATTATGAGTCAGCAAGCTGCAGGACGACTCAACACCTCTACATGTATACAAGTGTCTCTTGTTGTCGTCTTGGAGAGGAAGACTGAACAGAAGGTTAACACTCTGAACAGAATCATTGAACACATGCAGCTGATATTTTCTATTTTCATGACCCGTTACCTCCAGTATATCTAAGCTTGAGTAATATTTTTTTTCCCCTAATGAAGCACTTATTCACAGTATCTGTCTCGTTATGTTATAGTAAAGGCCCTACAGGCGGGTGAGAAGTTAATTTGCCAATTGTGCTCTGATTATTAGACAGGTCATCTTGAGAATTGGAGCTTCCTGGCTTCATAACAACAAGTCATCCCCCTCCTACTCCTTCCCTCATTACCAGCCATGTTGACCTTTCCTCTTGAGCTCGTTTTCCAGCCATACTGTGGAGCTATCGATCGGTTGATTCGTTTAACAGGGATTAGGGGATGTCGTCCTATGACAGTCTTAATAAGGATAAGATCGTGTACACTTGAGATGATGGCATGGAGAGCAGGCTTAGTATGAGTTTCACTGCACATGTCAGTCATTTGACATTATGGTTCACGTTTGTGCTTTGGAAGCTCCTCATTCTGGCTATCACAGTTTTAGGGGATGTTTTACAGAATGTCATTAAATATTCAAAGGGAAGCTGGATGTCTGGGAAATAAACCCCTCCAAACCGAGAACAAAAGAAAACACTTTACTCAATTCAAACTGCCGCCGTGTTTGACAACCGCGCCGCTTTATTTCTGACAAGTTAGACCATACAGTTCTATAATTCATCAAGCACGCAACAGAGGCGAAGATGAGCCTGAGGTCGGGCTGACATTTTTCATGTAATCTGAAGCTTTTAGTGGATTTCGCCAGTTTTTAAGGCATTTAAAGTCTATTTTAGAAGCAGTGGAGAGGTGAGAGGTGAGCGCTGAAGTGATGAATCAGGATTAAATCAGAATCAGAATGAGACATGGCTAAATATATCAATACTTTGAAAAGAAATGTCTGAAATAATGGAGATAACAACCCCATCAAGGCAGGAATGACATACACACACGCACACACACACAGACACACATGCCAGAGAGGACTGGTTATGTGTTTTAAATGACATGCCAGCCTGTGGATAGAGGTGTATACTACATGCAGCGGGCGGTAAATGAGCTGCTCTACATTTTTATGAATTTTCAGCCTCCCAGTGTTGCATCCAGGGACACTTTGTCGAGGTCCGCTCGTAAACCCTCGCAGAGCCAATCTTTTCCCCACTTTGCGAGATTGCCCGTTGACTCCGCCGTATGGCCTTCCAGCTACTGATTTTCCACATAACTGGAGAAGAATAAAGCCGACTGTTATTGGTCTGTTTGCTGGGGCTGATTGTTGTGGTGCTATGTGCGAGCATTACTGCGGTTTGCCTTAGACGGCAGAATGTTCTCAGGACATGAAATCTATAAAGGCCAGAGCAATCTGTGTACAAAGCCAAGCAGAAATAGATCATCTTAAAATCTCAAAAAAAGCTTAAAATGTCTTTGAAAATGACATTAGTGCTACAACTAACATGAATTTCACAATTTCCTAAAAGCCCATTTTGACAAAAAGAAAAGAAGCAGCCAGTTATTTTTTTTCTGTCAGTTGTTGCAGCTTTATTTAGTTTTATTTGGTCATTTTGTTGACATTATTCATGAGCCCAGAGCTGGTTTTATACTTGCTTTGTTTCTGGTTGTGCAGACATGTACAGCACATTGTGTGTTACGAAAGCAGCGTGTCAGCAGGAAGTGAGCAGCTGACCGCGTAGTGTCCATCTGTAAGCCAACTTGCCCGTCTGTCTTCCTGTCCCAGGCTGTCCCTGATGGAGGAGTGGCGTGGCGTTCGTGACGAAGCGCTGTCGGAGCTCAGTGGGATTAAGGGCTGCATCTTCGTCCACGCTGGAGGCTTTATTGGCGGGAACAAGACCCAGGAAGGGGCCCTGGAGATGGCCCGGAGGACTCTGCAGGCCGCCGCCCAGTCCCCTGCAAACGGAAGCAGCTGAAGGGTCAGAGAGGAGAGCCAGCAGCACATTTTGTTCTCGGGGTCAGTCTTTAGAGAGGATAGCAAGGATTAAAATGTTATTTTGTTAGCTTGCAGTTTAGTGGTGCCAGCCAGGGCTAATGTTGTTTTGTTCTGCCATGCCAGGATAGGGACGGTATGGAAATGGCAGCCAAATAACCTCACACCACTTCCCTAAATACCTGTATTCCACCACAGGCTCGCTCTGAATTGTAATGTTGACTCATGTTAGTCTCCTTCTCCCTGCCTGTTCTGAGAAATATTGGTCTGTTTTGTTGCTCATTTGCAATAAAAGTCTTTTTGGATTATATTCTTGCCTCTGGTAAACATTTCGCTTAAATCCAGCGATGAAGTGATTGTTTTCCTGCTCATAGCTCTCTTTTTTTCACCGTCAAGGGAATATGATGCAGACAGCCTGAGCGGCCAGCGTCTTCAAAGCCTGTGAATACCACAGGCTTACCTTTCAAGGGTTGTTTTATGTAGACACCTGGACAATGGTTCATCCTTTCATTTCCAGCATGGTGACATTAAATGTAGCACTACAAAGGGAGGCAGAGGCTACTTCTGCCTGGCGCCCAGATCAAAGCGTCAATAATGAGGCCTGATTAATTCTGAGAAATTAAATTTTCAAACGCCACAAAGAGGTGCTCCTTATGGCAGCCAGTGTCGTGACAAGGTTACCGGCAGTGGGACGAACCTCGGAGTCAATTTCCCTCTAATAAAGTCTGGGGATGTGCCTTAAATTCTCTCATTAATACTCCACACCCTCCCCTCCATCACTACCTGTTACTCCTCCTTTATTGCATTCTCCACGAGGCTGCCCTCCTGCTGCACTTTGCACCTTCGTCACATATTGCGCTACACTTTCATGCATGTGTTTTATTTCCATCAGTGCTGCTGTCATTGTGCAAATGCCACAGCAGCGAACCAATAATTCATGTGTTGTTACTTGCAGCTTTGTTCCTCATTTGTGGTTTGTGGTGTTCATTGGTGTGGACTGTTTACTCTTCAGAGATGAGAAGCTTTTACCGTCTTTGTTCGTCACTCTTGCTCAGAAATACAAACATTAAATGCTGTTAAGTCAAGGAATTTACACAGATAACACATTGTTGTAGCACACAGCTCTTAGTGTATCGTCTAATATATATTTAGTCTCAACTTTCAGCCGCTGAGTTATTGTTTCCCTTTTAGCTGAGAGTGCATTGGCTATTTTTAATAGTTGTGGAAAGGTACTCTCCTGCTTGCATCTTATTTCCACACTTTCTTTGTCTCTCTCTAACACACACACACACACAGTTTAGCGTTATTACTCTGCTCTCTATTGTGCTGGCCCTCAGCCAAGGTCTCAATCCAATCTATACACATTTGTGACAGCCTTTTACAGTCACATGGTTCATACTGTAATCTCTGCCAACCAGTGCTCTGTTGTTTTGGGAGATACAGAAGATGACCCTTTTCTCTCAGCGTATACCTCTCTGAAAGAAGCAGGAGACAGCAGAGGTGTATTCACCACAGCGGCGTAATTGCAGACACTTTGAAAAGAAACATCGAACTGAGAGGAGGAAAAAAAACCTGACTTGTAGCCTAATATGTATTGATCAGAGTTTCCAGCCACCACTTTACCCTCGCGTGCACAATTTCAGGCTTATTCATGATCAAGTGCACTTGCCTGATTGCTGTGCACAGGAAATCACAAGATGCTGTATTTTAAAACTCATAGCGTCCAAAAAAGCCTTTTTGAGTTTTTGTGGAGTTTTGTGTGTGTGTTTTAGCCTCTGCTCTGGTTTTTTTCCCCCCACAGAACCCGACAAACTTGCCAGCACTAAGTCCTTTCCTGTCACCCAAATTACCTACAAAGCAACATTTTTTAATACTTTGTTTTGTCAGCAGGGATGATTTTTTCCGTCTGCGCTGTGGTTTCTAATAATGCAGCGACAGACCAAACCTTTGTGTTGGTCTTGGGCTGTAAGCATTTTTAGACGTCTCCAGCCCTGGCAAGTCCCAGCCGGCCACACTGAGGAAAAATGGCTACTGAGAGCCTCAGCAGAACACGTGCCCTGAGCCTGACCTGTTGTTAGTGGATTCAATCCCAAGAGAATGACAGGCTAGTTACAAGAAATGCTCCACCGCTTTTATATCTCTTTCTCGCACTCCATCAGGCGTAGTCGACATGCAGCCAGGACATGTCTTTCGTGTTTTTTGTCCTCCTCTCTTTTCACGACACAGATTATATACAAAATCCAACCGTGCATGTGCTCCCTGTCTTAGAGGAGGTGATTTCTGCCACTGGCTGTCAGATATTTTCCACTGCCTCTATCAGTTTACAAATTTATGTACGGTTCAGTCAGTTTTCCCCTCGGAGGACTACAACCAAACCAAACAGATGATGCCAAACTGCTTCACTTCACTGAAGTCAGCTTTTCCAGTAGAGTTCACGTTGTCAACATTGTCATCAACAAACTGCTCTGTGGCCTGTGCATCTCTTAGAACGTCTTCCTCTGAGATCATCCCAAACACACGGCACAACCACCTCCCTCTACTCATTTTTCCCATTTCTGCTTTTCTTGCTGGAAATTGAACTTCTCACCCATCATCATGCCTTTCACTCTCAGCTCGGGAACCTGAAAAACAGACTATGTATAATACTTTTTCCAGCGGGGGGGATTGTTCTCTCTGCAATCATGTGTTTTCTCATCATGCGCCACTTTGTCCCCTGTTTTGTATCCGAAAACCACAAAACTGTCTGTCTGCAGCCCTGTCTGTGGCAACCACAGAGACAATCACCAGTCAAGGGCACGGCATTCACAAAAATTCAGCTGCAAAGCGGCACAAAAAATGTATTACACATGAAGCATTCTGCATAACATTTGTCAGGACTGGATGTCGCAGCTTTTTAGCAGGTTGATCGGAGCAGGACAGGCTGGGGAGGCAGAGGAGGGATACGAGGTGCCATCGTGGCTGTCAGACCCATCCTTTTCACCCTGAGGGCTCCTCTGTAGAGGGGCAGATATTCTTACTGCTTATGGTAGAAAAGCAAAGTAAGAGCAGGGCACTTGTCCTAAGAGCGAACCTCCACGAACAACATTTTCCACATACATTTGTGTCACTGTGTGTGTTTGTGTGTGCACACTCTTATCATTTATATGGAAATTTGTGACCCTGTTAAGTGTGTGTCTCTCAAGGTTAACTTGTGTTCACCCTCCCTTGTCTTCGCAAATGCCTCTATTGTGTGTATGTAGATGCAGTTTATCTACATGTTCAAATAAATCTTGACTTTTCACTCGATATAGTGTGAATCACTGCAGATTGAGGTCTTTACACGGTGATAGACGAGGTCTCTTTCTACTTGACCACCAATACTAAGCCTGGGGCGGAAAAAAAGAAAAAAAGATGAGTGATTGACAGAGGTGCATCTTCCCTTTAATGATATTTTCTTTTAGCTCCATCTGTCAGTAGTCCTGTTCGTCCTCCTGTGGCGGCTGTAAATGGAACATCATACTTTTCTAAGCAGACTCCTATTGCACATCCTCTACAGCATAAAAGCATAAAAGCTGTGTTTTTTAGTGTTTCTTTATTTTCTGCCTCTGCTTCTTCACCTATGTGCTCACCTGCCTGGGATTCAATCAAATTCTGCAGGAAGAGATGACCATAAGAATTTAATTATACCTCCAAGTAATTCAGTTAATACAGAGGCAACCAGTGTCTTCTGAGAAACCTTAGACTGATGCCATCTACAGTGGGGACAAGATCACTTCTGATGGCACACCTCCCATGTTTGTCTCTCTTTTGTGTGTGTATGTGTGTGTGTGTGTGTGTGTGTGTGTGTGTGTGTGAGAGAGAGAGAGAGAGAGAGAGAGAGAGAGTTTGCCCCACATCTTTGTTGCTATAACTACCCTCTGTTACAGCAGTCAGTGATGAAGCCGTCTTTAGGCTGCACACCACGGATCCACTACTGATGCTCCTCACATAGTTTTCTCCCCAAATTCATCTCCTCACAGAAGCAGCAGCAGAACACGGTGATCAGTCAGCTGTCGGGAAAAATCCGAAGGAAAACCTCAAACGGATTTTAAAAGCATCTGAAATCGCCTTCTGGATCTCAAACTTCACTAGAAACCATTTCACAGGTAAGTCCGCAGCCTGTAAATCATTAACTATTAAATTCTTATTATAATGAGCCTGGGGGACTAGTTAGTGACCATATTGCTGCTGTGGTCGTGGATTTCTCTGTTTAATTTGCATCTACTTTTTAATAGTAGCTTCACGGAGCGAAAGCTTTCTTTAATCACGTTGCAAACTTAATTTTTATGGTGCAAAAGTTGCAGAAGCGACATCTGAAACAGTAGTCTGTTTTCCTGCAGGAAGCTAAAATCCTGGCATCTTCGTTTCGTTCCCTTCGGATCGTCCAGTTGACCCGTTTCACTCAGATTAATGTCATTTATACTCTAAATGAATTTTCCCCGGAAAAGCTCGGACTTCAGCGCAGGTTAATCTGATAAAACAAAGGTACCTTCCTGGAGATGGATTTAGAAAGCAGAGGGTCTCTGTGATATTTTCTCATTTAAGTCATGGAATATTAAAAATGTCTAATGGGAAACTGTCATCAGCTGCAACCACAGTGCCATCCGTATTTGCTGTGGGAGTCTCTCTCCATCCCTGTCTTTCAACCTTTCTAATTCCCATTCACAATTATGCAGCAGATGATTATTTTTGCTAATAGGGGATTTGCATGCATCTCCACTCAGTATGTTAATATCAGGACGGTTAATGAGTGGTGAACTGAATCCTCACCTCTGCTCTTAAAGACACACTTGATGGCCATCGCAGGGCTGCCAGTCAGCCACCTTTAGGCTTATCAAACAAATCTGGGGGGGTTGAAGCCTTGTGGGTATGCTCTCTTGTACAGGAGAATAGAGACACATGACAGTTTTGAGTTTATTATGAAGCCGGGGGGGAGAAAGCAGAAAGTGCTTGATATTAAGAGGATGCTCCTCTAATCAAACCCAAGGAGTGTGCTGTGATTTGTGCTTTGGAACAAAAAATAAATAAATAAACCTTGATGAGATTGTCCGAATGATCTGAAGTGACACCATTAACAGACCCACATAGACAGAGAGTCAGACAGATGAGGCTGATGGATCAAAAATAAACACACGTAACACATGTAACATATTCTCTGGTGGTTTTGCCCATGGGATGCAAAGTCTAGCCAGATTTCTTTTTCTTTTTTTAACTTTTGCCTCCTGTCTGCAGGAATAGTAAGCAGATGCTAACAGCCACACCACTGCTGGGTTGTTATTTTTTTTTGTCCCCAGCTGTCACTTATTGACACTGTGGGACACAGGCAGGATTGATGTCCTTGCCGTTAATAGTGCAGCAGGCAATACTTGGGCTATCGATCCCACGCCCCACGTCTAACCTCCTTCCCTTCAATGCACCCGCAACCCTCTGCCTCCACCACCATGGATTATGATTAAGTTGCTATGGCATCATGAGAAAATAAATTGAGGGATAAACGAGATGAACACGTATTGATGAGTGTAATTTGATGCTCTTCTGATCCTGAATTTGAGCTGCACAAAGGACCCAGCAGGAAAAGGGTGGAGGGACTTCAGATAGTCACATATGATTAATGTCCTTTCAATGCACAAATACAAGAGTTGTTTCAATCTTTGTTAGATCTTTTAAATGATCTTTACCGAAACCAAGGGATGTTTTTCTTGCCCAGAAATTTTTCAGAAATGTTTTAGTACTTTTGAATTACAGTGCCTCTCTGTCTAGCATTTATCAGATAAACCGGCTTAAGCTCATTTCATTGTTGATCTCTTTACCCACTGACCCTTTTTCTCTTCCTCCTCCCAAACATCATAATCTCCCCTGTCAGTGTTCATTTTGATTACATGTGTTTGAAGGGTTTGTAAAGAGAGAGACAGACAGACAGAGGGAGATTCATCTTTGCCAGACTGACCCTTTTTTCTCTCAATCTGTCAGATTCTCCTGGTGCGACGGTGTGCAGTGTCTGATTGGGACCTGATGTGTGTCAGAGGGCTATGGTGAGGCGATGTGCACGGGCTGGTGTGAGGAGAGATGTACCAGCAGCAGTGGAGATAGACGAAGAGGTAAAGGAGTGGATCTTCATTCGTGGCTGTGCATCTTGCTCTTGTTCTCGGCCCTGTGGGGCCAAGCGTCTCCCCAGTGCCCGGACAGCTGCCACTGTGCCTGGGACACGGCCACGGTGCTGTGCTCAGATGCTGGGCTGCTGGAGATCCCAGAGGGGATCCCACCGGAAACGGTCTCCCTCCACCTGGAACGCAACTACATCCGGAACATCCCAGAGAGTGCCTTCAGCGACCTGGTTCACCTGCGGGATCTGTACCTGTCCCACAACCGCATCGATTCGCTCGCCTCAGGGGCCCTGCGGCATCTGGGCCCCGAGTTGCGCCTGCTGGACCTCTCGCATAACCAGCTGAGGCAGGCCAGCAGGGAGGAGTTTGGCTCCACTCGGGCAAAGACACGGCTCTACCACAACCCCTGGCACTGTGACTGCACCCTTCAGGAGCTGGTGGAGACTCTTAACCTGGAGCCAGAGACGGTGAATGGGATCATTTGTGAGAGCTCTGTGCGGGGGGTGGGAGAGGGGAGCAGGTGGGAGGACCCAGGGTCGCAGGGCGAGCACGCAGGTCAGCCGCTGGTCAAACTGTTGGATTCTGGGGTGAATTTCTGCAGCCTGCAGAGGAAAACCACTGACGTGGCCATGCTGGTGACAATGTTCGTGTGGTTCTTTATGGTCATTGTGTATGTAGTGTATTATGTGAGGCAGAACCAAGCCGAGGCCCGAAGGCATTTGGAGTACCTGAAGAGTTTGCCCAGCCCACGCAAGACCCCCACAGAGACAGACACCCTAAGCACTGGTTTCTGAACTCCTGCTCGGCTCTAATTTAAATGGAACAATGAACCAATCCCATTTTTATGATGAACTTCAAAATACTGTGTGGGGTTACTGGAAACAGACTGTGGAAGATGCTGATAAAGAGGAAATGAACCTTTTACAGCTGTGTCCTGTGATTGCAACATTTCTTTATATTTGTTACTGAGCCTCCCACCTTCTTCTCCTTGATATTTCTTTACCTATTGCATTTTTCTCCATACTCATTCTACCATGTGCACCAAGAGAAAAGAGCAAAAAGTGAAAAACAAAAATGTGCAGAAGCTGAAAGGATGAAATAAGAAAAGAAAGAAAATTCTTTGACTGTATTTTCTTGAATTTCTTGAACTTGTAACCTTCCATCTCCCTCTGCGGTCCCTCTTTCCTCCTCTTTTCTACTCCCTTCATGCCTCATCCTGTGGTCTTTTATCTTTCATTAAGCTCTAATTAGGAGTCTTTGACCAAATGACCCTTAATGAAGACTTGAAAGGCATTAATCAGCTGGAGTGTGTGCAAACTCCAAATGTGTGTCCTCATCTAACTCCTTGTGCATATATATGTGCTCATGTGGCGTTTTTGTGCAGTCTTACGGCCATTTTTACTTTGATTCTTACATGGATGCTTTCCTGATACACGGTCCCTAAGCCAGTTGTTTCAGTGCCAGTGGAGAACTGCTGATCTAAATTTACTCTCAGGAAGCCATTAGAGCTGGAGGTGAACTATTATGTCTCCAAGCTGCAGCAATCAGCTCTAAAATATCTGGACAGCTTAGTGTACATACAGCTGTCACTGATTGGTACAGACAAATTTCAGATTCCAGATTTAGAACTGGATCGTTGGTATAAATTAGATTAATATAACCATTTATCTTGAGGGGAGCTGTTAGTTTAGCTTTAATTAATCTCTTGAGTCGTGCTTTTCAGTCCTCTCTGCACTGATTGCTGTGTACAAATCGTCTCGTCTCCCTTTTTCCACATAGGCTCTATCATAATTGATTTTTTTCCCAAGCCACTGTAAAAACAAGCAAAACACTTTGATTATAAATGGAATATTTTCCTCAGTTAGTACATTTAACGCCTGCAATGTTCAGATTAATTACTTACTGATGTGTACATTGTAGGTGCACTGAATATCTAACTCAGTTCTGCATAATTGGAACAAAACCTGACTGGATTAGCAGCCACATTGTCTTACTTCATTGCTTTCATTGTGATTATATTCACTGTTGGCCGTGCAGCATTTTCCTCTGAGGGGAGGGTGTGTTATGTGGTTAATGTGTGAGTATCTGTCATGCTTCACTGTTACAAATAGAAACTGTTAAAGCCCTCTCTCAGTTTGATAGCAACATTTGATGTGTGTGTAGGTCAGTGGTTCCCAACCTGGGGGTCAGGACCCCAAAAAGAGCTATCGAATTCAATCTAAGGGGTCATGAGATTATTGACAGGATATTAAAGTAAAAACAAATAATTAAATAAATCTTTGGTTGAGCAATTATTGTCTATGTGACAGATTACAGGGGGGTCAGAGGCAGCCATTGCTTGGTTTTAAGGGCTCACAAGCCAATAGGTTGGGAACCACTGGTTTAAGAGGATGTTTTAGCCATGCTAGCAGCGTGGCTCTATGGACTTGTAAACTATGGAAACTATTGAATGGATTAGGATAACAATTGATAAAAACGTTAATGTTTTCCAAATTATGTTGGTGATCCTAACGTTTTTCCTTTAAGACCACGATCAGATCAAAATTTGTCCAATATTTGGGCTTAAAACTAAAAAACCTGTAAAACTAATGACATCCCCAGCAGCATCAGCTGTACTCTGTGTTTAGTGCTAATTACCGAACGTTAGCATGCTAACACTAAACTGAGTTGGTTAACAGCCATGTTACACCGGCTAAACATTAGCATGTTAGCGTTGTCATTGTGAGCATGTTAGTGTGCTGACTTTAGCATTTAGGTCCGAGCACCGCTGTGCCTCAGTGCAGTCTCACGGAGGCGCTATCATGGCTGTAGAATGATCTGTGATTACAGTGTACAGTGACAACCCTCTTAGTGTTCATAGATGTGATAAAACATAACTGTGTCCCTTTTTATCTAACAATTGGGCTGAAAAGAGCTGAGACTAAAGTAGAATAGGACAACTTTTTGTGTACTGTAACGTGCTAAATGTGGTGTGTGTGCTTTGTAATTTACAGAGAAAGACTGGTGGTGTTGTTCAGGAGGAAGGCAGAGGCAGAATTAGAACCAGGATCAGTTAAACCTTGAGTGGAACTATATTGATATTATCAATGAAAACCTGGTCTTGGTTGGTACACCACATGCTAAAAGACTGGAAGAACTTGGATATTTGTGAGTTTCAAAAGAAAACTGTCTGTGGATCAACTTGTAAAGCACTGTTGGTGTAACTTTACATTTCCTGAATGTTATCTGTCTGTCAAAAATCATTCATCAGGGTTCAGTTTCCCAAATGCACCTCTAATACAGTCTGTAAGGTACAATGACATGGATAACCCAAAACTCAAGAACCAAGCATGCCCTCTGTGTGTGTTTTTTTCTGAAGGTATTTTTTTTTTATTGGTGATGTATTTCTGTCCCCGTGAATTGTTTCCACTCCTTGTGTATGCCGATAATTATTCAAACAAGGATAAAGTCATAGATCGGAAAGCATTGCATCAAATAATGAATGATCAAAAAGTGATTTTAGGAAAAAAAAAAACTAAGTATACAAATGTATAAAAAAACAAAAGAAACGTTGCTCTACTTTGTTCATAGAAATGCTCCTAGGTTTTATTGCTACTGTATGTTAAAAAAGGCAAGAAGAGAAGTAATAGAAGTACAGGAAGACATTATCAATGCACAGAAGCTGAGCTGATCATGCTTGGCAGTGTTTCCTATTTCTACTCTACCATGCGTTAAAGCTAAAGGGAATGATTGAAAAGCTATTTCATTTTTTTAAAAAAGCACATGATATGAACGTTCGCCACCTCCTTCTTCAACTTTTTATTTTTTCACAAATCACCAAACAAAATCAAAATGACCCCTCATTCATCCATCTCTACACTGCCTTGTCTTGAAATCTGAGGTGTTTCTCCCCTGGGAAATATTTCACCACAAAAACACACAGTGGAAGCACAGTGAAATGTTTAGGTGTGATTTTTGGTCAGAAATTTCCTTGGTGGGGGGCGAGTCGAAACCTTTGCCCCAGATATTTCAACATGGGGGAGAACAAAACAGGATATAAATAAAAAGCAACTTCAGCCTGTTACTTGGTTTTGTCTTTTATTTCCAATTTACATTAATTAAAACGTAACAAAAACATGATCATAATAATATAATAATGCTATTATTATTAATAATAATACTATTATTAATAATAAAAAATATACACAACCTCACACAAATGAGCCCTCTGCGCTGGCTGTAGAACTGAAGCAACAAAGTCAAACACACCCTGAATCTCTTCAACTGTGTGTGTGTGTGAGTGTGTGTGTAGGCCGAGGCAGAGGGCACGCCCTGTGTGAGGGGACTGATGGGAGGAAGTAGAGAAGGATGGGGGTCAAGGGTCACAGCAAATGTGGGGGTGCGGGGGGGGTGGGGGTGGGGGGCAGCAGACTGGGCTGTCACGACCAAGCTTCTTAAACATACTGGTCACCTAAAATACAGGTTTTATATGCAGAGAATCAGCGGGGAAAAGGCCTTTGTTTGATGTGTGAAGTTTTTTTTTTTTAGTGTGAGGTAGCTTTAAAATATCAAAACAAAACTAGAAAGAAAATTAAATTCAGTATTAACTCCAAATTGGGCATGCCTTGATTGTAGGAGTTCATCGTGGGCATGTTTGTTTACATACAGGGGTTGAAGCAGGAGGGTGAGGTGAGGCGGGACATTCATCACCCTGAAATTCAAAATCCAGGGTGAAATGCTCTCTGAGAAACTGTATATATATGTATACACACATATACATATATATACATATATACAGGTCACTACATATGAGTATCTGGTTGTTAAAAAATACAGACTGTTTTACAACAATAGCACCATTGACTTTTATTATAATACACAGTAACTTTTTGATACACACTGTGGTGGTAGAAATAGGAACACCTGCACTTTCTACGTGGCTAGATTTTTGGCTTCAAAGAGATATGTATGCTTTAGTGGATATGGTACAGGAGTGATGGGGTGATTAGAAAAGAGGAGGAAGTAAGAGAGGAAGATGGTGGATAAGGTTTTCTTTAAATATGTGTAAGTGGGCTTTTTATTACTTAGCAACAAACTCAGTCCGACCACACCTGGGACCCAAACCTAAACAATAAATAAATAACACCAACACATTTTTCTCTCTCTAGTTCCCTGGTATGTCCCCGTACTCTCCTCGTACTTCCTCCTTCTTGTTCATGGGGTGGGGCAGGTGGGGGAGGTTGCTGCTCACCCAGGGTGAAATGGGGGGCTTTTGGGGAATGCCGGGAGTCCATGGGGGTGGGATTGGGATGGGGGGGGGGGGGGGCGAGTTGACTGGAGGCAATGCTGCATGAATCACAGATGACAGTTGCTGGTGCCAATCAGTGCAGATATCCTATGGAGTTCGACTTGGAAAAAAGCACTTTTTACTTAGAAAAAAGTCCCATTTAAAAAAAAAGTGTCTTGATTTTTTTACTTTTCACTCTTTCTCTCCTCCTTCATCCGAAGCGTGCCCCTCTTTCATTTTATTTACTTATTTATTTTTTTCAAATTTCCACTTCTTTCTCTTCTTTTTCGATCCCTCGTTCTTTACAAGAAGCAGACTGCCCCGACTTCCACTCCAAACTCCTGGTCTGCTCCACCAATATCCATGGGGGCAATGTCCACGATGGGCAGACGAGAGGTCTTCTGCGACCTGTACTCGATCACTGTCTTGCCCCACTGTCCCGTGTGTTTCTGTGCAGGGGGAAAGAAACACAACGGCTGTTAAATGACCTATGACTTTCTCCGAAATTACATAGAATGAGATTGGCTTGGTGAGTGAACGCAAGACAGAAGGAGTCTGTCATGAAGGGAAAGTGAACCATGTACAATATATTCTATATTACCTCCTCCTGCACCTGATGCATGCATGTACATTCAGATTAATTATTGCATGCACACTCGTTGCAACTGCCCAGTCTTACCGTGCAGCCGTCCTCCATCACGCTGTAGGTGAAGCGGCTGTTGCCCTCAGCTCTGATCTCCACGTCATTGGAGCCCTGCAGCAGCACAGCCTTCTTCAGGTTGCCCGTTGAGGCGTCCATGTAGGCCACGCTGTTCTTACAGTGGTAGGTGAGGTTCTGAGAAGCCTCGGTGGACAGCAGCCTCAGGAAGGTCATCTGAATGGCAGCAGTGTTGGGTGCCAGGCTGTCATCGCCATAGTTGAACTGCATTGGGTCGCAGGTGAGAGGAAGTGAGAATTATAGTTAATATCTCCGTTACTATGGTTGCTGACTGTTTTTTGATTGTCTGAACTGGTGAGTGAGGCTCATTGGTTCATTGGTTGGTGTTTTTTTGAAACTACCACTAAAAGTTGCCAAAGTCAAATCCTGCAGGCAGGGACTGTTTTGTAAATAAATTTGTTGCGTTTCCTGTTGCAAGAAAACTGATTTCTACAGTTTACAATAAGTAAGGTCCTTTTTTGAAGAGGACATCCCCCTAAATTTTGCTTCTGGTATTGGAAAAAATAAAGAAAATGTAAACAAGCTGCTGATCGCAGTCAATATGATTAAAGAGTAACTTAACAGCAGGCTGAAAAGTGTTACGCTAGTTGAAAGATTTAACTCAAACATCACTGATGGCTGTGGTTTTGTGATGGATGTGCTTTGCTGACACTGCTGATCATTCCTTGCTCTTACATGTTTTAAATGACGGTTTAACTTTAAGTGCTTGTACATTTTCCTGTCTGATCAGCAGCCAGTTTGTACTGTTTTAACTCGGGGTGTTCCACAAGGTTCAATTCTAGGTCCAGTTCTTTTTCCAGTTTATATTAATAATATTTTTGGATTTTTAACCACCTGCCATGCAACATTCCTTTTACAACCTTGCTTTACGTTGTTTATGTTGTTGTCTCAGGCTGGAGATAAAAGGTTCCTGTTTCCATTGTACAAGGATCCAACATTGAGAGAGTTAAAGAACATAAATACCTCGGATTATGGATAGAAGACAAAGGTACATTTGATACATATATCTACAGTTTGTAGGAAAAGGATTGTTGAAGCTGTTTTCTCTCCGTTTCTCCTGGCTTATGGTGATGTGATTTATAGGCATGCCTCCGCCCCTTGGAAGCTGTTCATCATTTTGCTCTTAGGTTTATTACTGGTGATGTTTATAGTATTCATGATTGCATCTTATATGAGAAAGCTGGACGTGACATGCATATGTATGTTTATCTATAAGGCCCCTATTGGGAAGTTGCCATCTTGTATCACAGCTATGCTTGACCACATTAAACTCAGTCTAATATATATAATATATGGTAATATAATGGTAATGTCAGGAGTCAGTCTGTGATTATATTGCAGTACTAAGAGTAGAAGAAGGTAAATTTGAGCTCAGCTGATTGAAAACCATTGCGGCACTTACATGGAATCCTCCATTCATTGTCTCGCCAAACCAGACGTGTTTGCGGTCCTTGCTCTTGCTGGACCACCAGTTCTTGCGAGGGATGCTGGAAGGCTTGGGGAGGACACAGGACTCTCCCGTCTCCATGTTGCAGAAGACCTTGATTGCGTCGATGGTGCAGCCCTGATTGGGATCAATCCAGTACTCTCCTGCAGGGGAAAAAAAAAGAACACATCGGGGTGAGACTTTTTTCATATTACAGCCTCTCTGGCTGCATGAAAAAGCTGATAATCACTGAAAATTTATTGTATAATGTTACGAAATATTGTTTAATTCTGCTATCTCAAAAACAGACTCTGAATCTGAATATATTTAACCTAAATATTGAGTTGCCAATGTAAAATGTCACCTAAAGTCAGCTTGTCGACTTCATTGTCTCACCCCAATTTGACCAATTCCTCTGGATGTCACTCACCACTCTTCCAGTCAGGATGGCAGAGCTTCAGGTCTCTGCAGGTGCGAGCAGGGTTCTTCTTGGATCCCTCGGGGCTGCGGATGTTCTCAATCTGGTTGTTGAGAGACTTGAGTGTGGCGTCGACCTCAGCATCATGCTGACGGAGGTTTCCGGAAGCCTGGTCAGCCCTCATGTACCTGAGAGGATCAGGGCCCTTTTCAGTCTGACCCAGACCAGCGAAGGCAGACATATCAATGCCAGGGCCAGGGGGACCAGGAGGACCGGGGGGTCCGGGGTTTCCGGGGGGACCCTGAGAAGAAGATTGGAGGTTTATATTTGGCACTAATTGCATTCAGACATTTATTTTTTCTCACTCCTCTTGTGTGTCATTTCCTGCTCACAAATGGTGGATTATTCTTTCTTCTCCCTCCTCATCTTGCTCAATGGGTGCAGGAAATGCTGCCATCTGTTCTGCAATCTGCCTCTCGTCTCATTTTAATTTTCCTGTCTAGGATTTTACTCTTAGTTTCAACAATGCAAACAAGCTGATGCCAAAAGGAGTCCTAGCTACATCTTATTTGTTTTTTTTTTAGTTTGACCTTCACTGAATTTTCCTCTTTTTGTGTCTATTTAAATATCAATTCATTGCTGTATTTGCTTTATAATAGGTTTTGGTAATACCTCGCTGTATTCGCAGTTTAGTATCGAAGAATGAGTTGCAAAGGTGCATCACGAACAATCCTAAATTATCATCTGAGTACTGCTGTTGAAATGTTGTAGCTTCTATGTATATTACAACAAACATACTGATGTAATTCTTAAATTTGGAGAATAAATAATCCCATATTTTCCCATATTTTATTCATGTTTAGGAATTCTTATTTACAGTGTTTTTATGTCATCATTTATATCTTTGACTATTTCAAAAAAGACATTTTGAAGAACTTCCTCAGTTTATATTAAATTGTGGAAATAATTTAAAGGTGTAATATGTAAGAAATGTCCTCTGGAGGCCTGAGCAGGGCTATGGTGGGGTCAGCCCTGGTGAGGTTTAGGGTTAGCTTCAAGGGTCCCAGGAGCCAAATCAAGAAAACCACCTCACTTTTGTTGGACTGAGGGCAGATTGGATGCTGCAGTGACTCACTATTGCCTCTTGAGGTGCAAAGAGGTGATTTTGAGCCAAGGCTAGCTGGTTAGCATGCTAACTTTAGTAAATACCTCTGCAATACAACACATACACGTCTTTGACATTACGCCACATATTGCTCCTTTAACTGAGATATTCTGCTTGCTATTCAAACAGAAACCGAAAGCCATCTTGAATTCCTGAATACATAAGTGTAACACACGTACACGTAACATACTGTATGTGTAACATATTGCACCCAATGTAGGGCTGTGACTAGCTGTAACACACTGAACATTGTTCGAGTCAGATTTGGTGGTTAAAGGTATTTTTAGCCTGATATCATTTTCAGGCGAAGATCAACACAACAGGCAGAGAAAGTTCTTGTGGGTACTCACAGCAGGACCGGTCTCTCCACTGCGACCACGAGGACCGGGGGGTCCAATGGGTCCTGGCAGACCGTTTCCACCATCCTTTCCAGCAGGGCCAACGGGTCCAGGTGGTCCCTATATACACAGATGGAGAAAAACTTTTGATGCTGAGCACCAAAGATGCTGCATGTGAAGAAATCTATTTCATGAGTTTTTAAGTCCAAGTGATAGTCCTGACTTTCTATTGCAACTGACTACTTTGGAAGCATTAGTACTCACTCTTTGTCCAGAAGGTCCAGCAGGTCCAGTAGCACCCTGGTCTCCAGCTTGACCCTAAACAGATAATAATTACATTCACGCATGAGGGTTTCTGGAAGGTTCAGGTTAAATGTAAGACTTTTTAAGAGCACCCAGGATACAGTTCAATTGTTTCACAGACACATGGTCCAAAGTATAAAAGTTTCGTGAGGAAGTGAAAACCAGAGGGATGATGAGGTGTATGATTTATATTCAGTGTGGATGCTTACCGGAGGTCCGGGCAGACCCTGCAGACCAGTGAAGCCTCTGTGTCCCTTCTGTCCTCTCTCACCGGTCTCTCCACCCTCACCCTTGTCACCACGGGGTCCTTGAGGTCCCTGAGAACAAGTGGACAACAACCTAATTAGGAAAAGGTACAGGCAGACCCTAAATAATTCCAAACTGAGCACGTAGGTGTGTGTGTGTTAATGTTTCCAAAGATACATACAGGCATTCCTCTGGCTCCAGCAGGTCCTGGAGGTCCAGCAGGCCCTTGAGCACCCTGCCAAAGAAAAATGAAAGAAGGTTGTTACTGGTGCACAGATCCCATCAGATTGTCTGTTAATATTAACATGTTTATATGAATTAAGCACATGTTTGTGGATTGTTATTATCATTTGCTTGTTTAATTCATAATCATCATCTGCCTCTACCACTTAATCAATACTACTGTGCAACCTTCCAAAAGCATTTTGGTTACACCTAAGGTCAAATATGTCTTCTGGAATATGACAATTTTTCCTCAAGGTGGATTTAATGACCAAATAATCTTAAAATAGTAGAAAATCTCGCTGACATACACTGAATAAACGTTGTATAAATGAGAAAAAAACGACCTTCAACCACAGGTCAGTTAGCCAAGGATAAAACACTTGACACATCCTCCTCTGTACTTATGTAGCACCAGACCACATGCTAATTTCCAGTAGGTGAAAAATCCATCTACTCTTTATTTCACAGTGAGATGCAAATTTCACCCCGAGAAAACATCCATATTGGAAAGACACAACATCGCTGTTTCACTTGTGTTGGACTTGCTACTCACAGACTCTCCTCTGTCTCCCTGTTTGCCTGTGGGACCAACTGGGCCGGAAGCACCAGGAGCGCCTGGAGCACCAGGAGCACCAGCGGGACCAGTGTTACCACGATCACCCTGCAGCACAATAGCAGAAAAATCAGTCATGTCAGAGAAGCTACACGGTATGCTATGGGATCACTGCTATTGACCTTAAGTCTTCTTGGTCTGAAATAAGACACCAAAGGAAATTGTGGAAAATTTTAATTTCCTGTATCAGTGTTATTCATCCTGTTCAGGTAAATTAGGAGTGATACGCTGAGTGTAAGCCCTGTATATGGGAGGGTTACATGATGTGAATTAGATGGTGTTTTCAGCCGGGGTACAGTATTCCTGTTACCGCAATTCAGATTTTAATGACATATCAAGAGGAATAAGAGGATAATCCTTATCCTTCGAAGCAGCATATCTGAAAGGGGTTTTGACCCAGTGCATCTTATGCAGAGTGACTGTTTTTTTCTCACCTTGATTCCAGTAGCACCATCTCTACCGGGAGGCCCATCAGATCCAGGGTTGCCCTATCAGATGACAGAACGAATGAACGAATGAAGTATCAACAGCTGTCCAATTGAATACTGATCAGCTGAATAATGAACCTGCATTAACAATACAGCGCAAACACAATGCAAATGCATACATGATATAAATAGCAGTGTATTTTAATCAACTTGGCCTCCAGACCAAGATTTTGCCATTTTAACTAAATGCAATGTGGCAGATGTGAATCCAAACAAACACACATGCTGTGTGCTGCCCATTGTCTGACCTCTCTGCCAGGCTCTCCTGCAGGTCCAGTGAGTCCAGGTGGTCCCACAGGTCCAGGGGGTCCACGGTCTCCGCTGCCACCGGGAGCTCCCTGCTTTCCAGGCTCACCCTGAGAGGAGAGAAGAGGAATCATTACTACACTTAAACCAGATTTGTTAAATTATAGGGCATCATGAATTACCGGGACTACAACTCATGTAATTCATCCACAGGTGCGTTCACTCACTCTTCTGTAATTATAAATTCAGTCTAACATCCCAGGGAATCACTGGTTTTGGGAAAAGTGAACAGCTGGGTTAGATCACCTGACACGCTGGCTGACCTATCAGGTTGATAATGGTAAAAATAGACATTGTGTGCAGGTGAGTCCTCAGGTGGAGATGAGGACCAGTTTTTATTAAACCACTTTCAGTTGAAGCATTCTGCAAAATCAGCAGTGGCTCCTAATAACTACAGTCAGCTTGAAAATATGATGGTCTGAATCCATTTCAGAGGCTTTTCTCACAATGACAACAGCTTTATTTATATCTGAACACTTGAACATTGAGCAGCCAGTCTATGTCTGAAAAGCTCAGCGTATGTTGCAAAATGACAGCTTGAAAACAACCACTCGGATATCGAATTAGACCAGGCAGCTACTGCAGGTAGCAGATCGATCGGTGAATGTTTACATGGCAACATGACTGCTGCCTCCACAGACCCCCAAACCTTGTTAGCAGCGATAAAGCTACAGCTAAGGCTATTACTATGTGTTGCAGATACAAAAAGCTGCAGTTCTTGCAACTGCTCGGCCTATTAATCTCATCAGATTTATTTAGAAACAGCTTTTAGTCAATAGTTCTGGCAAAGTTTCCAGAGAGAAAAGAGCAGCAGCTGCACACTGACTCCACACTACAAATCTATTTAAATGGACAACATTTCGATCGCAGTCAGATGTTTGGCAGGTAAAAATGGACACTACACCCACATATACAAATAGGTTGATGCATGATGATATTAAATTCATATTATACTGATCGCCTCAGATTTACTTATAAACTGTTGGCTGTCGTGTTTTTTAGTTAGAAATATTGGAAGCAAAGACCAGTCACAGCCCTGCCAATGATGTGTTTGTCTGCTCAGCTCTTTGAAAGGTTCAGCTGTCAATTATCTACTAATTATCTGTAATCTAATTATTACACAACCCACTTGGCACGCTAATTTACCCATGACCAAACCAGATGACAACGAGCTACCCGAAAAACGGATCAGAGGCTATTCTCTCCTCATTCTTTATGAAAACTGGCTTTACTCTTTTATGCGTTTGAGAAAAAGAGATCAAATTCAAGGATGGAAGCATGGCACAAAACACTGCCTGCATTCAGTAATACAGGTGTGAGTACTGCAGCTGCTGCCTTCAAAGGGACCAAACTGCCGACGGTCACATAAACTGTATCTGCAGTTCAAGCGTCACTTCTGCATATTCTGTGCTCGAAACATTCCTGGATGGGTTTAGCATCGTTTCTTGGCCCCCATTTCATCTGCACTGATGAATAATGAACAGTAAGGACATGCCCACTGAGATGCTGTAAGTATGGGCCACAGCTCACATATCAAATGGTGTGAGATGTAAGCAGGGGAGCCTTCTTGTCACATGTCATGCTGAACATCAAATGGAGTCAGTTCAATGGGAGAAAAGTCCTGGCTCATGTGAGATGTGATTTGACTTTGATCCAATTAGGCCACAGCGGACTGACAGTCCACAGCCTGTCTGTGGGTTCTTTGCTTTCCCTTGTACGGAGTCACAGAACATTAGGCCTTATGGACATTGTGCTCTAAGGGCAGATTCATGAATATGTATTAGCTAACAGCCTATTTTCTTCTTTAAGGTTAACAGAAGAAACACCTCATCTTGTAATGAACTCAGCAGTGACCACTTAATGTTGAATAATTCTTCCTTCAATCAAACACATTTTGATGCATTTGCTCACACGCACTTATTCAACCACTATTTTGATCATTGATTAATCTTTTATCAAGGTAAAACGCTAAAATATTTGTGAGTTCCAGCCTCTAAACCGTGACATCTGTCTGCTTTTCTCCATTTTAACTAAGTTATACCACTCTCTTGGGTTGCACCTGATTATTTTCAGTATCAATTTATCTGCCAAACATCCTCTTCATTAATTGATTAATCGATTGAACCATAAGTGTCAAAGTGGCTGAGAGAGGAGTGCATGACAGTTTATGAAAAGACAAGCTAATAGACACGCATGTATCTTTTTGAGTGGCAGAACTGAAATTCACTATCATGAAAAACAGAGAAACTTGGTTGTATTTGCTAGAATTAATCGATTATCAAAATAAATTCTGTTGATCGGTTGGGTGGATGCAGGCTGTTGGGTCAATATTCTATTGATGAATCGACTGTTATTGTGAATTGAATATGTTCCACATTTCTTGCCACCTTGTAAACTGTAACAGGCTTTTCTCACTATCTCCTGACATTTATCCACTAAACAATCAATGCATTGTAAAAAGTTAATCAATAAAGCAAACAACTGATGCAGCCCTAATTTGTGCATTAAATGATTTGTTACTCACAGAGGGTCCAGGCAGACCAGGGAAACCTCTCTCACCACGCTGTCCGGGCAGACCGACGATACCGCGCTGACCAGCCAAACCCTGAGGACCTGAAGGACCCAGAGGACCCTGAGATGGAAAAAGAGGTTAATGAGCGCTTTAATTAATTAACACCATTTTTTTAGACCCCACATTTCCCTACAGTTCATCATTTAGCTTTTCTTGCAATTATATCTTCTAACATTAAGGCACAAGAGTCAGACTTTCTGCCCTTTCCACATCCAAATGATTTTGTTTTAGCCAATAATACAGCAGTATTCAACACAAGAGGGCAACCACATTACAGGAAGAGCTCAACATTTTGGGAAATATTCTGTTTTCTTGTGAACAATTAGATGAGAAGATCATTAGCACTCTGACGTCCGTACATAAATATGAAGCCAGCAGCCTGTTAGCCTAGCTTAGCACAAAGACTGGAAACAGGGGGAAACAGCTAGCCTGGCTCTGTCCAAAGTTAACAAAATCCACCTACTAGCATCTCTAAAGCTCATTCAATAAGACGTCATAACACACCTATTAATCTGTTTTAAAGCTGAAGGGGGTTATGTCTATTTCCTGGCTGGGAGCAGTGTTTTCCTGGAGTTTTGTCATCTTTATGTCTTCATGTGTTCGAGAAAGTTTTATTTGTGTTCTGTTTTTCTTATTTCTGTGTTTCATTCGTTCTGCTTCTTCACTTGATTTATTTCGTATGTCATTTGTTCCACTCGGGACTTTACAGCTCCCAATTCCAGCAACGCAGATCAACATCGATCTCGACATCACCTGCTCCATCCACCACAGCCTGCAGTGAAAGCTCCCTTAACCCGTGCTCACAATAAACACCTGACTCTAAGGGACACCTGAGACATGCCATTCAGCCAACTGAGACTTTGACGTGTTGATACATGTCTCAGGATTTAATGTATGTAATCTCTGCATGAGATGGGCCTGGACACAGCAGCTATCTTCACGTTTGAGTAAGCAGTCTTCTGTGATGTGTCATTATCTTGACAGGACTCCTCGTCACATGTGATGGCAGTGTGTGCGTAGAGTGCAGGCAAAGTAAAAGCCTGGGGTCCTGTCATTAGCCTGTCACTGGGCCTGTGCTGCCCTGTATTGTCATACGTCTCGGTCTGCTATTACAGTCAGTGATGGACACTGACAGCTCTGTGTATTTATTAGAGCTTGGCGGCTGTCCATTACTGATGAAACTGGCTCTTTGGGCAGAACGAGCTACGTAAAAGTCCACAGAAACGTAGGAAACAAACACATTTAATCATTTTCTTCTCTCTATAACAGACACCTGTGTTCACCTTGTTCAAAGAGACATGCAGTCTGGAGAGAACGAGAGAGCGGCTAAACATGTGGGTGCTGGAGGGGCTGGAGTGGTATTTCAAGTGTCACAAGGTCAGTAAATTCCGTATTATGTAAAAAACCAGCAGTGCTTCGAGTGTCTTATGGAGGAATCTGACTGAAGTATGACAAACTTACAGGGGGACCATCCTCTCCAGCATCTCCCTTCTCTCCAGGAGGCCCAGCAGAACCGCGGAGACCAGGATCACCCTGTCTGCCTGGGGGTCCACCATCTCCCCTCACACCCTTGGGTCCATCTTTACCAGGAGGGCCAGCAGGACCAGCAGGTCCGGGATTACCCTAGAGGAGGATGACATGACACCCATAAAATGAAATTATAATACATGCCAAGTCTATGGCGTAAAAACGTTTACAGAATGTGGGATCACAATTTCTATTATTTCGACAAGCTCCCGGGCGTCTGTGCATCCTTAAATAACTTTTATTAACGCGTATGTCACATTAGCAGCCTCACAGGATCAGACTTGTTTGCGACACTTTCTTTTAGCATGCCTGTAAAAATATTCTCAGCAAACTACAACAACTCCCACGGTGTCAGACATGCTGGATTGGTGGTGCGTGGGTACTGAAAGAGAGGAAATGCTATACAGGTGCAAATTAATAAGAATTCTTAGGTGACAATAAGTCAGGTGGCATTTAGAAAACATTCCTGTATCTGTTGTGCTGCACCTGTTACTTTCTTGTAAAAGATGAATCGAACAAATTTTTCTTCTTCTTCTTTCCTGCACCCAATTTCACATTTGGTGACTGAATAATGAAGGTAGTATCTCTGCAGTGTATAATAAAGGCTGACTTTATGTATTCTAGAGGTTTATATAAAAATATGGCACACTGCAATAATTCCAATTTAAACATATCTAACAAAATCAGTGTCCTACATCTATTTATTATTACGCGGTTATGGGCTCGGCCACGTGCTGGAAGGGCGTAGTTGTGAACTTACATTGGGACCAGGGGGTCCAACGCGGCCGGCGGCACCAGGGAAACCGGTAGCACCCTGAAAGAGAAAGATTAAGTCAGACAAAGGCAAAAATAATGCAACAAAATGATGGTTTCTAAATGTGCTAGTGCGAGACAAAGAGAATACAAGAAATGAACTGAAAAAGGAGGTCACTTACAGGAGGTCCCTGAGCACCACGAGCACCTTTAGGTCCAGAAACACCTGTAGGACCCTGGAACAGAACGCACACTGTTACATTACCGTCTGACATTTATTTTGTGTTTTATAAATGACAGTATGAACTCATGTAAAACACAAAAGGCTCTAATCTGTTTGGATCAGAGGCGGCTTCGTCTGCCTCAGCTACTTTTTATTCTGCCTGCTGCGTCACAATCTGTGACAAGGACAGCTTTCATTCTGACTTGATGGTAACTCCAACACAAATGTTGGAATATGTGAGAATAAAAGAGGAATTTTCTGCAGATATGTGCAGTAGATAACACCTTTTCTCATAAAAAGACTGTCAATCAGTGGTTGTCTTGCTGCTTTATAATGTTTTTGATTAGAAAACATCACTCGGCTGTAAACATCCAAGGTCCCTCATTATTTAGGGCTTAGGCAGAGCCAGAAAAAATGACTGTTTGCTTCAGCAACTGTGTAACAAAGTCAAGAGAGACACCCACTGCAGGTCCAGGGGCACCAGAGGGTCCCTGGGGTCCAGGGGCACCAGCGTCACCCTTCTGTCCAGATTCTCCCTGCTCTCCTTTGATTCCAGGCTGACCGTCAGCACCCTGAGAGAGAAAGACAGAAACAGCTGAATGAATGAAACATGTCACCTATCAGCACAACGAATGTTTAGAATGAGCAATTTGTTGAAAATCGAGGACAATTAAAGGGGTATTCCACTGACTTTACACATAAAGGTCACTTTACTAGTTAATGATTCATAGTAATCACCCTGTGAAATGCAAACTAGAGGTTGGAGGATTTAGCAAGTAGGGAGAGTAAAATGCAAAGATGCTCAAGAGTTGCCTTATGGGAAATGTAGGATGCAGCATTTTGGAGCCTGACATATACTCTGAACAAAAACTCAGAATATCTTATCCTCTGATGCTGCTTCAATTATTTGTATGTGCCTCTTCTGAGCATCCCATCAGAGAACCCATCAGCTAACCTCTGATGACGGTTTAGCCTCTGGGGACAACAGCCAATGTCTCTGGGCTTTCGGTGCAGCCCGGGGATTACACATATCCAGGCCAAGACTTCCTCTTCTGTGTGCTGGTCATTGTTTATAGTCCAATTAACAACTTGAGACGTGAGAATGGAGAGAATGGCCAATTTTTATAAACAGATATCTTCATATGAAAGCAGATGAATTAAAAAAAGCAAATAAAATGCTGAATTGTCACTGTGTGTTGTGAGATTGCATTTTGGCTGAAGGGTTTCGCCTCTTTCACTCTCCACATGGACTGTTTACCTGCATGCAACCAAAGCCAGCTCAAATGAGATTGGTCAATGCTACTTGGACTACAAACAGTCTACAAACAGAAATTTTAATGTTTCCAATACCAGCATTACTCTGAATAATTAAACTGTCAGATATAAACGAAAGGAACATTTAAATCTTTGAATTCAAATCTAACTTTTGTAACTTTTAGCTCTCATAGATGAAAAGCAGAATTCCTGAGCAATAAAACACACTCAAGCTAACTTTAACACACTCAGAGCTTTGCTGATAAAGCCATACTTGGTCTGGTACAACCAGTAGCTCCTGGTGGCTAATGTTAGCAATGCCTCGATAAGTGCAGCTTTGTAGCAGTTAAGTCAGTTCTCATAGCAGCAGCAAGTGCTGTTTATTAAAGCACAAATACACTTTTAAAAGTGTAAACTCGGCTTTAAAAATATTTCATGAGAGCAGCTGATGTTTTATGTAGCATCCATGTGTATTTCAGTCTCTGTGGAAACGAGGTGGGATGTTACAGACTGTGAGCTGTGAACCAAAAATGATTTAGACACCTTGTAGTGTTATTCATCCTGACATAAATTCAATAATTAATCATCAGCAACCTGGAGGAAAAAAAGTCTGATAAATTGTGTTGCCACAAAATTATTGATGAAAATCCTTTTGGAAGGATGCAGCTTATTAAAAACATTTATTTGATGTTTTCCCTGAGTCTTTGGGAGGGACTAAGTGGATGAGTGATACGAAGACTTCTGACTGTCTACACACTAATTTTTCTCCAAAGACTAATACGCTGAGGAGACACAGCCTAAGTCCAGATGAAAAATGATTCAGAGAGGCCTAAAACGGAGGTAAAAGACAATTCGATTGGAGGGTTTGCAGATAGCAGGAATAGAAAGGTCTGAAATAAGAAAAGCTGTCTGTCATCTCTCGGCTCATGACTCTCTTTGATGAAAGAAAAATCAATTAGAGCTTTAGTCTCATTTTCCAGGTAACAAAACACACAGTATGTTTTTTTTATCTAGAGAATACAATCTCCACATTTTGCCTGAAAATTGATGTGATTATTATCAAGGTGTTGAGGTTATCTGTTGTAGATCTACTGTGCTTTAATCCAATAATGAAATATTACATCTTTTTATGTTCAATATTGACTGAAGGTTGAGTTTAAAATTTCACTAACTACTTTTTAAAAGAGCTAATTTGAACTATTTCTATACTTTATCTGCTGGGTAGATTGTGAATTTACCTTTATATACCTTATTATATATTTATAATATTACATCTAAATTTATTTGTTCATTATATTGTGTATTATTATCTAATTAGTAAGTAATGTTATCAAATAAATGGAGTAAAAAGTACAGTATTTGCCTCCTCAATGGAGTTGGAGTAAAAGTGGCAGAAAATGGAAAGTTATAAGTTATACCTCAAAATTATACTTATATGCACACTAATTTATTTATCTGTAGAATTTACTCAGCTATTATAAACTGAATAGACAAGTGAACTTCAGTACACTGTACTTGTACTGGAACATGTCTGCAGAGCCACAGACTACATGTCCTGATGTCTACTACATGGCCCTGGAGTCATGCTCTTCAGACTTCTGAAGCGCTAAGAGCTTGTCAGTGTTAATACTGTTACTTACAGGAGGTCCAGCAAATCCAGCGGGCCCAGGAGGTCCAGTCTCACCCCTGTCACCCTGGAAAAGGACAAGCAACAGAATGTCAGAGGTTAGTTCAGGCTGTAGTGCTGACTGATCTGATAAAAGCTTCCAAACTCCAACACAGACAGCTACAACCCATATTCAAAATTGGGATGCTGGAATCGAGGTTGGACCATCTTACAGCTATTGTCTTTAATCATACAAAATGATTGGCTCTAAAGCAAAAAACACGACACTTACAGGAGCACCGCGGGTACCAGGAGCTCCAGAAGGACCAGCTGGACCAGATTCACCCTGCGGGGAAACAGAGTGGCATCAGCAACACACACTGTGCTATGAACAGTGAGTTCAGACAGACAGACACAGACGGCAGCCTTTAAATTCAACTCAATACTACAAGAACGAAAACTACTAGAAGAAAAGATTACAGTGATGGCTTGCCAATAACTATATTTACTCATTATAAATAACTAAAATAATAATATTGCACCAACCTTCTCGCCGTTGGGACCACCAGGACCAGGAGGACCAATGGGACCAGTTAGACCCTGCGACAGGAAACAGGAAGAGAATGTTAAGATTTGCAAAAGCTTGAAATCAGCCCCCGTTTTCTTAAGATTTAAAGGACTGAACATTTGGCTTCTGCCATATTCAACACCGGCAATTAGCGCTGATGAAAAACAAAACGGATGACAATCACTCACTCGAGCACCGTCTTTGCCAGAAGCACCCTCAGGTCCTTTCTCTCCAATGTCACCCTATGAGGATGAAAAAAAATACAAGTCAGTCACCTGACAGAGGTGCAGGAACAAAATTTAAAATCAAGTAGAGCAAATTCTACATATGAAACGTATAAATATTCAATCGTTGACACTTTGTTGCCATGGTGGCTTACTCTGTCTCCTTTGGGTCCAGGAATGCCAGCAGATCCTCTCTCTCCAGGCATGCCCTGCAGGCCAGGGGGTCCCTGAGCTCCAGCAGCACCAGCAGGTCCGATGGCTCCCTGTAATGGAGCAGAAATACATGAAGAGGAGGCTATGCAGAGACAGCAACCCACACAGACAGGAAATGCACTTCAGGGTCATTGTATACTGAATAACTGAGTGTAAGCGCCCGATGTGTCAAGCCGTTCTTATCCACAGCCAAGACTTTTGTAAGCGTGTTCTGTTGTCACTTTCAGACTGCCTTTGAAGAGACTTTGTGTTTATTTATACATGTGTCAGAAACACAAAAAGTGGCGCTGTCACAGAGGAAGAAGGCGCCGACTGATTCTACAAAAGAGACCCACGCTCACATTTGTCTCGGCATGCTCTGTTCAGGGTTAAGAAAAGGACTGTAACGCTGCGACAAACTCATCAGTTCAACGTTATTCCCCCGACGCGGGTTGTTCTCTTGCTGCATTAAAATAAACTTTGACCAACTTTAAAATGTAGAAAAAACATTCACTAACAAAGAGCACGGCAAAAAGATACAGATTTAGAAAGGCTTAATGCTTATTATGGATGAAGGAGAGCACAGATGATGAAGGATGATATATTAGGATGAGGGTCAAGGGGTGAAGGGAAGGGAGGATGTAGGGAAGGAGGGATGAAGGTAGAGGGATGACAGAGCAGGGGAAGAAGCGTGAGGGATGAGTTTGATTGGCACTAGACAGAAAATATCTCAGTAAAACTTTACAATAAGGTGGGGCGGCGACAACAATTATTTTCATGCTTGATTAACCTATCAATAATTTTCTCCATTAATCAATTATTTGTTTGGTCTGCAAAATGTCAGCAAATGGTGAAAAACGTCCATCAGTGTTTCCCAAAGCCCGACCTGAAGTGGAGGAGTAAAGAAGCCAGAAAACATTCACATTTTAATAGTTTTTTCTTGAAATATTACTCAAACCAATTAATGGATTATCAAAAGTAGTTGTAACTGAGTAATCCTTCATTACTTCATGATTATGACAAGCAGCTGTGAACTCTCAGTAAAAACACATTATTACCTAATGATCCATTAGTATAGTATGTCTGTCTGTTCTCTTGTGACTCACCATTATCTATGATATAGTCCTCAAATCACAGTTATTAATGAATTAAGATGAAACGTTCCTCACTCGTTCTTTAGTATTTACTGTGCTGTAAAGTCTTACCAGTATCTTAAAATCCGCATGTTCTTTTGATTGTGGGTCCACCTTTAATTCTGTCTCATGACTACATTTCTACTGCACATATCAAAGCTAAGATAATGGAGGCAAATGCAGACTTTGATTTCCTTCTTTTAAGTGGCTCCACCAGGCCCATTCCTGGTCAAAAGTTCTGAGGCTTATCAGCAGTGCTTTCTGCTGCAGTCTGCGAGATCAGACACCGACTGCTGCTGCCTATCTGCAGTCATTAAGCTGTAACCACGGGGCTCATGCTGCCTCAACGTCGGCTGTGAATACATTCAAACGCTGTTTTTTCTGAAGGGGCCAGATGCAGAATTCATCCCTCTCAGCAAATCCTTCTGCATCTTCCCCTGAATCGAGCCTCCACAAAATGTCCGCTCATCCCTCCTCCATCACCATCACACTCTTGTCAGCTCGCTAATCCTCATCCTCTCTATCTGCTCCTGTCTGACCTTAAGGGGAGAAAACCTCTGAACTGGGATTAAAATCTGACCGGATAACAATCCAAAAGTGAGAATTGCTGTCGCTTTGAGCTCTTCCTTCACTCACAGTGAAGTTGTGACAAATTACTGCAGCTGGATGAAGTTTTGATGGCTGATAAACGAGCGACTGTGTCCTGTAGCTTAATTAGAAAAAACTCTGAGCTAACAGTTGTTTTCCTTAAAAATACTCCATTTTTTATGGATTTATTAAATGTTTTGAATGCAGGAAGGAAGAGCCTTGATCCTGGTAATCATGCAGTCTTCCATTCAAATGGTAAATATACAGCTTTTCCACAACAGTGTTTTATAACGGAGGAGAGCCAAAAAATAAATAAATAAACCTACAAAAAAAAATGGTTTAGTATGTCTTCTGTACATATATGGACACATCATATAGTGATATAATGTTTACATCGAGATGTCTGTGTACAGTGTGAATGCTTGTATGTACATATATGACTTTGTAGGTTTATTATTTTCTTCATATATTTAATAAATTAAACCCTCTTAAGCATTTTTTGTGGGGCATTTTTCTGCTTTCATCAGGGCTTTGACAGTAGAGAGATGACAGGAAATAAGTGTGACAGATGGAGACCAACAGCTAACAAAGACCCCCATGCCAGAATTAAGCCATGGTCGTTTTAGTCCATGTAATCCTGTGACACCTTGTGGGGGTCCTGGACCCTCAGCTGGGAACTGCTCCCTTAAACCACCAGGGCATCCCAAAATAATACACTTATAAAACATGATGTTTGCCTTCAGGAAGACTGAGCAGAGGTGCTGTTTCATACAGTAAATGGCATACAGACTGTCATCTACTGACTGAATTGATCACAAGACGATATGATCTGGGTGACTTACCACCTCCAGTGAGTAACATTTGGGGGGAAAACACTGAATAAAGTTGACACAGCTCAACTCGCAAACCCCTGAGGTGATTATTATTTATCACATGCTCACATGAACGTGTTGCTGCTGCTGTATGTGATAAGAATGTCTTCACCTCAGGCGATAGTGATTTGAAACCCTGTCTCTTCCCTGTTTTTGACCAGATGCTGGACTCACCTTGGGTCCATCAGTTCCAGGAGTTCCAGGCAGACCTCGAGGTCCCTGCAGACCCTGAGGGCCGGCAGCTCCTCTCTCTCCAGGGAAACCACGCTCTCCCTGAACGGCAACACAGCGACAATCAGCAGCGTGTCTGATAATCAGTCAGTCAAACAAGGAGTGACGTTTAATACAGACTGTCGACCTACTCTGGGTCCAGTAGCACCAGCAGCTCCAGCCTCTCCAGGAACACCCTGTCAGGAGAAAACAAGGAGTTAAAGAAAATAAGTATTACTACTACTACTGCTGCTATTACTGCTACTAATTATTTACTAGATTCTTTTAGGATCTCTTCTCTTCAAGTGTTTGATGAAACAATGCTAGTTTTTCCACTGATTTTATGTGACTTTATAAGCTTTACTTCACTAAACAAATGTGCACTCACCTGGTCTCCAGGCTTGCCTCCCTCACCAGGGGGGCCAGGGGGTCCGGGTAGACCCTGAGGACCGCAGAGAAACAAAAAAGAGTCAGAAATGAAAAACAAAAACATAACAAATTCATGCACAGCAATACATCAGCACAATGTTGCTTGATATTTATGTAGCAACACAATTACAAGCTCGCTCACAGCCTTAAGAAGAGAAACAGCTGCTTTCATTCATCAGCTTTAACAGGTGATTTCAGGAAAAGGTTTGAGCAGACTCACCTGGAAACCTGAGGGACCAGGCTGTCCTTGCTCTCCTCTCTCTCCAGCGGGGCCCTAAACAGACAATTCATGAACACGATCAACTTCTTTGATGTTCATGACGGGTTTTGTCCATTTATGGACATTTAGGGATAATTTCAGGTTAAACCGGCTGTAGTTTGGTCAGCGCACTCAGACACAAACTTCAAAACAAGTCTGTGAGTCAGTGATGCCTTCCTACAATGTCCAGGCATTTGTGTCAAGGACTATTTTTTCTTTAAGACAGAGCTATCGTCAAGGCAGTCTGGGACACAGAGATACCGAAGGTTGCTTCTAAGTGCAGACTGAGTAAAAGGGGAAGATAGTATCAGTGTTGAAGCTATATGGAGTGGGACGGGGGAGATAGAGATACGTACAGCAGGGCCGGGGGGTCCAGCGGGGCCGGTTTCTCCATCTTTGCCAGGCAGACCCTGAGGAGAGGAAGTAGGAGGGAGGGGGAGCAGACAAATAGATAGATATCAACAGTTAAGCCAAAGGTGATGCTATTAACTAGATAGACATCTGATAGCTATAATTGAGCTTTTCAACATGCTGGTAGCTGAAAAACAGAAATCACAGTAGATCAGTGGTGAATCACAGTCCATAAGCACAGAAAAAAGGTTACATTTAATAACTTGATAGAATAATCACAAAAACACAGTCAACAGTACTTCATTTTGGACTTGCATATCAGACTCTTTCATGATCTATATGAACATGCATATTTTGAAAACAGTGTGTCAATCACAGGATGGCGGTACAATGAGAACATGATATCAGCTTAATCACGGTACATGTAAGATCCAGTTCAGTGACTGCAGGAAGTTATCAAAAGCAGAAAAGGAGATAAACTCACTCTCAGACCAGGAGCTCCACCCAGTCCTTTCTCACCAGACTTGCCACTCTCACCCTAATCACAACAGAAACAAAATGCGGCAGTTAGTCACAGGGCTGTGGCTGATTGGCTCGGTCCTGCATCTATTTCTGGGGGAGAGAGGGTGAACGAGGTGGTGCATGTCAAATGGTGTGAAATTGTTCAGCAGCACTCCAGTTGTTGTTGGGCGTGTCGTTTCGGTTCTTAATTCAGGGACTACGGGTCCAAAATAAGTGAAGCTGACACAGGTGAACATATATAGAAAACAGTTCATTCAAATGTTAATTTCTCTTAAATATAATTACTCACAGTTGCTCCTTTGGGTCCAGGGAATCCCATGACACCGGGCTGTCCACGGGCTCCCTGAGGGCCTGGGGGTCCTGGGCGACCGTCCTCACCAGGAGCTCCCTGGGCAAGTCAAATAAGAATCAAGTCTGTTAAACATCCAGTAAAAAGTTGGGTTTGATAAACAACAGCGGAAATGTATAATCCCACTTGGATTTAGACTGGAAATGAGGGATGCGGAGGAGTAATTGCTCAAAGGATCTGGGCAGAATTGGGTTTGGAGGTTTGGGATTGGGGTCTTGCAGAGAAATATCCAGCATGACCCAAGGAAATGCAACAGTTACTCAATCTGTAGAAATTTTAATTGCCTCTAAATAAATAAGCCCCTCAGGGATAAACCAGGAGAGCCAGGAAGCAAAGAAATAACAGATGAAATAGACCATCAATCATTATCAGCCTGACCAGATGCCAGTTCTTCAGTCAGCCAGTTCTTAATCTGCCAGTAAACCATCATGTTTTAATGAAACACAGTCCCTGGACAGCAAAGGTGCAAACATTAAGTTCATATGGCCGACATAAAAACATTAAATATGAGAAAACATGTAATTACAGCGCAGCACAAGTTTACCTGAAGATGTGTGGTTGCACTGTATGATGCATGAATGGCAATGGCTAAACAGTCTATAAGAGGAGTCAATCTATTGAAAATATCTCAGTGAGGAGTTTTATTGGACTTTTCAGCCAGTTAAGAAATGGATTAGACCAAAAATAACGCACAAAAAGATAAAATAAGAGCCTGTCCAGCAAACTGCAGCCATGAAATAGAGAAAATGCCAGAGCTCTGAAGTGAGCGTTGAAGACTTTGTCACTCTAAAGCACAGACGCACTGGGGATGGGCCTGGTGCATAATAGGTGGAGAAGTCTCCCGCAATTCAATTTGATGAAACCACTTATGAGTCATTACATGATGAGAGAGCAGATTTAGCAAAATTACAAGTCTCTAATTGCTCATTCCACATGTGATATATATATAAAAAAAACAACCAACAACACACAGCCTCTCATGCTGGGTGAGGATAGACGCTGTGTGATTATCTTTATTGATTTACAGGGATGCAAAAAACACATTACGGCAGAAAAAAGTGCACTTACAGAGGGTCCAACTTTGCCTTGAGGGCCGGCGTCACCAGGGCGTCCAGTCAGGCCCTGACGGAGGAAGAGAGCAGAAACAGACGTAACCCAAATGAGTCATCAGACATCTATATGCAGACATGTACTCAGAAAGGTGGGAACATATGGTACTGTGGGAAAGTGAATTTACACCTCTGACTGGCCCTGTGTGCTACAAGCAACAGTTCAACACCTACTGATGGAAATGATGAAGACCTAAATCATGAATGAGAGCGCACTTCAGGTTAATGATGCTATCGCTACATTAATAAGTCTACTTCCTCTGTGGTGATATTAACCACTTGTGTTGCTGTTTGGCAATAAAATCCACACATAGGTACAAATGCCTTCCAGTGAAAACCATGTATCTCCAAAAACTGGTGACTTTTTTTTAGATAAAACAAGGGATTAAAAGGTAATTCCACCAATTTCACACATAAAGGTCAGTGTCTTCCCCATGGTGAGCGCCACATTTTGTGAAAACAGTTGTATAATGTTTTCTGTGGCTCTGGAGGAGCTTTGCCAAGCGTTATCTCAGCTTGGATTTAGAGATTTTAAGCTGTTAAAGGGAAACACCGCCTATTTTAAAAATAAAAGTCTGTTTACAGCTCTTCGGGAGTACCACTGCTGGATGTGTGAAGAAAGTTACATAAAGACGTTTGTGGCTCCAGAGGAAGCTGTGCAAGGTCTGATAAACTGTGAAACCTGAGTCGGCATCAGTTGGAGCTGAAGACGACAAGTTTAAAATAAAAAAATAAAAAAGTATCCAGCCCGCTCCTCATCTCTGCGTGAGGTTAGGAGCTTGAGGCTACAGTAGTTGCTGCTAGCACGCACCTGAATCTCCGGCTGACAGTTGGTGGTCGCATTACATTGTGGGTAATCTATGCACTAGGTTTGACAAGGGAGAACAATATGTGGAATAAAGAAGATGACGGCTGCAATTCAATAACCACTATGTGCAAGCCACCAAACTTATCTGGCTCTTCTGACCCTCAATCCTCTGCACAGCGGTCACATCGACTGAGATGCTTTTTTCTTTTGTCTTCAAATTTCACACTACCGACTGCGAGCATGAGTATCAAAGTTCACGGTACAATGGTATGACGAAGTAGAACATCCCTGTTGTATGCATGCTGCATGCAACAGTGTGTACTGCACTGTGCAAGAGCAGCTGCAGCACATACTAAGAGTGGAGAGAAAAAGTATGTAGTTCAGATCTCTGGTTATGCTGCACTGATTTTGATGCTTTTTTTAAAAAAAAGTCCATTGTAACTCCAACAATATAATACCGCAATGCTTCTCTTTTAACAGGAAGCCAATACTGCATACTTGAAAGATGAGGGTGTTTATCTGGCAGGTAGTATTTACTGGAAAAGCGCAGTTGGTTGCATTGTGGTGCCTGTGGGATCCAGTGTTTTTGGATCTTGACCCACACAAGGGACTAAGACTCGGGATACCCAGGTCTCTGCTCAATCAGCTCTGACTCTGAGGCTCTTTTCTAAATCACTGGAGCACCTCTTTAAGTGTTCCCTTATGAGATGAGATAAAATGTTCATCCTTCTTAGGCTAAATGAACCATTTAAAAACTCACTGGATCTAAAAATCATTGGTTATTTCCTTATTTTTACATTTTTTACATCATAGTTCTGCAGGTCATCGACATCCAGATTCATTACAGGTAATGGAGCTTACTCTGGCACCAGGCAGACCAGACTCTCCAGGACGGCCGGGGTCACCGTTGGCACCTTTGGGACCACTGGCACCAGCAGGTCCACGCTCACCAGGGGCTCCCTGTGTTTGGAGAAAGAGAGAGAATAAAACAGGGGTCGGTCACTCAGTCGATCACTAAGGAGGCGACACTTCAACTCTCAAAGCACAAAGGAAATAAGTTTCTCTTTTAATAGTGTGAAGGAGTTTCATTGACCTGCTGCAGGTGAGGAGATTAAACTCTGACAGATTCATTTCGGGATAAATGTAATTGTACTGGGAGATGATGTTAAATGATATTCTGGCTTTGCAGATGAGGAACATGTAGGTCACTAGTGCGTGACGGCTTTCTGGGCTATGCTGCCATCTTGTGGCCATGTGGTGGAGTTACATGCATCACTGCTGCCTGCACACGAGCTTCAGATGTCGTGATGGAAAAACAGAAGTGCTGATGAATTTCACTCTTTGCTCTTCATTGGAAATATATCATGTCTGTCATTAACTCGCCAGTTAAGGCGCTGATCTGAGTTCAGTCTCATTACCCGCCTCATCAAACACATTATATAAAAACTGTACACTGCTTTGAACAATTTAGCTTGATTCAAGAATTATTATGAGTTAATGGGGTGAAAAATGATCTTTCAGAGATGTCATAGGGGATGACTGAGTCAATAAAATGCTCGGTGAAATGACATTTTTTATTTATCTCTCGGAGAAAAAAAATGAACAACACATCAGTGACACAATTTAAAAAGAACACTGTAGATTACATCACTATAACTGGCACAAATCATTATTTCTTGGTCTCTAGCTCTTTGAGAAATGCTGTTATGTGCACTATTTTTTGTCAGCTTACTGTCAGACCACGTATTCCATGTATATATCTATACTGAAGATTACCAGTAAGCAGACATGAACTAAATGAATATGGCCTTTCAGTGTTTATATTATTGTCATTCCTGGTTGTACTTTAATGTTGATAAAGCAACAGTCATTGAAATATTATTTTCCAGTTGTTTGTAGTAAATGAAGCAGTTTGAGGGGAAGTTGTTCCCCTGAGAGCTGATAAACGATCTCACTGTTAAATTATAGCTAAATTGAAAGCTTCAAGAGGAGGCGGCACAATCCATGGCAGAAAATACTTTACAAACTAAATAATCTTTGCAGGGCCAGGCCTTAAGAAACTGTAATACGGCTTATGGCAGTCTTTATGAGACAAAACAGCATTAAACGGCATTAAAATGTGTGGAAGTGCATTCATTTTTTGGTGAGCAGGAGAACCTATATGGGCTAGTTTGAAGCCCAGAGAGCGCTGACTGCTGTTCTGCAGAGGCTGACAGTATGAGACATGTTTGTAAGTCTGTCTGTAAACTACAGTCACCGGAGTAGTGAGAGCTGTTTCTTCTCCACAGCTGGATTTAAAGGTTACGAAGTCAAACTGTGTGAAACTGAATTAGAATCAGTGGTGATACATTTGTAAGCAGTATGAGTCCTACGGTATGTGACAACCCTGTGATTATGTGATTCATGAATGTTATTGCAATAAGAATAATGATCGTTGTTAACAGCAATTTCCAAATGCAATGTGCAGATGGAATCCGTTAACTCACAATTTTATACAGATTTACTGACTGTTGATGCATCGCCTGCATAAATTTCTTTATCCCTCTATTTTCTTCTGCCAGATCTGCATCCTCCAAAAGCATCCACCTTCATTTCCTTTTTCAGAGCAGACTTTCGGTTCCTACAGCAATAATAAAGCCATTTCTCAGGAAGGAGTGTAACTGTTGACAGGTGATACTCACCTTGGGACCAGCCAGACCATCTTGACCAGGGAAACCGCGGTTACCAGGGGCTCCCTACACAGAAAACAGAGTCAGGGTTATGAGAATAACAACAAGGTAGTGGTCCTTGAACAGGTTCCCAGGCGGCGCCAAACAAAATAAGGAACAGTTGAATTTTATTAAAATTTAATTTGATTGAAATTATCCTCATTAAAATGTAAACAGTTCCATTCTCACCAATATTATCCCTAACTGTGTAATATAAGTACACACACTGAATCAACTGCATTTTAAGAGCTCAATAACATCTTCAACCATTAGATGCTACTCACTCTCTCTCCTGGTGGTCCAAGGGGTCCAGCAGCACCAGGCTCACCTCGGGGTCCTCTCTTTCCTTCTTCTCCTTGTGGGCCAGGAGCTCCCTGAAGACCAGCTGGTCCCTGGAGAACACAGACGATGTTATCAAAAATAGAGAAATTAAATAGAAACTGATGACTGGAACGACGACATGAATGAAGGAAACTGCTTTCAGCACCCGGAAGAAATTACTTGTCACACAACATGAGGAACCTTCAGAAGTCTGTTCAGATCATTTCATTTGAAGTGTCAGACCTGCTGATTTCCAATTTAACTGATCTTCAAAGTGATTGCTATCCATACTTATTATATGGCTAGATACTGTGTTTACAGTAGATTTGCAATGTTTGGATTTAGTTGACTGGGTGAGAAATCAGGGAATACAGGGACGAGTAAAAGAAAATAAAACTTACAATTTCTCCTTTGGGTCCAGCCTCTCCCTTGAACCCTGGAATACCTGGGTCTCCCTAAAAAGTAATGGACAGACGGACAGACACAGAAAAGAGAGAATGAGAGAGAAAGCAGCAGGTCATTATCATTTTTCTGTGCCATGTCTTCATTTGGAACATGAAATGAATGATTAATGCATGAATGGCACAGTGAGGACATACAGATGTTCCTTTGGGCCCAAGAGGTCCAGTTGCTCCCTGAGGCCCGGGAGGCCCACGAGGTCCAGGGAAACCAGGAGCACCAGCGATACCAGGAGCACCCTGCAGAGAACAAAGGAGAGAGAGAAACATGTGGTCAGTCACTCATGGTGAATTCTCCTCCGTGCTTGATGTAGATAAGAAGACAGCATAAGATAATAGCTGCCATGTTTAACTAAAACTGACTGACATTGAAAGAAGAAGATGCAGTCTGTATTTTGGTGACCTTTTCTAATCTGCGACTGCACAACAGTTAAATGGGAAAACACACAGTGAGGGGGTGGAAGTTCGAAATACAGACAAGTAAGAGTTTTATACTTACAGCTGATCCTTTGGATCCGGGGATACCATCAGTACCAGGGTTTCCCTGCAGAGAAAACAAGACAAAGCGACTGAGTGTCACAAGTGGTCCTGATTTCATTAGGCAGTTCTGTCAGTACATTAAAAAGTTAATATACCACATTTTTCCTTTGAAATGAGTGCTTATAGCATCACTTACAGAAGCGCCAGAAGGTCCAGGTGATCCAGGAGTGCCAGACTCTCCACGGGGTCCCTGAGCACCCTCAGGTCCACGAGCTCCTGTAGGTCCAGCCTCTCCCTGAAGAGAGGTGACATTAAATTAACATTTAAGCAAAGATCTTGGGAAGTTTAAGTACATATAACAATTGTCAATCAGCTAAAATCAAAGAGAAAAATCAGACAGAAAATGAGCTGCAGAAAAAGTAGAATTAATGTCGGTGGCTGTAAATGTTCAAATATGTCATAAATGTCTGATTTTCTTTGCCACAGGGCTCAAAAAAGGCAATGTAATAGGAGAGAAGAGGAGATGGGATTCAGGCAGGACTTGATAACAAAGTTCTTTGAAGATCTACCCAAGAAAAAAAACACTCAAACTGATAAACGAATGGAGCACAAAACTAAACCTGGTAGCGAGGTATCATCAATAACTCTTTACTGTCTTCTTAGAGGAATTTGTCAATTGTTGTTCTTGTTTGTTTATTGTCTGTGTAATTTCATGGAAAGTGTTTTGTGACATCTTTTGAAAAGCTCTATACAAATACAAAAGCTTTTTACTTTCTTGTTATTTTCTTGGGTTAAACTTGACTAAGTTAGGGATCATGACTAGTAGCCACCACGTTGATTAATGTTGTTAACTAGCCATTACATACAGCCACAATTGACGTACACTCTTGGCTAGCCTTTGTGTTAACTAGCCTTCATATTCTAGCCTTGATATTAACTGGACTTAATGTCTGCTCCGCTCCGTGGGGTGGACGCGTACGCTGGCTGTTTTCTGCTAAGGTGCTAAAGCACTGACGTTGTGCTATTATACTAAGCTAGGACACACTCTAAAGAGTTTTCACTGTTCTTCAATTTGAAAAGATCCCAAAACTATGGACAACTTTGGACATTTTCTGTCGTTTTCTCTGCCCTGTCCCCTCTCTTCGCCCCCCGCTGCTTGCTCGCATTTTGTAATCAGCGCCACTAACTTAAATTCCTCGCGCGTGTGCCACAGCGATAGTCATCCGTGTGAAACACAATGAGCTGTATGTGTTTCTGGCAGAAAGCCCCGCGCCGAAGGAATAGTTCCTCACAAGAAAATGTACAGATTAAACACTTTTTTTTGTAATCGAGTAACTCGAGGAATCGTTTCAGCCCTAGCCGACAAGGAAATAAACTTCCTCACAGCACCTGTGACTGAGTGAAACTGAGTTTCCTGTCTGGTGCTGACAGTTTAGGGACGCAACTCAGACCAAATGACTTATCTGACCATCCATGGAGATGCCAGAGATGTCTGCTCCACTTCTCCAGGCTAAATATTTACAGTTTCTACTAACATGGGCATGCTAATACACCAGCAACCTACAGAGCTGAAAAATGAAGCGCCAAAAACTGCAGTTCCTCGAACGGCCACTTGAGGCTGCCTCCAAAAGCGAGTCAATCCACATAGATCCCCATATTAACATACCCAACTTAACAGCAGAAATAAACATGTTTACAGCCTGGTGCAAAAAACGGCTTTGGTCTCTGTAGCTAATTTCCCTGTTTAACTGTACATGGGGTGAATTCTTATATAACTCACTTGTTTAAATTATATTAATCTTTAATCTGTCTCCAGAATGACTCAACACACCTTTAATAACGAGTTTAATCCTTGTGGTTGCTGAGCTATTTTTTTTTGTGAATTTTTGTTTTAGGGACTCAGGGGACTCAGGGCAGAAACATGGTCCATGCATGACAATATCTGGCCCAGCGCGTGTCCCTGGTGAACGTACTCCACATGCAGCCTTTGCAGGTAACAAGCATCACTCCCAAGACCTAAGCACAGTGTTTCCATGACTACAGTAGTAAACAAACATGGCGTCTACAGAGCCATGTGCACTGCAGTAATAGACCAAGAGAGAAGGAAAGAGGATAGGCTGATGGACATGGAAATGTGCAGCTAAAGCTTCGTCAGCCAAACGCGAGGGGTCAACTTTCATTTCTTGCTACAGCGCCGGCTAGCTGCAACGCTCAGAGTGAAGCTCGCGCCTGAATTGCATCCAATTTTCAGGCGACACACTCCAGAACACAACCAGTGAAACTGATCTGATCCTAAACATCACATCCCTGTTGTTTTGCACGCAGCCCATTGATTATTATTTCCCTGTAACAGCTTGCTGGGAGACTGTGTGGCTTTTGTTACACAAAATCTGATAAACAGTCAAGCAATTTCTTCACACACAACAGAGACATGTTTCAATTCAAACTAAAGCATGATATCCTGCTTTTTTCTTCTTCATACACTAATTACATCTAAATTGTGCTCATCTATGGTTTATGATGCTGCTGCTCTGAGGTCAGAGCGTAGTCACCACATATTGACTCTATATATTCTATTCATCTAATAAATCTGTCATCATATTTTCTGGCTGAATTTGAGAAGAAAAAAACGGACACAAATCATTGCGCAGAAACACATTTTTGTGGTACGCCCCTGAAATGAGAGTTTTCACGCTTCTAACAGTAGCACTTAAATGAAAATTTTGACTGCTGTTACAGAGTGTTTCATCCAAAGCCAGGTGCATAATGTTTTGCAGACCGTCTGGTTCAGGATAAAAATAGGACTTGGGCCACCATTCAGAGGAACGATGGACACAAGCCAGAGATTTTACCACACTGGTGGTATGCAGCATGCTGGTGAATGGAATTCCTTTGCTATTGCTGCAGCTTTGTCGACTTTGCAGGCTCAATAGTATGACATAATAGAGTTTGTGTTTGTGAAAAATGGTGATGTAGTGCGTTGAATCTTTCTTTTCCCTGAGCCCGTACTGTCAAAGCCAACATTTCACTGGCTCTGAAACTAAAGTGGGACAAAGGGAGGAACATCTGCTCCTTTTTTTTTAAAGTTATGGAAAAAATTCTCAGCATTTTAGAGGCGATCGCTTGGCTGGTGCTGAAAAACACACCGCCGAGGCTCGAGTGGAGCTGGGCAAAAGTCGTCTCTGTTAGATCTTTTCAGTTCGGGAGCACGGTTTATTCAGCTGAGGTTCGGATAACTGTGTTGTTTTTGTCTAACTAGCTTTTTTATTGCGTTAGTCTTGGGTCCTTTTTAACTGCAAAGCCTTGCTCACAGGGCTCAGAGAGGAAAACGAGGCTGCATTTCACGAGCTCTCAGGCAAGCAACAGCACAATAACGTTTTTTTAAGTTCCTCGCCATGGGACACTTCAGGGAATATTATAATGTTCACACAAGTCCACAGACTCTCCTGCAGACAAAGAAAGTGTTTATTGGTATAAGTTGAGACGACGCGCACACACAGGCGCACATTTTCCATCTTGAGCCGAGTGTGCCTTGAGTACTTCAAGGGAAACTCCTGGTTTTTGTAAAGAGATACTCCACTTGCAATTCCTAAAAGATTTTCCCAAACTATCAAGGGGCTCACAGAAGAAAGCAAACCACCAGCGCTGGGCCCTCGAGCACAGAGCAGAGCCTGTCTGCCGTGCAGGAGGAATAAATCAGATGCAAAGCAGAGAGAGGCAAGAAGAGAAAGACAGTGAGAGAGGGAGAATAGCACTTTAAAAACCCCCCTCCTCCCTAATTTTCCACACAGATGGAGGCTTAAAGCACTTTTCAATGCAGAGCAGCTTTCTCCGATTTCACTAAAGCATTTCAAGTTGTCCTCACAAAATCCTCCCTGAGCTGAGTGCCGCCATTTTCTTACATATTAACTTTTTTATTGGATTCAAGAAAGTCTTGTTCTAACTACACAGAATTGACAAAACCCATGTCCATGCACCTGCTACGCACACAACTTGTTTGTGCAGAGTAAAAGTCCACAGTAAGTAGGACAGAAGTCAGCTTTCTCATAGAAAAGACGGGATAGACACGAGACTCTAATCTTACTCTAACTCACAGAATAAGCACAACAAAGGTGAAGATGAAGAGGAAGTCGGCGTATGATTTAGGTAACTTGTGACTTACCTTTGCACCAGGAGAGCCAGGGAAGCCTGGAGCTCCAGAAGGACCGACAGGGCCCTACAGGGAGGAGAAGACAGTGTGTTGGCTCAGCTGTTCATCACACACATCCAGGTGTAGAAACTCCTATCACGCTGCAGACCGGGCTGTGTGTGGTGTAGGGTTGCAGTGGTATACTCGTTCATGATACACAGTGTGGTCTGAGAACTGATGGCTGTCATACCACATAACATTTGGCTTATCCACGATATTGAATTCTACCATATTGGTATTATTGAATCAGTCAGGAGATAATATTTTGTAATATTATAACGAAGAGTTTGTTTAACCAGAGAAACCTTCTGTCTTCATCTCTTTAAGGGTCATTTTAACTGATAATATTAATATTGATAATAAATGTGTGATACCATGAAAATCTCATACCGTTGCAACCCTCAAGTGTGTAAGTGGAGATGGATTTCCTCCACAGTGTTTCTTACTCAAAAAAAAAAAAATGATGAAAATGAGTTAAATGAGACAAAAAATAAAGATACTTACTGGGGGACCAGCAGGACCGGGCAAGCCATCGTTTCCACGAGCTCCCTGAATGAACAAGACATTATCAGCACATGACACCGTGAGATTAACACATTGAGGTTAATCTCTCTGGATTACAGTGCAATTATCAGCCAATCTTTGAATATGATCCCTAACTCAGGCACCAACAAATCAAAGTGAGCATCTGGTCTCTCCGTCGTGAATCAGATGTCCAGTTTTAGACAGGAGGATGTCACTCACAGCAACTCCACTGGGTCCAGGACGGCCTCTCTCGCCGGGCAAACCTCGAGGTCCCTGTGTGGGTGAGGGAGACGAGAGGAAACCAGAGTGATCAGTTTGCCATTATAAGTAGCTTTTTATATATCTTTATTTGTTTTCACGTGCTGCCGGTGTGATCTGCAGTGTTACCTACCATCGGTCCAGGTGCGCCGTTCTCTCCGGGAGCACCAGCTTCACCCTGAAGAAGAGGGAAACATGTAGCTGAGAGTAAGGCGAGACTCTTCTGTCTATATACAGTCTATGCAAACTAACTACCGATGAAAAATGAACTTGTGCCAACAGTTACGGTCAACATGGAGAGATGTACAGTACATGAACTCACAGTGAAATGGTGCCTTAATTACCTGGAAAGCAGCAGCTACACACACAGAATGAAACCCACCTTAGACCCAACAGCTCCAGTCTCTCCCTTTGAACCATCAAGACCTGGATAACCCTATAAAGAACGATGGCGCACAGTGAAAAAAACGATCACCAGAACACAACCAATAACTTAATTTTCCTGGAAATCATTAATGGAAAGCAGACACACTCACTCTGTGTCCCTTGATGCCAGGCAGGCCAGGAGTTCCTGGGAATCCACGAGCTCCCTGTCATGCAACAGGGAAGATGATGCAGGAGGTTAATATACAGCAGATTGACAGACGGTGAAGCTAAACAGAAGCTAACATAATTTGGGACGGCTTACATCAGGGCAGCAGATTCCCCCAGCATTAAAAGGTTTGAGATTTGGAGTAGTTATTTCCATTAGGTTGATATTATCTATTGAAAAGTTAAAAGCAGTTTTGGCTCCAACTACTACTGCTCACATGGGATCTCTAAGCTCTAATTCTTGGCTTGACATGATAAATGACTCCATCTGAAGCTTATAATATCATTTTAGTTGAAGTAATTTACATCTGAACTTTCTAATCAAAATCCAGAAGCGCTCAGTCTGTATTGTAATCCATCATTACTGTCAGTTATGGCTGTTTAATGACAAATTGAGTTGATTATTCTGAAGTCACAGCATCACTATAACTGTATCTGAAGTCCGTTATACCAAATCAGATTACTTATAGCCAAAGACTCTGCTTCAGTGTGTCAGCTGCAGTTAGAGACTTATTTCTAACAGCTTATTACACCTTATTACCAGGCTGGCTGCTGACCACTGGAGGCACAAACAAAACAAAACCTTTTAAAAGAGACTCAGAGCTCAAAAAACAGAATGAATCAACAGCCACAGAAATCTCACCTGAGGTCCAGAAGGTCCACGCTCGCCTGATTTTCCAGGCTTGCCAGCCTCACCCTAAAGCACAAACAGAGAGGAGGAGTCAAAATGTGATTAAGAGTGTGCAAACCCATGACTTTTCATGCAAGCGCTCTTTTTAAAATGTAAAATGTGCGACTGTAGATTTAATGGAGTGATGTGTGTGTGTGTGTGTGTGTGTGTGTGTGTGTGAGGGAGAGAGATAGAGAGAGAGCGAGAGAGAGAGAGAGAGAGAGAGAGAGAGAGAGAGAGAGAGAGAGCACTACTAGTGGACACGTTGTGATATGTCATGTCTGCTGCCATCATGTGGCCAAAAGTAGGAATAACATTTAGGTTGCTGAAGAAAACAACATGAAGTATTTCATCTTAAGCATAATGCTGAGTGAGGATCTTGCATTAAAAAGAGACTTTAGTGTCCAGTGGTGCATCACGAGTGCTGTGAGTGACACAGTGTGATACATAATTTAATGAATATTGTAAAAAGTGTATGGTAGTAATACATGATATGTCTCATAGTACTGTCAAAGTTGCTGTGTTAGCTTAGCCCAGAATAGCTAAGTCTATGGACTGTGATTGAAACAGCACAGACAGTACAATAATATTAACATCCTGCATTCTCTATGATATCGTAGCAGTAATAATACCAAACAAAAAATATCAGACACTGTAGAGAAGACCGACAAACAAGAGACTGAAAATAACCAACAATGATCAGCAATGAGCAGCTAAATCAATTTACAGTGGAGACACTGTAATTTTTACTAAAGAGTAGTATCCTTAAACAAATATCAATTAAATAAAAATTTGTAGAAAGATGTGTCTGGAATGGGAAAATTAATAGTCAGACTAATTCACCTGTGATGCATATTGCACTGTCAATAGGACAGTGGACAGTAATTAAGCTTCATTACGCATCAGCTTTGTCAGAGTTCCTGCTTGTTGGAAATGTGCTTACAGTTTTATGAAGTTACGACAGACACACTTACATCATCTCCGGGTTTTCCAGGGGGTCCAGGGGGGCCACGGGGACCCATGGGGCCCTATTAATAAAAAAGAAAACAAGCAAAGGTGAGACACAGCTTCCATTCATGACCAACAGAGGGCGACGTTACGAACTTCAACAGCTGTTCTGTGTCAGTTTACAACCAGCTGCCAAATCTAACACATGACTTTCATTATCATTTCAACTGTATAAGTGAACTTTGCTTTCTAATTCATGTAAATCTGTTTGTATCAAAGCACATAAAAGGAATTATATGTAAACAGTAATGACTACATTACGATTATTGATCACAGTATTTTCAAAGAGATCAGAATTAGCAGGATTTACAGGCAGGACGAGGTCAAAAAGATGGAACAAATACTTGAGCATGCTCGTCCAAAATCCTTTGTGCAAAGTTCAGTGTTTCCATCTTTTTTCTTTCCATCTGCCACTTTCCTTTTCAGCTTTCTCACTTCATGCGTGTTAATATATCTATTGGTCCTGTCAATGTTTTTCCATCTACATGACCTCTCTCGTTTTTCTCTGTGTCAGTCTGTCTCCTGACAAAGCAGATGGTACAAGAGATGAAAAACACTCTGAAGTGTTCAATAACAAAGATGTTATACCAAGCATACTTTTACATTTTTCCTTGTCTTAATAGCTAATTAATGGCATCTTGGTCATTTTATGCTCAGATGGAAAATACTGTGTTTGACTCGTTGTGATTTCAAAGGCTAAACTGATCTCCGGCCTTCACAAACACTTGGCCAGCATCGTGACCCTTCTGCATCTGTCAAGTCATTTTCTGGAAGGAAGCTTGATTTTAATCGCACATAATGATGCACTGGAACACCTTTGAAAGAGAGGACACCTCAGGGGCTGCACATCTGAACTCCACAGGAGCAGATTAACACAGCAGAGAGGAGGCCCTGTACTGTCTACCTGCTGAGGGAACGGGAAGGACAGGGGAGGGAGGCAGGGCTGGTTTCTGGAAGCCTCCTCTGAGGTAGGTCAGGGTGGAAACTACAGGAGTGGTGTGTATGGGAAGAAAGGGGGTAGAGCTGAGAAAACTAAAAGTAGGGTCTTCTATCTGGCAGGGAATTATCTAAGGAGAAATGAGGAGAGGTACAGCAAAGAGTGGAAGCTGTCAGTGAGACGCTGGCTAACGATGGAAAAGAAAATCATGAGAAATCTGCAAATCTGCTCCCGACAAAGTACAACAGGAGTCAGTACGACAGCCAGTTCAGTTGCTTTGGTTCACTGGGTTTGAGACACTGTAAACGTCGACTGAGGAGGGCTGTAAATGTTGAAACAGAAGGAGGTGGCAGGTCGAAGAGAGCGGGATATAGAGGTTAGCAGTGAGCACAGAGAGGTTAGGAAGGAATGTGGTACAGCGACAGTGCCGATAGCAGCGGCTGGAAACTGACATGAGAAAAAAGGAGAGGAGGTTTATGAGCAAGAATTCATAATAAACCATGTGTGAGCTGAGGGAGGGACTACAGCGGGACACTTACAGATTGTCCGGGCTCTCCAGCCTCTCCTGGGTTGCCTTGGAAACCTTGTGGGCCCTGGGATGTAGAGAGAGGAGAGAGGCCGTTAGATGAGAGTGAAACTTTTTTTATATGGAAAAAAAAGAAACCAACTATTCTTATAATCAAATTACCTTTAACATTTTTTTTATTTACAGCAAAAATGCTTTAAAAATGTTGGTCAGATTATCAATATGTCAGTATGGGCTTTAGGAAATCATGATGGGCATTTTTCTTACTAATTTCACATATTTTACAGACCAGACAATCAATAAATAATCAAACATCTTTGTTAGCTGCAGCCATGATCAGTTATATACCGGATATATTACAGACTGTTAGTTGAATATAAACCTTCAGCAAAACACACTTTTGAGTAAAACTACACCAAAACTACTTCTTTATAATACATTAGTCTAAACTGCAGCTACTCAAAATGACACCACTTGCCAGTTTGAATCCCCCCTAAAGTAAAATACACGTCTCTCCAAATGTGGGCTCAGGGTGAGTAAAACCATCAAGCTGAGGCACGTCAGCTGGCATTGCCTACGACTTAACAGCTTTACTCAGGAGGCTGGGAGGCCTGAAAGGGCTACAGGTGGAGCTTGATTGCGGGCAGCAGCAGAAAAAGGCGGGGTGTGTTTGTGGAGGTCTGAGCCCATAGGCTCTGTGAACAGTAAACTCACAGGTGTTATGCAGCTCGCCCGGGTTGTGGCATAGGAAAAAGCCTCAGAGCCTGCAGCTGTGAGACAAAAGTATTTTCCGCGACCTTCCTCCAGAAAGCAGCTCGTGGTTAAAACAGAACCGTGTGTAAACATTGATATCTATCCGCCTGTGGCATCCTCGCCTCATTGCCTTTTTTGGGGTCATTATTGTTATTAAATACAGTTGGAGGAAGTAGATGATGTGGAATATGTACACACAACATCAAGCTCATTGCAATTATGAGATTTAGCCTGCAGCCTGCGACCGAGCACAGGATCTCGTCTACAGGTGCACTCGGCTTGTGTGCTGCCTGGAGGTACTTACAGGTGATCCGGAGGGGCCAGGTGGTCCTCTGGGACCCATAGGGCCCTGAGGGGAAGAGACAAGAGACACAAGATCAGGCTGATGACAAAAAAAATCTTTTTTTTTTTTTTTTTACCAATACTCAGTTTTAACTACACAAACACATAAAACGGACGAGTGTACATTCTTTTTTATGTTTGGCAGCTCTGAGCGTCGGAGTTCAGGGGAGAGGGCTGTTTTGGTCCACTTCTGCAGAAGCTATAAGGAGAACATCACCTGCCTCGCCCTGAAGCTACAAGAAACTCAACGGCTGCACTTGTCAAATCCATAAATCGTTTGAAATTCCTTAGTGTCATTTAGATTTTCTCTTGCTCTCTATCCTTTCTCTTTTCTTCTTTTTCCTCTTCTTCTTCTCTTTTTCCCAGCCGCCGTGTGCTTCTGTAGTTCAAAGGTCACCAGCAGTAGTGCTGCAGTTTCAAGTGTTTGAACTCTGCGTGACTTGTTACACCTTGACATGGAATGAAAAACAACATAATACCCAACTGTTTGGATTTAGAGAAATGTTTCATCCCTAAACGTTTCGGGCATCAGAGCAGGAGGTGAGATTTGTTCGGCTAAATTCTCTCTGACTGAACCTTAATCTGCTCTGCGAGAGCTTCTGGTTGGAGTCACACGCCAAAGTGATTTCTACTTCATGCATCACTGCTCAAGAGGAGAAAATCACATTCTGTGGAGGTGATGAGCCAAATCCCCGCCGCTTTCCCGCTCTGTGTGCCTCTCTATCACACACACACACACACACATGCAGAAGAGCAGCTGCACAAGGATGCGACTGTAAGAACTGGTGTCAATAAACTTCTTCAGATCACTTGTGACAGCTTTCCTCTCGGCTAAAAACATATTCCCTCAGCAGACCTGCTTCTATAAACCCACGTTTTAGCATCATGGTTGTGTGTTAAAAAAAATTGGGGATGGCAGCCAAAGCAAACGTCACAGCACGACACAGTGGTCCTCAGACGCGAATCAAAGTCCCCTTTCAGTGGGTGAGGGAAGCCTTTACCACAGCGGGTATCAATGGGGCTCTATATCTGCACTTTTGAATGTGTGTTTCAGGAACATGCATATGTGTGCTTATGTGTGTGCATACATTTGAGTAAGAGTGTTGTTTGACTGTTTGGTATAGGTGTACGGATATGAGTCGGGGCTCTGAGTGGATGTTACAGAGGTTATAAGCTTGACTTGTGATATAACATCAGTCTAGTCTGCTCTTTCCTCCAAACGGCAAAGTAAACCACTGGCTTCAAAAAGGACCCAGTATTGAGGCGAGCTCTCAGACAGACGTCTGGAAGGACAGTCAGTGGGAGTGAAGCAACACAGACTGCTGCTAACTGTGGGGATCTGATTGACTGCAGCCCCCCACCCCCCACCCCCCCTCCTGGCGTCTCAAACCTCTGCTGGGCTGAGGCACTGCCAAGCTGCTCTGAGGCTCTCTAAACCAAAATAGCTCCCAGTGTGCTCTTTACTCCATCTCAGGCAAGCTGCCATGCCAGCAAACCGACTTCATGGGCTTGAAATGTAATAACGATCAATGGCTGTTTCCTCAGTTCGTGAAATTACCCCTCTGTACTCCATGTGAGGTGCTTATTTTCCATTAGGAAGCAGAACTTTGTAGTTTCTTTTCTTCACCACAGAGGGAGCTGACTTTTCATGCCTAAGGTTTCTCCAAAAAACAACATCAAAGGGGGGGAAAAAACAGATGTGATGCTACATATTGCTCATCTTGAAACGGTATTCTTTCTCGTTTCCTTTCAACCTTGATGATTTTAATCCTACATGGGTATCTCCTCTCCTGATGAAGAACGAGTTTTGTCCATCTTGTAGTTTTCACATTTCGCGCTGCCTCAGCTTAAGACGGGAAGTTTGTGCATCTCCAGAAAGGTGAAGGTGCAGGATCAGCCACAAAAACAGCACCACAACTGGAAGGGAGTCAGTTTGGTTTAAAGACACTTCAGACGGGCCAGCACAGATCTTCAACCCGGGTCTTCAAATGGAAAGATGTAATCATTTCTCCTTGCTCTCGATCCCTCCAAGACCATAGCATCCGAGCAGATTCACGATCAGCCGACTCTAAAAGAAAAAAAAAGAAAAAGTGGCAGCATGTCTCATCATCGCTCGCTCACCATTGGTCCTTGCATCACACCCATCTGTGCGCCGCCAGCCTTCTCGTCGAAACCGCCGGCCATCTGAGCAGCGAAGTTCTGGGAAAGGTGAAAAAAAGAGAGAGTTCAGATGTTTATCAAGATGTACAAACATTGTTTAGGTGCCTTTTTACATAAAATCTCAGTGTAATTAAGCTTTTAAAGGAAAGATGTCTCATTGAGTGCAGGGTAAAGAATATAAGACCAAATGCTTCAACTTTAAAAATGAGCTTTGCTTGTGTTTCCTGGTGTAAAACGTCTGTATTATCTTGGAGACCAGATGTGCTGTCATTGATTTGCAGAGTTTGGAGGATGCTGTGTCACTCTGGCAGGGGAGAGGATGAGCTTTTAATAGATCGTCAGCAGCAGAGCTGATTATGTGAATTCTGATGCAGACAGAGGAGAGACGGAGGGCATGTGAACCGTTTTCATCTCTTTCGCCTTCACAAAGAGTCTCCTTGTCCCCCCCCCAAAAAGCTCCTTCCCTTCCCCTCCCCAAGTCTATCATACTACCTCCTGCCCTTCCACCTCCCCTCCCCTCAGTCCACCTCCTCCCTCCTTTTCTCCTGCAAAGAATGAGAGGCATTCGATCTATTCTCTCTCTCTGCATCTACTCGCTGTTGTCTTTCTGCCTCCTCCCAACGCCAGCAGTTTCCCACATCTTTTGTGCTCTTGGATTCTTTTCCTTGCTCCATTTTCTCTCTGCTTATTCCACCCAGTCAAAGTGGGGCCATTCTTGGCCTTCTTGCATCAGTGTTCAACCTGTCAGCTCCTGTGTCTGCAGTGAATGCTAACCCCCTACTTGTCATGGGACACTTACTCCACCAAGGCCAGGGGGTCCATTAGGTCCTGGAGGTCCAGGGGGGCCGGGGTTTCCGGGGGTGCCAGGCTCACCATCTCTGCCACGGGGACCAGGGCTTCCCTGAAATTGATAATAAATTTTAAAATGAATGAAATCTCTTATGAAATCTATTAAAAATACAAGATGATGACCTGATCATAAGAAGTACTTGTCATGAGATCAGTGACCGAATGATGCAGCGCCTTAAGAATAATTCAAATCTGTGTATAATTTGGTCCATAAAATGTGAGAAAATAGTAATAAAAAGAAAGAAAAAAGAAGCTTTTACTTCCCAAAAGCCCAAACTTACATATGCAAAAGCCTTGTTGGAACTACACTACAAAACTAGAAGTCCATATCACAGAAAGCAGCAAAAAAAAAGATGTTTTATAATTTTTCACTCACAAAATGACTACGTTAATAGTTGGTAAACTAATTTTCTGTTGATCAACTTATCCATGGCTCTATTAATCATTTTCATCTACTCAAATATGCAGCTTATATTTATATTTTCTATCTGCAATGAGCTTTTCTCTATCACCAGTTTTATATGAAATGCAAATGCAAATAACCCCTTCTGTTGTAATCTTATATTAACTATAGACACACTAAGCCAAACACCACAGACTTTCTAAGCATATATGAGTGCAGGAAAGTGTTGAATAATAATCGTTACAAGTCACTATTGATTAATTCCAGGCCTTTGTGCCAATATTTGGGTCTGAGTTGTACTTTGGATAAATCATTACACAGTCGCTGGCAGACGATGCACTACTGGACTACATCTGTCAGATACTGTTGACAGAAGCCTAATGCTCAGTTGAACCTTCTCCAAACTGCACTACATGAGAGGACTTGACTACACCTGACCGGCTAACACTCATCCATCAGGACTGAAGTTTATCTTTTTGAACTGAACCAACCAACCAGACATTTAAAAACACTCAAAATGAGATTTAAAATTTAGACCATGGCCAAATATACAGTTAAATACAAAATAGACATTTTTTTCCTGAGAGGTTGTAAAGCACGCTGATGATTTATCAGAATGAGACTCCCTGGCATGCTTCTTTGCATGTAGTGACAAATTACCCTGCGAGGGGATCCTGAGCAAAGAATGTGCTGAACACCTAACAGGCTGCTTTTCCTCTGCAAGCCAAAATCCACCTCGTGCTTCGATCTGCATAAACAAGACGACTACACGACATAAACTCCTCGCCTGCAGCCATTATCGCATCCAACTGTTGTTACATTAATGCAGCGATCAAAGCAGGGCGACTGCGGCGACACATGATTTCCCACCCTGACGGACTGACTGAGGCCTCGCAAAGAAGCAGAGGTTTACATTATGAGTCTCCGACAGTCCCACATCTGTTAAACAACCCAGACCACACAGCTTCATGGAAATGACACATGACTACTTAGAGTGCTCAATGAAAGACCAGCATTCTGCAGACCTGAAAGCTATGGCAGATTACCCCACCCACCCACCCACCCACCTCACCCCCCAGAGACATTAAGCTATCAGATTCAATAAAATATGCTGTACTTCTTAAAGGCGCAGAGTGTTGGTCTAGTGTTTGGTATGAAAATGACAAGAGAGGGGAGTCATTTAAAAAAAGTATATTTGTTGTTTTAAACTGACCTTCTCTCCCTTTTCTCCTCTGGGTCCGCGGAGTCCTTGCTCTCCTGGTGGGCCCTGGTGAACAGGAGACAGCCAAGGAGTCAGTAACTTCAGGTGCTTTCTCAGAAGAAACAGCTGTAGCTCGTGAACTCTGCTACTGTTATGTCAGATCAGTTTCCATTTCCTGCAGCTGGCAATTTAATGTACTGCTATTATGATGCTAGTTTCTTTCTGTGTTGAGCTCTCTATACAGAGAGCAATCTGTAAAAGCTTTCGAACAGCAGAAATTAAGGAAAAATGTTCAAATGCAGAACTTGGTGCTTACCATTGGGCCATGTGGTCCTCTTGGTCCTACAACCTGTTCAAGCAAAGGAAGGAAGATACAGACAAGATGTCACTTATCTCGTATAAAATGTTGTGTAAATGAAGGCATATTGAAGTGCACAAACTGAATAATCTTTATATTCAGGCCCACTACTACAGCTTATATCCACCAGATGTAGCTGCACACGTGAGGCTTAGCTCTCCTGGCACTCAGGAAACATTATCTTTTTTTCCATCAGTGCAGACTTGTTAATCGCTAATCTCTTCGGGCAACGCATTACAAGAAACATACAATAAACAATGCCTTCTTATTTCCTGCCATGGACTTGTATTCCCTCAGAGGGGTAAAGCATTTCCAGGTGCAGCTCTGCAGCAGCAGCAACAGCAGCAGGGAGTTTGCTCTCTCTCTTTATTCACTGGCCTATAAGAATCTTTACGGAGGATCGTATGGAGGCTTGTTGTGCTTGGCTCTCTTCCTGATGACTGGGCTAAAAGACCTGCCTCCTCTCTCTCTGACTCACCACTTTCCATCGCAGACTGCCATTAATACTGAGCTATTCTAGGTATTTCTACAATTTTTTTTTTTTTGATTATAAGTTCTGTAGTTATTTCTTCACTTATTTCTTTTCTTTTGGACCATAACTAAACACATTTACTCAAGTAATGTACTTCAGTACAAATCTGAAGTACTTGTACTCACTGGAGTATTTCCATTTCATGCTAACTGAAACTCTACTTGATACATTTACCTGACAGCTTTTGTTACTGTGCAGGTTCAGATTTTACATACAGAACATACGATAATCATACAAAATTTGATGCACTGGTGTAAACTGTCCCAACAGTATTCAATATGGATAAAATACTGCTTACACTTATATGCATCAGTAATAATAATCTAATAGTATCTAATAGAATAAGACTCACAAGGTCCATTTTCTGTAATTAGTACTTTTACTTTTCAGACTTCTAGCATACTTCAAAGCACATTTTTGCTAATAAAACTTCCACAGTTCCATTTTCAAAGCAGGATTTTTACTTGTAATTGTGTATTTTTATTTTGCAGTAGTACTGTTTTTGACTTAAAGGCAGAATGAGTAGGATTTGCCGGTTTGTAAACATTCAGAGTTGGCCACTCCTTCCTGGCTCAACAACACTGTGGCTTCCTCCCGGATGGTGTTTATGATCTGGCACCTGGTCGCTACCTTTTTATACAGTCCCACCCTCACACCATGGACACTGTTATTGGCTGGGGGTTACACACCCACTGCCCAAAGGTTGATGCCCAGAAACATCCAGAACACAGCAAAATAAGAAAAACAGGCAGAGGGCAGACACAGACACTTCTAGTGGGTCAGAAGTGATTGATAATGGAGAGGGATTATTTTTGTGTCAGCCTATACATTGTTTTTTAGGGAAAGTCCCATTTATTCTGCCTGTAAGTAGACAATCTGAATACTTCATAGTCCATCACTGGCTACCAAGAAGGGGTTACTGGTCTTTTGTGTGAGGATTGAAGAGATCTTGATGCATTTTTATCTCCAAAAGAATTAAAAAATGAACATTTTCACATGAAACAGGATGGTTAGTTGTACTCTTTTAGCGCTGAGCGGTGTCAACTTACATCGGTAATGTCTCCGGGTTCACCTTTCTGACCCTGATAAAGCATAAAAGCACCAGTTAGAATTAGAATTACAATTAGACCAACTGACAGATTTTCAGATATTTTTACAGTCATCTGTCTTTTCAATCATCTGACAAGCACATCACATGGGAAATTAGCAATCTTGAGGAAACCAGTCAGCGGCAAAATGTTGAGAATAAGTGTCTGGTACAGTATCACTGGACACACGGTGCACAGCATCCAGGAGGAAATAATAATCATCCACCTGGAAAAGCTCCTTCATATCAAAGTCTCATCTAAATCCATTAAGTACAGGTCCTGCAGCACTGATATCAGTTTGGATACATGCATAATTTAATTGCAGGTGCTGGAGAGCTTCAGTTCACACACACACCCACCCACCCACACCCACACCCACACACACACACACACACACACACACACACACACGCACACACACACACACACAAACAGAGCCTTAATATCCTACAGCGTCTCACCTTAGCTCCAGGTGCTCCTGTTATGTGGTCAAGCCGATTAGAGGGGAGAAACAGACCACAGTTAGTGAACAGTTCATTCAAAGAATCCACGAGGGTTATACAGTCCTCCCTATAAATCCAGACAGTTTATACGAGCTGATGGCCAATTGTACTTTCCTAAACTAAACTAAAGTGCTCTGGAGACCACCACCAAATCATATTTGTGGTACCCAAAGAGCCCATCAGGATTGAAAAAGTGTTGGTTGAATCACCATCTTGAGAGCTCAAAGCAGAAGCAAAGCAGCTGCAGATAAAAGGAAACGACAGAAAGCAAAAGAATCTTTTCAGGACACTAAATCTGATGTGCCATTTTTCTGTTTCAAAGCATTATAGTAGGCACTGGTAAGTAGCAATGTTGATACATTATGAGCTTGCATATGTTTTAGGTAGGGCTGGGTATCGATGAAATTACTAAATACAAGTAGCCGTGCAAGGCATTTGCCTTTGGAAAATTTTAGATTGAAATCAGGAACTGATCATGAAATAAGTGAGCAGGATTATGAGTCTTAATGCCAACTTTCAGTACTTGACAGTGTATGATAGTTAGCAGACATATTTCAGTCAGTATAAACAAAGTGTTGTGGTTCGACAGCCAGCCCTCTTTGTAGGTGATCGAGAACTAAAAATGATGCTGTACATGTTGCACACTTCTTACTAAGCACTTGATTTAGCCTTGAATGGAAGTTAAGTATTTTAAAAAGCATTTTAAAACACAAGCATGCACTGCAAACAGTGACACTTCTGATTTCACTCATGCTCCTCAGCTGACTCTGTTTGTATTTCCAAAGCTGCCCAACAAGCTCCCACTTTACCAGGAGGCGACAGTTAAATGTGCTGAATGGCTCCTTCAAAAAGCCTCGGCGGAGTGTCACAGTTTTTCTTGCCATCAGATCTGCAGAAATCCACAGAGAGGACACAGTAGAAATGTGAGGCTGTGTCTGCTTGACTGAGGTATTTCCTTAATGACTCCCACATGTTTTCATGATACTCTGGGAAGGACAGAGTATTCAAACAAGATGGGGCCAAGGTGAGCCAGCGATGGAAAAAAGACGTTGAGGTAGCATTTTGGAAATCTGGTCAGAGGTGTCACTGTTGTCGTTTATTTCCTATCATTTGTTTACTTTGGGGATAGAAAACTGTATTCAAATCAAAGGCTGGCATTTAGTAAAAGCCTGATTTAACACGTTAAATGAAAGAGGTTAAAAACTGCACCTGGCCAACCTTTGATTGATACCAAAGTGTCCCTGCATCATTTTCTCCCCAAAATAAACAACATGATCTCGTAGAGTAATTTATTTATGAGAGGTGAGATAAATAAATTACGACCAATGGGTGGAGACTGGTCAGCTGCGCAGATGGGGCAACACTCTCCGAATGGGATTTCAGGTTTGGGGCAGTCTTTTAGCTCCTCGCAGACAATTTCATCACACAGGACGGTTCCAGTGTCACACACACAGATGCGACAAGGCTCTGGTTTCCATACGTCCTTGTCGCTATAGCGCTGTCCATCTTGTATACAGCTAAAAACATCCTCCTCTGTGTGTGAGGTCATAAGGGACACACAGAGGCCCGGGGTGGTGGGAGGAAAAAGGAGATTATGCATCAGGCATGAAACTCATAAACATCAACTATTGTATTTACTGTAAATCATAACATGGCTTTGAGATATACAGTAAAGACACATGGGATACATACAAAAAAACATGCTGCAAAGGTTAAACCTAAGTACAACAATAACCCCAAAACATACTCTTCTTAATAAGAATTTAACGCAGTATTTCATTGAGCTGTTTAGGATTAACTGTCTTGTTCAGCAGCACAGATGGGAACACAGGAACTCAAACTGTGGTCATGAACTCAACCAGTGTTAATATTCATTGTTGATTTGTCTGCCAATCGTTGTCTTGATTAACTGATTAATCATTTTGTCTAGAAAATATCAGAGAAGAGTAAAAAATCACAATCATAATATCCCACAGCCCCAGGTGAACAGTTTCAAACCCCAAAACACTTCGTTCACTATGATACTGTACATGACAAAGAAAAGCATCATCTGAAAGGTTAGACCTGGCAAATGTTTGTTTTTTTTTCTTGAAAAGTTACTGAAATACTTAATTGATTATCAAAATAGCTGCTGATTACCTTTATGGCAACTGGCTAATCAACTAATTGACTACTTTTTGCAGCTCTAGTCTGCATAGACCACAAATTCCTTAGTGTGAATCCAGCTGTTGCACCTCTGCTGCGTGTCACCCCCTCTCTTCCCTGACATTTTCTGTAATCTCTCAGGTTCACAACATCAAATACAGGCTAAACTGCCCCAAAAGTGATGCTAAAAAAACAAAATCATCTTGTGGCATCATTCCATTTATCAATAATCCACACTGAGCCAGCTACCGAATTAGCACAATAACATGCAATCTCTTGAGTAGCCACAGGGGGGCACTGTAGCATCAAAGAATCACAGTGAAGCCGAGCAACACCTGCAGGAAACCTCCAATAACTTCACAGGAGTTGGAGACCATGTGCCTGAATTCCACGACAAGTTAAATATAGGGTGAGTTTACATTGCGGGAGACACACTAATTTACTGCAAGGGAGACAGAGTTTGCATTCAGCAAATGAAAAATGTTTGGATTCTTTTTTCAGACGGCAGCTTGGCAAAGAGTGCATAGCTGAACGTGATGGAGGTGGCGCATGTTTCAATGCAGGTACTGTACTTGGTCTAAATCATGCTATTTAAGAAAACGTAACAATGACCTTAGTAATTAACTATATTCCTGTTCATTTTCCAGTGTGGCAGCTTCCTAAAAAGTCAACAGAAGGCCAAACAGTTGCTCAAAGAAAAGCTCTGATTGGAGGGGGTGAAAGTGGCTGACACACCAAAAGAAAGGCCTCAGGGTATGGAGTGAGAGGGTGAGAGGAGAAGCTGCAAGTACAGTAGCTATATTTACCATTGAGCGCTGGTTAAGTCAAGGTAACCTAACGGACCTCTGCAGCAATGAATGAGGTCTTTCTGGAAAGGGACAGAGTGGGCAATTCACAAACTATTGCCTTGTATAAACATGAGGCACATTTTAAACCCCATCTGGAAGCCATAGCTGTGTCAGATGCCAATTCAAACACATCAGAGAAAAGAAAATGGTCAGCTTTCATGCGCATACCTTGTGGTTTTTTGACATTTAGTTTTACAGGCCTGGATGTACCGTCAAAAGACTGCACCTGTCCTTTCACTGGCTCAAATATGAGAGAGTCTCCTGATATGGGACATTCTGGGACAAGGGCTCTTCTGTATACTGGAGATCTGATAGAAAGCTGGCTTTTCATCACTGAAGATAATTTGTAAGTCTCCTCTCCCATGTGTTGGCAGCCATACTGTTTTCCAAGGGAGCAAAACGAACAATGAAAATTGTAAAGTGAACCCAGGTGTTCTTGGAGGACAGTCGAGTCAACTGTGTTTAGCAGCCTTTAAGCCTGGACCCCTCTTCTGTCTCTGTCTGATTAGCTTCATGGCCTCCTCACCTACACGAACAGCCAGTGGCCTTAGAACTGAGAGTTAAAGAACTGACCCCTGTCCCCCCAGAGAGACTCAGTGCCACCGAGCCTGCTGTGCTGAGGTCACAATCAGACCTCTTTGCCACTTCAGCGTCTCCCAGAAAATGCTGAAGAAAGAAGGGCTTGCATTATATCCAGGGGCCTATTTCTCCGAAAGGGTAACCTGAGACTTGAAATTACTTTGGCGTGAGTATGCCCCCTTTTTTCTCTTTCTTCTTGGAAAATACACCTTTTCCTTGCCTTAAAAGCTTGGTAAGCTTGACTTATTGTATACTGAGAAGACTCTCGGAGTTACAATAATAAAGTCCCCCGTCTTATATTTTTCCAATCACCTCTCTCTTGCACCTTGGCTCTGTCTCTCTCTGGGCTGACTGTCACAGCTTATGGGTAATCTTTTAAGCAGATGGAAACCCTGAAATCATATGGAACATTATTTCTGGCCCCAATCTGCTGGCGTACCTTTACTCTCAAATGTCTCTTGTGGATACTAAAATCAATAATGATGATGAATAATCCCGCTCTAATTTTCTTAAAAAACAAAACAAAAAAACTTCAGAAACAGTAGAAAGTCTGCAGGTATGAAGAATAATATGAGGCCAGTTACAGCCGTGATGGAGTGAACTTTAAAATAATCACCTAAAAAAAAAAAAAAAAAAGAAAAAAAAAAGCATTTTAATGGAAATGTTGGGTATTAGTTCATCTTTCTGCCTCAACAAGCCGGGATCTGCCTGGATGCCCTCTGACAGCAATGGAATGTGAACACTTTTCACTAAAGGCCCTTGAGCCTGACCACCTTTCACTTTTGGCCATCCCCTCCCCCTTTCACCCTCTATATTAAGTGAATCTGCAGTTAAAAGGAGAGCCTGTCAAGGCCCCTGAAGCACCCACAGGTGTCGGGCAGCTTAACTTAGGAGGGAAGGGGGAGGCATGGGCTCCTCTGTAGGGAATCAAAATCTTACTGTATGATTTTCACTTTTCAAACTATACCGAGAAGTAAAACTTAAGTAAAGAATAGATCAACTCAAAAAAAGTAACTCCACAGAATCAAGAAAACAAACAGCTCCTGCTCTGTGCGCGTTATTTGTCGTGAAGTTGCCTCATCTCTCCATCCACTGCCTCACTTTTACGCACGTCCACAACTCTGATATATACCGAGTTTCATCACACCTTGTAGACACACAAAGATCAGCACTCTTGGCAGACAGAAGGTCCACAATTATCATCAGTCAGATAACTTCTCATGCAACGGAGTCTCCAAACAACCGTGAACTTTCTGTGCGTAAAAGGTGCGAGGAACAGCTAAATCACCCCAAGCACCAAAACAAACGCTTAACTGTTCAAAGTTCAGCTTCAGTGCGTAAAGATAAATCAATTTCAGATTCATCTGACTCGGGAGAGCACCTGCTCTCTATATGCACCTTATCATAACTTTAGTTTTTCTTCATTACAGCTCTTTGAGAGAAATAAAACTGTCACTTACGGTCGTTCTCCTGACATCTCACAACGGCTAATAGACAGACTTGGGTTGCTACAAGTAGCAGTACAGTCCTGGAATCCATAAAGCTCAACATGTCTAAATATTAGACATGCACGGCCCTCAAGGGAGAAAGAAGGGTGCGAAGGGAGCAGAGGCTTCTCTCAGTGTTTAGTGCGTGTGTCCCCGGTTACAAAAGCCGAACCATTCGAAATTCACCCTTCCCAAAAACCGATGGGGGAATCCAGCGGCAGGACCCGGACCTGCAGCAGAAACTCAGCACCGACCACTTCAGGCCAGACGCTGTAGTTTTATGTCCCCGTTGCCTTCAATGAATCTTCGTATATTCCCAAATATCAGTCCGGCCCCTTGCCCCCCGTCAAGCTGAAATCTGAGCTTCGTTTCCCTCCCAGTCAGTCTCCCAGGTTCCATTATTCCAGTCTTAAACCACTCCTTTCTACACGTGCTGCGACTGAACCCAAAAAAACTGAAACTTTCTCCCCCCTCTGGCTTTGGTGCCCTCCCCCTTTCACCCCCCGCCTTATTCATCGAAAGCATGGCGATGTCAGAATCTCTTCGTTACGCTAATTGAAGGAGCTTCTTTATTTTTTTTCCATCTAAATCTGTGACCAGTGTGCAATAAATAGACGAAGATTATATTCTAAGAAGACCTGTGGGTTGGTATGAAAAATACCAGACAATGTAGTATTTTATGATGCTATTCATACGTAGTGATTGTATACATCACTCTGTGTTGTCAGGATATGAAAATACAATAAACAAATGACACAAATAAAATCACTTTAAACCCATCCAATGTCACAAACAGTTCCTAAAATGTTACAATATTTGTGTGGCTTATAGCATGATAAGAATATAAAATTAATGTTCAGATACTGTAACACACAAGTAATAGTTTATTTTTCTGAATATAATAATGTGAAATGTGTTTTGAAGCCCCATAACTCAGCATCAATACATGCTGAGGGCATCATTAGTCATGTGATCAATACACACTCAACAGTCCTTCAATTTATAAAACTTACTCTAAGTTATATATCTATTAACGTGGCCAAGCTGTTAAGCAGGTGAGAGATGCTTTCTGCACCTGCGATCAGCTTCTCAATAAACAAGCAGTCCATCTGTAAGCAAGCTTTAGCACGTTTAATTGAAGAAAATTGATCTGCAGCTACTTTGATGATCAAATTAATATTTTCAGTCATTTTTCAAGACTTTCCAACTTGTCAAATGTGACAATGTTTTACTTTTTGGTCATGGTAGTCAATGAAGTGTCTAATATGGAATTATGGTCGGACAAAACAAGATAGAAGCTGGACATTTTTGATGCTTTATAGACTTAATGATTCATTCATTCTTCATTGATGATGATTCTGATTAATAATTGATCTACTGGTGAGTACAGTGGCTGTAGTGAGAGGACTGTGGGAGAAGAGGGGATGGCCCTGGCTGAGGCTGAGGGCCTGCATTGAGCAGGCTCAGCGCTGACCAGGTGATCATAGTTTTCTAACATGGTGAGATGGACGTGTATGACAGCTGGAGTAACGTTGAGGGGACAGCTGAGTTGTCATTTTCTCTTGGTATCATCTCGCTTTCAGGACAGAACTACATTGAAGAGATGCTGCCTGCGTGTCCTATAATCTTTATTTCACCTGCCGCCATGGCAGCCAGGTTCTGTTATGGCTCTGGTGTCATTTTCGATCAGACAAATGACTCCAACAGTGATATTTAACCTGCTCCTTGTAGGTGTAGCTCACTGGCTAATAATGGGTTGTAAATAATATGTTTAAAACACACAGGTGAAGCATGTTAAATGAACTGTTCTCTGACTTTAAATTCACTCCCTGCATCATAAAATCCAGTCACCAAGGTCAAACAAGCACTAAAATAGGACTCAGTCATGCAGTTTGTTAATGTTGGGTGTGTTTATTATCCAGTGTGATACACTCATTGGAATAAAAGACAATGAGCACCAACGTTTCACTGGTAATGTGAAAAACTAAAGGGAGGGATTTTTATTAGAAGGACTTTATTTAGTTCAATTGTCATTTCAAATACTGCTCTGTGTATTTCAAAAAACTACAGCTGAACATAAGTAAGTTTATATACGTATATACGCATATATACACACATACACACACACACACATTACAGTATCTTTTTCAAGGTCATTTTTACACATATGGTAAATATGTGGTAAGATTTCATGTAACTGGTGAAGCAAAAATAAATGTTCTATAATCTATATATTGTTGGTTCAAATGCTGATTGATAAACTTGGCCTGTGTGATGGCTGAACAGAGCTAAAAGAGCATGAATACTGAACTTACATCCATCAGGTGGCCACTAACACGACTCCACATGAATGATAGTGTTGCTTCATAAATGCTGGATGTACAAAAAATTAACTGCTCGTGAACAAGGTGATGATATGTCAGTCTTGTGATCACAACTTGTTTCTGCCGTGCCTGAAAAAATCAGTTACAGCAGCTTTAAGTATAGTACCTGAAGTAAATTCACTTTACTTTCCAGCACTGCTCATTATTCTCCTTGTTAAAACAACACTTCCACTGAATTTAAGAGGCATTGACTGCAGCAGCAACACCCTTTTCTAAATTCTCTACCAGTCCTGTTCATAGAGGGAACACACGGCCAAGCCAAACAGCCTTGATCTTCCTCCATCAGACCTCTGGACTGAGCCCATAGTTTGTGCAGGAATGACACTGGTGTCCCCTCTCTAACCCTGTCACATGTAGCTGAGGTTACAAATCACAGCAAGTAACTGAGTGCTCACAGAGATGAACTGTATTGTACTCTGGAGCTACAACTGTAGCTATATTTAAATGGCAAAGGACAGTTTGGTTGCATCATTTATGCAGGGTTGTCACCCCTTTGCAGGTTGTGACCTGTGAGCTTTGACCTCTGACCCCTCACACTTTATTGGACACGAGAGCAGCTGCTGTGTCCTGAGTGCGCAGCATTTGTGCTATTCTCTACTGCTGGGCTGTCAAAGGAGAGATGTGGTTGTCCAGTGGGTCAGAGAATCGTACTGCATGTTAGTTTGTTTTTGAGGGTCATTTATTGAGTCCAGGTTCAAGTGGAGTAATGACCGACTGCTGATCAGTCTGGACTACCCTGCTGCAAACACCTGCAAGCATGTTAATCACTGAAACCTGCAAGTAGACATCTGCAAGTTTCAGTAAAACAACATGAGTGGTGGAAAATGTTTTTATGGCCAAAGACAATTTGACATAAATATACTACTAGTTCAGCTCTGTGGGCCAAATGTGGTCAAAAGCTGAGTCATATTTGGTCTTTTACTCTTCATTTACTTATAAAAACCATGTAAATGTGTTTGCTTTGCATTATTGTGCCTCAAACATTTGTTTTTCATGTAATGCCTACTCCACAGGCTTATAGGAAAATTGTGCAACTTGTAATTTTGCATAGTTTCAGACATTTTATGTACGAAAAGTGTATGTCTGACTATGTATAGCGATGTTCCAAGCAAATTATAATTGTTTTCCTTTTGTGATCTTGTGGCTGGCCCATAAACCCTGCACAACCCAGGGATCAAAGACTTTGGATCACTTAACCACCACTTATCTATTCATAGGCTGGAGACCTAAAATCAGCCATAGCTTCTTACTGCTGGTAGTAAGTGGCAGTCTGGCTACACCGGCCAGTGGACTGAAAATGTGTCAACAGTAATGTGAGACCAATGAAAAAGTATTACTTGACAGAAGTGCCTATGCTGCTTCAAGGTCTGTGGAGATATTATGAGGTGTGTGTTGAGCAGAGATGTTGTGCTGTATGTGTGTATGATCTCTTTTCAGCAAACAGCCCACAAAACCTTTGAAGAGGGAAATGACACCCTGTGCTTCTCATGTCCGCGTCTGTGAGAGTGCATGCACGGTTTAAATATCAAGGTTCACTGTCGATGAGCCGAGACAAGACTTTACTTTGTTTCAGACCTGCAAACCTCAATTATGTCTGGAAAAGAGATGGACTGCAGCGTCCTGTGGCTGGAATTTGATTCTTCAAAGTCTGTCTGTGTGCTGAATTGACAGACGTGTCCCCCTCCAACAGGGTGAGGGGTTAAGGGTGACAGAGTCCCCGATGCTTCAGAAAAGATGAGAAAATAAACACTGGCACTTGAGCTATCAAATGTGTGTCATGCAAGTACCCAAACCCAGGAGATTAGGAATGATTCCCCCCAACATGAGAACAGGAAAAATCATCATTTAACTACTTTTAACAACATCCCCACATGTTTAAAGGCTTAAAATCTAGAAGTTTTCTTTTAATAAACATTGATCGTCTGCCAATAATTTACAAGTGAAGTGATTTTCGGTGAATTTATGACGTGGTGACAAATTACAGTTGCAGGAAGTTCAATCAGCTGTGTCTCTTACAGTTCACACTGAAGACCTGAGCTTTAAAGAGGCAGAAAATTATGGGAAGAGTCAGTGAATATAGGTCTGAAGTTGTTTAGGAATGAAGTCTGTCTGGAAAGATAATCAGAGAGTATGGGAAAAAAAAGAGGAGAGAGAGAGAGAGAGAGAGAGGTGGGTTGGGGGGGCAGACAGAGAATGCAGTTGCAGAAAAATAGAAAATGAGGGAGAGAGTGAGAGGTAAGGTGGGTGGGAAAGATGGAATGCAGGAGTGAGGGAGGGGGCAGCTGAAAGAGGAGGAGAGGGTGGGACACTGCGAGTGGGAAGGAGATTGATGATGAGGAAGGAGCGAGAGAGGTGCACACAGCATGGAGAGCTTTAAGTGAGGCCATGTGAGATCGCCATGGAAATAACCAAAAAGCCATGACATCACCAGCTGTGAAAGAACGCGCCGCCAGACAACATATAGCCACAATCACATTACTTCCAGTAGCCTGGATTCAGCATGGGGCCACATAAGGATAGCCAGAATTTACTACCCACGCTGCTCACATCGTTTAGCTCTGCCATAAATTGAGCTCAAATTTCATTCAGCTTTCCAAAGTACTGAATATTTTTGACATACTTGTTACTGTCAACACATCTAAATACTTTCAGACTTCCCTAACTTGTCTACAGTGCTCAGTCCCAAACCCACTCAGTCATACTGAAGACATAATTCTTGAAAAGCAGGTCATATATATATGTTTAATTCTGAAATCGACTAGTTGCAAAAATGCCTAAGTTTCACGGCTTCCATCCTCTCACATGTGAATACAAGCTGGTTTTCTCATACTTAACTGCATATCTTTGTGCTTTGGACAGTTTATTGGACAATTTGCAGACATCACCACTTGGGACATTTTGACCGATATTTTTCCAGATTTTCCGACCTTTATACTCCAAAGCATTAATATGGCAGATTAATCAAAAATGAAAATACTTGTTAGGTTTCATTTCTATAAATCAAATCACGCAGCTGACCACTGGCTGCAATTGTTACTCAAACAGTAGTAAATGGTGCATTTGTTGGGACTATTTTCAGCTGTGGATTTGGTGTATTTACAGCAGCAGGATGGTGTGTGTGGGACTGACTCAAATTAAACTACTGCGCTCGTAATAAAGGAAAATGTCGCCCGGTGCAACGGTGTGGCTCACCGATGCTTTGGCTTCACAGATAATATTAGCAGGATCAATTCATTGTTGTTGTTTTATGGGATTTGTACATTTCATCCCTTATGCTTAAACTCATTTTAGACTCAAAACGTCTTCTGATGACCTTTTGTTTTTTTGCACCACAAATGACATCGTGTCTAAATCATTCAGAAACCTTTAATTAGCAGCAATAAAATCTGCAGCCTTGTCACATGAACTTAGATATTTATTGATGGAGCATAAAAAAAGGCTGGGAACTAACAGTCTTATGGTGTTCCAGCTTGGCTAAATAAACTGTATCCACTAAGCAAACACAGTTATGGACTTAAAAGCAAATGGGTTAATTATGTTTGTAAGCAGCGATGGTTTTGCTCTGTGTTCTCAGTGTTTTCCTGTTTTGCGCAGGATGTTAAATTCCTTCCTCTGCTTTGATATGGATATTAGCGTGTAGCTGAGAATGTAATGTTTTCCTCAAATCAAGAATTGCAAGTATGGGCCACATTACACTCTCTGGGTTGCACTTAGAAAGACTAAGGTGTGGCATTGTTGTCCACTGGGAAGATGAGGGGCAAGAAGGTACACTTTTACTGCTGTTTCATGACATTAATTGTGTGTATGTGTGACTGAGCATGAATGCAGACGTGTGTGTGTGTGAGTGGCCACCTCTGTGTACCTGATGATTCAGACTGAGAGACACCCCTCTGTCTGGCCGGGAGCGCATCAGTCAACAACACGGCCCAATTTATGTTTGCATAAGTCAATGACCGTCTCGCACAAAGCCCTCACTATTTGGATTGGCAGCAGTCGACACCAAAGTGTGAGCCCAAGTTAAAAAAATGAAGAAATGACAACCAAGAGAAAACTTTCTGTTACTTAAGTAAAGGTTTGAGCTTTGATAAGACACAATGGTGAGATGAAGAAGAAGAAGAAGAAGAAGAAGAAGCAGAAGAGACAGATTTCAGATATTGACCACATGATCACTGCGGATGAGCTAGAAAGACAGTCTCAGAAAATGAGAGGAAAATAGAGGAAAGCAGTAGAATGTGGCAGCATCTGTGGAAATCTCTTCAAGGAGTCGGGGGTGGGGAGTGCTCTCAAATAGTCCAAATCTCTGGAAGAGCTTGGTTTCAGTGGTCCGGGCATGTGTTTTTGAGAGAGAGAGAGCGACAAAGAGAGAGAGAGGGAGAGAGTGAGAGAGAGAGAGAGGAGCGATGATGATGAGGAAGAAGGGTGGGGGGATGAAGTGGAAACTTCATGAGCATTTGTGAATGCTGACGTACACATTATTGAACTGCTTCACATACTTCTAAAAGAGAGTATTTTGTGAAGTATTAAAGAGTAGGATATCCGGACAAATAATGACCCCAAGAGTCATGACGAGCAGTCTCATAAAGAGAAGCACCTGCAGTGTTACTTATGTCTGGATTTGTGTAGCTAGTAGACAGCAAAGGCTGCCAGACACTGGAGACACCTCAGGTATGAGAAAAATACACTTTCAGCAGGGACAGAAACATGAAGCTTTGATGAATTTTTATTTTCTCGGAGTGTCTTTCTCTTCAGATCCGCTCATTTTTCTTTCCCTTTGCTCTCTTTGTCCCGTTCTCGAATGTGTCTGGTTTGTCTATCAGTGTGATCAGTGTTCCCACCTCTCAAACGGGCCCAGCTTTGGGAGTTGGGAAGGTTTTTCTTTCTGCAGGACTGGTTTCCTGCTAGCTGTTTTCAATACCTCAAACACATCCAAAAACTTGCTATTTTTCATCAGCAAGTTCTCTGAACATTGTATCCTGTCGCAACACTGATACCACGGGCCAAAGGGAACTGACAGGCCAGAGAAATGAAAAACTGAAAAAAATTCTCATATTTTATCGTGAATTTCTCACTTCAATGATCTCTAACGGTTTATTTGGGTATTGCACTGAAAATAATGAAGGCTACAGCATCAAAGTTGCATCAAAGTTGCATTAGTTTTTCAAATTTCAAACATCACTTTCTTTAGTGGGATGCTGTGATCAGAAACCATTGCGGTGAATGGTATTAAAGTTCATTCATTCATTCATTCATCTTCTATAACCGCTTGCGGGGGGCTGGAGCAGATCCCAGCTGTCAACGGGCGAGAGGCGGGGTACACCCTGGACCGGTCGCCAGTCGATCGCAGTGGTATTAAAGTTACTTCCTGAAAGACTACTTGACAGTGAAAGCATCCATGAAGACCCAGGGTCTCACACGTGCACCAACCTCTCACATCTGCTCTCCACGGCCTCTTGAGATTTCCAACAACGTTCATCTAAAGAGCTGCCATTCAGCTGAACTGTAAACTGCCCGCTCCATTTCTCTTTCTGCTTGTCCTTCATCCTGGATGTACAGATTTTACTTTAAACACAGTTGTCTAAACCTTTACAAGTAATTGTCTGTCCACCTGTTTGATGCACATTTTCAATTTCTGCGTCAGAAGACCTGAGTGGAAACAACAGACATTTGAAAAAAAGGTGAAATTGCCATGTTGCGTGATCTTGTGAATCCCTCTGCCTCACAACAGCAGTGGATGGAAACATGTGTTAATCAGCATTTTTGTTTCCCAATCCTCTGAGAATTCAGCTGAAATTTGCACGACATTTAGATGGAAACTTGACTTTTGAAAGTAAAGCTGGTTTACAAAGATAAAATAATAACACCTCATGGAAAACTACAAACATTAGTCATGGTTATAAACACTACAAAGTATGGTCATAATAGCTTGAACTCCAATTAGCTGTACTTACTGGCAATAACAGAGTGCTGTGTGTCTGTACCAGTTCAATATGGAAAGTGTCCTAAGACAACTTCTGTTTTGATTTGGCGCTATATAAATAAAATTGAACTGCACACTGGTGCACGAGATTCAGGCATAACACTGATAAATAAACTATATCAGATAAACTGATAAATAAAGGAGCAGTCATGCAACCAGTTGGCATGCGAACCAAGCTAATATAGTCCACCTGTGCTTGAAAAGGTGATTTTCTTCTTCAAGTGTTCATTCATTCACCCCATGTGGACTAACACCCACTGCATGTACAAAAAAAGCTACAAATGATCCTCATGCAGAAAACTTTCTGTGGAGTATTCCTGGAAATGTCATCTCTCACTTGAGTTCTTAGGGTTTGAACATATATGTTTGTAGACTAATCAATGACAGCTGTGGCAAGAAGTGTAATTCCTATTACAAAAGGCCAAACAAACAATCAGAGCAAAGACGGCGAGGAGGAGCGAGTGACAAACTGCCTCATGAACTGTGTTGATCCATCTGGGATTGATTCACTTGCTCTGATTCAAAGAGACGCTGGCAGCGTGTTTACTGTCCTTATGGATGTTTTTCCTCGGGGGAACTAATACCTCCAATGAGGAAGACCTTATTCACTGCCTTTAAATACTAGTATTGTCTCATCATGAGCCTTTTCTAGGAGTCAGATGCAAACTTTCCTCACGTGTTGTCCAAAAAAGTTTGTTGCCATACAGCACTAAGATGCAAACACATTCATAAATTTTGCTCTCTGAGAAACTCAATGATTGAATTCCACTAGTGCTGTCTTACTAACAGCTGAAATTCGATTATAAATGTATATTAGGTTAACATAAGTGAAAAAAAAGACCCTGTCACAAGAGACTCCAGCCTTCTACCTCTATTATGCATTGTTCAGATGATATTTCAGCATGGCAGTTTAACCAGAAACACAGTTTAACACATCAAAAACATGTCCTGCCTGATATGCATCTCATAATTGATGGCTGTGACACAGTCAAAACACTGGAGGCCATATTTGTGAGGGGGTACTGTATTGTGGGGTCTCTGTGCCCTTTACGTATGGAGCTCATTTCCTGCAGTAGGTCAGCCCAAGTCAGGCACATGAATAGCTCCATTTATGGGAGCCGAGTGGCCCTGTGGATGAAACCAGGTGGGGAAATCTTGAAGGTGGTCAGAGGCGAGATTTGAGTGGGAGCAGTTTGTGTGGTTCATTGTGCAGACCAAAGACTTTTAAGGGTAATGTTGATTATGGTGTCAAGAGATTTAGTGAAAATAGCAAATTTAAAGCCCCGATATGTAGGATTTGAACATTTCTGACTTTGGGCATCAGAAAGGACACAGACATGAGCAGATAGGAATGCATGTTAAATATCATCTCCAACACAATCAAACACTGCAGATAGAGAAAAAAAACGGTTGATGCTAACATTTTGTCACGTCCTTCAACATCTCAAACAGATGCACAAAGCACCCTTTAACATCTGTATGAGACAAACCCGGCTTTCAATTAACTCCAATTAACTATAACCTAGTATAAAGAGCAAGAAAGTCTGTGCAGGGAGGAGCTGAGGTGGGTTGATGGGTTGACCCAGGAGAGTGGGGTTCATGTCCTGTTTGAATCCAAAAGTCAAGGTTGACTATTTTTAACTTATGTTACATCACATATGTAAATGTACTTATTCTAATCCAACCCGTGATCTTTTCCTAAACCTAACAGAAGTTCTGGTGCCTAATCCCAGTCGAATTGTGACCGCTTCACAACATTAACCATTAGAAAGGCTTTCTGGCAGGCATCTCATACAGACGCTAAATGGTACCTTTAGGAGGAGACTGATAAAATCTTGTTTTGATATTTGATGACTTGAGACTGAGAATAAGTTGGAAAAAGCAATATAAAATTGAGGGATCATCATTTCTTTAACGTGATGGAATATACACAAAAGATCATAGCTGTTAGCAGAGGGATTTCATGGGTTGGAGGGATGTGCGTTTGGATCTCAGTCACAGACACTGTTTTTTTTTCTTTATTTCAAGAGGAGTGCAGCTGTGCTTGAATTCACCGATTTCTTCTTCTGCTGATCTAACAGCGTGGTGTGGGTGGAGTTCGCTCCAGCTCTGTATCATGCTGTATTTGCTTTTTTGAGTGATCCAATCAAATTTGAAGGATGTTATTTAACGCCCTCTTGGAATTATACCCCACCGCATAATCTGATTCACTGTGAAATACGTTAAAAAAGATAAATGTCGCTTTAACTTCTGTTGTACTTTGACTTCAGACGTTGAGTCTGCCTGAAGTGGACTTTCAGACAGTCTCTGATTTATGGTGTTGCACTTGGTTGTACTTGAGAAATTCAACCTGCATGCTGCATGAAGTTGACAGGAGGTTTCAGTTGCTTTCAGTATTTCATTATCAGCATTATTGGGCCTTTGTTGCTACTGTCTGAAGTTCAGCGTCCAGGTAGAGACATCAAAGACAGCAGCTGCAGTCATGCGCTGAGCTCAGCACTATGACCGAACTCCCTTTCTCCAGTCCATGTTCTTGTCCTCAGGAACCCCCGCAGAAAACAGGCCTGGTCCCTCCCCTCCTTTTTAGAGCGACAGCTGCATAAGCAGACCTGAGCAAGCCGGGCTCCCCTGACCAACGGTGGACCTCCACACCTCTGACAGGTTGCAGTGATAAACTTTTGACAAGGTCAGATGAAGAAGCTCTGGATCAAGGACACACGCAGGTAAAACAGTGTAGTATGAGAGCTGAAGACAGATTTCTCTGTGTCCTGCTTCTTGGAGTATTCTGCTGTACTGATACACTCCGCATCATATTTTAGCCCCAGACGATCAGTGCTGCTCATCTTTCCCAAACTATCAATTATGTTGATGAAAAAGAAAAATATCAAAGTAAGGCCACCACCTCTTTAACCATAAAATTATCCATCAAATGACAGGAAGTTGCAGCGACCCGGGCTTTAACTCACCACACCTACATTTGGTAATAATTATAAGGCCGTCAGTCAGATTAATTGCTGTCAAGTCGCAGTGAACATACAGTATACAAGATTCAGACAGATTTAGACAGTCCTCCCACTGTCTCCTTTCTTCTGTCTTTCTTTCTCTGCCTCATGCAGGCTCATACACACATGTACTGTATACATATAAATACTTATTTTCGGTGTTCACCAAACTTTATTTGAACAGGGAGATCTATAAAAAGCCCCACAGTCGCTGGTACACCAGCTTTGAATGAGGCAAGTATTCTTGTATATTTTGATAATAGGGTCATGCAGCAGAGCCTACAGTTGGTTGGGTAATCCACCAATCACAGAGTCTCCTTTTTAGTGGGGTAATAGTGGGGTTAAAGCGCGCCAGCCTTTCAGATGACAGACATTTGACCAAAAACATGCCATTAAGTCAAAGAGCGCCTGTTTTTTATCCTTGAATTTACGTTTCAGGGGGTGTGTATTCAGGCGATGCCAGTCATCCAGTGCCCTGTTAAATGGGATGGTGGTGGCTCTGGCTCATGGTGTGATCGTGTACATGCTAATTTTACATGAAAAACTAAGTTCTGGCAAGAAAAGGAATTCCAAAATGATTTGAGTCAAGTGAAGAAAAAGCTAAAATAGAGACTGTGCATCAAAGGAAGAGTTGGGATAAACACTTATTTGCTTTCTCACAGAGAGTTACATGAGAAGACTCATAACATGATAATGATAATATGAAGCCGCTACCAGCAGGCAGTTAGCTTAGCTTAGCTTAGCACAAAGTTTTAAAATCAGCCAGGAATAAACCTCAACACATGGCATCTAATTTTATTTAATCTTTGCAAGAACCGGAGCGTAAAAACTACAAGCTGTGGTTGAACAGGAGTTATGTGTCCCGAGGCAGTAACTTTCTGGAGCCTGTGTCAACCTCACAGTGAGGGTAATGTGTGAATTAGTGAGCTTTAGAGGTGCTGGTACGTTGGATTTTATTACGTTTGGAGAGAGCCAGGTTAGCTGTTCCTTGTCTTGATGCCAGTTTATCCAGCTCCTGGCTATAGCTTCATAGTACAGACATGAAAGTGCTATGAATATTTTCACCTAACTCTTGGCAAAAAAGCAAATAAGTGTATTTCCCGAACTAACAAGCAGCTATTGATTTAAATGCAGAATGTGAAAAGTCTATCCGGAGTATATTGGGAAAAGTTTCTTTAAATAAAGGAACAGGTCTCTCTGCAACATTACAAATTTATATACACTGTGAATATAGGTGATTTTAACCCTCAGCTGTGTTGTAGAGTACAATACGGTTGCATAATCACAGGGTAAATAGTGTCTGCTGCTGTAAGTGGAATGTTCCACATATAACTGCAGCTCCTGGCCAAACACCATGAATGACGGGTTTGACATACATCCAGAAGGAAAGAGAGGCAGAGAAAAAGGAAAGAGGTGGGAAGAGGGGGGATAATTAGTAGATATTTCTCCTCCCTGTTTAAGTTGTTGTGGAAAGTAGATGAACTCTTGGCACAGTCACAACAAGCTTTGAATCTGAGGTGGATTTGATCGGGAGTTTTTCCAAAAAAAACAGACCCCCATTTTAAGAAAAGGAGGACAGTTCTCCTCTGCAAAACAAAGACACATTGAGCGCTGTGCCTGTGTGCTGGAAAGATGAACTGATTCCCGGTGCCTCGAGCTGGACTGTGTAAGAGGGACAGAAAGAAGGTAACTTTGAGTGTTAATGAAAAACAGGAGGGTTGTGGTTCCCTCTGTGCTTTTGTGGGACATCTTCACTGTCGCTGCACCGGATTGGCTGAAAGAGTTTTGTGATCAGTAAACAAAAGTTCACTCCCAAGGCATTTTTTTTCTTCCAGTATTAGTCTCTGCTTGTCTTTGTGTTTGTTTCTTTCTTCCCCTCTTGCACACTTTCTACACACCCAGCAGAACTGCCTGGGCAGCAGAGCTTCACAGCTCTCCAAATCTGAGCTGTCATGCCCTTTGAAAAGCTGTGAAGGATCTCCCCATCTCAGCTCATCCTGGCTCCCATCTGGAATCACTCTGAGAAAACTCCAGCTCAGGCACTCTGGTGTCAGCACAGCTGTTGTGCCCCTGCAGGTCTGAAGAGAAATGACCAAGAAAAAGCTGAACAGGGTAACAAAAAGGGGCAAGAAGTTCCTCAAAGCGTGTCGGGTTCGCAGAGATGTTCAGGGTTGACCTCGAATGATCCCGCAAGAAAATCGCCTTTCAGATTTAAAAGTCAAAGTGTTTGAGAAGGACTGAAAAAGATTATTATTTTCCAATAGTTTTATGTTGACCTCTGCAGAAAATGCACAGTTCAGCATATCACATACATGTTATTCTTAGTACTCATTTTTGCCATTCTGATGAAGCAGCTTGCATTACTGAGCCAATACAAGACAATGTACCAGACCTAGATCTTCTTTAGGTCCTAGATTACAGCTTTATCTCAACTTCAAGCAAAGATTTTAGCCATTTTTGTTTTTTTATTCTATTATCTTATCTACCTCATTGTTTTGTGATGTGTGATTTGGCTGCTGTCGCTGCAGTTACACATTGGGATCAATAAAATGCTCTATTAATCTTATGGATTGTAGATAGCAACCTTGAGGAAGTGTTTGTCCTCACCTCGCCGTGGTTCACACAGGAGCACAATATTGTTCAAATTTATGAATATTTCTCACTAAAGGCCCGTTCTGTCACAGAAGGTGTTTGTACAGTCTTGCAGTAAGTTTTGTGGTGGAGGTCCTTTGGACGCTGTTGCCTGTTGCAGTTCTGACATTTGCATCTCTCTCGGCCCAGCTGAATCAATAAAAGCCAGCACTGTCACAATGGTGCACCACTGACCCCCACCCACTCACACGCATCCATGTGCACATTCTTATACACACACACACACACACACACACACACACACACACACACACAAACATATGCTTAGTCATACAGGAAGGCAGTGACACACAGACAAAGACACACACTCACACGTACAAGACACCAGACCATTCCCAAATATGCACATTCCTCACACTCGAATGAGATCCTCGGCTCTTTCCTCGGCCTCGTGCCCTCTTGGACAAGGACTCTTGTTACGTGAGTCCAGCCGTGCAGTTCTCTTATACACTTTATGTTTCTGCAGAGAAGTGCTGACATCACGTTGTCAACCCCACTGATGGATGTTTGACTCCAGCACCTTTCAAGTTTTACAAGCACACAGGACCGAAAACAAGATTTCTAACTTTGATTTTTAGTTCTTCCTCTGATATCAACCAAAAATAACATTAATAGATGTATTAGAGCTTTCATAAACACCTGAAACACTCAACGAAGCAGACTGAACTGAGTCTGTCCACATGTGGTGCCAGCCCCATTTTTAAAGTGATTTTGAGAATATTCGCTTAAACTGTGATTGATTTAGGTCGTTGTATCACTCGTTGCATTGGTTGTCCATGGTTACTAATTGCTTGCAATTACAGGCTACCAATAGCCATCAGTCAGACCCTAACAGAGGAGGAGGCTGTAAAAATAGGGTCACCACAGGGTCAAATGGTAAACTTCCTACTGTGACACTGACAGAAATGTAAATAATGAATGCAAAGAGAGATATTTGTACGTAGAAACAATGACAAAGGTCATGGTCTCACATATGTGCACACATTGAAGCATATGTCCTGCTAGTAAACATGTGAAGTAGAGCAAACGTAGGTAACTGACAGACTTTCACTCTGGGATCACCAGCCAGTTATTGTTACTTTGTCTTTGCTTTGTTAACAGAAATCATTCCTATTTCATGGAAACTGTCTTGAATCTTTTCTGCTTTCCCTGTAAAAGTGCAAAAACCAGCAAGCCATAAAAATACTTAATGCATTTTCTTGTATTCAGATATAGCAGATCACATGTTAATGGCAGGTGTAAATGGAATATATATGTCATATATTGTGCACGCAACATGGACAAGTCGTCAGTTTGTAGTTGAAAGCAACGGACAAATACAGCAAAAATTATATTCTAAGTACAATTCTATCCCTTTGATGTTGCAGATTTAGCCTCCCATGACGCATTTTAAGGACACAGGACTTGTTAATGCTGCCATGTGAGACAACCACCGCGGCTGGAGTGGTGAGGCCAATGCAGAAGCACATTACAGTAATCTGCAGTTCCTCTGATGGTAGTTCTCATGGTGGCTCTAAGAAAAGACAGATTAAGTCATTGGACTACTTATCTCTATAGCATCTCAGTAATTTTACCCCCTCTAGTGTGTGTTTTAGTGCAATTTTGTTCCACATAGAAGCTTCAAGAGTAGTCTGTTTTGCAGTGTGTTTCCTTGATTTCTAAGTGTGCCAGCCAGTCAGAGTCAGTTGTGGCGGTTACCACTTGTCCGCCTCACCCAGGTTTCACCCAGGTTTCTTCCCCTCAGTGACGAGACTGAGCAGTAAATCATCCAATCCTCCAATCACTCCGTCCCTCCTTTAAATCAAGTTTCAACTGCTGTGAACATGTGTTGGGTATCACTTCTGTGTCAGTAGATGAATTAATTTATAATAGCATTCAGGCAACAAAGCCACTTTCAAATTAAATGGTAAAATAAGAGTATGAATTATTACACTTTATCCAAATACCTTTGGCACTGATACTAATCTCTTTATATACAAAAACAACTTTAAATGAGTCCTATGCAAGGGCTTTATAAAATTTGAGACAAAGGTGTTACTGGAACACCTTTTCTTGTCTTTGTTTAGTCTGGATATTTGGTAATGCTGCTAAAATAAATCAAGTAAAATCACTATGAAGTTATCCTCCTCTGCCTCTATCTCAAGGAGAAAATACAGTAGGTGTTACACTGCGGAGGAAAATGATCATAACAGCATACTGTAACAGCACACACTAATCTGCCTGTTTTGAAAAGTGATACTGGTGTATTTCTCTCTCCGCTTCCATTCCTCAGGTCACGGTGAGTGCTCTGGCCGACTCTATAATCTGGCTGAAAGCGGGCCACATGGCTCTCTATCTCGTGAGGAGATCCCTCTGTGTGGCTGCTCATTCTTTTCAGCCGGCATCTAAGCCTCTCAGGAATGCTGAACTCAGACTCGGACTGAGTGTGCGAAGTGAGCATGTGTGTGGAGTTAGACGTTGTGCCTCAGCTTGTGTGTGTGTGGAGGTGGCATTTGTCTGTGTGTGTATGATAGTCATGAACCATCATTATGATTTCATACAGTATCTTGTAGATTATAACCCTTTTTCATTGAATTGGAGACTGAAATCACATGATGATATAGGCCTGACTCTATACTCCTCTTTTAATCTACGCAGAAACCTCTGAGTATATAACATAGAAAGCTTTTTAGGAGCAAGAAAACAACGTTGTTGTTCAGCCCGCTGGCCCTTCTGGACCCTCAGAGTCTTACAGAATTATGTTTCTGACTCACACGTGATAATCTCTCAAATGGGTCCAATTGAACTCATTAACCTGGAGGCTGGTGAAATGGGTCAATTCTTGCACCACAAAAAGTTTGCACAGACTTTCCCTTGTAGTCACTCTGAAGGGATTTGAATGTGCCTGATATTCTGTAAATAAAATAAGAAAAGGAGAAGAAATGAATGACTGCCTTTTTGATTCCATTTTTCTTAAGCATTTTAGCCTTTGTTTGGCTTCCTCCCCATCCTGTCTCTATAAAATAGCCATAATTTTGGTGTTACATAGTTCTAGTAATGCCATCTTTATACTGTAAATGTCTGTTTCCACTCACTGTTTTAGTTTTAAGGCAACTTCACTGCTCGGTTCCCTTTCACTGCTCTTTGTTTCCAGTCACAGCAGGCAGCTGTTTCCAGCAAAAAACCTCTAAAAACCAATTGTATGCTCACTGCTCAGCACCAAACAGCAGGCAGACAAAGCTAACAACTTGTTGGTGAACATAGTGGAGCATTTAGTATCTAACAGACATATTTTTCCTCAGGAGTTGGTGGAGACCTAAGTAGAGCTAAAGGTTGTGTATATTTGACTTACATTCATCAAGTGGGCAGAAAAATGCCTCCAGATGAGAGCCAATGTTGCTCCGTGCCTGCTGACTGTGTAAGTAAGCAGCTGTTTGCTGACATGCTCACTTTATAAACTTGTCAGTGTTGTGCTTTAGGTTTTTCTGCTTTCTAAGTGGCAAGAAAATCAATAAAAACAAGGTCACTGACATTCATGGTGAAGCTGCTCTTTGCCATCAGTTTTTGATGCCTGAATGGACTTGGTAGTCTTTACAAAGTGGCTTTGACAGGTCCACAAATGTCTTTCAGTCAAAGTTAAACTATGTCAGAAGCTGGGATTAAATGTGTTATTTCAAAGGTATACAAATGACAATAGAGTCTTTGCTATTTTCACAAACGTTCACATCAAAGTTACTAAATATGATGTTGTTGATTAGTGGCAGGCCACGTCTCTGTAGCTCTCAACAATGCAGCCTTTAACTGGATCAACCTCCTTCTTTTGGCTGTTTTCACTTCTGGGCTGTTTAAAGAACCACCAAGCCAGACTTAGTGGCAGGGTGGGGTGGAGGGCTTCTCCCTGGGACCTCAGGTATTTTTTACAGGAGAACATGGCCCCCTCAAATTATACCACCCCCTCCTATATATACCATACTCCTTCCTCCATCCCTCCTCCTCCTCAGGCTCTGCTCGCTGTCTTGCTTTGAAACCTCAGAGTCTCATCAATAGCCTTTTTGAGCAGGGCTGTTTGGTTATAAACACTGGTTAAAAAAAGGAGGGTGAAGCCTGTTGATGGTGGCCCATTTCCAAAAGCAGTGGAAGTGTGAGCGGAAGAAAAGGGAATGAACGGTGGAACAGGAGATGGAGGAGGGTGATGGAACGAGGGAGGAAAGGGAGACAGAAAGAAGCAAGGTGTGTGTGTGTGTGTGTGTGTGTGTGTGTGTGTGTGTGTGTGTGTGTTTGTGTGAAAAGGCTGTACAGTAGTTTGTGGTCTCCTAAGGTGAGTCCAGCGGCAGCACATGGTGAGAGGCTGGACTGTGAGCTCCCTCCCTAACCCACTGACACAATGGGACTCTGTGTGGCAGACCTGAGGAATGCTGAGAGATGGCAGGGCTTTGGAGAAGAGAGGGGAAGAGGGGTGTTTGGGGAGAGAGGGAGGAAGGGAGGGAGGGTTGGGTATGGGTAATGGATATGTGATATAGAGACATGACAATGAAGAAGACCATAATGTGCCACTGTCACTAACCTTTGTGCCTTTTGCTCGTTCTCTTAATCTTTACACTTTGATGTTTTGTATTTTTGTGTGTTTGAATGAACTGCTTTAGTGTTTGCAAAGCTTGACTTTCCTTTTGAGGGACGAATACAGTCTTATGAGTTGCAGAAGAAGAAGAAGAGCGACAGAGGGAGGCTGGAATATGAAATCATTGCTTTCTCCGAACACACAGGCGCATTCTGGTAATCAGAGAAAAAAATGCATCTTTGCTTAAAGCAACACACACATTTGTGAGGAATTAATCACTGAACATACTATACAGGCACCTTCCTTCTGTTAGGTGAAAACATCTGTTATCTAAATACCTGGTGAAAAAGTTACATTATCAAACAAGAAGGACACAAAAGTAAGACTTATGCTTGATGGAAATTGTTTTCAAATGTACATTTTTTTGGTTTTACATGAGAAAAGATGGAGACTAACTGTTGGTTTTATGTCTGGTCCTCTCCTTTAAAGGGCAGATGCTTCCCTGAGCTTTCTTATGGGACCATCCAGGACTGTCATTATTGTTGATAGTTTCCCATACTCTGCTCTTCACTGGCACAAATAAGCAAACAATCAATCTGTTCTTTGTTGCTATCCAACATATTCTCTGCCTCATGTTTTTCAGAGTTATTTGTACCACGAGTTCTATTCATTGAACTGCTTAAAAAGACAGATGTGTTGTCATAAAGGAAATTATAATGAATATACAGGACAGATGGAGGTTGGTTTAGGTTAGAGCAGGAAGCATATTCAGGCAGACTTGTAGCCTGAGGTCTAAAGTAAAGAGAAATAGGATAGAGAGAGACAGAAAGTGCTGGAGAGTGTGGTATGAGATCTAGAAGGATAAGAAGAAGAGGAAGGCTGGGGAAGAGGAGGGGGGTGAGGACAGAAGAGCAGAGAGGGAAAGTTAGGGATGGGGTCGGTCAAGCAGGGGGTGGTGAGTGAAAGGGCTAGAAATGGGGGAGGAAGAGAGGCAGAAAAAAGAGGGAAGAGGCAACAAGAAGCATAATTAAGTACATTTATTTACTTTACCTAAGTAGCATCAGCATTTCAGAGGGAAACTTCAGCACATTTATGTTTTAATGGTAACTTCTTAACATATGGAAATTTTATGAAACACATACTGTAGAGAACATAAAATGAACTGAATGCTCTTTCTGCTAACATAAAATACCCTGTAATAAATCAAACTACCCAACAGTATAAAGGGGCTAGTATTATCTCCATTTATATTAGCCACATTATTAAAACCTGCTTAATGCATCAGTGATAATGATATAACAACAGAATGCCTCATAATGAAATAAAAAGGTGGGTTTACATTCACCTGTTTCTATACACACTGAGGTGCATGCTTGGCTGAGGTGGAAAAATCGGTGTATCGGTAAAAGTAAAATGCGACAAAGTGCAATGGAAACGGACAGACAGTCAATTAATAATGATGTAAATGAAACATGTGACGTAAATGTCCGCTGAAAAGAGGGAAAAACATCAGATCTGTGTGGAGTGATGAAGACGCTGTGACCTTCCTCATTAATAGAAACAACCATAGATGTCATATTTCTGTCATGTTTTCTGCATTGTTTTTCGCTGTTTGAGGTTTGAGTGGTGCTCCTTTAATTACATCATCTTGTTGCGCCCTCTCCTTTTGTAGTGCTTTAATGGCACCCCACTGGAGAATTAGTGCCACCAGTGATTTATTTCACTGAAGCAACTCCTAATTATCACATAATGGTAGTTAATGGAAATGTGCATCCATTTGCAGTTTCTTTCACGGCTCGAAATCTTATCAAAATTTATGCTACATTTGGTTGGAAAGCTAACTAAGGCCATTCTGCTGACTAATGAGTAATTTTACTGTAGACACTTACAGCACACTTTGCTGGACGATTTTTCACACAAGCGACCCTCATGCAAGTTATGTAAGAAGAGCTATTTAAAGACATGGGGACAAATGGATAGGAGCTGATGCAGAGGACAAAGGAGGAAGAAGCAGGTTAAGATGAAGAAACTGCTACAGGAGAGAGTGAGGGTGATTAGCAAAGGAGGAAACATAGATAGGGGCAAGTAATGGGTGAAGGAAGGGAAGGAAAAGGGAGGAAAGTCAGGTAAGTGATGGTGGAGAGACACAGAGAGAGAGAGAGACAGAGAGAGGTGATGGCAGATTTGTTTACAGACTCCCCCACACTGAGCAGGCTCCAGGGGTCTAAAAGGAGACTGGGACTCTGCTGTTGGCTGACCTGCTGAGGGCAGCTTAAAGGTGTTTTTTGATGGTTCAGATAGAGGAGCATTTTGAGTAACCCACTCTGATTGTGGGGCAAGATTAAGATCTTTGAAAAAGCAAAAAATGTGACTTCCATCAGAGAAAAGAAATATAGCTACATTAAATATAAATCTGATATTTCAGGGGTAATTTTTGGTTTTATGTGTTGTCCAGTTTACACCAGGAACTACCTGGCTATTCTGTAAATACATGACGTTACACACATCACTATCATATGGACGTTTATGTATGATCCCAATTTGCACTTATCTTATCTTATCTTATCTTATCTTATCTTATCTTATCTTATCTTATCTTATCTTATCTTATCTTATCATTTTCATACGTTCACTGCCTTATCTTTACTTTGGGATTGGATTTATAGTCCTTCTGACATTTGACATCAGTTGAGATTAGAGACTTCAGTTTCACCACATGCTCACCAGTCGACACAGCAACTTACTACTGTAAGAGCTGCACAGTGCGTCTTTTTGCATGCAACACATGTGTAAGTGGACTGATGGATTCATTTATTGATCCAATATAAAGTAATTGGATGAGGGCAAACTCTGAACACTGAAACCAAAGTAAGAGCAGATTTGATTTCAGGCTGCGGTGTTGGTCCCATTTGGATTTTATCATGTGTATTTCCTTTTCTGCATAGCATAAAAGACAGACAAGCAGGAACATACCACATAATATGTTTTCAATCATCTATTCAAGGGTCTTGCTTTCATTAGATCCAATAAGTGAGATATAATGCATTACTCCTGCACCCTACTTATGTTTCTCCTTGGAAAACCTCTGAATACACTAACTCAAACCAGTTATTCTCACGGCATAAGAGAACAGAATAGATAGAAATTAGTGCAAATGAATACCCACACGAGCACCAGCACAAACTGTCCTTAGAGCTCTGTCAAGCCATAATTTTGATATTAACTTTGAATCAAATGAGAATGGTTTGCTTGCTGTATGGAGCCCATTGAGAACTGACACCCTGCTTTGTGCAGCTTTTAGTCTCTTTTTTTCTCATTGATTTGGCACATTTACTGTGTGGTTAAGTGTTCCAGCTCTCACCAACCCTGGCAGACATACCTGTCCACCTTAAAATGACAGCAAGCCAAAGTAAATGAGCTGCTCATGAACAAAGCACCAAGCATTTAGCAAGAACTGCGAGTGATTACTGGACTTCTATCAGGTAGCAAGAAAAGCACACCAGTGTCGTGCTCCTATGTGTGCCTATGTGTGTAGCCAATTTTTTTTTTTGCAAACTCTTAAGTCATGTGAGGGTTTAACTGTGACTTCATTTCTGCCACCTAGTGGTTGAAAATTATTTCACGCAGCTGCACCTCTGGAGTTTCTTTTTAATATTAAAAAAAAAAAAAAAAAAAAAAAAAAGTTCAGTGCTTCAAACAAATCCTTATTCCCTCAAAGTCTATACTAACTATAACTATTTCTAAGTTTCTTTGCACATTACTGCCACCAACTGTCAATCAACAGAATAGCGTGAAGCCTGGCAGCAGGAACGTGGATCATATTGATTGCCAGCATGCACAATACAAACAACCCACTTATAAAAGCATTGCTAATGCTACTGGTGATCAAAGCATTACCTTTAACAAAAAGGACACCGTTAATGTGCAGATAGACTATATGACTTCCATCCTGTGGTGTTTCTCATTCTCTACATACTGATTTAGTCCATATTTAGTCCAATCCTGCCACAAGAAGAGGTTGAGGGCCACCTTAACAAAGCTCTGTAGGTAACTGTAATCCAGTCCACCTCCAGCTGAGGGGAGAAGCACTTTAGGCCATGATCAGGATGGCTTGGGAAGGCAGGAAGCAGGTCACTGGGCCAACAGAGAGGGACTACCTGCATGGGCGGACAAAAGAACAGTGTTCTGGATGGGCCAGAGTTAATATGCTGTACATATGGTGGTGATAACTCTTAAATAGATAAAAAGAAAAGCAAACAAATCTTGGCATATTTGTCTTGTGGTTATTCACGATGTTTTTGGATATGAATCTTTTACACAGAGAGGTGTGTGTCAGGCCTGGAAATAGTGAAACATGCTGTTATATTTTGGTATACTGTAGGGAATGACTATGCTGTGTGTGTGCGGTGTAAGAGAGCAATTCATAGCCACCTAAAGGGAAACTATGTGCACCGTGGTGAACATTGCATGTGTGTGTTCAACCTGGGAACATGCATTCATAAATAGGACCTATATTCAGTGTACTGTACAGTGTAACCTCGCAAAGCCTCAGATTAAAAGGCCCCCTTGTGGAAGAAATGCATGTCATCCCTTTCAGCAAAAGAGCAACAATCCTCTAAGCTGATTATAGTGCGCCATTAAACAAAATGAATCAGGAATTAAACATTCTTGCCAAGTAACTCAGGGGTATCTAGAATGGCACTGCTGGCATTATTATCTGTTTTTAATGGGCTTATTCCAAAATAATGGACTTAGTCACACAAAGGGGGATTTAAGTCTTGATGGAGAGATCTGCTGTTTTTAGTTTCTTCTTTTTCTTTTGTGGGCTGAGGTAATGGTTCAGATGGACAGTGCTTTTGTGTGAAAGTACAGCTGTGGCCAAAATATACCATATGAAATTTCAAGAAAGGAAACGGTGCAAGTCAGTACCTGTCATTTTCATGGCATATCCATCAACCACTGTAACATCACATTTATTCAGTATAGTTCAAAAGTCTGAGTAAATACCTAATGCAACTGTCAAACTACCATCATTGCACCTCCAAATGCAGCGTTACAACCACATCTGTTTAGCCCCTTGTGTGTATGTTTCTAAACTCCAGCATGGACCCCCCTCAGTGGATTAGCTTGGTAGACCAGCGATCTCTAATCGGCCAATGGCAGAGGTCCAGTACATAACTTCAGCAATGAGTTGAATGGCTGCTCTGTTCACCTGTGGTCAGCCAGATGGTGCCTTTTCCAGTAACTCACATGAAAACAGGCTGAAGAGATCAGAGAGAAGAGCATCCAGTGATTAGAGGGGTTTTGACACAACAGTGGAGTTAAAAAGCAGAGACCAGAAAGACTTTATTTAATCCCTCAAAAAGGCAGTAATCCAGGGAAACGTGAAAATATAACAAATACTCAAAAGACAGTGCTTTACAACTCACAGTTTAGATACGCATGGACTGGAACAAACTATTAAAGACTCTGTTTTGATGTATAGATTGTTGGTCAGGTCTGATTCATAAACTTGTTGAATATTTAGCACATTTTTCCGACTGTGCTGGTAACTCTGAGATCTGAAATTGGAAAATGAATAAATCCCTCAGTTTGTAATGAAAGAAAACAGATCCTTTTTTATTTCAAGATCTCCAGTCAAAAACCGATGGAGAAAATGCCAAAGTGGGCCTGGCTTCCTGCATATCCTGCTTTCACAGACTGCCTAGTTTACTAAATGGTCAATGAAGGCCAGCCAATCACAGTGTGACTAACTTGTCTGATTATCTTTCAGTTTGGTTGCCTGCAGCACTGACTCAGCAGCTGGGTGTCTGGCAGAGTGGCTGACTTTTCCAGGACTGTCAAGAACAAATAACTGGTTTTCTTTTCTTTTTCTTTGGCTGCCTAACTGACATATTGGGTGGCTGTACGAATGGCTGATTAGCAGACTAACTAGAATTTTTTTCTGAGTGATTGATCACGATATCTGGTGTTGATGGACGCGTATGGTTGTATCCACTTCAGATGTTGACATTTGAGCTGTTCCCGACATTTTCCAGATGCTTTTCTAATAGAAAGCTACAATTATCATCTCAGAAAGTGCTGCTGAACCCGTATTTGGTTTCAATTGGGTCATTTTCATGTGTCCTCAGAGGGAGGAGGAGGTCGGGGTGGGAATGTTTGAGTGGAGGGATGACATACATATCCTCTCCATGTTTTGGTTCCAAACAGTGAGTGAAAGTGAAGAAGCTGATGAAGTTTGTTAGGGTGCCAGTTATGATGATTCTACCCCCCAGTCTGGAAACTCTATCCAACTGCAGGTTTATTGTGGGAGTAGGAAGGCAAAATTCCCTCTCTAGCAGCTCTATTTTCTTTGAGGATTTTAGGATTTAAGAAGTCCCTCTGTTTATGATGTTTCCGCAGGTATTTTCTGACACTGCACAAACTCCGATGGCTGGGATGAAACGTGGCTTGCCCTACATGCTCTGTTTGCTCCACCAAACAGATGAGTTCAGTACAGCAAATGTTTGATGAGAGCCTCAGTGCCAGGAAGTAAACCCTTCTTAGCTGCAGTCATAATGCTTTCTCTCGCATAAATGTCCAACATTTTTAGGAGATTTGCTCCATTAGCAGGAAAATTACTCCCGGTTTATTTTACTTGACATTTGAATTAATAGGCTACAGAGTGAAGGTAATTCTGCCAAAGCAAAGGGCTATAGAAACAAAAATACTGCATTTGCTGTGTAACAATATGATAACAAGAACATACATTGTGTCTGGATATTACTCTTTTGATGTCAATTTTACTTCTGGTGTACAACAGTAGATTTCATTAGGTAAAGTGACAACAGACACTAGCATCTTTTATCATCTACAAGTAAGCTAGCTGGCTCATAAAGCTAACATTAGCTCCATGAGCTGTTGAAATTGCTGTGTTTTAAAATGAGAACCTCATAAAAGGGTCTTAAATGTGCATTTGATGGCTGCTTACATGAGCTTGTGATAAATGAGGCTAAAATGCTAGCCCAACTGTCGTAAGCATGATGAGTAAAAATGTAAGTTATTTTGCTCTGACATAACCCTGTATGGACACTTTAAATGCATACATAGAGAACTACGAGGCTAGATTTAAGCTTTATTGTTAAAATGTTATAGCTCACCTTATTACCTGTATCCCACAAAACAGTGTAGTTCGCTCATAACACGCTAAGTCTTATAAAGTAACACTGCGTTGTAAGATAGCTGGACATGCTAACATTTGGAGCTTACAATAGAGCAGACAATTTAGTTTGTGTTTGGTTTTGGAAATGCTAAAAAAAAGATGTGCTTGGTCTTATTACTGCCCCATATATGCTGCTTCAACATGTGGAGAAATCCAAATCTTGACAGACCTCTCTAAAAAATTTTTCTTTTATTTTTCATTTTTCTCATTTGGCTCTGTCTCATCATCTTGTTTTATTCATTTTCTGCTCTACTTTGTCTTATAGACTGTGTAAGTATTATGTTCATGTCCTCAACAAGTGACTTTCTCTATGTCAAATTAATTGAGGTGTGGTGAAACACAGGAATTTTACACAGATTACAGGTAAAGTTAAACACTTAAACAAACTGTGCTATATGCAGCTCTGGGAGCTATGTCTTAATTTCACTCATTAAATGTGACATTCAATATGACTGCCAGGCAATTACAAAAACACATCAATTAGTTTTGTGGTCTGCTCAGAATGAAAACAGCATTATTTCTTGGATTGAGTCTCAAGCTGGCAGAGGGTTGTTACACCAATTAGACTTTGGCTCTCTGTGCCCCACTGTACCCTCCATGTCTGGACAATTATTTTCTGCTGTCTAGATTGTGGTGTTTCATAATTACAAATTTTAAAGGGAGCTCAGCCTGAAAAATCTGACAATAGGAGCGCTGATCAAGAAGCTCTGCTCATGTGTAAAGATCAGCAATCAGATATCTTTCACTTTTTTAGATTAAGAATTAAATTCACAGCATATTCCCTGTGAAGTTTTCACCTGTTTATGTTTAATCTTCGTACTCAGCTTATAGACCGTAGACCCTATATCTCATGGATTTGGCTTATTCAATGTTTAATATAAATCCCTCATTATGAAAACAACTTCACGCACATTTTTCTGCCCCTCTCTACAGAGAGCCCTCTATACGTGCTGCATGTGGAATCCTTTGGTCGTTGAGGTTGAACGAAGCAGTGCCCAGGTAAGTAAAAGTCTGGATTGTGAAGTGTTCACCTTGCACAGACAGTGAAAGCTTTTCAAGCAGCGGAGAACAGGTCTGTGTCAATACTGGGTAGGACAAGGTCCTGATTTATCCAAGGGTCTGACGCACTAGAATTAGTCTGAAATGCCTACATTTCCAAGAATGACTTACAGTGAAACGAAAAGAGGCCAGTTACTGCGCAAAATTTCCTTAGGTGTTAAATGCAAACGAGAATGGAGGGTTGCAGTTCAGAGCTCAGGTATAATAAATAGTAAGGGTCTGTTTCTCCCTTTATGATAACTGGAACATCAATCAGACCAAAGTATGTGAAGCAATGACTCTGTTTTTATTTTCCACCACTGAGGAGACTGGCTTTGAAATGCTCCCAAAGGAAATGGAGAAGGAGAGATCCCAGTCTGCACAGTATACTGTAGTGAGTGGCTCTTTGTGCTGCCACCGCAGTGTAACAATACAACATTCATCCACAAATCTCTCCACACATTTGCTGAAAAGATTAAATGAATTTACTTGTTTAATTCCAAACCTTGTTTTCTTTTCTCGTCCCCCATTTCTTGGCTTGTCAATTTAATTATCAGGCTGCCAAAAAATAACCCCAAGATAGGCTGAACTTTGAAGCACAGAAAGATTTAGGAGAAATCCAATTAGAAGCCTTCAGTTTGGCCTTCAGTGTTTCCCTCCAAACTATTGTCTGATTGGAGGCCAGCATTTTGTGGCCCATCTGTAAATTGTTTCAGAGTGGCATGGGTAAGATCAAGGTTCCTGGCAGCTGGTGAGCATTCATACCATGTGCAAACTCTCTGAGTCCACATCCAGAACAGTAGCAGTTGGTCCAGTTCTCCAAAATTGTACAAAGGGTATAGATATCGTAAATACTTGTAAAGGTTTGACTTTTCATTGCAAGTATTGTCACAACAAAAAGCAGGGAATATCCTGTTAGTAAACCCCTTAGGTAAAATTTACAATATGAAATATGAACACGGTACAGAAACACCTGCTACCTGTTTCTTCCTCATGCTGTCCCTTTGCACATGAGACTAAACTCTCCTGATTAACTTACATCTGAGCCTCATTTTCATCAGTTACTTCCTTCGTCCTTTTGTCCCTTGTCCTCATGTGATCTGCACTATTCTTTCATAAATCCTAAAAATTGTTTACACTATGTTCCCACTTGAGACATGGTCTTTTCAAGTCGCATGTGTGATATAAAGGAACAGCACAGCTTGACACAATTGTCACAACTTATTGCAGTAACTGCAGTGGCGTGGCTCCCAGAATCATCAATTCATCATTAAAGTTATGTTTGTTATAAGTCTTCTCTGTCAGCTAGTGTTTTAATAATAAGCGACTAAATCAACTAATTTTGTATATGGTAATAGACAGAAAATGAAGACAATATATTGCAAGATGGACAATAAGGTACATATGAAGTTACTAGAGTGTAAAAGAAGAAGTACAGTAAAATGCTCTGATCCAGAGAGCCTGCAGGTCTCTAGCATTTTTTTTGTCTCCTGATTGATTTATTTCAAGTAATACAATATATTCCTACTCTTCACAGTAGAAAAGTCATAATGCTTAATTCTGTGTTTTTCACATAGTGTCCCACAGAAAACTGTAAAATCTATTGATGTCCACCTGTGATGAGAAGAAAAGCTCATTGCATGGAGACATTTCTTGTGGGCGAGGGAGTAATTAAACTTTACATTACTGACTGCAGTTGCAATCAGCAGACGGAAATGAACATGTACGCAAGCAGCTGAATGCAAACAGTTGAATAGGGAGGAAAAAATAATCTCTGAACAGCAAGGCTAGTGAAGCATCAAGGCTTTTTAGTTACTTAAAAAAACATTGGAACAGTGGAAACTATTTACAGTACTGCCACCTGTATTATGCTGTTTTTTTTTTTTTTATCAGTTTGAGTGCATTGTTCTTCTGAGAAACTGAGGAGTTAATATGTTAATCATGTCTGTTTGAGTCTGTGTGATGCTGTCTGGACGGTGATTAGAGGCCTTCACAAAGTTTTACATATGATATGTTTTATTTAGAGTTCAACACCCACTGCATCTTGGATCAGTTCCAAAACTTAATTAAGCATCTTGTGAATGGAGTACAGACATGCTCTACAGCACAACAGAAGCTCAGCCAAAACAAAACACTCTTGTTTCTCTTTGGAGGAAAAATAAAAGACATGGAGCTTTGAGAGAGGAAACAAATTCTCCTTTATCTGGTGCCTCTCCGCCTAAACTGTGCACGCTCTTCGTGTTGATGTTGGATGAGCAGCAGAGAAGTTCTTGCATAGGAAACCAGACATATCCCATAATTCAGAGAGGGGGACACAGCCGACAGGGAGCGAATATAGCTCCTACCCAGTATTACAGTATCAGTTAGTCCACAAATCCTTGGTTCATATTTCTTGTGATGCAAACAGCAGAAATTAGGGATTCTGTAAGTACTTTCACAGTGCTGTATTTATTCTTATTAGCTGCATTAGCAGCATGACTCTATGGATGGCAATGCTAGTCAGTGTGCTGTCAGTCTTCATTTGGTCCAGACTGGACATTCATGAACCCTTCAGGATTAATTTCAATAACTTTTTTAATCTCCTGACTTTTCAGTTTTAATGAGCAACACTTTGGTTTAGGACTAATCCACCTCAACTGTACTGCGCTTTGTGTTTAGTGCTAATTGGCATGTTAGCTTGCTAACCAAGACAGCGAACATGATATCTAACAACCACCTGCCTCTAACCCTAACCAAGCAATGAACACTAGCCAATCACAGGGCCATTGGGTGGATTATTTGAACATTTTTTGGACTATTGGGTTTTTGGAATAATGGGCTGTTGGAACAATCGACAGATCCTGATGCATCTCACAGACTTTACCAAAGACGTGGGCAAAATACCTGCAGTCTTGCAAGAAATCCTACCTTCATGAAGGACAATGTTCAGTTTTTGTTGAATCTGTTTTGGAGAGGTGTTGAGTCCACTTTCATGTTTCCACTGAACATCAACACATTTATGAAAGTGGATTTGTTGCACAGCAACGTTGTTGTTGTATACTGAATTCCTCATACTGTACAGCTGTTCATCAAGCTCTTGTCTCCTCAAGGAGGCTTCATAACTAACTGACCAAAAGCTATGCAAAAGTTACAGCACTAACAAATTCAATATGCTGTAAAAGCAATTCTTGAAAGGCATCACCCAAAGGAATCATCCAAAGAAAATCAAAACTCAAAGCGTAAAGCAAGGTCAGCAAATCAAGAGGATCTGTCTGCTTTAACTTTATGGTGTATCAGCAAATCTCTCACTCTGGGAAAACTCATAGAGTAGCTCGATAAAGTCTGGTGGACTCAAAGTAAACTTAACCCTGTATAAATTTCTCTTGCCTCCTTTTAAAGGGCTTGGGAGAATAAAGCACAATAAACAGAAGCCCCCCTCTAAAGGTCCACAACAAAAGCAAATAGCCCCAGCCTGGCTATAGCTTTATTAGCGGTCAGCTGGTTCCCATTAGAAAGGCTTTGTGAACTGCTATCTCCTCTCAAGAATCCCAAACAAACTGACCATCAGCTCTGTTTGTCTCCCTCTAACCTCTCTCTGCATCCGTCGTGCTTCTCCAAGCAATATCCCTGGATACCAGCGGCCCTCCCACATACAGGGGTCGCCCTCAGTGACCTCTCTGACCACTAATGTCGTTACAAAGCCACTTAGGTGTAGCTGGTGTTGAATGATTTCTTATACATCTTTTTCTTTTTTTGTATAGCATCAGAGCAATGGTGGCTTGTGGTCTTTTTTTTCTTTAGCTTTGTCCTCAAATATGCTATGCAAACATAGACCAATAAATATGAAGCTAAGCCAGCAGCAACTTAGCATAGCTTAGCATAAAGACTGGAAACAGGGGGAAATAGCAAGCCTATGTTCCTGATGACCTCTGGAGATGGTTTGGCCAAGTGGAAAACAATCCATCCTCATTGTGTCTGGAGTGCATTACACGTTTGCTTTCATGTGGTTCGGACTATCCAATTGCAATCCAATTACCCAAAATGCATTTTAGTGGAAGGTGTAAGGGGGTTTGAGACTCTTTAGTTGTGGAATGTCGTTAGTTATTCCACATTGGCATGGTTCATGATAATAATCATACATAGAGGTTTAAACAAATTTGTCATAAAGATTTTGCTTGCTGGCCTGTGTGCTAGTCTGTCAGCGAGTGTTTTAACAGTAAGTGACTAATTGTACTAATTTTGTATATGGTAAGAATTGGGAAAATGAAGACAGTAAGTCGTAGGTATATACAACATATGGAACTGATATGGTACAGAAGAAGTGCAGTAATATGCACATATGGTTTGATCTAGAGAACCTTCCAGGTCTTTCACATTTTTTCTGTTTGATTTATATGGCAAACTGGCAAGTTATATAGTATATTAGTGCTCTTCACAATAGAAAAGTCAACAGAATATTACTGAATTCTGTGAATTTCACATAGTGTACCACAGAAAATGTCCATCTCTGATGAAAAAGACTGTTTGTAATTGTATGGAGACATTCCTTGCAGATGCAATCAGCAGACGGAAATGTACATGTATGCAAACAATTGAATGGTGAAGAAAAAACAATCTCTGAACGGCAAAGTTAGAGAAGCATCAAGACTTTTTCCCTCATGAAACAATTGATGATATTACCACCTGTATTATGTTATTTTTTGATCAGTTTCTCTCAAACATTTTTCTGTTGTGAAGGGTGGTGTTGCAAAGAGAAACTGTATGCACTACAACACATTTGCCGTTCTTGCTCTCACAACAACAGCTGTGTTAGGTTAAATCAGTTTAGATTTAATGTTAATATCCCAATTTGTTGCCTCACCATTATAGAGAAATTACCTAATTTCTCTCCATACACCATCACACCGTCATTGTCTAAGCATTATCCTTAGTTTTCAGGTATTTGGTCATAATCCAAAGCTGACAAGATGGAATTTGATCTGATGATGGGGGAAGAAAAGTCAGATGATCACCAAAGTTATTGCAGTTCATCCTGATGGCGACGTGAAAACCACATGCCAACCTCATAGTGGCACTAGCAGACACCATCAAACCACCAAAGTCATTAGGACACGTCCTCTGGGGACCATGAATGTTCATGCAAAATTGCATGGCAATTCATCAAAAACGTGTTGAGATACTTCAGTCTGGCCCAAAGTAGCTGAAAATTAGTCAAGGTACATTTAATTAACACCTATGGAAAAAGCTCTGACCTCTGAGATGTTTGGGATCATTTGGGAGATTGTTTACAGACTCTGAATTTAACTTTAATTCCTGTAAAAATATGATAAGATCAGCTTGAGCTGTGTGAAATCAAATGAGTTTCTTAGTGAAGAATGTGCTGAAGCTGAAATATGGAAGATGAAAGCAGAGATTCTTTTCTTCATCAAATAAAGTTGGCAAGGCCTTCAGCACTGAGCATCCTTTGTTGAGCCCTGGCTCTTGGGTCTCACTCATGCTCTCAGACGGCCCCATCTGGATCAAAGCTCCACCAGTCCTGCCCTGTATTTCTTACTTCCTGTGATCAACAAAGAGAGACTGACAGAGAGTGATGGGGAGAGAAAGAGAGAACTAGATTTAAATCTTTACACATCTATGGTATCAAGAGAACACATGAAGACAACACGGTCAGAGAGGGATAGTTATTGTGCTAGTGCGTTTTGGGTGTGTGCAGCGGTAGTGGTGGTCATGGGGGAGGACTCATCCAGTTGACCAAACCAACATGAAGACCAACCAACAAAGCCACCATTCATGTTCTTTCCCCCGTAATGGAAAACGTTTTCCCCTGACGCTGAAAACGGAGCATGGGGCAAATCTGCAAAGACAACAGACGGGGAGAGGTCCCCATCGCTGTGGAGTGGGATCTGTGTGCTGAGGGCCACGTTCGCTCACATCTCCACACGTGCGAAAGGAACCAGGCATCTGCATCACAGAGTGCAGAGCAGGGAGGAAATGAAAGGCCCGATCTTATTCCTCTGTGGGCAGAAGGATCATATGGCCTTGGAGGCCAGGGGGACCTGTTCTGGATCCTGGGCCTGCTCACCCTGCTGCTGGGTAAAGCTGTATAACTGCTTTACATCGTCCATCTTTAAATTTATAATAACCTTGTATAAAAACCTTTTTTTTTATGTAGAATCTGATGTGGGGCAAATATGTTGGGGTCCTAAAGTCCATCAGCAGCCACAGGTAGTGTATGCCTGGTTCACTCATGGTGACTATATATATATATATATATATATATAGGGAGAGAGAGAAAGAGAGAGAGAAATAAACATAGAATGGCTGTATTTTCACCATTTTGTTTTGAGATATTGGGAGAGGGTGCTGCAGTCAAGGGGAGGTACCAAGAAAATGTTAATAACACAAATAATTGGCACACAGTCAGATGCTCACAGTAATGAATCATTTCTAATTCTAAACCACATGCTAAATGTGATGTATCTAATATGATAATGTAACCATGTGCAACCATGCAAGTCAGCTTTAGATTCATGGCTTTAATGTGAAATATTGTCCACAGAAGTGCCAGTTAAACCAAACTTTAATATATATTCTGTACCACAATCGCAGGATAAAGATTGCACTTCTTTGTATTATTAGTACACAAAAAGAAAGAGAAGAAGGAGGTGCAGGCCAAGTCCGATCGCCAGACTGATTGCAGGATGTTTAAAATTTACATATTATTCCTTATCAAAGCACAATCCCTCTCTTCATCTTCTGAATGAGTTTGCAGAAAGCCTGTTTAACTTGGAACCATCTCTGCTTCTGAAAAGATATAAAGACGCAGATGAAGGGATGATCAAAAGGTTGAAACAGCTTTGGGTGGCCTCTCAGCTTCCGATTACCCCATATTGTGTTTTGGAAAAATTTTATTTTGTTTGGGGATCTGAGTCTACTGTGGGCACTAGTATGAGTTGGGACATCCTGTTTCCTGAGGGGAAGATGTTTCTCTGTTTCCTCGCCTGTCCTGGGGTGCTGCCTACTGCGCTGGAGAAACTTGAAGGCCACGGCTGTTGATGTTTTCCTTAAAGAAAGTGTGTGTTGGAAATGGATGTCAGATCAAAGTGGCCAGCGCAGAGGAACTAATTAGGTCAATATATCTCATAGTTGTTGTCGGTGTGTGAAATCTGTGGTTATAAAGATAATGAGATAATTCATTTGCAGGTTTTGAGCCCTGACACCTAGAAGATGCCATTTTATGTTTTTCATTAACATAATGAGGAAACTGACTAATGAGGAAATTGTTAATTGACGTACCTGATAGTGAGTGCATGTTTACTGACGTATTTTATTTGTTTTTCACCCAAACTGGCAGTCTTGCAATGCACTATGCACTCATGAGTAAACTCTTGTTCAGTTTATTATGGTTATGTTTCTGCACCGACAGCACTTGGGGAAAGATGCAGGTTTATTTTAATGTTGAAAATGTCAGCAGCAATCAGGCTCTTTCCCGAACCTTAACCAAACTGCTTTTGTTGCCTAAACCTAACCACAGTCTGGACACCAACCCTGGATGCTGGTTCACGGTCCTGCACTTAAAATGTAGTTGTTTCATTCATTCAAACAAACACTGACTGTGAACATAATCCGGACAGCAATTAGCATTTGTCAGCACAATGTAATTAGGAATGTAGCTTAGCTGTATATAAATGCGAGTTCTAAGTTTATTATTGCATTCAATTTTAAGATTTAGAAGGCCAACCTGGGACCACCGTTGTATTCCCAGAGTGTTCAACAACCAGTGCACCTCTTCTTTGATGGAGCCTATGGGCCTTGTTGTATTTTATCATCTTGTATCTATGTCTTGCTGAAAAAACTGTAGCCCTTCAGGGCCAAATAAAGTTGAAAGTGAAGTGATAATATCATAGTTTGTGTTAGTTTTCTCTCCTGAAGAAGTCTAGCCAGCGTGTTTTTTTTAAAACTTGTATGATCATTTGAACCCTTGTGTTTCTTGCCAATTTGTGTGTTACTGCTTTATAGTATGTCAGCAAAGAGAGCTGCTATCATTTATCTTGTTATATTGACAAGGGATGAAACGACTATGTATAATGTGAAAGGGGTTACTTGTAATGATGAACCCACAGAGAATCATCATCTAACTTAGTTTGTTTTAGTTTTACGGCCTGCAACTTTACAGTTCCTTCTTGTTGCTTTCATCTCCAGCTGCAGCAGACATTAAACCCACGCTGCCCAGCACCAAACGACAGACAGATAACACCGGCAACCAGCTGGTGCTTTACATGCTGAAACATTTAGTACCTGAAGGGACTGAACCGGACCCATTTTTCCCAAAATACCCATTTGAGACTCATATAAAGCAATACCAGGCTATTTATGACATATCAGCTAAGCAACAGAGCAACAGCCTCCTCCTCTTGTCCCCGCTCTCCTGCTCATCTGTCCAGACTCTTCAGCACACTATAAATGTTAGATTTTACGTGGCACTGGCATCAGTCATTTTATTTTGGGATAATAAATGTGTTAAAGCTTTTTGCAGCATCAACCACATTTTTTTTTTCCACCCCGCCTTTTCACTTTTTGGTACATTATCTGGTTTATTTGTATTTTTGATTCTCCGCATCACATGTTATCACGTGCATTTCAAAAAGCTTGAAAGAAAATATGTCAGCATTGTGTTTACAGCTTGTTGCGCTGCCCCCAAGTGGCCAGAAAATCACTGCAGGTTTTATTTTGTGAGTACAATGATGATAGTGATATTGGCCAAAGCCATCAAAATAAGATTCAAAAATAAGACCCAAAATAGAGACAACTTGCAAAGAAAACCCAGAATTGAAAGTCCAGGACTTGTCTAAACATTAACTTAACTTAGAAATTACAAATAAAAGCTGATAGAAGCTGAAGCTTACCAACATAAGAGTCAACCAAATTACATCCTGACAGAAAGGATAATAATATTGGTTCTGATTTTCCTGACATGGGGAAAAAGCAGAATGTCTCTCTCTCTCTGTCTCCGGCACAATGATGTGACCTCCTGAACCAGTTTCTCACTAGTCCTTTATTGTCTTTGACAGCTTTGAACTGTACTGAAGCTCCTCTAAAACACTCCGTTCTGTGTCTCTGTCCTCAGCGAGTGAGTCTCCTCAGGCATCCTTTTCCTTCACTTTTAGACTCTAAGGAGCAGGTTAGAGAGAAAGGAATGTGGTAATTTGAGTTGGTGGTGGTGGGGAAGGAGGGGGAAAGTGCAGCTGGGCTGGGTCTCAGGAATTACCTGAGGAATGACAGAACATAGTTGTACACTCCTGCGCTGACAGAGGTTATTCTGCAGACTGCAACAGGCCATGTTTTAGTGTTTTTAAGGAAAACACTGACTGAATTTCAAGGAAGAGAAAAGACAGTACAGACTAATCAAATATATAGTACAAAAAAAGATATTATTAGAAACTGATAAATTCATTTTTTTTTTTAGTAAAATTAGTACTATGTTGTTGCACAGTGCCATACAGAGGTCAGAGGGAGGTGTTCAAAACATGGGAGACGCACCTGAGAGTTAACTTTTTTAATTATTTATCCAAGAGCCACAACCTTTCTCTCACATTAATCAAGTGCTTTGTGTTTCTAAATGTGACTGTAAAAACATTAATTAAGCTTTAGTTGCTCCAAGCGGATATTAAAGGAAAATCAGCGTTAATCAATCAGTGTTATGCAAATGAGTTAACAGATACAAACCGCTTCCGATTTATGTTGATTAAAAGAAAACATCATTACCTGTCTTTCAAAACATATTCTGTATTCAAATTAGCACTATATACTGTAGAAATGTGATTTCTGGAGACTTTTTTTTGTATTTAAAGCTCACCTGAGCCCCAGACTCTCACTTTAAAGGGGCAAGAGAAGGACTTTGGAGCAGGTAGACACAATCTTATCAGCAGCCCTCCTCTTTGTATGAGAGGAACATGATGGTTTTTTGTACCATAGACTTAAAAGTGACCCCAGCTCTGTAGAAAATATACGCTGATCTCACAAAGATGTTATTTAAAATGTGACAGCTTACATTTTCAGCTGATTACACATTGCACGGGGCGGTGCTCATTTGGATAACTACCTGCTTAATGTGCTTCACTGGGCGTTACTGCAGAGACCCAAGAAGCAGAGGAGTAGATCTCCTCGTCTGACAGACACAATTAGCTTGTCGGTCGTCAGCTCCCTCCTGCAGCAGCATCATCAGCTGATCATTCACGTGTGATGACAGGTTAATACACACCTGGCCTGACCTTCAGCTCACTAGCTGCCTTGTTGAATGTCAAGGCAAACAGACAGATGGACATCCATGTGAGCTGTTCGTAATACACTTGTAGACCAAACGCTTTAATAATCATTTTTTGAGATTAAAGGAAAAATTTCTACCTGGACAAACCCTCCACTCATCTGTGATCCTATCACCTTAGTACCATATATGTGAGTCGAAATACTTGGGGAGCCTTTTCTTGTGAGATTGTTTTACATTGTTTATAGTCTGTAGTTACTTTCAACAATAGGTTATGCGAGCACATTACAGGGGAGTTGAGAGATGATGAGGCTATAAGTGTGCTGAGATCAGTGTTTGGTGTAATTAGGACAGAGACAGGGAGAGAGACAGGGGTCGGGGGGAGGGAGAAGAAAAAACAGAAATAGAAGAAAGAGACCTGTCAGGGGGAGCAGAGCAGAGTTTTCAGCCAGCCGCTGAGCTCTCATTCATGGGCGGTTGGATGTGAACACTGGGCGCTCTGTGTTTATGGAGGTGATGTCTACTGAGAGATGCTATCTTTACCTCATTGATACAATGGCCTCATAGACAGCAGACAGTGAGCCAGAGCCACAGGTCTCCTTACTGAGTCGCACCGCTCAGCCATGGCTACAGCCAGGAGGAGTGCGCCACCTACAGGTGCCGAAAGAGCGAGAGAGCATGTGGAGGTAAAGTTTGAGCAGATGGTGGTATGATACAGTGGTTGCATACCTGGGGATGCTAATATTTGTTTTGTGAAAAAATAGATTGTCCTACCTCTTAAAATTACTCACCAAAAGATGGAAGAAAGTCAGTGCTTGTGATTATCAGGCATCCCAGACTTTTTTTTTGTTTTTAAAGATATAGCTATAGATAAGCCTGGTTCTATGTTTTCTACGCTTTATTTTTATTTGCTATACTTCAAATGTGTTTGCCTAAATACTGTCTGACTGCCGAGCCACAGACTGGGTTGTGTAATTCCTACTGATATAAATTGTTAAAAATGGATCACAAATATATAGTTCTGTCTGTTAAAACAACTGGGCTCAGTAGTTTTAAGAAAATATAAGTGTATAAGGAGTAAGTCATGTATACTATTTTCAGCCGCACATCAATACGCATCTGTAGTCTAGTGAGTATTTCAGCTGCAAGACCGTGCATGTGGGATAGCCTCAAATTAAACTACAGTTCCTGTGTTCATGGTGGTGAAGAAGCATGTCACCTAGTGCAACGCTGTGGCTCAATGATGTCTTTTTATTAGCTTGTCATCAACAATTGAGGTGTGACGCACAGAGGAATAAGCTGCATGTGACTTTAGACACACAGAAGATGTGTTAGTGAGATCAATTTATTTGCTTTGGTGTTTTCATGGAATATGGTGACAATAAGAAAAGCATAGACCAGAATCAGACGTAAGGGGCCACAGGTCAACCATGTTGGGAGCCACTGGTGGAATACATGACATCAAGATGGAAAAAAAGACAAAATATGTAACACGTAATATGAAAAGCTCACCAAAAAAAAAAAAAAAAAAGTGGAGAAAGGAGAGCTGAAAGTGAGAAAATGTCAGAAAAAGCAGAAAAAGTCATTACATTACTATAAAAACGAACAGTGAAACTGACTCACCATCTTTTCAGACAGTTTTACTGCCATGTATCATAACACCATCTTCTGCACAGTCAATCTCAGCTTTTTTGTTTGTAAAAAGCAAACCTCACTGTGGCAGCTCTCAGTAGATTTGGATACATGACTGTTAGAACTATTTCCTCTTGGCGTACCTTAACTCTCTTCTCATGACGAGACTTTCTGGCAGGCAGAGGGAAAGATGAGAATAGAGACGACGGCAGAATGGAACAACTAGCTTTTCTTAAAAATATGCAAATGCCAGGTGTCATAAAACATATAAGAAGGTACACACATCCACAATGCATTGCAAGTCACTTATTACATTCCATGTTGGGAGGATTTTGTCAGGGGAGGAAACCCCACATCAGTGAAGGAATTTCATCACTCTTTTCACCTCCTCTTTTTCACTGTTACCTCCTCCCTGTCACCTACTTTTTTCATTCCTCTTCCCACCCTCTCACTCTTGACACTCCACTTTATTTTCATCTTGTTAACTCCTTCCACTCTGATCATTTTCTTTCATACCAGATGCCAGACATCAGCTGATGTTGAGTGAGTCTTTAATCATGTTTAAGGAGCATGCATTTTCAGGAAAAAAAGAGTTTGCAATAACTGTTTTTATCAAAAGCCAACATATACAACCTACACATAAGACGCATCATTAAGAAAAAGTTAATAAAACATACTCACATGCTCTCCAAGGTCAAGTTTGTGGTCAGTGGACTCAAAGAAGTTGGTCATATTTTACTGATAATAACACTCCTGCAAAGAATTTGCAGAGAAACCACAACCCACAAACATTATGCAACCCTGTCGTCCTTTTACACACACACAAATCATAAATCATGACCAATGCACTTTCTGCTCCAAGTGTCTGCTGTATAGCCTTGGTTTTTATACATCAGCGGTCACCGATCGAGTCAGAGCGCCGGTCACTGCAGTGGTAAAAGCAAAAAGTAGAGTGTGCAAATTAAACCACCAGTTATTTAATCTGTGTTACCAGCTGAGTGGCTGGCAGACAGCTGACCTGTTTCCGGTATGGGGCCAGGCCGTCTGTGAGCAATTTGCATTCTTTTCACTGAGGGTTTGACAATTTTCAGCCACCTTGTTAATTCAATGAAAGAAAATACATCAACCTCAAAGACACTTGACAATAACAGTATGGCCATAAGCTTTGCAAGTTGACTGGTCATTATAAAAGTGGTAAAAGTTTGTTTTAACTGTGAATGAAAAACTTTCTAATCTCGCCACTATTACTTTTTCCCTCTGGATTTAAGCTTGAGCTGTTGCACACTTTTGTTTTTGGCCAATTGCAACATTATCTTGATCATGAAACTGAGAGAAAGTAGGTGGAAAATAAAAAGGGGTGGGTATTGTTTTGAGTGGGAGAAACTGCTCCATTAATACAGCTCTAATTTGTCTTTGAAAAGTGCAATGTGCAGTGAAGGGACACACCCCGACTAATGAGCCCTGACAGGCACTCAGAGATGCCAGAGCAAAGTGCTGGTAAGGACGAAAAAACAGTCGTGAGGGGGATGGAAAACCAACTTTGAGAGATTTTTCACCCAGAGCAGTGCAGAGATTTAGATGGATTTATACACACATGTGCCTGAGTGTTAATGTGAATTTTGTACTGTGTTTGGGTGTAATAGGGGACAAGTGAAATGTTTTCTTTGATTGTTTTATTAGTCAAGAGAAGGGGTTAAATAAGGTCTTCTTTTGTTGTGCTTGATCATGCTCCATCACACAGAGGGCTTCCTGAACAGCAAATATAGCCATCACATGACAGTTTTACTGTATTTTGGAAAATCTTGCAGAGTTGATAGCTCTACCATCTGTACTGTGGGAACCATTGAGCAATTCCACACATTTCACAGCTTCTGCTATGAATATACTCCAACTATTCCCTTTGTTAAAGTTCTGATTTATCAACCTTTTGCTGTTTAAATGTCTTTTCCGCCATCGTCTCTAATACATTTCTTTCTCTCTGAGTTTTGACCAGACTTTACAGGTCACTTTCTCAGACAGAATATTAAACAAACAGTCGGTAGTTGAGCCTCCAGCCAGGTGAGGGGATTACTGTCTAACTCCATCCTTCAAAAAGCACCACCACTTCCTCCTCCCTACATTTCAGTGCCCTGACCTGCATTTCCACCTCTAATGTCTTTCTGTCTGTGTGCCCGGTTCTGTCTTTCTCTCTCTCTCAGCTGTCTGTGTGAAGTCTTGCCAGGTTATTGGATTTCCAAGTCTGTGAATGTCACTCTGCCATGCATTTACTGATGCTGGCCACTGGCACACCCTGGAGCGTGTGTGTGTGTGTGTAACTGCATGCACATACGCCACGTTTCTCATCATAATTTATCGGGTCCCTCTACCCCACCCCCCCACCCCCCCAAGTTCACTGTGTAATTATTAGACAAAGTATGAGGGCAGGTCTGGTGTCCTGCAGTTACACTCCTCCTGAGTTTGAGGAAGTTAACCTCAGGTCATTTGGGTCATTTGGGTCATTTGGTCACGCTCTCTCTGCATCCTTCTTCCATCTTCCATGTCTCTCCTATCTATGTTTCTCAGTTTGAACCTGTCTCACCTCACTGTCATCCCACTTTCTCTGGCATTAGTAAACTACTGCATACTGCTGTCAGTTTGACATGAAAACCTGAGGGGAGAAAACTACTAACTCAACACGGAAATACCTCCTAATGCATGGTGACGACTCACAGGAAAGACAACACTATAGTAAAGACTATTATATAATAAACAAATACATTACGAAGGACATTTATATTAGTTTTTCACGGTCTTGGGTAATTTTAAATGCAATTGCTGATCAGTGATAGAAAGATGCACAATTATTCAAACACTACAACTAAATTTTAGGCACAGTATTCTAATTCTACTATACTTCTTCTCCACTATGTGTCAATATTGTACATTTTAATTCGCCTGACAGCTATAGTCACCATTTACTTTGCTGATTCAGATTTGACATACAATATATAAGATTTAGTTCCACATGAACCACCTGCAGCATTAAAATGATGCTTGAACACTGAAACATACAGGAGCAATTCTGCACAATGACTACTACCTTTAATACAATTTGCGAACAATACCTTCTGGTACAATACTAGTTTGTCAGTCTGTGTTTAATTAGTTCACTAATACAAAACACTATTGTGTTTCAACAATGTAAGTACTATAATAAACCATTTAACTCCTTCCAGCTGGAAAGAGCACAGATTTCAGTCCTCTTGGGGATGGAGCATAAGTGCAGCAGAAAACCAGCCAAGAAAGCTCATTTTCCTTGTGATTTACATAGAAAGCAAATAAAGGTCATCTGATTCTTAATAGATAATCATCAGTCATGTTTATTTGACCATGTATGCATGTATCCTCACTCATCACATACATTCCACACTGCCTTTAAGCAGTAAAAGTGTTAAGATTTAACATCTATGCTGTTGCCGCCTGCCAATGATCTTTTCTCTCTTTTCATCAGGGCTGTATATTATCCTTGGAGTCTTGTTTTCCTTTCTGTCTCTGTACCATGTCCCAACGTGCCAAGGAAGAATGCTGTCTCTTTTAACCCCCCAATATGCTTAACCATTTAGATGTGTAATTACACGCTGTGCAGGATGTCATAGCCGGGGGGCCAAATTTACTCCAATTTTCCCAAAAGGGAAATGCCACATGCTTTGATAAGTTAAAAGACCAAACACTGAGAAATCATAGATAGTTACAGGCCTGGTATAGCTTTTGTTTGTATGTTACAGTGAGGTCTTTGGCCATGTAAACTGTCATTTACTGTATAGATGATAGTAACATTCATGACAGCGGTTTGCGTTCTGCCACCAGTAGCTGGTTTCTCTTGAACATTCTGCTAATAGCAACCGGTACTGACGCAGTTCCTTAGCGGTTTAACAGACATTGTTACATCCACCATTTTGACAGGTCTGTGACCTAGCAAATATTGAAAAGCATTTTCATTTTTTTTTTTTTTTTTTTTTTTTGATATGTGATGACCAGAATATAGTTTCAGTTTACTGCGAACCAGTTAGCTAGTTAACCATTTGTTGTACTAGCTAGTAATCAGAGGCTGATGTTTTGCTTTGGGTACAATGTCTAAGAAACTTGCTAACTGTTAGCAGGCTAAATTATAACACTTGGACACAAGAATAGTTGAATAGTTTTTGTATGCTCTGAGAATAATGAGCAGTTAAGCACCAGCTAACATGAGAAGCACTATTTCTATGTGGCTACCCAATAAATGTCCAGATATTTCACTCTCTTGTGGAGTGAAATATCTGTCTCTTTAGCTGCGAAATGCCACACAATGTTCACCAGTTCATAACTCTATCTGCCATTTGCTGCCAGGCAGGTAGCATACAGTCAATTTTAGAGCTTTTTGAAAACAGCCGTCCAAAAATGACAGTGTGAGAGCGGTGAGAATGAAACAATGCTAAAACACTGTAAAGATGAGGGGATCTGAAAGTCTGTAATATTTCTAGCCACTAATAAGCTTGTAACACAATAAATCAACTTCAATCTGAAGTGTGTCATGTAGCTCTGCATATATGTTTACATAAGGGTAACACTCATACCACAGCACCCTATATTATACTTGCCTATACTGTATTTATTAGACAGGCCCATGTGTTTTGCCATCTCTTTTACAACATCTGGGCTGCAGCCGGAGCTGGGAGCGCTTCCTAAAACCCTTCCTCTGTCATTACCTCCTTCTGCAGTCATGCTCACAGACTGCAAGGTATACCCTGTTGTCTTCAGTATCTAAAGCCATTTTATCAGTCCACTTTCACTAGTTTTAATTGTACTTGTAAACAAGCTCTAATCTCAGATTTCTATTCACTCTCTATTCAGCAGCTCCATTCTTACTCTCAAATCTGTATTTGTGACATTACCCCGGTTCAGCTGCTGCACCAGACTCAGCTACAGGTTGTGCATCTGGAACAAGTTGATGGTTTTACAAATTATGAGTTGCGAAGCCAAACAGCTTCATGTACCTCTGTCTTTCATAATGAGCCAGGTAAAAATCCAAATGTTTTACTTGGTTCAGTAGGTAAGAGCTTTATAAACTTTGTATTGCCCGACCACCGAGCCCCATCCCCTGCCTCTCCTCCCCCTCCTCCTACATCCTCCTGTCTGCTTTCCCAGACAGCCTTGTTAACATGTTGGCCGTTCTCTGAGCTTCTGCCAGTAGGGAAATAATAAACAGATTATTTCTTCGAGTCCACTTAACATCAATCATCGCTTTGCTTAGTGTTGCGCTTGCTGTGGTTGACTTTAGTGACTCTCATTAAGAAAATTACTCCCCTCAAGCTCTGCAGTACTCTTCTACTCTGCAGTCTTCAATGCACACTTTACTGAACCTGTGAAGAGGAGCTATTGAGGAAAACAACACTTGGCTGCTGCATAACTCAAGGCCTTTCTAGTTTACATGACAAAGTCTTTAGGTGCAGCAATTATGCTGTATGTGAGAATAACTTGACGTGGAAGTAATGCGACAATCCAGCTGCTTTCCAGGAAATAGAGGCTTCAGTAATTGTTTACACACAAACAAACACACAACGCCTGATTTCAGATGATTTGTAAGAGACACTTCTAGTTGTTATTTCTTAGGAGCCAGATTGCACTTTGAGACAAAGTCTGGCCTCTTGCAATTTACATGTCTTTTCAATGCATTTGTGTGCCAGGGATGCAAGCAAGAACACATCACAGACCACACATTGAAAATAATTGTTATGATCCCCTGAAGTAACAATAAAGGGTGCTGTAATCTTTTGTGAATGCACACCACGCATCTATTACATAGAGTGTGGTTATAACTCGTGGTTAAATGCATCTCATGCAAATGAACTTCCAAGGTTTGTATTGGAATTAGATGGTCATAATGAGTTATTGCATATTTATGAGCCAAATTTCCCTGGATAGATAAAAATGTTCAATTATAGACCTGCAACATGTCTTTTATGTAGCATATTATTATTATTACACTAATATATTACTATAATTACTATAACAGTGTATATTATGCTGCCTTTAAACTCTTTGTCTGTCTGTCCCGTCCTCCCCTATCCTATCCTGTTACACAGTTGCATAATTGATCACCCAGTCGTTGACAGAGAAACACAGCTTCAGTTAGTAAACAGTGCCATCTTGTGGTGTACAAAAGATCTGAAAATTCAACCCTGTTTCTGTTTTTTTCATTACGGTCTCATTATTTTACACTTTGTGCAAGTATCACATTAGTACTCTGCTTGAATAACATTAATACAATTTTCCTGATGCCCCTGTTCACAGCAGTCTTTTACAGAGCAAGAGGAAGTGGCTGAAACTGCATACAATAATAGAGGTAGTATGTTTAACAGGAAACATTATGTTGCCATTCATTTGTATAACAACATGCTATAGATAATATGTGTTTTCTCTCCAGCATCAGATCAAAGTGTTGAATTATACAGTGAATTATGGAGACTGCAATTTCTTAAAATTATTTTAAAGTAATTTAAAAACAACACTTTTGCAAACTTTTTGGAATGTCAGGATATTTTTTGAACCTTTGATTTGGAATTTCTCTTATTCTTGTTCTTGCCTCAGTAAAATCCGCTCTTTGACGTACAGTTACAGTATGCAGATGATGACAGTTCAACTCCACTCATGGCTCCACCTCCACCCATGTGACCTAGTGTCAGGGTGAGGCTCTGGGTGCACTTGTTTCCGTGGGTTCAACAGCTACACGGGACCAGGAGGCCGAGGCTCGAACGGAGGGAGAGGTGCAGTGTTTCTGGAGCCATGGACTACCAACAGAAATTGGCTGAAAAGCTCACCATCCTCAATGAGAGAGGGAATGGGGTGCTAATACGCATGAACTACATTAAGAAGGTGAGGAAAATTTATAGAGGCAAGCGATCAAACAGAAACTACAAATAAGGAACTTGACTTTCATCTCATACGCCTGGTAATTGCATGTTTGTTTAAGTTTGTCCAGTTATTACACAACCAAATACACATGTAAGAATAAACATATCTCTACAGAGTTATTCACTGCTGATGAATCAACTAAAATTGAATCATATTTAGAATTATACAGGCTAATTTCTATTTCCAGATTCCATAGAACTGTTGAAAGGGAACAAGAGCCTGATTGCACAGATAAAGATCTACATTTTTGTGCCTTCAATACAAAAAAAGAATGATTTTACAAACATGTGAAAGCACTTTGTCTGTGATGCACAAAAGTACTGCAGAGTCTTAAGAGGATACAAACCACCAATGAAAACAAAAAAACAAAAAACGCTGTAATGTTTCTCAAAGTCAAGATCCTCTCCAGGAGTTGTAACTCGAAGTGCAGTTATGAAAGATGTCAGATAATTATAACAACTGTTAACAAAAGTGGTCTGTGTGTATACTGGCTTGCTAGAATAGGCAGCACTGCCTTCCCACTGCAACTGAGCTTATTTCTCCATAGAGGAAGTGCAAACAGGAAGTCAGTCTGAGCTGTCAGTCACCTCAAATTTCAGTTATTTTGAACTGCATGCTGTGAAACGCACACACCAGAAAAGAAGCAAATAAGACTATTAAACTACATGATGAAAGAATCGGAGAACAAGTTTTATAAGTTGGCTCCAGCGAGAGTATGATTGTTTCATTCTGACAAGCCAAACATTTGTGGATGTGACACCAGGAAATGAAACTCCCCACATGAGAAAATAGAAAATGTTTTGTGTAGTGCCCCTTTTTCTGTAAGCCTATATGAGCATGTGTACACACGTACCTTATGAATGCATTTGTCAGGCGGTGAAGTGAAAGAGCAGTCTTGTTTTAAAACCTTCCCCAGTGAGGATTTGCTGCGCATACAGCCCCACTGGAGCAGTTTGATGTTAACTATCCTGCTCAAGGTCACATTCAGGGTGGTTGCTGAGGGAGGTGGGGAGAGCATTATTACTCACTCTGCCCACAGTTTTTTCACCTTGTTGGAGGATTCAGTGTCTTTCTTCTAACAAGCCTGATTTTCTCACCATTGGCCGAAAAAAAAAAAAACACTATGAAATCTTGTCAGGAGAACCCACAGAGCATGATGACAGGCATGAAAATGTGTCAGAATCAAAGTCTTAACTGTCAAAAACCTCAACTGAGACACAACAGAGCCTGATCGCGCCACATCCTCACATCTTTATCATTCCCTGACCTCTGTTTCAGATCTGCGCAGACCCGAAGACGCGGCCATCCGTCCTGGCTGATAAAGGCATGGAGGCTGCCATCAAGTACATCAACAAGAAATTTCCCAACATTGACTTCAGAGGAAACATTGTAAGTGTGACAGCACCCTTTCTGCAAGCTTCAGGGTCTCTTTCCACCTCGCTTTCAACACAAGAGCGTGCTTGAACTTATTTTTCATGTTTTGTTTTGTTTGGATTATGACATTATTATTTTGGAAGGTTGGCACAAAAATGTTTGTTTGTGCTCAGCCAGTAAATACTTATTGTGTGATCCACTGCAAACATTAAGACATGAGGTTGAGCTGACACAAGAACTATTCCATGTTTTGACAGGTTTGTTGTGAACATGTCACCACTAAAAAAACTACTATCTTCTGATCTCAAAACAACAAATGTGTTATCATGAGAAAGTAAAACAACTGAATTGTGAAAACAAAGCATGAAATTTGCTGTACGACATATACGCTATCAGTATGTTTGTTTGTTTCACAAACTTGCACATGGCTCATAGGCAGAATGACTTCAAGAAATTGTCTATGTGTCTCATTATATCTGATCAAGTAATGAAAAGTTCTCTTTATTGTTTATTGCAGCAAAATTTGACCAGCATACAGCGACAGAAATCTGAAGTTTTTGCAGCCACAACAAGCTACTACGACTCTTTCCTGGATGTCATAGAGTTCAGGGTGATTGCCCCCTTTCTCCTCTTTCTCCTTAAATTTTAAATTTCAGCTCTGCTTTGTTGACAATATGACAAGGACTTGCTGAGAATAAAAACAGCCGAGCAAGAAACAGAAGCATGACAACTGTCTACATTAACAAATGCTGAAAAACAATGAAAATGAAAAATAAATATGCATTAACACAAATCTGATAATAGAGGACAGTGATGGCTTTTGGGGTGTTCTCTCTGTCTTTCTCTCTGCTTCCATCTGCACAGCTTTTCTTTGAGACATTTTGGTTTAACAGACTAAATTTACATATAGAGTGGTCTATTCTGGTGTAGAAAAATAATCAATTCATTCCAAATATCAGTTAGCTCACTGCAGTTTGGTGCAGTTTGTTGCACCTCCCTCCACACTTGCATTATTCCTGCGATGGAGGTTGCAGCCAGGCCAAAGCATCACTGTATTTGTAAGATTGAGAATAACTCAATCATGATGTTAGAGAAATATGCAAATGTCTAATGATTATTACGCCACAGGAATCTATGAAAGTCATAATGCATTAGGAAGTCACAAATGAGGCTTAACATGATTTGAATGTTGCAGTGTTGTTTTTGTCTGTTTTCTAACCTGATCCCCCTCTGTGCTTCATTCAGGACCATGTTTATGAGCTGCTGAACACCATAGATGCTTGTCAGTGCTTCTTTGATATCGTAAGTATTTACTTTGGGGCTTGTAATTGTTTTAAGTCAGGGAACACTCAGAAGTCGTACACAGCATCTGCTGATCTGACAAGCTCCCACTCATTTCTCCTCTTGTTTCTTCATTCTGCCAGTGCTGCTACTATGCTGTTTACTCCTTCCTGCTACATCCTGCAGGTCGTGTTTTCTCTCCTCCCGCCCACAGCCTCCTCCTGCTCAGTTTGTCAGGATCTTTTTTACTATCATAATTAAAGTGGCATTTCTTGTCTTGCCCATTATGTATGTCCCACTGCATATTTCAGTGATCTGTGTCTCCTGTGATCTGATCTGCACGCCTTACTTCCAGGATCTCACAATGCTTGGATTTATTTGGGGAACATCTCTCAGCACAGAACCCTTTTTCTGTGAATCATAACTGTGGATCCATTTGTTACAATAAATGTTGTTCTAAATACTCAGATTTTTGCTAAAATATGGCAAAATATAAGTCCTCCGTTCACGGTCAACCACTTCAACCACCTTTTTACTGCTATGTTACAAGCCTGCAGGAAGAGTGTGTGCATTTAATGGTCAAAAGATTTTAGCTTACCTCCATAAATATGAGTATGCTGACAGTCAGAGAATACAAAATGTTGCTTTTTTCAACCAAAAAAACCCTACATATAGATTTTATAGATTTTTAGATTTCATACAGACAGTGAAAGTGAATAACTGGACAATAATTTGTGTTTTTTAGGATCCTTTTATGTCCACGGTATTCTGCAATGTGTTCTAGTGAGACTGAAGTAGTTTCAGAGCTGCTGACTTGATTGCACTAAAATTTTGATTCCAGGCAATCAACTTTGACTTCACCAAAAACTACCTGGATCTGATCGTCACCTACACGTCTGTCATCATAACACTCTCTCGCATCGATGACAAGAAGGCGCTGGTGGGCATGTTCAACTGTGCCCATGAGATGACCAATGGGAGCAGGTGAGATAACATGGACCTGCTCAGTGGATGCTGAAGCAGCATCGTAGATGGAGCACAAAGTAATCTGATGAAGGATGGATGTGTCAAGACATGCTTGAGTCAACAAAGGGCTGCAGCTTTTGCGCTATGACAAACACTTCATTTAAGTGCTTTAATTGATGCCATTCCGAGTTTACACATCCATCAATCCTACAAATTTTTTATAATTAATAACCAATTAGACTTTTAATTGCCACAGACATCAACAGGCCACTGCTAACCTTTTCTGAGTGCCGAGTGGCATTCTGACATTTTGTGTCTGCCCACTTTGCATGACATTTATTTACAAACAAAAAAAACGCAGGATGGTAATCTCAATTTGAGACATCTGCAGAGAACACAAACACATACATTTTAATGTCATATTTGACTTGCACAACACACACAGCTCTGGCCCCTTGTGAGGGAAACAGTCTCAGCTCTTCATTATTTCAGCCGGCCAAAAATAAAGCTGTATAAAATTATGGAATTTATGAAATCAGAGACTGTTATTCATCACTAAAATCCCTGTAGGTCATGTTAGACTGGCACAGCATTGGCCATAGCGTGTTATTATAATGTCTGACACCTTTTTTTTCTTCTTGTCCCTGCATTGATTAATTGGATACTGTAATGAATCTTGCAGTGATCCCTCCTACCCACGGCTCGGCCAGATGTTTTTGGAGTATGAACATCCTTGGAAGAAGCTCACGGAGGAGTTTGGCCCTCACACAAGGGTAAGCTCAGTGTGTCTCTGTTTATATATAGTACAAAGCTACATGAACTGTGGCTGATTTGCTTTAATTGAAAGGATGGATGGCGGCACCAAGTAACTAATGATATTTTTCTGTTATGTTCATATTTAAACACTGAACTTACTAAATGATATACACTTGTGTTTTGTCTTGTCACCCAACTACACTGAAGGGTACAAGTACTGTATGGCCACCCAAACATCACACCCATATGTGTTGATCATCTCATTCCAAAACCATTATCGTTAATGTGCTCCACTGTTTACAAAGGCTTCCACACAATTTTAGGACCTGGCTGCAGGCATTTTCCCCATTCAGCCACAAGACCATTAACATACTATTGTCTAAAATATTACTGCGTACTGTAGAATTCTGACTTCCTATAATTGGAATGAGGGGTCTGGTCCAAACCATGAAAAAAAGTCAAAAGTGCACAAATGTATGTGGAGATTACAGATTACATTTATATTTTCATTGTGCTTAACACATGAACAACACAATAAAATGCAAATTATACAGTAATAATAAAAATGATTTATCTCTTTAATTTACTTCTTCTGCACTGGCAGTTACACCGCTCTGTGTGGTGGATCATAAAATATGTCTCTGCGCAAAAGAATTAAACCACAGCTTTTGAGCCTCCTGCATGTTTTTGCTTTAATTTGGAGTGAAGTGTTGCCATCCCTCTAGATCTCATTTTGCCTCTGCTTCTCCCCACCTTCCTCACTTTTCCTTTCCTTCTCTGTCCCTCTTCTAGTCTGTGACGGCGGCGTTGCTGTCTCTGAAGATGGTCTACCCACGCAGGAACCTGCCAGCAGAGCAGTGGCGGAGCGCCCAGCTTCTCAGCCTGCTCAGTGCTCCAGCTGCCATGCTGGACCCAGCCTGCTGTGACACTGTGAGTCTGCCCTCCCGTCACCTCTTCTCTTGTATTTATCTTTGACAGAAGGAAAAAGAGGGTGGAAGGGCAGTAGTGTCTAAAATATGGTTTTCCCTTGTGATGTCAGACACATAAATGAGAGAAGGTGTCATAGCCAAAAGATGTAATAACAGTGCATGCATTGTCTTGCAGGTCAGAGCCAGTCCCAAACATCAGTAGCTCTGTGTCCCATTTTCCCTGTCCTCCCATTATGGAGCTATCATTTAGAAAATGATTTATTTTACTGTGTTTTGACCTCTCTGCTCCTCCCTGATCTTTTATTTCTACCAGTCTCCCTTTTCTGCACAGCTCGGGTCTCTGTCACCCTCTCTGCTGTCTTCAGACACGATCATTACGGCCCCTTTGATGTAATATTATGTTCCCTGTTGTCCGTGGCTTCCTCATAAATGAACCACTAGCACAGCCAAGAAAGAGACCTCCAGGCAACAGTTTCTTATATTTCAAAGCAAATGACAGCCACTCATTTAAAGTCTATAGAGAATACTTACAGATCTCTGGAGCTGTGTTATAACATGTTGATTTTTGCCACATTTAGATTAGATTGGATTTGGATTTAGATTTATTTGTCCCTAACCCAATGAAAATTGTTTCCACCCTCCGTACAACCTCAGAGTACACAAATACATCAAACCGGACAGAATACATCAAATTTGACAGCTACAGAGACGAATCCCACACAACATCAGAGTACAACCTCGCAGTACACAAACACATCAAACCAGTAAGAATAGATCAAATTTGACAAATACATACATGAGTCCCACACCATACACCCACGACCAGCCCATTCTCAAACTTTTCATACACAAACTCAGGCACATTACAGTCTGGATGTGCTGTTCAGCTCTGTTATGGCAGAGGGGACAAAACTCCTGCTGAACTTCACAAAGGTCAGTTTATTCTCTGGGGTGATGCCGAGATATTTGTGGCTGTCCACCATTTCAACAGCTTTGCCATTGATGTTGCTGGGGGTGCGGGTGGGGTCAGAGACTGACCTGTGTGTGCTGGAGGAGTTGAAGACCAGTTCCTTTGTTTTGGAGACATTTAACTGCAAGTGATTGTGCATACACCACTGTGTGAGATGGGAGATGGAGTCATGGTAGCATGCAACCAAGTTGTTGTCGTTTAGCACTGCGTGTACTGCCGTGTTGTTGCAGTATTTGAAGTATGTGATGATGAGTGAGGGGCTGACACAGTCATTGGTGTAGAAGGTAAACAGGAAGGAGCTCAGGACACAACCTTGTGGGACTCCAGTGATGGTTGTTGTAGTGCCCACAACGGATTGTGGTCTGTCACTGAGGACGCAGTGTACCCAGTGGATGGGAGGATAGTCAGTGTTTCCAGGATGAAATAACACTGTGCATCACATACAGAGGTTTTTATGTCTCCAAAAATGAATGATGTTGCTTCTAAGATGGAATGAGAATAGAGGAGCAATAAAGATACTGATGGCTGCCATGTAGTTTATCTGACAGGGTGATTTTACCTCCTCATAAGTTTAGTAAATGCAAGGCTGTGGTGAATGTGTCTGAAGTGGCAGTTCATCAACTTGTTTTTCACCACAGATGGCATGTGAATATCTGTCTATGGAGGTGATGGAGCGGTGGATCATTAGTAAGTATTACTCATCTTCAGTGACAACATCCTCTATCTGTTCACTTTTTACGAATATATAAACATTATGCAGCTACAGTATGCTGTATTTAAATATCACTGTCTGCAGCATTTGTCCTGTTGTAGATTGAGCACATTTCAGACACACTAACATCCTTCACATGTATGAATTCAACATTTCAAAAACTTTGACACGTGATATGAAATCAAAACCTCAGACCAAAGGTTTTTGGCAAAAAACCCGGTCAATAACTGCATAAATGATATATGCAGCAGTGAGGTGTCAGCCTCACAGACTGTAGTGTAAATCTTGCTGACTGTGCTCCTTGTAGTCGGCTTCCTGTTGTGTCACACCAGCCTGAATACAAACCAGGCCTCCCAGGAGTTGTGGAAGATGGCTCTGAGGAGTGGCCTCTACCTCACCCTCACCAGAGATGAAGTACTCAACATACACAAGGTCTCCGAGGACCTCTTCGACAGCATCAAGGGGTACGTAGGCTGTGCTGCTACAGTGTTTCCTGGTGAGAAATAGCCCTAGCTGAAGAATAAAAATTTTAATAACAAGAGGATAGACAATGGCTGCAAGATAAAGTGCCTTCCCGGTTCAGACAGTTAGAATGAACTAAAGCCATTCTCACATCACTGCCCTGGATTAAAGAGTCCTGAATTGATGAGGACCTCTCATCTGGGTCTTTGGTTGCTCATTAATTCTAGATATGGAGAGCTGGACTGAGGCGATGTCAGATTCTTCACAGATATTTAACAATTAGGTATGAGTTTTAGGGGGAATTAGTATACACAGCATCAGATTACTAATAACAGCTAAAGGCATCCATCCCATTAGAAAGACTGTGAATGTATTTATGAAAGTCTGCAATAAACAAAATTGCATCAGTTGTGAAAAATACTTTTAAAACAATTATCTGACATTATGTTTGCAGCACAAGCTTCTGTCTGTTGCTAAACTCTGTTTTTGAATTAGGTAATGCAAAAACTATTAAGTTTTGTCGTGAATACTTTTTTTTGACATATCCAAGCAAACTACTGAGTAAAGAACAACTTTAAATGAGTATGGCAATAAAATAATCTTAAATTTTCCTTCACGATTTCAAAATTACAAAATAATAACAAGATTGAGGGTTTTAGTGTCTCAGTGTTAAATTTGGAGAATAAGAGCATGGCTTAGAGATTAAAAATGACAGAGAAAAAGTGGTGAAGGTGGTATAATACACAGTATAGACTAGAGATTAGAGTACAGCACTTACTGATTACAGTGTATTTGTATTTCTTCATGAAGAAAGTTGAAAACTGATTCCACTGCAAAGTTATGACATTTCCATTTCCAGACCACTGGGATCAATCTATTTATGACTGCTTTAATTTTTTAGATTCTTAATGAGCTTCTTATTACATTTCTTTATTATTTTCCTCATTCTTATCAGATACAGCAAGCGAGTTGCAGACATCAAAGAATGCCGTGAGCACGCTTTAGTCCACAGGTGAGACTGGCAGGAAATAAGCAAAGTTTTTACCACTTTTGTACCATAAATATTCATTGATTTACTTGGAAATGAGCTGTGAGAACCAAATGTCCATGTCCATTTGCTGTGTTATTACCAGTGGAGCTATGCACAGAGAGAGGAGGCACTTTCTGAGAGGAGCGATGAAGGAATTATATAAAGTTCTGGAGGATGAACCTGGCCTTCTGGGACCAAAGGTAGAAGTGAATTAATGACCATAATAGCATGGCATGAGGAATTTAAATCATCTCATTACTGCAAGTTATATGACCCCAATCCCAAAAAAGTTTGGACGCTGTGTAAAATGTAAATAAAAGCAGAATGCAATCATGTGCAAATGAACTGAGTTTTACAAAGTGTTCCTGAGTCCATGTTCTACTATCCTTTATCCAAGCATGTGTTCACAAAGTGGTGATCCTCGCTCCATCCTCACTTGTGAACGACTGAGCCTTTCCAGGATGCCCCTTTCATAACCAATCATGATACTATCACCTGTTACCAATCAACTTATTACCTGTGAATGTGAAACAGGTGTTTTTGGAGCATTCCACATCTTTCCCAGTCTTTAGCTGCTCCTGTCCAAACTTGATTGAAACATGCTGCTGCATCAAATTCAGAATAAGCATATATTTACAAAAATCAATTAAATTGATTGGCAAAACATTAAATATATTGTCTGTACTGTTTTCAGTTGAATATATGTCAAAAATGTTTCTGCACTCTGTTTTATGTTTTACACAGAGTCACAACTGTTTTGGAATCAGGTTATAGGTCCAAAGTGAAATTCTTGTCTTATCTTTGATCCTGCCCACATCTTGGGCTCTGGGGAATATTTGGACAGCAGGAGGGAATTGAGTGACCCTTCATTTCATAGTAATTGTGGCTTTTTTAATCACAGCCGAGACTCTTTCTTCTCTTTTCTGTCTGCCAATCAAATCCCCAAGGCCCTGTTTCTCTTCATGGCTCTGTCGTTTTCCCGTGACGAGGTCCTTTGGCTCGTCAGGCACTCTGAGAATATGCCAAAGATAAAGACGCCTGAGGACTACATCGACAAGTAGGTCATAGGTGCAGAGGACGTAAACCACTGTGTCATAATAGTGTGTGAAAATCTGGCAGCCTGCTAGGTCTCGATTCCTGCAACTCCACGCTCAAGATGTCTCTCAACAGTGCAGCAGCCATGTACAAATCTTAATCAAAAAAGGGAATATTTTTGGTGTTAATTTGCTTTTTCTGTTTTTCCAGTCAGATGGCAGAGCTGCTGTTCCACATGGAGAAGCTAAGAGGTCTGATGAAAAAGTACAACCAAGTGGTTCAGCGCTACCATGTCCAGTACTTGGCACAGTTTGATGCCTTGGTTCTTAATGACACCATACAGGTACCTGTAGATAACACAAGTATGTATGTGTGCGTGTGTATGTGTGTGTGACTATGCAGTTAGAGATGCAACATAAAATCTTGTGCATTTTTTTCTCAATAACTGAGGAGCAGAAAGTGCCAGAATGGAGAAATACAACATTTCTTTCCCACTGAGTACATCCATTATACTGTTCTTCAGCATACATTCACAAACCATTTTCTCCTCTGCAGAACATGCATGTGTGTCCAGAAGAGGAGTCAGTCCTGATGACTTCTTTTGTCTCAACCCTGTCTGCTCTGTCAATCAAACAAGGTAATCACAACCAAATCCAGCAGATTATCTTAGCTTCTGTGCACCGGGTATTTTTCTCTGTTGCAACATGAGAAATTTGTTTTACTCTGCAGTGGAAAACAAAGAAGAGTTTGACTTCAGAGCACTCAGACTGGACTGGTTGAGATTGCAGGTAGGTTTGTTGCACATATCAAGTACCGCCCAATATTCACTTATCATTGTAAAGCTCTGTGAATGCCACATGATGATTGTCTTTGTATTCTGTTTTAGGCCTACACAAGTGTGAACAAGGCCCCTCTTTCAATAAAGGACTACACTGACTTGGCAAAGGTGATGAACTTGATCCAGTTTCACACCAGGATGGTGGACAGCATGGAAGAACTTCTGCAAGAGACGTCTGACGTGTCCATACTTGGGTCCGTTTCTTCCCTTTTTTTCTTGTCTCGTCTCTTCTCTTTTCTTCTCTCCTTCTGACATCTTTGACGTTTTGTTTCCCAGCTTCTACCCTCGTGTCTTTGAGAAGATGTTTTGCCAGAGCAGTGAGGAGATGACCATGAAGCGTTACCTCATGGCCTTCCCGTCTGTCTGTTCTCACTTCAACCACTGTGCGCACCCTCTGTGCCCAGAAGAGGTCAGTGTTCAGTCATTTGCTGACCAAGCTATTAATCATGAGAGGCAGGGGTTACACTCTGCTTGAAGTTTGATTACTAGCACTTTTACATCACCAGCTGCCTCATGAAAGCATCATTTTCTTCATGCTTGACAACTTTTTGGACTTTTGACAATAGTTTGAGATACTGAAATATTCTTTGCTAGAAAACCACAGGCAAGTAAAGTTATGGCTGCTGTTTCAAAGTGCCAGTTTAAAGCAGTTCCTGTTTTCGTAAACAATGAACTAAATGTAAGCAGATAAATTAAGGGGGAACTATCCCTTTTACTTCTGTCTGTGTCTGTGTGTGTTCAGGGATGCATTGTTGTGTACATGCTTAACGGTGTCTTCTGTCATTGTGTGTATGTGCACACTCACACATAATGCACTCGTTTGTGTGTGTAGATAGAGGCACTGGAGAAGAGGAGTCTGCGCCTGTGTGTGACCTTCCTGGAGCAGATAGCCAAGCTGACCAGCAGTGTTGTGTTAGAGATATGTGCTGAGCAGTGCAACCTCCAAGAACAGGTGAAGTCTGAGTCTTTGAGTTTTTCTTTAAAAAAAAAAGCTAATTATCTAGCACAGATTGGTTCTGCCAAACTCCATATCCAGATATAATCACACTAGTTACAGCTTGGCGTCAGTGGATTTAAGGGGAGGCAGAGGACAGGACTTGAGAATCTGAGTAAAGTGATAGGACAGGTCTAAAACTCTGGAGTTGATTAATGCGGTGTTGTTTCTCTAATCCCTCGAGGAAAATATGACGAAAGTGTTTATTTTGGGAGTGCTTGCAATGTGAATGCAAAACTCTCCTGTTTGTCTTTGAGCATGTTGCCCAATATCAGCTGGGCTGAATTCTCCCTCCCCCCACCCCCTTTTGCCCCCCCCTCCACATCCAACTCTTTCCACTTGATAACCCCTTAGTTGCAGCCCAAGCACGCTGCCGAGACCATCAGCGCAGCTCGTCACAGAAAGCAAAAGAAGCCGGTGCCAAAGAAAGGAGAGGTCCAGAAAGAGAAACCAGGCACTGAAAGCCTGAGGAAAGACCGGACCGTCACCACCAAGTCAGCTTTTCTCCTTGTTTCTCTGANGGGCTGGAGCCTATCCCAGCTGTCAGTGTGTAATTAATACATCCCTGATTTCTGGAGACATGCAGCATTATCAACAGCAGGTCACGAAGCAGTTAAATAAAGAACTGACAGCAAAGGTGACAATTAAGTTAATGTAGATCACGTTGGTTGAAATATTTTAATATCCTTTGACAGTTTCAAATGATTTCCTTCACCTCATGACACATTTCTTGCCGTAAGTTATCAGGAAGACAGGATTAAAATGCCCTCGCCTGTAAGGCATTATTTGTCCTGAACTTTATTACCCTTCAAGTTGACTGAGTCAGAGTTGACACATAATAAATCAAGGTATTAAAACAAAGTGCCTCAAAGTATTTTTAAAAAGCACTTTTACTGGCAGCACATTTTATGTTTGCATTTTCATCATTTTGATCGTGTCCTCTATTTAGCTACAGTTAGAAAGCTCACTAATTAAGTCTGAAGAGTTGTAATTCTGTCTCCCTCCCTCCTCTCAGCTTTCCTCCCCGGTGCCTCAGTTTGGAGATGTTTTTACTATTCTCCCACATGTTTATTACCTTATTTGTCTGAGAAGAGCATATCCATACTACAGTCATTGTCAAAATATTTGTCCTAAGTTACTCAGACTTGCATCCTCCCTTCTCTCTCTCTCTCCCTTGTCTCCTAGTGTGGACAAGATGCATCTGATGCTGACAGAGCTCTGCTCCTGCTACAGCCTCTGCAGTGACTTTATTGTCTTCGACCACATCGTCATTCCAACAGAGTTCCTCCTTTCGCATCTGGAGGCACGCCTCTCTGAGTATGCTGCATGGGGATGGGGCCATAATTATATTTGTCTTAATAAATCATGTCATGGGTCCTGAAGGTGTATCAACAGTCCCTGAGGTGACATTTCCAATTTTTCCTTCCACTAAAAGTCTCTGTGCTCAGTAGAAACTATCCCGTGTGCGTATGTCCCTTCAGCAGCTCCACAATTACTGTCAGAAATATCCTACTTAGTGACATGAGCACCCGCATTCATGGTGAAAGGAACATTTTGTCCCTGTAATATTTAACAGTGAGTAAATGTGCCGTACAATTGTACCTCAGTGTACCAACATAATGTCATCATTTCCCCATTTTATACTGCTAACTTTATGTCCAAACTCACTGCTTGAATGCTCGCATACATCCTGTCCAAAAGGCTGCAGAAACACTCTTACCAGGATGTGCACTTGGTAAAATGTAAAAGAAAACATGCTACATTTTCTCCAAATTGTCACTTATTCCCACTTTTGCACTCAGTCCCCCTGACAATTAGGAAATCATTTGGATCTTGCCTCTTGTGAAATGTCTCCTCCATCACTGTAATGAACCCTGCTGTGCTGATTCCTCCGTGTCAGGCTGTCTTGCACCCACTTAAAAATCTGAGAAGAGATCCATCATGTTGCTCCCTTGCTCTGTGTCATTTCAGTGCTAACTGTTATTTAGATTAGGGATTGGTACCAGGGCAACCTAATGTTTCTGTGTATATGTTCTGCTTAGTCTCCTTGTCTTAGCTGATGATTATCTCCCCTGTCACCCTAAAATTAGCGCCCTTTGAGTAGCAGCACGCTCACAATGATTGGTTCTTCCATGGCCAAAATTGTAAATACAGTCTAGTCAGGGAGAGAAAGAGAGATAATGCAGGGCTCTGACACAAAACAAATAAAATTGGAGTGGAGCCCTGGAGCAGTGAATGTGCTGACCTAATGAGAGTATAGTACCATGCAGCCATGGCTCGTTTAACCAGTTTTAAGGTCCCATCTGTTGGCCCTTGGTCCACTGTGGCTTTGTGATAACTGACGTTGGTTAAACATGTTTCTCCAGGATCATCGTGAGAATGGCCAATTACAACCAGACCACCCAGGAGATAACACGTCCCTCTGAGCTCCTGGCGGGGTTAAGAGCCTATACAGCCAGCCTGCACAGCCTCTCCAGCTACATCAATGTGGACGTCACCCGGCTGGTGAAGAACGTCCTGCTGCAGCAGACGCAGCCACTGGACTCCCGTGGAGGGAAGACCATTACAACCCTCTACACAAACTGGTGTGTAATGTATAGGTGTATCTACTGTATACTGCATGCAAGTGCCCATTTATAATACATACTGTATATGTAAATATATATTGCTCAATTGATGTTTATCACAGCCATCATACACAGAAGCGTGCAGGAAGTGTCATGCATGCATGTAGCACTGCAAGACGCACACACAAGTACATCCTCTTGGTTTCTTGTTTCCTGTCTTTCTTTGTCTCTCACTTTCTCTCTTCAATTCAAACATCTGTTGTGTAAAAGCTGAGGAAGTTTTGTTTAATTTGCTCTTTTTTTTTTTGCATCTCAGGTTCCTGGAGAGTCTCTTGCGTCAGGCCAGCAACGCCCTCATCATTCACTGTCCGACGATGCAATGTTTTGTCAACCAGACTCCGGAGAGTGAGCCAAGTTTCAGAGCAGAGGAGTTTTCAGATGTATCAGGTTGGCCCCTAGAGCCTAATTACAGTCATTTAATCTGTAGCATGAGTCAATATGTCAATATGGACCTTAAGTTACATCCCTCAATATATCTGGATGAATGCACATGGCTCTAATAACAAAGTTAGTGTTGCTGCTTTTTGCACTTTTTGGTATTGTCACCTCTGTCTTTCACTAAAGGATAAAAGATGAATAACACAAAGCTTTCATTGTATTTTGCATCGTAGGATGACGCTCTTCAGATGACAGTCATCAGTGACATGCAGAGTTTAGTATCCATAGCAACAACGCTAACTTTTCTAAATTCATGTATTTAAGCTCCTGCAAAGGACGGATAATTTTAGTTGTGTGGGTGTAATCTGAGAAAAGTTCGCCAACACATGTTTTGCAAAAAAGCATCAGTGAGGAAGATGTGTTTTCCTCCATTTCACTTTCTGCAGAGACCTGGTCTTAGACTTGACAGAATCATAAAGTTCACCTGCACTCTTCAGTTTTAATGATCATGGTCCCACAGATCCAAGAGATGACTCACTCTTTTCAAATGGCACAACTTGCACATCTCGTTCACTCTAGTGACATCACCTGCAGGGGGAGAATTATTGCTCGGGAGGATGTGGAGCTTGTTATTGTGGCGGTGTTTTCTTTCACACTGCCTGTCACTGAGTTTTTCCTGACGCTGCCTGGCTAATGTAAAGTTCAGTAATGCTTATCATCTCGCCCGCTTTGCTGCCTTGCAACTATTCCAGCATCACTTGTCTCTCCTCCACACAGCCTCTCTTGTCAACACCACGCTACCTTGTAGGAGCAGCGTATGTCCTTGACAGTATTAGGGCTATATTCACTCCCCTACTGACCTAGGCTCATGCACACACCAGCAAATATGAACATTACACACCTACACTCAGAGATGCATTCATAAGGCATGCACACGCAGTACCTTGGAGACCACTGCACTTCAAACGCCCCCTCACAACGTCATCATCGTAGTCTATATTTACTCTGTAGTGAGGTATCTGCCTGCCTCACAGTGACTCACTCGCCCATCCATTAACCACCTCCAATTTTAACCACACACCTCCTTATCCATCTATATTCAGGAAGAGATGTTGAGCTGAGTGAAAGGTCTAATCGCTGCAGTGGTCTGTCTATCACTGATTCAGCTACACTCACAAACCAAATTTAATCTATGCCATTGTTTTTGTATGTGGTAGAAAGTTAAGCTCTCCGTCAGATTCATGTAAAAACCACCACACTGGAAACAAACAGTACATGTCCACTTGAGCCTGGTTCCTGTTGTGCATTTTTTGTAAACATGTTTGGCTGCCTGACATCAACATCAATTTCACCTTCTCTTGATCCCTCATCTAGCTGTAATCACGATGCTCAAATTATTCATATCACCTTCTGAACAGAGCTACAGGCCCTGGCGGAGCTAATTGGTCCATATGGCCTGAAGTTTCTGAGTGAGAACCTGATGTGGCACATCACCTCTCAAGTCTGTGAACTAAAGGTACGGAATGATGCGAAACGCAAAGATCAGTGAGGAGACGTTACAAAGGCGCAATAACATCAGAGGATGAAATGTAGCTGAGAAAAGGAGTAAAGCATTATGAATGTGTCTTACAATCGAATTAAAAAAATAAATTGGAAAGAATTAGCACAATTCTGCATTAAGCAGGCAAATGTGTGCATATAGAAGCATTTTGGGCTTCAGAGTTCCCCTTTATGTTATAAACCTGTGCTCCTCTAATAGAACAGTTGATCCTCACATACAAGAAACCAGTCAGTGCTGTCATATTGTGTCAGACTGCCCACTTAGACACCTATGACCTACTGAAGTGAGGAGTTGCAGCTCTGCAGCTCTGAACTTACTGAGAAACAGATCTGTCACAGCTATGACCTCTCTCCTTTATAACTCCCACCTGAGGATGGTTTTATCACTTATTTCACCTCCTTCTCTTCTGTTAGAAACTGGTGATTGAGAATATGGACATCCTGGTACAGATGAAGAACAACTTTGATAAGCCTGAGGAAATGACCAATCTTAAAAAGAAGCTGACAGGTGAGAAGTGGAGAGGGGAATGTGGGAAGAAATCAGAGGAGGACATGTGAAGGAAGATATAGGGCATTGAAAATAAAGGAATAGATAAAAGGTGTTGAAAAAGGAAGACAGGAGGAGGGAGAGTGACGACAGAGAGAAGAGGAATGATAGCAAGAAACAATGGAGGAGTAGATCTGCTCCACACAGTGTTGTATTAGAGGACACTGATTTACTGCTCATATGCACTTCTAGGTGGAGAGAACATGCTGAAGAGGATGACAATCATTGGGGTGATCCTGTCCTTCAGATCAATGACACAGGACTGTTTGAAAGACGTGAGTCTTGTTATGACAAATGAGCAAACTACTACTTATTTTCTTAGAAAATTAAGACTTACTGAATGGCAGGTTGCTGTCCAATCAACTTAATGATCAATTGGACACACATTTTTCAAAACACTGGTTCCATGTGCTGCTGATCATTTCTTATATAAAGCTACAAAAAGGGTCTTTTCCCAGTAATATTGTGTCACATAATCCTCCAATCTAGATCCTGCTGAAGCATTGCCCGTACCTCATGGGACCCCTTATGTGCCTGAGAGACTTCATCTCAACTGAAGATGACATCAAGGTAAACCACAGCTCTTACACCACTTCACAGCAACACTGTAAAAAAAAAGGCCTCCATACATTAAATCCCACAGAGAAATTGAAATGCAGAAATTAAGCTTTCACTGTGAATGAACCTGCTGTCACAGTTTATCAACAGTATATTAATGGTTTATTTTCACAGGGACAACTTATTGTGGGAGAATATTATTGTATTTCCATTCATCCAAATGTGTATTTGTGTCTTTGGGGAATTGACTAATCAGAGGTTAAGAATGCAGAATATACTGTAGCACAATGTGTGGCAGCACGTCATTTATTTAGATACGAGAAAGTGCCCAACAGCAGATCTGAGTGGGAGAGTTGCAGAGAAACGCATTTTTTATATTCTCTAGTACCAGCCAAATTAAATTCTTTATCTCCCTCTGGAGCAATCTGCGTGACTCATGAACTCCCCCCTCCTTTACTTACGTCTGGCCTCTGAGTGAGGCATGACAGCCGTGCCACAGCCGCGGCCAGGATAACCCCAAAGACGTCAGCAGCCCGCTCATGCCTCCGTGAGAGAGACTCTGATCGACGCTCCAGCTCTGCACTCTAAACCACATCAGTGGAAACATTCTGCCCAGACTGGCCAGCCATGCATGAAACCAGAACGAAGATCAAAACCTGTGTGTCAAGACAAAGACACTCAACACTGATTTAGTGTCACTCCTTAGAGAATATGCAGTATGTCACTTATGTGGCTGCTGTAAAATGCAAAGCATAGATCAGCATCCTACTGTTTTTGTGGTGTTTCTCAGCATTGGGGTAACAAAATGATGAAAACTTAAATCGTGCATTGCATTTAAATTGTCCTTCATGACGGCTTTATGCAGCTCTTTGCTGCAGAATGCCTGTCCCAGGTGCACTTGCTTTAACGCTTTATGACCTTTCAGGTGACTCTAAACATTTTTGAGCTGGCCTCATCGGCAGGGTTGGCGTGCGATATTGATCCGGCCCTCGTCACAGCCATCAGCAGCACGCAGACAGGTAACACTACAACTAGTTGTGCCTCTTCTGTAGACGGCAGGATCTTATGGCTTGGTCGTCAGGAAAAGATGTCTTAATGTTTCATTTTCAGATAACATGTCAATTGATGAGGAGTACAAGTTGTCCTGTCTGCTACTGGTCTACATCGCTGTGTGCCTGCCTACTTTGGCCCTGGACCCCAACTCTTTGTACAGCCGAGAGCATGGAGGTACATATTCATTCATTCATTCACTTCCAGCTGCTACAAGCTGCTTGACAGTAATTAGTCTCCAGACAGTCCTCTACCAAATCCTAATCACTGCTTCTTCCAGCCATTACTTACCAGCTGCTGATAGTGTCTAAAAGAGGTACTCCGCCCTGGAACACAAGGCTTATTAGCATCTCTGTGTATCATACTTTCCAGTCTGACTGACGTGGTCTGAAACAAAGTATGCTGGTTAATGAGAAACACGTTTCTGTTGAGAGACTTTTGTTTACAGATAACTTCAGCTGACGTGCATCGATACAGTTACTCTTGGCATGTGGCCCTGCTGACCCTAACCGCTTGGCTCTGAGCCTGGACCGCAGCATTAAGGGCAGCAAATAGCCGAGATTTCTATCAAAGCACAGGGTGGCGTTTGTCTCCGATTATTTTCTTTGTCTCTATTTTCCACCGGCATGTTTGAAATAGATTTACCCTGTGAGAGGTTACGCATCATTAAGTGCATTTTTTCTAATTGTCGGACCACGGAAACATCCTCTGTGTGGCTAAAGTTTCAGGACAAGCTTTTTCCATTCTTTCTGTCTTTCAGTATTGAATTTTGTGTTTTTATTTTCTCAGGCCACAAAAACAACATCCACTGTTTAGCTACAGCGATTAACCAGCTGGCTGCTGCCATGTTCACTGTTCAGAGCAGGAACATCGAGCAGCACCTCAAAGAGTTTCTCCTGGTGAGTGCAAACGTTTTACTGAGTTTCTTACCTTTCAGTTCAAGGAAAGGTAAATTAATACAGTGGTCTGTAGGGGTTCAAACTAGGGGTCGCAGGCTGAAGATGAAATTAGAAAATCTATTTTTATACTGTCTTATATTTCAGACTTTTCGCTAATATTTGCTTTTTCCAGTGAAATACTGAATAGTTTTACTTCTTGAAGCCTCTAAAAATTGAAAAAGAAGCCTTTGAAGGGACAATCACTCTTCAACTGAACCATGCCTGTGACGAGGGGTTTAAAGTACCAAAGTACATTGGTTCATATTGTAACTGTTTCACATAAAACACTCTAATCTGAGAAAAACGCTCCTTGTAATAGATATATGACGAGAGATAAATGCTCTGTGGCACACTACTCTGACAATATTTCAGTTTAAGAGCTTTCTCAAGACTCTGCCAACCTTTGCCCCAGTTGAGGTCAAGTCCACCAGCGTAAAAATGTTCCAGTTGTTTGATCTGCCCCGTTTTTACTGTTGTTCCACAGATGGCCTCCTCCACTCTGCTTCAGTTGGGACAGGACGTGGAAAGAATGGAGAGCAAAAACCGAGAGTCCATCTACCTGCTCCTACACATGGTAGGCTTGCCAGTACAATATTAATCATGTATATTCAAATTTACAATAATGCATTAGAGGATTTATAAATTGACAAATGGAAAAACCTTCATTAATTGAGGTTTTTCTTTTTACAATAAGCCATCACGCCTGCAGTGTCTTCTGTAATGACTTATTCCTTATCTTTAAAGCACTACTAAATGAATGATTAGCAATAAAGTCATTAAAGACGTCTTATAAACCCTTTACAATAAGTGTGCATATTTAGAAGTGGAACTTAAATGTCAAATAAATGAAGAGGGCTTTTCTATATTAAGAATACACACATCTTTGCAATCTTCGCTTAAAGTCAAGTAAGTGCAGAATAAATGATAATAACAAAAAAGTTCATCAAATCCTCAACGTACTGTATATTACAGTAACTCAATGGAAAATCATTGCTATGCAAATGTATTAAAAATATAAGACTTCTATTCAATATTTTTATGTTGTCAACAAATCCCATGAAAATGCCAAAACTAGCAATGACCTGATGACCTGAAAAAAAAAAGTGCTTGAGTTTGAAGCCCATCCTGCAGCCATAAATACTCACTAGGACACCAAATGTGCATTAATCCACCGCTGAAAAAAGTCCTGTTTGAGTTATGTTATGTTATGTTATCTTATGATTAAACAATATATTAGATTTTGAATACGCTTGAAGCGGACAGGTTTTTGTCTTTTAATTAGATTGTTAACAATAAGAAAACATTGAATACATACTCCAGTTTTCTCCTATTTAACGCTTTCAATGCCGATTCACTCAGATTGTGGAGGAATCTCCGTTCTTGACCCAGGACATGCTGGAGAGCTGCTTCCCGTTTGTTCTGCTCCGAAATGCCTACAGAGAGGTGTACAAGTCCTTCATCGTCACTCTGGGCTGAAGACTTTGTTATGCACTTTTAATTAGATTTTATTTATACAAGAGGCTGTTTTACTGCGCGTGTATGTTTTGTTTTCATAACCAGTCAGTCTCTTTTCATACAGGTCTGTACATTCACACCAGGTTAACCATGGCCTTGGATATTTTTCATCTCAGCTAGTGTTGATAATGCTTCCTGTGAGTCAGCCCTTCTTGTACCCACATTACATTTTACGGTAGACTTGCTTTTATGGTGCTTTTCTGCCAGTATTACCGTGTAGACTTCCGACTGCTGTGTTATTACTAACATCACCTTATAATTACAATAATCGAAATGCAAATCAGACATATCCTCTAACATCCCTTTTATATCTTACACAACAGTGCCAGACACCATGAGTGCCATGGCATAAAGAAAACAAGTTTTTTAATATGTCTAGAATCAAAGCGCATTTATTGAGATTTTTAATAGATTGTTGTATTAATAGTTGGGGAAAAACATTTTCCATGAATAAAGATGATAATAATATGCTGTTTGTTTTCTTTTTGGTCTATATTCAACAAGTGTCCCTTGTCTATTCCAGTCCGTCCTCCACCCTCGATAACCTCCCATCCTTCCTCCCTGGATGAGCGCCTCGTCCTCTTCGTGTTTCATGTACAATTTAAATGATGCACTCCAGTTTTGCAGAGCCGAAAGTGCTTGTTGCTAATTTTAGATGCCCCTTTCGTGATTTTATTTTGCAGCCAGCACTGTCCTTCTCCTCTCCCTTTTCCCTTTTTTGTCTGTCTCCTCCCTTCTCACCCTATTCTGCAGCTATATCTGCTTGGTTACCACACTGGAGATATGGATGTTCACATCCATTCTCATCCTGTGTGTGTGTGTGTGTGTGTGTGTGTGAAGGGACCCAGCCTTCTCACAAGAGCATAAGAGGTTCAATTCCCACTACAGGCAACACTTGCGTGAATACACAGATGAGCATTCATGCATAAACAAATGACTGATCTTAAAACAACACATCACCACATCACATACTTAATGCAAAATCACAAACACAATTACACAGCATGAGCGAGAGTTTGATGTGTTTGTTTATGAAAGGTAAAAGTCATGCAGACCAAAAAAACAACAAGAAAACACGACGAGCCTTAATGAGATATTCATAACGTGCCATTGAGGGAATAAAATAGGTAAAAAAGTCAAAAGTAAGACCCCGTTTGCACAAAGGTTCATTTATAATTTCTGCTATGTGCAGAGTGCACAGCCAGATATCAGTGGGGAGGTTTGCTCATTGTTATTTCATCATGCTTTCCATTAGGCACCAAACAGACTTGTAAGCTGCCTCTTTCTTGTGAGATCCTTCATGCTTCTTTCATTTCTTATTACTGTTATAGATTTTATGGGGTTTTTCCCTTACCTGCTCACTATTTAGAATTTATAACCATTTAAACTGTTTATAACATAGTTGTAAGCAGGTTTAAGTGTTTATATTCCACCTGTAGGCACCCATAAGTGCAGGCTGGTGTTTAAACAGATAATATTGAAAAACACAGTTAATGATTATAAAATATCTTCATCAGTAGACGGGCGGCTCTGTACACTCACTGCACAAGTTGTGTATAACCCCGCAAATTACACAAGGGCCCTGTCAACCCCTCGTGTCACGTGGCCCATGAGCATCCATTCATACATGCTTACCCAAAAAGAAACTCATACTTTCTGGCAGCAGCCTCTGTGGAGACCAGGACAGACAATACCTGATGGCACTCCTGGTAGGTGCACATCATTTTATAACAAGACAATGACTGGCTCACGGGTCGGGTAGGAGGGATCCTTAGCAGAATACTTTCGGACCCAAGGAGGTCAGCACAGACTCTGTTCAAGTTGTAATTTTTGCCAAAAACTGCACATTAACAGTTAAAATGTCCTTACACTTGCTTACAAATACATTATAACATGTCATAAACTGCTTCTAAATGCTAAATATTGGGGGTTAAAGCAAAAAAAAAAAAAAAAGAAGGAAGTATTAATATTAGAAGCAGTAGTGATGGTGCTTCTATTCTGTGTTTTAAGGCTTTGCATGCAAGTGAACTATTCCCTTGCAGCTCCACAGTGCATCCTGTCCCGAGACACTGAGGACAGTTAATGGTGGAAACTCTGGTCCTGATATAAAGACTCTCTGCTGATTGTGTTGGTGACACAGAGCTCCTCTCCTACTGACACCAAGGATTACGCACACACACACACACACACACACACACACACACACACACACATGCTGTACAATGTACACAGTATACATACAAAGCTAGAGGTGAGAGTGTAAACACAGAGCAGTGTAGATTAAACATAAACTACAGCACTATATATACACACATTCGAACAGAACAGATGACACTCACACATGCTGGATTTATAGTAACACACAGAAGCACAAGCTTATTCTGTGTCTTTTTAAAGCTTTCATTCACACACATGGTCTTCAGCAGCCTTCAGAGATCATGACACCGACTTGCAAGATACACAGAGATGCTGATAGACATCTCAGTCTTGTCACATGGAGGACCACACTGCAACGGTAAGACTGCCTCTCATAGTTTATTTTTTCTTGCTCAACACTTATTACATGCAGACATAAAACAATCATCGTATCTGTAAATCTGCTGGTTGGACAGTTTTCAGCAACATTCTCGGGCTGCTGCAGAAAGGTTAGATTTGTTCGTTCAGTGAACGGTGTGTTGTGCATGAGGTGATTTCTTTTTGAGATGTCTTCTCATACTCAGTTCAATGATCTGAATTTACAGTATGAGTCCAAATGACAAGGAAACAAAAATGCAACAGATTTTTTCACTGATCTCACTGGACTCATTGTCTCTGTGTGTGAATATAAAAATTAATATCGGAAAAAATTAGCAATGTAGTACAGTGCACTGATGTATTATTTGAACATTAAAAGGGTCAATTCGCTCAAATTTACTATCGAGCATGCACATATTTTAGAGCTAAATTCTGACACTACCATTGTAACATGCTCACAGTGATAACTAATACGCTGATATTTTGCAAGATATGTTTGCCATGTTCGTAGTTTAGCATGTTAGCATGCTAATAGTTCAAGGTCATATTTTGACCTGATGATGGGCTCAGACGAAAATTCTAGGGATCACCAAAGTTATTAGAATTCATCTTGCAAATGAGTCCTCTCTGTGAGGCAGCAAACGCTAAAGTGAGGATGCTAACATGCTTACAATGACAATAACACATGAAAATGTTATAGCATGGTTACTATCTTAATCTAGCATGTTAGCATGCTAACATTTGCACAAAATAGCACAATGCACAGACTGATGCTGCAGGTTTTGCAGATGTTTCATGATAAAATAACTGGAGTGGGTTGAAAGCCCACTGCGTCTCATACAGATGCTAAAGTTTACTTTGTGTGTCAGTATGAAATGCTGAGGGGCGTGAAAAAAATGATGGTACTTGATGCACTGGGAATGAGACCAGGCTCCAACTGAAGTGGATCTGCTGGACAAATAAACATTTTGACCTGATGATTCATTCTGACAGGAACATGAATATCTACTCAAGTATGAGACATTTCACTAAAAACCAACAGTATTGACGTCAGGGTGGAGGTCAAGGGTCATCAAAGTCAGTAAGATTCGTCCTCTGGGGATCATGAACGTCTATGCAAAAGCTCACAATCCAACCTGTAGCGGTTAAGATACTTCAGTCTTGGTGATTCGGTGAGTCCGAGTGATTGGCGCAGTTGTCAGTCGTTAGTGTTCAGGAATTATTTCTTTGGTAAAACGAGTTCCAGTGAAAACTGTATTCTGTCCCTAGAGAGATAACACTTGAAGTTTAAATGTGACTCCTCATTGCTGTGAGCACCACAAAAACCAAATTCCATCCACATACTATTGGGGTAGTGGCAGAAAACTCAAATAAACAAACCCAAACGATTTGCGTAGTGAAATATTACAGGAAGTGAGACAACATGCCTTTCAGAATTGGGATGAATCAACCCTTTAATCAAACCCAGATGGTTAACTGGGTGTGAGGTTCATCCCGGAGACCAGAGGAACCTGAGATAATAAACTTTTCACCCTTTGGCCAGTGTATTCACTCAAAAACCCTTTGACTGGGTAAAATCTATTTGATTCCACTGTTGGAAAAACAAAAACGACCACTCTGTGCCCCTCAGCACCCTCAGCCTCTTGAACATCTCGTTCCCATGCAGACTCACACACAACATTTCGATGTGATTTATGGTGCCGCAAAGTCAGACTTCTCTCTCTGAAGTGTAGAGCTTGTGAGTAATCATTGGCTCAGGTCTCTGAGTGGACGGAGGGAGATCAGAGGGTATATGTTCGTCATCATCAGAGGAGGAGAGAGGATGACGGACGAACGGAGGAAAGCAAAACAGTGCAAAGCAAAAGCACACAAAGGGGAATTAGTTATGAGGATTGTAAGTGACACTAGATGCATCACAGTGTGAATACAAGTGACACTATGAGGAGCATCATCAATTTCTGTGTGCTCTCGCTTTCAGCACAGCATTAAACGTTGCTTTTGAAAGCAACACAGGAGATGGAGAATCATATGTCGTTATGTTACTTCTCTTCATCTTTGCAATACGCTGTGCCATGTCAAAGAGCATGGGAGCATGAGAGTCAGTCTGACCCAGCAAGGAGGGAGGCGGACTGCAGGCAGGGGCTTTCCCAAGCCACGTTGTCACACAGCTCTCACAATAATCTATAAATAAAGACTAGTAAAGCATTCAGGACCTTAGAACCGTAAAAGTGTTTCAGGATGACTTTCATTGTCTTGCTGATCTTGTAGGTTTGTGCATTTTCCTTTTTCAGGTTTTCTCAATGGACAGAAAACTGCCAGACAGAAAACTCTCAGCTGACTTTTATTGGTGTGGCATTTTCAGTGACAATATTTTGACTCTGCTGTTAGAGTAAATAACTGATCATGTCATTATGATTTGAACCTCTGTGCCTGAAGCTGCCACATCTGTCACTGCAGCTTTTGCATCTAGTAAAAATTTTATAAATGCACTAATTTCCTTTTTGCATGGTGGAAAAAAGAAGCAACCTGTTACAGCAGCGCGTATTTATTTATTTCTCCTTTTTTTTTGCCTGTCACAGTTTCTATGCATGGCAGTATCAAGAACAGCAGTTCACCCATTGGGCTGTTGTGGGTGGCTTTTGAGGACAAGTTTTGTTTATGTATACCGGTTCGGGTGACTCTGGTGGTTTCAGTGAAAGACTCTCTGTGTAGTTCCCTAATTTGCGGCTGCGGTGGAAAATTCTCATTTGGGATTTGAGTACACACGGCTTGAAAGCCTCGCAGTCAACACTTCATCAGTGAGTGAGGTCAACTCACTCACACTTCTCACAACGGGTGCACACATATACACTAACACTCACAAAGACACTCACACACGCAGAGACATGCACACACTGACACAGTTTGGACCTGCCTAACCAATCAGAGTGAAGTGGAGTAGGTCCCCCCAGAAGTGGGTGGGAGAGCTGTTGAAACAGAAGTCTGTCTCAGGACACACAAAGTTTTGCGTTGGTGGTTTGGAGAACTTTTCTGCTTACTACTTCTCTGCAACAATTTTCCTTTTTCATCCTCTTATTGTTTTTTTTATTGAACTCTGGGGTCCATTAGCGCACAGCTTGAGTGTGGAATGGCTGAACTGGTGCGAATCCGTAAGAAACGGCTGCAGATCCCCATCTCTAGGTAAGACAGGGGATTAAGATCAGTACAGTTCATATCATAGTTAGTTACCTGTCTGGCCTGTCTTTGATTGCATAAATAAGGCTGGGGGACTTCACAGAACATGCTACATCTTTAAAATTAACATGATTAATTACTGTTTGGTGCACTAAGGCTGTCTGGATCATATCCTGATTTAGTTTTATTGTTTTGCAGCAATGGAAATATTTGAGTGAAGCATACAATGTACACAGCATAGTGATGAACACAGCAGCCTGCAGTGGACACTTTTTATATCTGCAGACCTCAGTCACCGCAAAGCAAAGAAAGAGAAGTTTATCCTTACCTTATGCTTTTAAAAATACTGTTCTTCCTCTTTTGATCGCAGGAGATTTTAGATATTTCATGCAAGATTTTCTGAAACTAAACTTAGCCGCATGTGAGAGCAAACACTTGTCACTCCAAGTGGCTGTGTGAACACTCATCTCAGCTGTGGGAGGAAAAAGTGCTGCAGAGGTGATGGGTCATGTGGTTTTGTTTTGGTTAACACATTGATGCATTAGTGTCTGCAGGGTCCAGACCTTGTTGGGTGTTTTTGGGTTATTTTTTGCCAGAAGTTCACACATTTCTGGATGAAAGTTGATATTTACAAGTGACAACTCAAAGTTGTTTTATGGTGATATGAGATATGATCTGATGTGGATTTACGGTTTGGTTCTCTTCTTTTTTCTCAGTAGAACACGACACAGAAATATGTTGTGTAATGTAGGTTGATACCATTCAAACTCTTTTATGCTGATGTGTTCACATGTGCCTAGTAAGGATGACACTATGCAGTTTGTAGATTCAACAGTCTGAGCGAGAGGAAGATTTGTCATTTGTCTCTATAAACAAAGTTTCACGAGTGCACTTGACGGGTAATTTCCTGTAAACGTCCTGTCAGAAGCTCTTCTACTGCGAGCAGTTGAAACAAAAAAGACTGTGTTATCACGAAGGATTGCTTGAGATTGAAAGTGAGCGGTGGCATTCAGATGCATGCTATTTTTATGACTCAACAGCTTTTGAAAGCCCTTGCCAGCGTGATAAACACTTGAAAAGCTGTGAGCGTCTCATCCCCAGGAGTTGGCTCCACGGCGTGGCCTGGCGCAGTTCGAACACAGTCATTCTGGTCATGGCACCATACAGGCAGTCCACCGAAATGTTTCAGAGGAGTTATCTGTGGCTCATATATGTCATCATATCAAGTAAATCTCTCTTTCAAATGGTCACAGAGAAAATAAAATTGTAGTCGCAGTGGAAAGATTTGAGTTCTATCAGAGCTTTATTGGGCTATGAAAGCTTCTGGATTCATTGCTGGGATGAGATTATATTAACACGCTGCAGGTGGGTGACACTGCAGGTGACACGAGCTCCGAGCATTTCATTACACCGCAGGGGATAAACACATTTCCACTAGCTCTCGACCGTAACTCGATTACAAGTTTCAAAAACCATGAAAGGGCAACAAGTTCTCAGACAAGATCAGAATGTGGCCAACACTTAAAAAACTCAAAGAAATCTTTTTTTTTTTTTATGGACCTCAGTCTAACAAAATGTGGATTACATAAGACCTCAACCATGGGAAGTTTTCCTCTCATGGAAAATTTGGCACTACTGATGCCCTTTCTTTGGACAGCTTGGCATTTAAATCACTTCCACGTTCTTTCCCTTCATGACGATTTCTCAACCTGTTGTTCAAGCACCTCTCGGATTTTGTTTCACTCACTCAAGACAATGACAAGTACTGTCAATGTATAGAGAAAGAGAAAGCTTGGATCACACAAAGTCCCCATTTTGTTCAGAATGACCTTTCTTTTAGAGCCAAAACTTTCGTTGCTGTACCCAGTGCGATTTAATGTGAAGACTCTGATGCCAAACTGCTGTAACCACTTTCACACCCACTATTGCCTCTCGGTGAAACAGCAGTTCTTTCAAAAAGGGCATCTACCATTTTATTTTGTTGTGAGCACATCCGAATAAATTGTATTTTGTGTCAGGCTGAGGAGCATGCTGAGGCAGCTGGAGGAGAAAGATGTCGACTTTGATGAAATCAAAAAGAATCTGGATTTCACAGCGTCGTTACTGGAGGCGGTTTACCTCGATGGAACAAGGTAGGATACAGTAGATTAATATGTTTTTGAAAAGCCAATCTGTTGACTTTTTAAACATTACTTTGAATTTGCACGGTAAAGGAAACTAAGAAATAATCCCTGATCATTATATTTGGTCAGAGTAGAGTAGAGCTAACATGGATCCATCACTGTGTCTATTCTCACTCATCATTTGCAGGGTGTCAGAGGGCTGAAGCCTGTCCCATGGGTCTCAGGGCTCACACATATAGACCATTCACACTCATATTCACACCATTCACACTCATATACACTCATATTCACACCCATGGGCAATTTAAAGTCACCAATTAACCATAATGGGGGGTGGGGGGTGGGGGGTGCATACACAGGTGTGACGACATGTATTTTTAGTACAGAATAGGTGTTCTGTGGCAATGTGACTCGCAGCAGTCACATTGACAATAACAACAACAAACACAACCACTCACTCGGCTAGCAGCCATGCACCACACACACACACACACACTGCTCTGATGGCCTGCTGGCGGGGGAATTTCTTTTTGTACATTTTTCTTGCTGTCTATTGACACAAACGGTACAGTCACATTTATACTCATACAGTACATTGTTAGAGAGCTCGTTGGACACAAACCATTTCAAGACACAATCACAACAGGAGGCACAATAACCACCAACAGCAGACAACCGACCGTTTTTTAAAATTGATGCAACACTGAAGCAATTCACCGATTATGTCTCTCAGTGATCCACAGATCCATAACACTCAGACAAAAATGGTCTGGTAACATTGACAAAGGTCCACAAGGTCCACTGCAGCAAAAATTTGTCTGTATGTCTCTCTATACTTCATGTAAATGCTGGAAAAGCATCACCGGGCCATTCATGTGCAATAAAGTGAGGCAGTAGACCTTGCTAGTATAGTGGACAGTATCTTCACCTGTCATGCAGAAAGGAGGCAAACATGACAACCTCTACACCAGAGAAACTGGCAAACACATATTTCCCACGGATATCTGCATTAATGCACCTGCTTACTGAACTGCAAATGCAGGACGACCTGGTCATTTTTGACTTGGAGCGACTGGATGAGAGATTATGAATGGTCCCATTTGCTGTGACATGGATTTAAGTGACAGTAAAAGCTGTGAGCACTGCGTGAATCCAGCCATTTGTTGAAAAGGGTTGATTCTAGCCTGGTTCCAGTCATCCTGTTGTCAGTGTGAAAACAGCAGCAGCAACAATGAAAATATGTCAATGAGACATCCAAGTAGTAAACCCACTAATGGTTTGAGATAATCTCACTGTGCATTGTGTGATTTGAGAAGCACTGTTTCATTGTTTGTTGGAAAGTGTATAGGGTTTTGGCTCATTTAGTAGTTATATTACCACATCTTTCGGTATCAGAATGAATAAAGAAATCTGTTTCCGCCCGGTTTCGAACCGGGGACCTTTCGCGTGTTAGGCGAACGTGATAACCACTACACTACGGAAACCTCTGACGGAAATAAAAAGGGTACAGCCGACTAATTAAAGCAGACCACAAACATTTCTACTGCCAGAGAACGCATATCCCTCGGTAACTCCACTGGGTGCTGAAGTTGTTGAATCAAAGTTTCTTCTCCCTCGGCGTCTTGGATCATTCATGCTGATCGGTGTTTACGCTTCACCGCCGGCCAGCAGTGCAAGCTGGCCGACCGGACACTGTGTGGAGCGGACAGACAGTGTTGGTAGTGATTGGCCTCGGCGACTTTACCCCCCCGCAGATACAGACAGTTCATGAAATGTCTAACCGGCGAGGAAACCTTGGAGGACGCTGTGGAGGTGATTTGTGTGTGCTTGAACTGTTATGACTGTGATATTTCCAGGACTGATAGCAACAGTCTGGGTGAGTAACGTTACATAGAGTCTGTGGGCTCGACGAAGCGCTCGAGAGTGAGGACAGCGATAGGTTTGAAGAACCTAAAGCCCACCAGTCCATTAGTGATTTGCAGCAGGCCTAGAACCTGAATGAGTTCTGCTGTCGATTGGAAAGTCAGAAGGGACAGATCTGACGCCATCACCCCAAGGCTCCATCCACCAATACTGCAACAGCTGCACCTCCAGTCATCAATCCCTGTGCAGATGACGCCACATCTCACTGGGCTCGTCTCTGGTGGGGATGAATACAATTCAGGTGGGAGATTGACCATCTGGTGACCTGGTGCTGACCTGGAGCTTCAACCTCTAAAGACAATACAAATGGTTGTGGATTTGAGGAAGAGCAGAGCCCCATTTTTGATTATGGCCTCTGGTTTACTGACATTATACAGAGAAGGTCTGTACATTAAAACAAAACCGCTATCATCTTTACACTACCTGCTATGTCAACAGACGCTCAACAGTTCACTCTATAGTGAGCAGTAAATCCAGATTTCATCCGACTACACATAAAACATTGTCATTTTTAGACCATCTGTCTAACGATCACTGTTTGCATGTATGTGTTGTCTCTCTTAGACAGTGTCTGGAGTCTGAGGACGACCTCCAGCAGCTGCAGTCAGACGGCGTCCCTTCAGAGGTCACTGACTGGCTGGCGTCCACCTTTACCCAGAGGGTTCGACGGCCTGTGCGACGCTCCGACGAGAAGCCCAAGTTCCGTAGCATCGTGCACGCAGTGCAGGCTGGGATATTTGTGGAGAGGTAGAACAACACACATGTTCTGCTTTAGTGTTTTTTTTCTTTTGGACAGTTGTTCAACAAGGCCTGCATGATTCATCAGCATGTTTGATTCTTGTCTGCAAGAATGCAGCTGCGGCAGAAGAGAAATAGTACCAGTGATACAGCTATATGTTTTATTTACAATCATGTCATGCTGTAAAATTCCCACTGTAAATGATTCATTTCCACATCTGTACTATAACTCTAATATAAGCTCATACACTGTTGATACAATCACAGCCACAGAAAACACAGACAGCTGCGCTGGACTGTGAAACATTAGCCTCCTTTTCTCTTTAAAACATCCTTCCAAAGGGGACAGGGACTTTGGAGGATTTATATAAACAGCTCCTGAGACGAGTTCGCTGCACAGTGTCAACATCTGAACTTTAACTGAACTCAACATAAACATTGCATTATTCCAGGATGTTCAAGAGGGCCTACACGGCAGCCATGCCAGACCAACCTGCGGCGGTCGTAAACTGCCTCAGGGTAAGCCTCCACTAGCCATAAATCTCACTGTGCATCGTGTGTTTGCGCAATAAATCAGACATCACAAAAGGGATCATATACACACCACAAGTATGCATCAATAACGCAGTCACTCTCCTTCTCCTCAGGATGTTGACCGCTGGAGCTTTGACGTGTTTGCTCTGAACGCAGCCAGCTCTGATCACGCACTACGAACTCTGTTCTTTGAGCTGATCACCAGATATGGGCTCAACGGTCGTTTTAAGGTCTTTTATCTTTGGATTTCATTGCGCAGTGTATAAAGTGCACTTCCCATACAACACGTTATCATAGAAATGCAAGAATGTCAGTGCCTCGGATGAAAAATCCTACAGTAACATGATCATTACTGCCCTGGACTCTACTTTTGTGGGAAATGTGTGTTGTAATTCTTGATACAATCAGACATCTGGGCTTTATTATCAGTTTGTGGTGCTTGATGGAACGATGGGTTGCCAAATTATGAGTGCAAATTGCACACTGTAGGCCCTGTTGATATTACAACATCCAAGCTGTTTTAGCTGTGATTATTGACACAACCTCTGTGAACCTTGGATTTTGAAACACATCTTTGGCTTTAATGATTATGTAATGCACTTTGCAGATCCCCATCTCATGTCTGACTGAGTTCCTGAATGCACTGGAGAGAGGATACTGCAAATACAGCAACCCGTACCACAGCCACGTTCATGCTGCTGATGTGACTCAGACGCTGCACTGCCTGCTGCTGCGCTCTGGGCTTGTGGTAAACTCAGCTCACTTCTTTTCAGTCCACTGTCCCCCCCACACACACACCTTCGCATGTTAGGTTAGTGGTGCTGTGTCCAACGATTTCTGTTATTTTCCAGAACTGATGATCTGACATTCACACCCATTTCCACTCATCTGTTTCTTTGAATTTTCATGTGAACAACAGTGTCACTCTATGAATGCCTTCCAGGAGACTCTGACTGAAAATGTGTCCCATATTTAAAACAACAACGTGTCTCCATCCGCTCTGTGACAGACGGTTTTTCATTCCTCCTTCAAATGTGGCCATTCAGAACAACTATAAGCACTTTTGATTTCCAGTGTGGTTGGATAACTCGTGGTGTTTGAGCATAATCCAACACTGAGTCTGTCTTTCAGTACTTTCAGTCGTCCATTTGTTTCCAATGAAGATGTAAATCTTTACTAACAGGTAACAAATGTATTGTCCATCTAAAAAAAAAAAAAAAAAAAAAAAAGGCAAAGAGATTTCCTAAAGCAGCTGGTCACGGCCAGTTTAGCTTTACCTATGTTGGGGTACTACAGATTTATACACATGTACATTATTTGGTCGACTTAACACCAGTAAGATACAGAACAGCATGTCAACCAGTGCAACAGTGTGGCACACTTGCTTTTTTACCCACACCGTTGGCAATTTTTGTATAATCTATAACAACTATTAGACGGGTTGCCACAGAATTCTTTGTATAGATGTTCATGGTCCCCAGAGGATGACTTTGGTGAACTCCTCACGTTTTTTCTAGCGCCACCATGAAGTGGACATTTGTGGTTTTGAGTGAAATGTTTCCTCTGTTATTGGATGGATTTCCATGGCGCAACATGTTCATTTTCCCCTCAGGATGAATAATTTCAGAATTTTCATTCTAACATCATCGTCAGGTCAAATTGTCAAAACAAACCTGCATAACTAATGACTTTGCAAATGTTAGCATGCTAACATACTAAGTTAAGATAGTAACCATGGTGAATGTTTTACCTGCTAGCTAAATATCTTGATGTTAACATTGATATTGTTCCCATTTTAGCATCTGATGCTATAATGGCTGAGTCTTGCTAATAGTTTCTGGACAGCAGTGGAGGTCGATGGCACAGGGGAATATGATTGGCTGTGTAGGTAATACTTGTGAGTTGGATTTGTTGAAAATAGGAAAAATACGCTTTATCCCTTTGCTCCAAGTGATTCAATCTGTATATACACACATCACAACATCACATCAAGAATCACTCGGTTGTTCTTTGGTAGATTATTTCAAAAATCATGACTTTAAGACGTTGCTACAATAAATCAGTAAACTGTCTGTTCCCATGTCACTATGCTGACATATTTGACAGGCCTGTACAAACAGCTCTTTCACAGTACAGCATGTGCACTCGGCTGCACATACGCTATGCTTGTATATTCATTTGCTTTGTCTCTTGTGTCTTTGTGTCTATCAAGCACTGGCTGACAGAACTTGAGGTGATGGCGTCCCTTTTTGCTGCAGCCATCCATGACTACGAACACACGGGAACCACAAACAACTTTCACATCCACACAAAGTAAGCTCTTTGTCTGAAACATATTTTAGTAACCCTATCCTGCTATATATACGCTGTATCCTGTTGTGAAATGATAAAATAGTAAGAGATGTCAGGAAATGTAGAAATAGTAAGGTAGTGTGTTTTAAAGGCCTTTGTGCAATTTTAGAAACAGAGAGGGAGGGAGAGAGAGAGCGCTCTAAAGCAAACACATCTTCATGGAGGGAACACAGTATTTTTAGATGTCGATTTTCCACATAGGGATGAGGGATGAAGAACACAGTCTCTTGGCACCCATCATCATCATCATCATCATCATCATCATCATCATGCCTTAGTGTGGGAACAATAATTGTCGACAATAAGAGAACATGTCTTATTTGCGGGAACTAAACAGTATCTACTTTAAGTATATCATGTGAGCCTCCTCCTGTAGGCTGGAGACTCTGGCTGACATAACTGTTGTTTCCTACTTCATGAAGAACATGTGAAGGCAGCTTGAGTTCATGATGGTTTCATGGAAAAAAGTATTAAAAAAAGTCTATAGAAACCTCTCAAATCGCTCCTGCTTTGCTGTCCACCCGTGTTCTCCGGACACAACATTTGACCAAAATATGACTGAATAAACAGCTTTATGTTGTGCAGTGGGGCTCCTCTAAGCTCCGAGGCTCTGATAGAGGCTGTGCATAACCCTGCAGGATAAGACTGCATTACATTTGAAGTTTCTATGTGTGACCACAAAAAGAAAAATGAATTCCCAAAAGAGTCTTGGTACAAAAGTTAAAAAGCCTTTATTAGAGTGTTTTCATGTGTGCTTTGTTACTGTTAAGCTTTTTTTTATTGGTGCCATGGCTGCCTGTAAATTCATAAAAAGGAACTGATAAGCGACTACCAATTCATATGAACGTTCCTCAAAATCACCATGTAATTTGGTGGTAATTATAGAGTAAAAGGAAAGTGTTCTGTTGGTTCAGTTCCAATTAACTCTTTAATTACAATTAATTATTAGCATTAATCTTTTAGTCAGTGCGCAGCAGTGCACTTGCAAAAATGCGTTTTTAATTTTTCAACAGGCATAAAGGCTTAAGAATAAATTTTCCAAAAACAAAGAAATAATAAATATTTATTTCCTTTAGCTTTAATTTAGTAGTTCTTTGAAGGAAATTCCTCTGGAAATTAATGACACCTTATAAACGCAACACATCACAGTGAACTGGTCCTGCTAAGATCTGGATCCCTCTGTTATACAAAGAGCTTTTTAATGCTAATAACACCTTCACCAGAGTCAGAAGAGGAAGAGAGGAAGCGTGCATGTTTAGATTGTTTGCACCCTGGCTGTCAGCTGTCTCTCACAGGGGGGACAAGTATTAGGAAATGACAGATCTGTAAAACAAAGCGTTGCCTTACACGACAGTACAGAACATTTCTTCTTCATTAATCTCCACTGTAACCATTATGAATTCAAGCTGTGGCCACATTCTGTGTGAAGGATGAAACTACAAACTTTTTACAGCCCCCAGAAGACCGCTTTAACACACAACTCAGTGTTGTCTTTGAGGACATTTTCACGAGTGTTTTATTTTATGTTTGGTCTCACTGTGATGGGTTTTGCATAAGCTTCAAAATAATCACTAATTGGAAAACTTTTCAGAGAGTACTTTGTCCTAATTTGTTTTTTGACTTTGTTCTAATAAAGTCGATTATGCAAATGAGTGGACACAGGATGCGTGATTGAGAAATTAGTTAATTAACTTGCTATGCTGAACCATTAATACCCACATGGTGGCAGTTTTTATCACATCCCACTCCCTCTTCAGCACTTCTAAATTCATCATTACAGACCTACAGCCATAGTGCTTAAATTACTCCCCGAGGACTCTGGTTTTATCTCATTCTCACCTCCGCCTCCTTCTTCCTGCACCATGACAGAATTGTACAGCTGCACTTTTACTCACACTCTTGCTTTTTTTCTGTCTGCCAGGTCAGAGTTTGCTTTGATCTACAACGATCGCTCGGTACAGGAAAGTCATCACCTGAGTGCTGCATTTCGCCTGCTGCAGGATGACCAAATGAACATCTTCACTAATTTGACGAGAGAGGAGTGGATGTAAGATGCAACATTTTTACCATCTAAAAATGTGCTGCTTGTTGGCGTTTTAGATTCAGAGACAGGTCAAGCTGCTGACCAACTGCTACACAGATTTGTCAGAAAAAGCACAGATTCTTTGAGAAAACTTTCAGAGAGCTGCAGCAGTAAACAGTGTTGGTCTGAAAGTATCAGTGGAGTAACAGCAAGAAGGTTATAATGGCTGCACTGTACACCCGCATTAATGTAACTGGTCCAGCTGTGAACAAGCCAGTGATTGCAAAGCATGAATGAAACAGCTTGTGTCAATGAGCCAATTTAAGGGCAACTTTAGTGCTCTGTCTGAGCTAATGCTATGCTTCATTCACTACAGTAAGACTTTTCTTGAGCATTTGTTCTACATTCAGGCTGGATGCAAAAGCCATTGCAGTTTGGATGCAAGGGCTTTAATCACTTAAACACTCAAACGCATGTTTTGCACAGTTAACTGTTTTTTTTTATGATTCTGGGTTTTGCACCAATGATTAAAGTGTTACAGAGGGAGAAATACCTCATTGAAGAGATACTCACGTTAATCCATTAGACCAGGATGCATTTTGAACAAATGGCATGAAGAGCTCTTTTCTGGGAAAAGTCTTACCATGCTGCTCTCCACCTACGTGACTACACAGCTGAATGTACCAAGTTCCCAGTTGTTCTCTTTCTGTCAAAAGACAATCTCAGAACTCGCCGACTAAAATAGAAAGAGGTTAGAAATGTTGGGCAACAGCATTTCTCAAGGTTTATACAACAAAAAACATGAGTCATAACACTTTCTGCAGAAAGCTCAATGGAAAATATTGAACAAAATCCAAGAGCATTTATTTTCAAATGATAAAATAATGTTCAAGATTTTTCCTACTGCCAGCAAATCCTGTGAGAAGCCAACAATGCATTAATCCTGTTAACAAGTAAGTCTGTGTAGCCTTAGCCTGTAGCTAGCATAGCTTATTCCTTTGACCTCCATCGTGCAAAAAATAAACAGATTAAGGAGCCACACTGTCACACTTCCAGATAATGTAGTTTATTTCAAGTCACTGCCACATCCACCATCCTGCTGCTAAACTGTTAATACTCACGAGAGCACCAAATGTGTGTTAATCCACAGCAGAAAATAGTTCCCAGCAGATGAACAGTTCAGTCCTGTTTGAGTGGCTTTTTCAGTGCCCAACTGTTTTAGTAAAATATCCAGTCTTTTTAAAAATAAATGAAACTACACATTTATGATCTGTTAAAGATTTACAGCTTGAATAGTTAAAAAAATGGGTTTGGATGGGTCACAAACAGGGCAGAGAAGTCAGACTTGGTTTGAGTTTTTTCATCATCAAGTTTTCTTGACAGTAAGAAAAATATTTAATAATGCTTTGCCTTTTGAAAAATATATAGTTGAGTGGTGTAATGGTGTTGGTGGACTTAAAATGGCTATGGGTTGAAATATAGAAAGAAAGGAGTCAAAGACCTTGAGAGGGCAGTCATCTCCTCAGCTTGAATTGACCTTAAAGTTGACCCTGACCCTGGAATCAATGAAAGATCTTGTTACTATTACTGTTTAGTGACTCATTCATTAGTCAACAGCAAGATAGTCAATGTGTCACGGTCACTGCGTGACTAACACTGTGTCAGTCAGCTCCAAGGATTGTATTTTATCATTTGCTATATATAATGTAAATAAATAATTAAAAGTAAACAATCAATTTCTGCAGTGCATCACAGTTCGTGATAGACAGCAGTGCATACATCGATGGATCACATGTCACAGTTACAGTAAGCGTCTGTGTTATTCATGGGAGAGCTCTGCAGATATCACCACAGATAAACACCAGCAGCGCACTGTAACAGCTTTTCTAGCAGTCAGTGTTACCATGGCAACAAGAAAATCCATCAGGAAATCTAAAAAGGGTTCAACAGCATTGAGTCCTCGTGCCTGTCGTTTTCACTCCACACGGCCCCTTCCCACAACCCAAGGTCAGCTGGTAAACTGCGTGTGTCCATGTGTCTTTGTTTACAGGGAGCTGCGATCACTTGTTATAGAGATGGTGTTGTCCACGGACATGTCCTCCCACCTACTCCAAGTCAAAGGGATGAAGGCCTGTCTTCAGCAACAAGAACGGTAACGCTAATGGACTGTTTTTCACGCTGTGCTGCGTAATCAACAGGCCTTCAGATGAACATTCAGGGCAGACTCAGCTGATTAAAACGTCCCGCACAAAGAGGCAGGCGAGCAAATTAGTGTCAGGCTGACTGGTGTCAAGTCTGCCTTTTAGGCATGTCTGAGATGCACAACACAACAAAAAAACAAGAAAGTGCATCATGCTTTCTTCAACAGGATTGACAAGCCCAAAGCGCTGTCTCTGTTACTCCACACGGCTGACATAAGCCATCCGTCTAAGCCCTGGGCGCTGCACTCTCGCTGGACCAAAGCCCTGATGGAGGAGTTTTTCAGGCAGGTAGGAACTCTAATAGAGCTGAACTGACAACGTGACTGATTCTCTTCCTCTATTCTCTTCTTAGCTCAAGCATTACTCTTATCCCACTTAGATTATTGTGCAATGATATGGTCAGAACACGAAATAAGCTGGAAGGAATAGTTCGACGTTTTAGGAAACACATTTATTTGACTGAAACCAGTCTCCTATCTGGAAGGTATGAAGAAGAGTTCATTTACAAAAACAGTCATCTCTGTTTTGATTTATTATCCTAAATCATATTTTTGAACTGTGCACTCCAGGGAATATTAATCAAACTGCTGTTGGGTTATTTCCATAGTTCAAGTTAGTTTAACTCCTCGTAATTGAGTTTTCAGCTTTGTTTGCAGCTGGAGCAGCCTTTTAGCTTAGCTTAGCATCAAGGCTGCTAACAGGAGGTAACAGCAAGAAAGTCTATTTTCCAAGATGATGAACTACTCTTTTTAGTGTAAAGAGCAGGGTGCATTAGTCTCTGTTTTATAGAAAACAAAAGTAATATGAAACCCAGATACAAATAGTTTATAGAAACATGTTGTTCATTTCAGACAGACATTATTTTATCAAGCAGGCACCTGAGGGTCATTTTTAATGGCACCATGTTGAACTAACACTCAGAGACCATAAATTATGAAGCGATGGTTGCTTTGAATTCATTCACAGAATTTTTGACTGCAGAAGGTTGTAGAGGCCATTTTTATATGATGGAGAAGCTAAACAAAGGACTTGCTTTCTCTTAAAATATTTGGTATTAATGGTCCATCCTGCTTTCATGTGTGGTTAAGAGCTTATCAGCAGCGCTGCTGCTTCCAGCAATAGTTTGATTGCATCGTTGGTTTGTTTGTCTGACTTTGTGTGGGCGTAATTTCAGGTAACTGTGAAATGTGATGAGCAGATTTAGATTACAGACTAACTGCCCACAAAATACCCCCTATTTTAGAAGCCAAAACCAGAAAGTTTTGATCCCTTTCTGTTTAAGAAATGAGCCTTAAATAGTTAATTGATTATCACAATTGGTCCAAATTCATTTTTTCTCTCACACAGCAAATTGTTTCAGTGATAGTGGAGAAAAAACATTGTTATGCAGGGACATAAAACAGCAAATATGTCAGTTATATGAATAAATATAATAGAGAAAAAAGTTGGGATAATATTGTGTACAAGTATCTTTCGTACCACCAAGGATTTCGAGTTACTGTGTTGTTTTTGTCTCGGCAGTTTTCGTTTTGTATTGTCAAGTCTCATTGTGAGTGTTGATGTCAGATCTGATGTGGAACATTTCCACTGAAGTATCATAAAGAGAAGTTTTCCCTTCACGAACGTCAGCTCAGATCATTTGCACTGTTCTCTGCGGTTCTTTCACACTCCTCTGTTCTTATCTGACTGGCTTGATCTGTCATTATCTCAGCAGGACTGATGAGTCAAAAGGTTGCCTAATAACAGCTCAACAGTTTTGTAAATGACTCGTCTGAGAGTCAGAGGGAGAATGGGAAACCTTCAAAGAGGTTTGTTACGTCAAAGCGAAAGACAGCAACATAAATAACACCTCAGGTATGAAGCAGTGACAGTCAGAGCGAGGGGAGTCTCTTTGAAACGTTCGTAGCCACACCAGATCTCACAAACTCAGACTTTATACCAGATTTAATCTGATCAATTGAGCTTGTCGAAAACTCTGAAACCCCCGACAAGTTCATTCTTCATCGTTAGCTGAAGCCAAAAGGAGGAGAAAGCTTAACCTTTGAGGTTGAGGATTATTTTGTTGAATTTATGAAAATATAATAATGATATATAAAATTAATAGCAATATAAATAATAGATTTGAGTTTGTTAATTAAGTGCATTGTTCTACAAAAGACTAAGAATTGGATTATTATGATATTATGACATTTGGATAGTTTGTTTTGACAGTCGGATATATTGATACTGAGCATTTAAAGTGAGTGAAGACCACATGACAGACTGCATAACATCAAATGACAGGAGGTTTATTTCCAAATGTTCATTTTTTGAGAGAAGCTCAAGGGGGTTCAGCTAATGGGTGGAAATGGAAAGCCTGAATGGATTTGGATGTTAACAATCCATCAAAAATAGATAATTGGATCTCCACCCTTGTCCAGAGTCACAACAGACAACAGAAGAAACACCTCAAGGTCCATTTAGCAGCTGTTTTGGAGCTTTGAGTTTGTCAAACATCTTCATCAGTTGTTATGGAATTCATGTTTTAAGCTAACGTGGATGACAAGAAAAAAACTTGCAGTTTCATCTGCTGATAAGAATCATGCAGCATAATTGAAAGCTCCAGAACAACTACTAAATGGACCTTGAGGAGCGATTGTTTGACGGTTTGTTTAGATTAGCCGTTACAGATATCAAATGAAGCGTGGTTCTGCATCTCGCCTGATATTTACTTCAAAGCTGATTTCAGTTTATTGCTCAGGAAACTTTCGGCCAAGTGTTCAGATCTGACGGCCTGATTTCTCAGAGCAGTGACAGCTCAGCAAGAGACCCAATCATCCAATCAGGTGTAGGAAGTGTTTATGTCTGAGTTACTGAAGGAGAAAAGTGTCAATCACGCCTTCTTACAACCTACTTTAAATGGCTTTAGTTTCAAACTAAGGCCGAGTGAGGCCTACCAGATAAAAACAGAGACGATTGGCTGAGTGGATGTCCAGTAACAGCAATAAGTTGCTACTTGCTCTCTTTTCACTGCCTGGACTTGTAGAAGAAATAGAATAGAGAAGATGAAAATAAGCCTCTCTATAAAGCTCTCTATAAAGTTTTCTATGAGCGAGCCTCAGGTGGCGAGTGTCGGAGTCAAATAACCTTTAAAAAGTTATTTTCAGGCGATGTGTGGGACGGCCTTTAAGATATCTTTTCTCTCTCTCTTTCTATCTTTGTGAGGGTGATAGAGAGGCGGAGCTCGGCCTGCCCTTCTCTCCTCTGTGTGATCGAAAGAGCACCCTGGTAGCCGAGTCCCAGATTGGTACGTCTCACTGAACTCTTTCCAGAACGTGGTTCTTTCACTCTCAATCATCTTCCCTCCCTTTTATTCTTTAAATGAGATCTAGCTCCACACTTTTTTTGGCTGCTCCAGTCATGAAACTTCTAAAAAATAAAATACACACAAAGGTTTTAATAGACACCAATTAAAAATCATCCCTCATTATCTGTGAATGAGCCTCATTTACATTATACAATGCATTGGCTCTTGCAGGTTTCATAGACTTCATTGTGTATCCTACGTTCTCTCTGCTGACGGACATGGCTGAAAAGATCGTTATTCCTTTGGTGGAGGAGAACCCAGGTCCACCAGACCCCTGTAACAGACACAGGTAACATACAGACCAGACCTCTATCGGAAAGCATCATCCCCATAAATCACACTTATTAAAGAGACAGGTGTGAAAGTGTTGACAGGACACCTGCAAACCAGGCCTTTGTATTTAAAGAGCAGAACAGAGAGTGGAATCGATTTTCTCATCTAACTCTCAGAGAGAAAGCAAATACCAAAACATTCATGACTGAATGGGTCGACATCCATGACTCCCAAAGCTACATATACCACCATTGGAGACAACCAGCGACAAGCTTCATCACCTCGTCCTCACATCGTTAACATTGCCAAAAGGTCACAGTTTGTTTAGGTTTAGGCAGCAAAACTGCTCGGTTAGATTTAGGAAAAGATCATGAGTTAAAATAAGTACATTACTGCACATGACGTAACTTAAGTAGGTTATGTAAGTTAAAGTAGTAAGTAAGTAAGTAACAGCTTGAAAGAAAGACAGAAAGACACAAAGGTATGACAGCAGTGTTGTTTCTCAATAGTAATCTGTGGAAGGAGAGCTCCAGAGGTCTGCAGTGGAGTCTCGCCCACATCACAGCCGAGCTGGTGAGCTTTCGCTCCACCTGGACACGACACACCGAAGACAACAAGCTCAAATGGAAGGAAAGTGGCTCCAACGGTATGTCGTGCATCCATTGATCCGTTCGTCCGTGTTATGAATGAACTGTATCCACAGTGTGAAGTCACAGAGCTATGTTAAGCTTAAATGATGAAGAAATAAACTAAATTAAGATGTATCCTAATTTGATTTATATACTTAATTGCATAGCATTAACAAATTCACAGCAAGGCAAACCACATTACAGTCTTGAGAAAAGCTTATTCCTTTCTACTGTCTCCTTCTGCAACAATTCAGACTTAAAATGATCAGCCATGAAAAGTTTGACAACCTCTGCAAGCGCAGAGGAAAAGATCTTTTTTCTAGATATGTGACTGATTTTTTTGGCAGGGACAAAGCCACTTTGCTCCATAAATGCGCTCAGTCTCACTGATTTGATTTGCTATCTACATTCATTTTGTGGTGATCTCATGAAGAGATTAACAGATACAGACATTGTTTCCCTTTCAGCTTAACAAAATTTTCCAATGCCTCTTCCAATCGCCTATATCCTCCAGGATTTTCAGACCCCAGTGTGACAAAAGAGCAGAGATCCAGACAAGAAGAGCTGACAGAAAAATCCCTGCAAGACCCCACTACAGATACAAAACAGTAGACAGGACTTCATTTACGAAATGTGCTTTTCTTTTCATGGAATATCTACAACGCTGATCCCAAAAAGTGGGGACGCTGTGTAAAACGTGAATAAAAACAGAACGCACTCTCTTGCAAATGAACTGTGTTCACCCGCAATAGTTTTTACAAAATGCTCCTGAGCTCATGTATTAATCTCCTTTGTGCAATCATGTGTTCACAAAGTGGTGATCCTCGCTCTATCCTCGCTTGTGAACGACTGAGCCTTTCCAGGATGCTGCTTTCATACCCAATCATGACACTATCACCTGTTACCAATCAACCTGATTACCTGTGCAATGATCCAAACAGGTGTTTTTGGAGCATTCCACATCTTTCCCAGGCTTTTGTTGTTCCTGTCCAAACTTGTTTAAAATGTGTTGCTGCATCAAATTCAGAATAAACATATACTTACATAAATCAATGAAACTGATGAGGTAGAACATTAAATATATTGTTTTTGTACTGTTTTCAGAGGAGTATAAGTCAAAAAGGATTAGCAAATTATCACATTCTGTTTAATTTATGTTTCACAGCATCCCAGCTTTTTGGAATCGGGGTTATACAAAACTTAACTGAAGTTAATGTTGAATTACTGTATGTAAAAAAAAAAAAAAAACAACTCACAAACCACAGTGCCTACAAGTGGAGGAGGAGGGAGGAGTGGTTTAAGGTTAATATCATCTTCCCAAGGTAAGATGCAGTGTATTCACAGAAACATCCTCATGTCTTATTTTAAGTGTATACGATGATAATTTAAATGTAAGGTGTACATGCTGGTCATGTTCTTCAGTATAGTGCATGTTAATTAATTTAATTTGCCACCTGAACACTTGTAATGAACATTTTACCTTTAGTAGTTTGAACTGTACACACATCATTTAACCCTGCAATAAACATTGAGAGTATGTCAGTTTGTCATGTGTGAAGTTTGGTGTTGATTCTTCATTAGGCTGGCCTGGTTTTGGTGGGATTGTGTTGTTTTTAGTTAAACCAGTTAAAGGATTTGACTGAATCTTTTAAATCCTTTGAATTTAAGCTTATTTTGCAGTCAGTTCCAGGTCTAAAAAAGAGAAGGAAATGATGCCTAGTGCACATTTTGACTTAAAAAGCCAACTCAGGTGATACTTTCACCCACTTTTCTGATATCAATTCCCCCTTTGAAAGCCACTTGCAGTCATTTTAAGTTGTTTATGTTTGCCTGTTAGAGGTGATGTTGCATATAAATTACTACCCAATTCTCTGTCACAAAGCTGTTGGGCAGTGGCTTTTCACCCAGCGCTGAGTGCCTGTCCTGTTAAAGTACACCTGAGTCTGATTCTTAACCATAATGTGGTAGTTTGATGAACTTGGTCATTGTGTGCTGTGGAGAGGTGTGGGGGTTGTATTTCCTGTGCTTCTTTTTTGGCAGAGGCTGGGTGTGGCTCTCCTGGTGGCTGGGAGCTGGCTCCTACTCAGCTGGGATTCATCACAATCAGTGCAGTATAAAGACTGTGGACTGCTGACGAGTCGTCACTGGATTGTTTGCGCTGCTTTCACCAAGTACTTTCACCACCTGTGCACTCCAGCACATCTATGACCTGCTGTCCACCTCAGAACCTCGTGCCTCACCTGCTGTTCCTAGATATGAGTTTCCTCCTTCCTTTGCACATTCAATAAATTCCTATTATTCTCTTACTTCCTGTCTGCGTGTCTGCTATTGAGTCCAGTTCCTACCTGAAACATAACATTTTTAATAGTGCTCCAACACTTCAGCAAAACCGTTAAAAATGTCTTTAAAATATTATTGAACATTTAAAGTCTCTCTGTAGCAATTTAGCATTGCATTTCAATGAAGGTGACAGGATGTTTAAGTTGTATGTTCAAAATAGATGTAACAGGGCAAGATGTCGGGATGTTCAATCTTTAATATGGGTCAAGTTTAATAATCCATCCAAAACCATGATGTCAAACTTCCTGCAATACAACTGAAGAGTGATTTTTGCTAGACCCTCTTTTGCCTAAAGTCAAGTGCCCCTTGAAATCTGTCTCATGTCTGGAAAGCCAATCCTTTCAGTTCTCTGCTCTCCCAGCTGGTGGAGCTGTAGAGCAAAGTGAGAGAATTGGCTCCAGGGTAGCCCAGAAGGTTCAGCCTCAAACCTGGATTTCACACTGTCAACACTTGTCAGTTAAGCACTTTTCAGGTGCATCTTCGCTTTTCTTCATCTCAGGACAGTGAGGACAAATTAAGCTGTTCTGCATTCAAGTCAACTGGGAGGCTGTAAACTATAAACGAGAATTAAAGACTCGTTTCAGTTACTTCTGTGTTAAATGTGCTTGATCTGAACACACACACAAAAACAGTAAAAAACAATCTTTTCTCATTATACACATCGTGTATAATGCATTTGCAGCATCAAAACCAAATTCAGCAAACTGTTCCTGCAGGATATCCCACATTTAGCTGCAGATTCCTTTCACAAGCCTGTCTGAAAGTTACGATCAGAGTGTCCCACCCTGATACAGAACATCGATGTGCAGCGTGGGGCTTGTGCTCTCCGCCTGAAGTGACAACTCACAACATGCTTTCACAGCAAAAACTTAGGATAGAAGTGATCAACCTCACACAGGCTGCCGTAGAAGACAACTGGAAGTGTCTGTATCATGTAGCTGAAACTGCTGCAGTGTTACAAAATATATCTGTGAAAACCAGTCCTGTGTATGAAAAATGTATGTTCTTTTTTATGCTCCTGGGTCTGAGTACATTGAATTATTTATTGGCAGAGTGCCTATTTTTAGGATGTAGTTGAAGTCAACCTCTACTAAACACATGACCAGTGGTGCAGTGAAGTTTTTGGAGACTTTCCCCTAACATAACTCTTTTTTTGACGTTTTAATGGGGAAACAGATCCTGGTTTACATGCTCTGGATATTCAAGATCTCCAAAAATAGTTGAGAGCGGACATCATGCTGATTGTCAAACATGCTTTCAACTTGACTGGGTGCAAAATTCATAGACTGTGCCTGGATCAGTGTAAAACAGAAAAAACAGCCAATCACCAATTTAAACATTTTATTGTATCAAACAAATTTAGATTACAGATGTAATCATTGATCAATTCAAGTAAAATTGGAACAAAACTCCCCAGATTTAAGTCATGTACACTATTACCATTCAAAAACAGAAGAAACGTTACATGGCCCATAAATACACTGCAGAGGAAAAAACAAAAGCTTGCACAGGAATGTTTTACTGTCTGTCTTGTTCATCGTGGACATGGTGGTCATTGTTGGCAGCTGGGAAATCAACTGCTCACACTGTGGCTGATTTATCTGCTCAAGTGACATCAATACTACGGTGGCTTTACTTCTCTGTTTCAGTTTATTTTATTTCTTTCTGACATGTTGAATATAATGTGAAGGTTATGGAAGGATTGTCACATAGTCTACATAATAATGCCACTTCAGTGATACAAATAATGGATGAAATAACATTTAAGAGTGCGGCGATCTTTATAATGTTCCTATTTCATACAAAACTAGAATTAAAAGGGAAAGCCAGTAATTACAATTTGTGCCCGGTACTCAAAGTGTTTGATTGTTTAAATTAGCTGTTGTACAAAATGAAGCGCAGTAAAGACTTTGGACTGAGGGGAAAGGTCACTGTACATTCAGTGCCATGCAGGAAGGTGTTTTTGAAGCAGAATCCAGATTCCCACAGAGGGTTCAAGGGTCAAATATCAAGGTGCAATTTGGTTGCTGGAGATGTGTTTTTCCCCTGTCAGATGAAAATATGTAAATGCTTCTGCAGACATGGACTCTGCTTCTTAACAACCACACAATTAGGCTGCTAAAAGTCTGATTAGCAGTGCATTACTGTAAAATTACTTCTCATTGTTACTAATTGGGATATTATCCTGTTACTTTAAAGTCCAAATCACATTTAGTCCCTTTTGAGGCCAAAGATAATATCAACATGTTTTAAAATGTGTTAATAGGTTTTTTTTGGAGGGGAAATATCAGAAATGCTCTTTTTTCCCCAGCAGCTGGGGGGGCGTGTCTGTGTTTGATTGACAGCACAGAGCAGATAGACGACTGGCAGGCAAGACAGACAAACTAAACTTACAGCCTACATGTCAGGTGACAGACAGCGTGTTGTTAGTGGTAGTGAAAGGTGAGGACCACACCAGCAGCTCAGGTACGCTTGCATGCTGTTTAATGTGCAGCTCTCCCAGCTGTGCCCTGACGTCAGCAGTCCACTTTTCCCCGGTGAGTGTTTGTTTGTTTGTTTGTTTGGTCGCTTGTTGGACAAGGTTTCAGGACAAGACGTGAGTTCATGTCAGTCAGTTAGATGAGAAGGAGACTTCAGCAAGGAAGCGAATGTTTGCTCCTGTAGCTGCTGTCTGGCTGATGTTACTGTTTATGTTTAAAATGAAGCAATTTGATTGGGTGGATTGAAAAAGGTCTCCATCTGTGCAACACTAGGGGGCACCATCATGAAACTAGAAATTATGTAATAGAAATTTCTCTTTTTGGGCTTCACGAGAAAAGTGATTAACAGAGCAGATTTGTATGCTGTTAGGGCTGCAACTAATGATTATTTCCTTTAATAAATCTGCTGATCATTAATTGCTTTGACCATAAAATGCCCCTCACTATTTCCAGATTTCAAGATGACGTCCTCAAATGCCTTTTTTTTTTATCCAAAACCCCAAAACATTTTGCTCAGTTGTAGCCTTGACTACCAGTCCCGAGCCCTGGAGAAGCGGGAATTATGGCATTTATTCTTAAAAATGAATCAAAATGATAAATCAGTTATCAAAATAGTAGCTGATTAATTTGCTGTTGATCAACAAATCAATTGATTGACTAATCATTGCAGCTGTGTATCCTTCAACAACAAAAACAAACATGAAATTTAATTTGTTGGACTTCCTGAACATACTTGTAGATGTCCAATCCAGTTGTGTAAACATATGTAAATATATTTTTTAATTTAAACTATCAATCAACCCAGATGTGCAGTCCACTAATTTAAGATTCGGCGTCTAACTCACTGGGATTGAATGGTAGCTTTTGAATTTGAAAGCGATGTTTTCGGTCCCAGTTATTTCTGAGGTACAAAAAACATTTTATTGCTATGAGATGGAACTATAATTGCAGAGGTCATGGCACATAGTCAATGATAGAAACGGTCTAAAAGGACTGCAAATAGAATCTTTGTGGCCTTTGAACATTAAAAGGGAGTCCTGGTAGTTTATGATAGTGACTGTGTGACTGGGACAGGAAAAGACTTTCTCCCTCCCATTAACTAGGTAGTAACTCCCAGTCTGGTTCATACATACAGTAAGCTAGTTTTAGTTAAGTGCAGGGGAAGCTATAGAAAACAAACAGAATGAAATAATCATCCCTTTACATGGGATGTTTGTTGAAACGCTGCTCTTGTTCTTGGGTTGATCACTAAGGCCTGACTGTGGAGGAACACAGATGCCCTGATGTATCTAAAACGTGGATCTGTAGACACAATCTTCCTTCATTGTGTAGGGCTGGCTGAGCACACTGAGCAGCGCGGTGACAGACAGAAGACCACTCTACTTCTCTTTCTCCGGGCTGCATTTCTTTGTCTTCTCCTCTGCCGTCTGACTCGCACTGGATGCTGCTGCTTTTGTGTCTGCAAAACATAGACAGAGACATAAAAGACTGAGAGACAAAAGGAGAGACAGAGAGCATCCTGACAGGGAGAATTTAATGCACCCTTGCAGCTAAACAATAAATATTTGGTAAAACTTTATTAATCCTCACAAATCATCCTGAAACATTTTCAGCTGTATTTGCATACAATCTCATCTTTCTATTAACTTTGTATCCAATCATGCTGCCTTTAAAATGGACCCTGAACACACAGTAAGACGCCATAATTCATAGCGAAGGTTTATAGAAGCCTTCGTTATGAATGATTGGATCCATTATGGCGGCGTTTTATACATGCACACTTTAACTGAATTTACACAAAATGTTAGCCAGTAATTTGTCGCAGCAAACTAAATTTTCTGAGAGAACAGGTTCATGTGAAGTAGAGGGACAGGAAGAAATATGGAAAGAAATTAAAAAGCAAACAAAAATCTACCATAATGACGGAACACCCACGCTATCCGCTCAACCCCACCAGCCCCCCGAACATATTTTTCCACTTTCCCATGTTGCTGCCTCCCAGGGTATTTCAGCTCTGTGAAGTGTGGATCAAAGCCACTTCACAGATGTTTGTTGACAAGCCATGATTACATGACACCAAGCCAAGCCTGTTGAACTGTTTAACATATCTAAATAAACCCTGCCTAGTGAACGGATGATGAAGGGTCCCCTGAGAGGAAAGGATTCCTGTGTATCGAGGCTCTTTTCACTCTCGTGTACCTGCTTGTGCGTTGCTTTGTTGTGATGAGGGATCTGCTACGTTGGCAACGCTGGAACAGTCCTCTTTGTCCTTGGAGAGGGGGCACTCGAGTCCACCTGCAGCTTCTAATAGACTCTCCCTGGAGAACTCTGCGGGGGCCAGAGAGACATTAATTTTCAGGAAAATCCTGCACAGTATACCTTTAATCACAGCACTTGAGTGAACGTATCTAGTTACATCCCACCGATGCCAGACAGAGAAGAGAAAATACATTTTCTATCATATTACAGTGTGGATAAAATGCTCTGGTCCCATATTTTCTGCTGAATTTTGAGTATAGAGCTTGAAGACATAGTCTCGTCAATCAATGCCACCTGACAATTACAGGTGTATGTTATTTACTCATGCTCAGCGAATTCAAAAGGCTGATCCATAAGTGAAGCCCCCATTGACAGGACTGGTGTTAACTGTCATCGATTTGGTTCTCCTGGCTTCCTCTTGCACCTCCTCCACAACATGCAAGTATTTCTCTTCATTTATTTTACCTTTATTTTACCAGGATGTCCCACTGAACACATTAAAATGCAACATATGCAATGTATATGATGCCCTTAAATTCATGTGTCTAATTTTAGATCTTTTTGCAGATGTCCAGTACATCGCAGTAAGATGCAGTTTTCTCCAGATCTGTGAAAAATCGGGGTACCTTTAGGAAGCACCACAATCCATAAAAAACATGCCTGTTCTACACCTCTAAAAACATGTGTTCCAGTGAATTTAAATTATTTTCATTAGATAACTACAGGCAGCCCTTTGAATTAGTGCTGGGCAATTACTGAATGTGTGTACAGTATGTTCTGGACTCTGTGACCATCACCTGCCATTAAAGTGAATTATCTGCCCTGAGCTGAAACGCTGACGTCTGTTTTGTGTCATCAGATGTGAAGTATTTGGCAGAGGAAGGAGGCAGTATCTGCAACGGTGGCGCTTTAAGCCATGTAAGTGTTTTCAGTAAAGGAATAGTTCAGTCATTCATTTACTTGCAGAGAGTTAGAAGAGAAGGTTGTTACTAGTATAATGTAAATGTGAAGCTGCAGCTAGCAGCCGGCTAGCTTAGCATAAACACTGCACACAGGGGTAAACAGCAGTAAACAGAGATAACAAAATATATACAAAATAATGCTAGGCTAAACTAGCTGGCCAAGTTATACAAAGTATTTTGCACACAGACATGAGAGTGGTATTGATCTTCTCATCTAACACTCAGCAACAAAGGGAATTTTCCTTTCCTTTCCAATTCCCCTCCCCCCAACCCCTTTTCTTTTGCTTCTTTAAATTCTCCTCTTCATAACCCTATCATGGATTTACATGCATCCCTTCCAGCCATTTTCATGGTTCCTGCCTCATTTTGTGCATTATTTTTCTCTCAGTTCTACACCCTTCCCACATATTAATAAGCTGTGGCTCCCTTAATTTTCTTTCCCATCCTCTCCCATGGAGCAATACCATCCATGTTTCAGAGGCCACAGCAATGACCTCCTTATCAGTCACATGTCCATCCTTCACTCTAGAGTCCTCATACTCTCTCTTGTCCATCTATTTTAGTCTTTCTTGACACCTTTTCATGCCCAAGACATGTTTTAACCCTTTTGGTCCTCTTCATACGTATACAATAGGCAGGTGCAATGCTGCAAGCAGGCAAATAAAATCCTCCTCTTAACTCTCCAAACATACCCTCCATTTGGCAGCGCAGTTTCTCAAAGGCCTCTGCAGTGGCCTCCTCGTCGTGTGGGAGCTCCTCCCCGGTGGGAACAGAGTCAGGGCTGGGGCGGTCCGACAGGCAGCTCTCTGAGGAGCACTCGTCCCCGGCTCCCTGCTGCTGCCTGTACAGGTGATGCTCTACCAGGAACTGCAGCTCTGGGAGAAGCAGGGAAGAGAAGATGAAAAGGGTTAGAGAAAATTTGGCCAAGAGGAAAGAGTTAACATGGGAAAGAGAGAGATGATGAGAGAAGAGAGGAGTGGAAAGTAAAAAGCACAAAATCATGGGGGAAATGTAGGGAGAAGGAGGACAAGCAAAGAGAGGAAATTGGTGTGAGATGAAGTGAACCAATGGGAGAAAAGTACACAGGAAAGACAGATGGAGGGAAGGAGATTCAACAAGAAGTCTAGCACATCAAAAGAATACTGTAGGTTAAAATTTCTAATAAACTGGCAAGATTTAATTAAAACCCAGCAGTGTTTGGACTGGAGTGAGGGGGCAGGCAAAGGTACATCAGAGGTGGGAGACGATTAAGTTAATCACAGTCTTCAACCTCCTTCATCCATGGTTTTATTCCTCTTAATCATCTTGTAGTGGGACATTAAAGCACAGTGATTATGGCCTGGGTTTCCTCTTAGAAGTGACTCAACACACTCAGAGCTGTTTAGCTGTGAAACTAATTGAAGAATAAACGTCCTAGAGCACCAAGTTTCACTTATCTTCTCATTATTGTACTCTTGCTTCTGTTCTTGCATATTCTCTGTTTTCTCTGCTTAAAAACATTTACATTCTGTATTTGTATTTCATTGTAAATTGCCACTTAAAAAATGGGTTGCACTGCAGAGACAAAAACAGCCTGCAGGAATACCAGGTGCTGGAAGACTTCTCATGCTCTGCGTGTGTGCATTTTTTTACGTTTGTTCTTCAGGCTTTCTTTAAGTAGCGCAGGATCCCGAGCGCCTTAATCTCACATAGACCCACTTTTTTAGCTGAAAAATGGAAATTGGGAGAGGTTCTGGTCAGAAAACATGGCATAATGAGTCCTTGCTGAGGCGAGTGCAGCACTGATTGGCTCTAAGGTTTAAATAGGACACTCAAGATAGAACAAACTTCCATCATTAGCTTCGCTACTTCACCAACTAAGTTGAAGTTTCCTGACGTCTGACATCCTGGACTCTACTGGACAGACTCCAAGCTTTGCCCCATTAAAGGACGGTCTGACATTTTTTAAAGTTTGCCTTAAAGGTCCAGTGTGTATGTTTTAGTGCCATCGAGCAGTGAGGATGCAGATTGCAACCAGCTGAGCGTCCGTTGTCTCTTTTACATTCTGCAGCAACCTTGTTGAGGAGCTTTTTTCTTGGAAAAAGCATCCCTGGGTTGGGAACTGTTGCTGTAGGCTTCTACACAATTGATCACAAATTTTAGCAACCGTAACCTTCTTGTTGTCCCTACAGCTGTGAACACTGGTGCCCTACTTTACCTTCAACTCTATAAAACATCTTTTTCTAAGCAGCTTTCAAGGGGGTTCTTGTATGGAAGATGGTACACGCTATAGGATGAGGTCTTAGCTGTGTAGGTGCGCTGAAAGATGTTTTCTATACAAAATAGTAATATGACACATTGATAGCAAGGGGAGCTTTTAATGTGAACATATGATCATTATTTTAATGCATCTAATTCCACATAAAGAATATTACACGTGTCAGAATGTAGCAGAAAATGCTGCATTATAGAAAGCAGAAAACTGAGACTTTTGCTGTTGTTTCAGGGCTACCAGCAGTGTGATCTAACACATAAAATGCCAACATCACATTCAGTTTGATGACAAGGCTGATAACTGACTCTACCTTTCATTGTAGGCGTTCCCTTTTGCCCTTTTCGCCGTTGTCGAGGGGAGTTCAACAAGGCTGCCTGTAAAACATCAACATCACATATCAGCTGGGCACAGAGCACTAAAATATGAGAGACTGTTTTCTTAGAGACGGAACTAATTTAAAAGAGAAAAGCAGAATTCACATAATACTATTCCTGCAATCTCGTTTCAATAAAATTGACTTTCATGCAGCATGAATTAGATTACCTTGTACAACTGGTTTGGGAGACGATCTTCATCTATTTCTGTGAGAAAGCAAATCATCAGTTACCATCTGTACACAGTAAAGCAATGAAAATAAGACACAGAAAAATACAGAATGAACGGACGAACATATGAGGCACTGAATTCACTGGTCCAACACAGTGTGCAGTTTTCATATTTTTCACAATAGCACAGCTGATGTGTTCAGTATGTCAGTGAACTGTCACTGGAGTGCTGCGTGTCTCCACATAGCAGAGCAGAGTGGATATAAGGTGACCTCCAACCAGATGGTTATCTGACACATTACAGGGCCATGCAGTAAGTGTTTGCTCAATTTCTATGGCGCATGGTGGGTGGAATTATTTTATTCTTTACTCTCCAGACTTTCCGGATGATTTTTTTTTTTTTTGCTAACAAATGAGATGCTAATCCACTCTCCTCATCATCCTAATAGACCCCTGCATGCAGCCAACTGCTGATGACAGATAAACAGTAAAACACTATCTCATCCAAAACCCTTGAAGGGAAGTGAGTGTGCAGCATACTGAGGTGTGGTCTGGAGCTGAGTTGATTTACAGTTGTCAGGTTATTAAGTGGACCAAGCTAAAACTAATTCACTTTAATACAGCAGACCTGCAATGAATCTTCCCTTCATGGCGGTTATGATGTTCATTTTTTAGAGAGGTGTAAGGTAGGATTTACTGCAGGACTGTTGCAGGGTGTACCTAATAAAGTGGCCCCTGAGTGCACATGTATACATAGCTGTGAAGATCATATTGGCTTTGGAGAACATGATACTACACTAACGTGAAGCTCATGTGACCCCCAAAGCTTGTTCATGTGTGGTCAATATGTGAAACGCGACTCGCTATAGGACAGGACTGAAATAGAAAAAAAAATCAGTTGACTGGAGCCCAGTGAAACCATTAACTGTGATCAATAGTGAGGGGTTGAACCCCCATTTTCAGCCCTGGAACTTTTTCTAGGACACCACCTTGTTGCTTGGCAACCTATGCATCCCTGGGCACCAGGAAGGCACTGTGCATTTGTGAGTGTGAGTGTGTGTGTGTGTGTGTGTGTGTGTGTGTGTGTGTGTGCATATGTTATTCCCACTTAGAAATATGCACCAGGCTGCTCAGAATGCCAGTGATGTGCTTGTTTCTTTATTCATCTCTCTCTCTCTCTCTCTCTTTGCACCCAACACCAACTCAGCGGCATATAAAAATGTGACACAAAAAACATTAAGTCTCATTTCAAGACGGATTCATCTTGACGCTGTGTATGTTTACAGTGATGCCGGAAAGTCTGTCTTATTTTGAGCATCTCCAGGGAGTATGAGGAGGTTCATTCAACCAATATGGATTTAGTCTCAAATCAATCCCAGGAAATGGGCCTGTCATGGACCGTCCTTCAAGTTACAGGGTAAAGCTTCAGATGAATAAGCTGGTGTTTGACAGACAGTTGTCAAACTAGTTTGCGATTAGAGTGTTTGCAGTAATAAAAAAAAGTTGTCGACATGTCTGCAGACAGAGACAGTACATATCATCCTTGAGGAAAATGCATGTTTAAAACGTTTGTGCGCTTCAGTGAAAGGGGTGAATCTATACAAAAACCTTGAGGACATAAGTGTGTCGTATAACGATAAAAGATTGTTTACAAGGAAAAACAAATACAATAAGACAATAGTATGATTTCCTCACACTTCTCACGCTTGTATGTGCACCTGCATTAATATGTGTACACACACTGTTAACTAATGGCTCTCAGACCTTTTCTGTTCATTCAACTTAGCCTCCCTCTGTATTTTTCTCCTGGTCATCCAATCTTTCTATGCCTCCCTAGGGGGGTCCACCCCCCAGTTTCACAATATGAATGGATGCATATCAATATGAATATGTATATGCATTACCTTTTGGTTTCATCTTCCCCTTTTTGTAACCTGTTTTTGACATTTAGTCATTATTTAGCTGCCATGTAAGCTGTTAACCTAAAAGATAAAGGATCATTTTAGGTATAAATAACAAAAACTGTTCCCCTCCAGTGATGGTTGGTAGTTTTAACTGCAGAATTATTGCATCTTAAGTAGCTCTAATGATTTATCTCCTCCATTAATGCCAGTTGATAGTGTAATTAAATGAAGGTGTCTTGACCATGAAAACAGTAAAACTTTCAGAGATGATAAGCAGATGTGTTTGTGCATCACATATTGACTGAAATGTGAGCTTCTCCTTTTTTGTTTTATGTGTAAAATTAGTGCACATATTGAAGCTGAAATCCTAGAACAGCGAGCAGCTGGGCTTGAATTAGACAAATCTAACGTTGCTATTGATGTTTAGTAGTAGCAGCAGTAGTAGACATGGTTGAACTATCATTCAGGTCAAGAAGCACAAAATATGGCTTTCACACGGCTGATATTCAGATTTTTTTTCTTGGTGTATCGAGCCCATCTGTGCTGCAGAATGAGAGAAAATGCCGATAAAAAAGCTTTTCTGGCACTGATGAGTCTATCACTGCAGCTCCCTGCTGACTGGCCGTCTGACACAAAGCCAGACGAGAACAGTCTTCTGACTCCACTTTATTCAGCCAAGCCACTGTAATTTAGCTGCCTACTGTAGCTTGGGCTGATTTATAGTTTGCGTACTGCATTTGACGAAGAAAAATGAGAAAATCAAGAAAAGTGTAGCACACTTGACCGGTAAAGTAAGTGTATGTCATGCATTTAAAAGGGTTGTTTCGTGTTTGTTCTTCTTGCAGTTGTTTACTGTTGCTAGGCAAAGGGAAAAGAAAGTGGGGGAGGAGAGGAGATGGCTGTCTCCCTTTCTGCACAAATGAAAACGTGAGGCTCCTTTATTTTCATTTCAAAGAAAACATCCTCTTCCTCCTCATGTCCCACTTATCTAAATTTATGCAAACCAGCCACGAACTGTATTCAAACAGATATCTCCTCAACAAGAGCATGGAAATAAAAGTGTTAATGATGTTATATCTGTTACTTTAACCAGAGAAGGCTCATCCTGAAGAAAGCACGGATGAGAGCTGGTGATATGCAGATGGTGCTGGTTGAAGAAGGCATACTGACAGTAGAAAAGCTGCTTTTACTGGAAAAATAAAAAAGCTGGTGCGATTGCTGACAGATTAAGATTATCTCATGGACACGAGACATCTTCAGTGCTGCGGTGTTGAATGATGATGTTTACATTATGGTTGTTTGCTAGTTTAACGGCTCGCAAAGGTCCAGTGAAATGCCACTAAAGACGTGGATTGTCTCGAAACAAGACAGGGTACGTTATGTACGTTCAGGTGTCTTATGTGAAACTGTTAAGGCTGATTTAACAAGTCGTGTTGCTTGTAGCTATTATTTTAAATCTATCACTATAGATTTAAAATAATAGCTGATGCTCCTCCGGAAAGCAGACGGTTAACAAGCTATTTCCAGGTTTTTTTGGTCAGTTTCATTTTTCACTCTTATGAACAACAACTTTTGGTACTCGATGAAAGCTCCTCATGGTTTCCTGGTTTGATTGATCTGAGCAACCAAAAACCAAAACAGAGGCAGTTTGAGTGCGTGTTATTGTGCTCCCTATGCAGAAAATCACTTCTGGCCCTCCATCTGCACTTTGCGCCACAACAAAAGAGTGATGTGACATCATGTGCAAACAGCCTGTAGACTGACAAAAACCTGCTAGAAAACACAACACTTCCTTGAGTCAAATGTCCCTTGTAAAGTAAGGAAACAGTTCTGCTTCAGTAATATAAAAACTGCTATAATACTGAGAAATATGGCACGTTGAGATGTCAATTATGAGTCCCCTAGCAGGAACAAATGGGGGTCCTGATGGCTGATCTAACTTAAGATGTTGATGTTGATGTGGTAATAAGAGTTTGAGTCTCCCCTTATTTCCTAATAAGGGAAAAATGCCCCAAAATGCAACAAAGGGGAAGAATTCTGTAATTTTTCACAAAGCAACCATCAGATGACACAAGGCTGTACAATATCTAGATTAAGAAACTAAACACTCGTACATTTGGCGTTTATTTTTTTATGTTCATGTATTTTGTTCTAGATTTGGAAATGCAAGTTAATCCCAGTACTTTCACCACTCTAACTTCTGAATTAATTTTAAATTGAAAAGTCGTTGCTGACATCCAAGCCAGGAATGTGTGTGCTTGTACTATGATTAATATTCACTGAGGTTTTGACACAAAGATTAATCCATCTGTCTTATATTTTCACATATTTTCTTCACTCGCTTAGGGTTTCATACATTTGCCAAAGTGTTTCAGGTGGCAGCGATCACTCATCCACAGATCCACAGACCAGCTGCTTGTAGAGAGGAAGAATCTCGCTTAAAGGCCACTACATACAAGCAATGCCCATGCCCACGGTTTTATGTGGGCACGCAGTTCTTTCCTCCCCTTCCGAGGACTTATGATACACCACTATTGAAAACTGAAAAACAGCAGCCAAATGCAAGCAGTTCATCAGGACACACAAAAGTACCAAAAAAGAAGTAAATAAAGATTCCTCCATGTTTTATGTACAATAATAAATCTTAATTTTCTCTTTTATTAAGCTTTATTTTACCTCTCTCAAGCTGTCTGTTCGTCTCTCCAAAATCCTCCCTCTTTAGGGAAGATTCAAATGAGACACACTGTTGTCACAATTTCTGCTTCCTCATTACTTAACCCACAGCCTGTGTGTCACTCATCTGCACATCTGTGGCTGTTCCTGATGTGCTACTGGGGTTCACAGTGCACAGGGCAGAGCAATCTGCAGAGCATTAAATAATGCAGGGCTCTGTCTGATGTGGGCGCACCATCACTGCACCAGCACAGCTCCTCTCCCTCATCATCATATCTGTTCCTCCCCATCCCCCTCCTCCTCTCCAGCACATCTCTCTCTCTCTCTCACACACACACACACACACACACACACACACACACACACACACACACACACACACACNACACACACACACACACACACACACACACACACACACACACACACACAGACTGTAACTGTCTTGGTCTCTGATTGTGTCTCTGTGTTTGATTTGATGTCTGTCTTTTCCTCTGCTGTCAAACACTCCATCTATTTTTTTTTTTCCTGTCTTGAGTCTTTCAATGACATGGCTGTCTTTCACATAATTTCTAATTTTGAGGACACACACACACAGTGAGATGCAGCCCAGTGTGAGATGAAATTCAAATCCTTCAAAAATAAAAACGCCTCACAGCTCTTCTATAATACACGTTTTATTTCCCACCCATTGACACCACCCTGACGAGGGGAAGCTTGCCCCAAATAGACATACGATAGAGCAACAGATAAGATGTGATAAGGATTCATTTGAGAGGGGCAACTAGTTTCAGCATCTGGTCTGGCTACAGCTACATTTAACCGTAGCTGCAGATACAGATACAGTTTACAGCCATGCTAGAGGCTTTGAGAGAGGTCATACTTATGCACACAGGTGCTTCGAGCTAAATGCTAATGTAACAGTGTCAATGCTAACATGCTGAATGTAAGCAGATAATATATACCACCGTAATTTAGCATGTTAGCATGCTAAAATTTGCTAAGCATGACTAAACTCAAAGTGCAGTTGAAGCTGAGGGCATTAGGTTTGCAGGTAACAAAGTGTTGGACAAATTGAAATTTTGATAAAAAATCAGGAGATCAACAAAGTTATTACATTTCATTCTGAGGGGGACATGATACCTGACCCAAATTTCAATCGATCAAAAAGTTAGTACATTTCACTAAAAACCACAAATGTCAACCTCATGGTGGCGCTGGAGGTAAAGTCAGGGGATCACCAAAGTCATCAGGGTTCATTGTCTGGGAACCATGAATGTCTGAACCAAAATGTACACAAATTTATCCAGCAGATGTTGACATGTTACTTGAAAAACCTTAAACCTGATGGTGGTGCTAGAAAGGCCAGAGGATCACCAAAGTCATCACGACTTATACTTATACTATATATGCATGTCACAGTAATCCATTGAATAGTTGATGAGATTTTTCAGTCGGGATCAGCAGATGGACTGACTGATATTGGCATCCAAAAAGGCCTCCTTAGCCTGTGAACATAATCAAGCCGATTACATTTCCCATCACAATGTAATTGGGAAAATTAGCATCACATAAACAGAATTTCAAGGAGAAAATGTTGGAAGCCAAGTAATAAAAAGCCAATAACAAGTGATGCTCCTAAAAAAAAAAACAAAACAGTAAAATAGAAATTACATTCAAAATGAAACTTAGCTGAAAGCAAAGTATTATTTGAGAAGAGTTCTGCAGCTAATTAACTGTCTGCCTTTTTATGTCAGGAACTTCATTTGTGAAGGCAGAACACAAAATCCAAAAGTTAAAACTCATGTAAATTGAATGACTGCAGAAGAACAGCGCAACACTAAAACATAGCATCTAATGAATAACACACATCCAGTTTTCATTTAATCTTTTATGCTTTCTCTCTGTTTCTTCCTCATTTTTTTTTCACATTCCCGTTCCTTCACTTCTCAAATGATTTCTCCTCCTGATGGCCTCTTTAGTTCCCTCTTTCTCTTTTCTCTCGTCTTGTCTCTGATCTACTGAGCGAGGGGATTGTTGAGGGTTCTCGCTGCACTTTCATTCAGAGATCAAGGTTGACTCTGAGATGCTCGTGCTCAGCATCCAATTACTGAATCAAACACAGATTCATGCGCATGAAATCACACACACACACACACACACGCACACACACACACACACACACACACACACACACACACACACACACACACACACACACACACATTTAGCAAACAGATGACAGGCAGCAAGTTTTAATCAGATCCAATGAGAAAAGCTTTTTTTCCAAGATAAAAACACTAAATACGTCAACTCTCAGTGATCAAATGTTGTGATTTAAACATTAGAGTCTCTGCTGGTATCCTCAATGACACATCAACTCTTATTTACTCATTTAAAACAGAGAATACCATCCTCTGTTCTCTCACCTGGAGAAAATTACTCTTGCCACCCCACATTCCCACCTGGTCGTCTTTTAATTCTGTACTGGGTCACATTACACACTCCCACACCAAAGCACAGCAGAGGCAGGGAGAGAAGCAGGGAGCCAATGGATGAGTCATCGAGCGAGATAACTCTCTCGAGGAGCGACGTTGTGTTTGATCATGGAGATCCCACGAGAGGACACACACACGGCTGTTTTTGTTGCTCTACAGCAGCAGGAAGATTAATTTGCTGCATAATCGAGCTGAGATGCTGCATCACAGCAATCAAAATAAGAAATAGAAATGTCAACCATACTTTGGCGATGGCCGCTTGTTAGTGTGTGGGGCTGCAGACCTGCATTAATCACACTGGAGGGACTCCCACGTGGCGACAAAAAGACAAAGTTAAACATTTATTTTAGAGCCAAGACTTGGTTTTTGGTTTATGTTCGGTTGGGCTGGAAATAAGCCCCAAAATGTTGCTAATTATCTCTCACTGCTGAAGGAAAACTCTTAAAGACGGAGCAGGAATTTTGTCTGTTTACAACTGACCGTTTGTGTGATCATTTCTTTCTCTTTGGTTAATGCTGCGTTCAGGCTGACTTTGGCCCTGTGTGAAAAAATGCAGAAGGTTCATTTGAATGCAGCGTTGAAGCTACGTGTGCAAACACAGAGGTTGTTTTAAACCACTTTGATCATCTGCCCACTGTTCAACAATGTCACTGTGTCCTCAGATTCCACCGCGTAACTCGGTGAATGCAGTGATGGCCAATAAGACACAAACTTTAATAAAACTGAATTATCAATACAACATCCTCAAAAGGGACAAAACTAGCCTGTATGTGTGTGTGTGCTGCATTTAAGTGCCTTACCAGGTGATGATTGATCACTGGATGCCACTAAAGTGGCGGGTGTGGGTCTACGTCTTCTGATCTGAAAAAGTAGAACAGTTTCATTTAAAGTGAGAAAAAAACAAAAAACAAAAACAGGCTCCATTGCAAATGTCTCCTGGCATGACAGTAAAGCACAATATGAAGCTTTTTGAAGCTAAAAATCATTTTAAAACCTTTACTGAAACAGCTCGACGAAGTAAAAGCTTGAAATATCGACTGATCGATCTCAAGCATGTTTAAGTGGTAATTTCACGCAGGTTTGGGTCTCTAATGGGTTACATTGCCTCAACCAATCAAAATGCTGAGCACTGGTGTGAACTTTGCATTTTTTCATATTGAGCCAATCAGGGAGAGTCTAGCCCTGCAGCCTCAGTATCGCCCGTATGTCCAGCTCAGCCCATGACACAGCCTGTGTGATGCTCATTTAGGAGTTTGGTTGTCGTACACTTTGAAGATGTCTGAGCTGGTTGGGAGCAGTGCTGGATCTCACAGTGCTGTGCAGTGAGATCAGCAGGGCAGCCTGCCACCACCTACTTCTTGGCTCACACTAGTGGTGTGTGGCAGCTATAGAATAGTCTGGGATAATACACCAAAGAACATGCACATTTCAGTGAGGCCAAACCAACAGTAAAGCTGTTAGAAAGCTCTGCCTGTGGATAGAAAAACTAGAGCTTTAATGCACAGTTTAACGCATGCTGCCACTAAGTCCTAGAAAGTTTTTAATTAGACTGTCAACCTAACTCTCATGGAAATAAGGAGATTGGAGGTAAAAATTATAGGGAAAAAAATAAATGGTAACCCTCTTAACTGTGAGCAACAATCCTAATGTTATTTTGTAAGCACACATCAGAAAAAAAGAAAGCCTAAGATCCCCCGAAACACCCAGACAGCACTGTCATGACCACGCTTATAAGAATTATCCAAAAATATTAGTTTGCATCCATTTCTAGAAACATGCAGCTACTATTTTTGTAAAATTATTCACAACATACATTTCAGGTCCAACACTTAATCCATACACCCACGATTTCAATATATATATTTTTTATCCCACATGGGTAGTTTTAGAATGAAATATACTGAAATCATGAACATATACTGTCTCCAAAACTTTGTGATCAAAGATGTTTGAGGAAAGTGCAGTGAGTAATTTTCAGTCGCCTCCAGAATCAGGTCATTACTTTTCTGTTTTATTGCTCCATAAACCTAAAAGGCTGAGATTTTAATAGACAATCAATTATTCACAGACACACAGAGAAATGCACTCCTTACACATAGCTGACAGAGTTGCTGACTAATGCTGGAAGTCATGTGAGCTCCAGTCCTCCATGAATCTTTTCTAAATGCTGCTTGTGCACTTATAAACCTGCGTAGTCAACTCCAGTCAGCCATGTAGTTTGACCTCAGCCTAAACAGTGCAGCATCACGTGGTATTTTGCATCACCTAGTCACTAAACTTTTCCATCAAGCTGAGAAACTAAAGATCAAACTATGAGCAAAAATTGAGCGCCGTTTTGAGCTGTGCTGTGAGTCTACAATGGGAAGCACAAAGATAGAGCACCTTTTTTCACAGGCGCACCCAAAGTTACATTTAGGGGAAAGTGAGGAACTGAATCGTTGCCCTTGGATTGCATTTCCAAGGTGCAGGTTTGGCTTTGAGGCTTTGCTGTGCTGAGCAAAATGCGTGAGAAAATTATTAAATAACACAAAACAGTTCAGACTGTGTTCATCTTTGGCTTTGTCGGCTGCTTCTCTTCTCCTCAGGAAACCATACTGCGATATCTCCCTGAGCACACACAGACAGATTTACAGCTGCATGGTGTTTGAGCTTAACTGATTAGCTTTACTTTATAAGGACATGAGATACAGATGTAACTACAGAGCTGATGTGCAGTCATGAAAAATGAGCAGGCAGACGTATCGCAGTATCACGGTCTAATTGGGTATTCAGATTTGAAGAGGCTTCATCTTTGTTACCTTTCAAATCACAGCCATGGAGTCCAGGAAGGCAGTGTGATTAAGAGGTGGCATTGACTGACTTTTCTTTTATTAACCACACAAGCAGAAATGTTCAGCCGCTTTTTACACTTTTCCAAGAAAACTGCTGATCTCATATCCTGAGGCACACGTCAACTATTCATTGTCACCTCCATGAGGAACTGCTGCCTTCTCTTCAAGCTTCTGATTTAACTTTTTTTCCTCTCTGCATCTGACGCTAACATTCATATGTTTTTGCTGTAAAGTCTGTGTTTTGGCTGACATAAATACAGATACAGGTAGATTCTTCTTTGCCTGAAATTGTGTCTTTTGTCACTGGATAGCAGCCAAATGGATCACTACTCAAATTTATCCAGGCGTGAACAAGATGCCGTGTTTACAGATTTGAACCTGCATGTTTCCCACATACACTGCAGCATGAGGTGTTAAGTAAATGCAAATGCATCTCCATATGGTTCCTCCAAATAGTACAGCTGATTTTGCCAAGCACCATAGACCGTATGCAGAAGAGGACGAAGCCAAGCTTGATGCCACCCACTGGTTTGTGGACTGCCATTTTGAAAACTCATGTTTGGCATTACGAGGCTTGCCATCTTGGTTTTTTGGAGCCAGAAGTGACCACATTTCGACTAGAGGCTGGAGTTGGTGAGGAGCGAGCAGTGGTTATGACGGAGACCCCGAGGAAACAACGTTGTCACAATGGGCTCTATTTTCGTCTCCGCTGCCAGTGTGGCGGAGGCGTGGCACAAAGTCAGCTGCGCCGATGGGGCGTGGCGGCACAGACTTGTATTAGGTATTTTATGGTATTTTCATGCACTGTGCTGCCAGTGCAACTACTCCCCCTTCTCATCTCAGTCCCACCCAGCGGCGCAACTCGGAAGGAGGGAGGGGAGAAGGCGTGGAGTGGGTTTGACACAGCCCAGTCCAGTCTTCACCAATCACACCAGCTCCTCGCCTCACCTTTAAAAATGCCGCTGGTGAGGCGCATGGCAAGTTTCAAGGACGACTGAGCCCGCGCAGGAAACTATCTGATGCCGAAACTTCTCCCAGGAGGAGGTCCTTAGATGGTAAATCCTCGGTCTCCTCCTCCTCCTCCTCAAAGCAATGATGTACTCCACTTTGTAGATAACGTTAAGCATTACAATGATAACATTTGTATTTGTAATGAAATGACGTGGGTAATAGTGGACAACGATCATCACTTACGTTTTTTCCGTGTGTCTGTCTCTCTTTGTCTCTCGAGTGCTCTGAGATAGATGCAGTATATATGCTCTGTAGGGTGCCACGGCTGTTTCTGGGTGGCACAGCGATGTTAATTGATTAGTTTGCATCCCTGTTTCACTCGTGTACATTCGGTCAGGTTGAGTGACCATTACGCGTGCCGAAGGCGCTTGCGATGTGGTCGGATGAGATACTGATCAAAATATATAAATTTAGGTCTGACTGTATGTGCTGACTCAGATAGTTGCATTGAATCGTGGCTGTTGCTAATTATTGATCGCAGTGAAATGCCAGACACTGTGGGACGAAAATAGAGCCCAATATGTCAATCACAAAGTAGCCACACCCTGAAGAAGCATACCCGGATTTATCGTCTATTTTACTGTGAATGGGACCAAAATTTACTAAATGAACTTCATGCTGTATTGTAGAAGATTTGAAACTAGCGACTGAGACCATAAACCCATTAGGAAAACGTTTACTAAGGTCATAAATCAAGAAAGTAGCGTCATTTTCTCACAGACTTGCAATACGACTTCTTTTTGTAACCCTATAGGAGTTGCCCCATGGTGGCATTTAGAAAGAATGCAGGTTTAAGGCACTTCTGCTTTGGCTTCATGTTTCAGACCTGGAAGCTACTTCCACTTTATTATACACCTTTAACACCTAAAGCAAGCAACCAAGATGAGGCACTAAACAGCCACCACTGTCCTCTTCTTTGTATGCAAGTCACACTTTTCCCACAGATAAATGAAAATCTTACAGAAAAAGCTAAATCCAATCTCAAGTATCACTCGAGTTGCCTTGGAGTTTCATTGTGATTCCAGGTGTGAATCACTGCCAGCTAGTTTAGACTCAGAATAGATATGAATGCAGCACATTAATCTGAGCCATGCAATCTACGGTTTGAGTAAATCACTGTTACACCAATAACACTTAGAGTTTAAAGCGTTCTTCAGAAATAATCATTTTGCATAAATGTCTTGCTGAAATCAGTGACGGCTTCGTTCAAAACTTTCTTCGGCTAAACCACAACAATCTGAAATCTTTTGATCAAAGAAAGAAGCCAAGGCAACATGAAATCCATAAACTCCATAAGTCTGTGATGCTACTGACTTTATGAGCAAACTGTACTGTTCTCTGATCTTTATTTGATTTGTTCTGTAGATTTCTCTGATGCAGTATGTGGCTCTGGTTTTGAGAATCCAACTAAATCAAGTTTTATTTAGTACTCTTGCGTATAGCATAAATCTTTTGGCCTTGTGTGTGTGTTCCTAAAATCCAACCCCCAGCCCAAATTAAAGCACACGAGCCATGGCTGTGTAGAACTGATTATGCCCACAGTCATTGTTATTCTCCTCAGCCGGCAGCCGAGTAAACTCCCTGATCCTTCGCTCACACAAATACCACCGCTTACTGGACAGGCTCACCCCTCAAACCACCATGCCTGCCTTTCAACCCACAGACCCTTTAAAATGCAGTCTGTCAGTCCTCACAACAATGAACAAAAACAGCCTCAGAAGTGATGGGTGGGCAGGAAAAGCCGTGCATGCCTGATATGGGGGCAGTGCACAAAATACCCTTGGCTGGAAAATATAGGTCAAGCCAAGAGACAGTGAAGTCTAAGTGTTTTGTTTTTACCCCTTGTCTTTTGTTGACATTGGCTTTACTTTGTAATTGTTTGTGGTCCCATGGACCAAAAAAGGAGCAATATTTCCAAAATCCAACAACAGATTCTTCTGACCTCATTAAAACCCAATATATAGAAGAGGACTGAAGTGAACCCTGTCCTTTGTCACAAAGTTAGATGAAGAAGAAATGACCCTAAAACATTGCTGTTACACCAAATAAAAAAAATTCTGAATCTTCTATATGTCATACAGGTGTGCATATATAAACTGAGACCATCATGTCTGCGGTAGCCTCTGTTCCATTAGTTTCTAGAAACTCAATATAATCGCATGTTCAATATCTGTCTTTTTTTTTAACCGTGAAGGTTAGGAGCTAATGGGAAACAATAAAATAATTAATTAATTAATTAATTGCTAATGACTCCCATTCACTTCACTTTCAGTACCAGTGACAATGTCGTAGCTGGATCTTCATCATAGTTGGATCTTTGTCATTAACGTTGTGAGATGGTTGCAGTTTATTTGGTTTGGGCATCAAAACAAGTTGTTTGGGTTTAGGAAAAGATCATGTTTTGGGTTAAAAACATTATTGTGATATCACTTAAATTGGGTCAACGCTGACTTCACATGGGACACAAACTGGAATCTCCCAGGTGAAAGTTCTGAGTTTGTTTGATCCATCCGTCCACCCTCACCTTCCTCCATGTGTGAACTTTCTTGCTCTTTATACTAGATCACCTGACTTCCTCCTTTGAACCTGTCATAACTACTATTACTATTACAGTGGACGTAAATATGGCTTGGAATAATCTGCTCACAAGGTCAACCTATATGGTCATATTTCTGGTGAGGACAAGCTCTTATTAGCATAGTTAGAAAATGTCAGTGGGATTCTGGAACAGAACCCAGAACTTAATGTTTTACTTTGAGTCCCTTTTTAGCTGAAAAGTAATTTTTAGACCAAGAAATGTTTGTTATCCTAAGTGACTCTACTTCTGTTTGGTGTAACTCCCTGTTAGACCTCTTATAAATAAACTCCAGAATAAGAAATCCAAGTGGAATTACTTGGAATTTGGGAGGGACAGTGCTGCATAACAATCACAGATATAGAGCATACAAACATCCATTGTATTTATCCAAATTTTGCAGCCGGTGTCTCTGAGAACACTAACAGAGCTAATTTGGCATCATCTGTAGTGGACATTTGAAATATGACATCATTTCACAATCATGTTTTTTTCAAGCTGGTGTCACAGTGACATGTGTGTTTTGAGCTGCTGCAGAGGGCCCAGGATCTCCAGAACCTCAGACGAGTAAGTAAGTGTGTAGTAGTGTTAGCGCTTTCTCAGTGGTGATATTTAGCATTTTGTTCAACATTTTCAATGCATTGTATGCCCATTCACATAAACACATTTAAATCTCAGTTGCTATTGTTCAGAGTTTACTGCTTGAATCAGATTTGACCTTGAGAACTCTTTTCCCATCGTGGAATAACCAAACTCATAACTAAATGAAATGCTGATTTGCCTTTTGTAATCCATGTTCTTCCAGAGTTGCCCTGTGACCTTCACAAGAACAATGTGTCTGCACCGCTCAGCACCCTGTATCAGGAAAAAAGCATTCACGCCCAGTAAATTGATGCAGAAATAAAGGTTAAATGAAATTTTCCCATCACCTTGTTACTGGGGAGGCAGCGCTGAACTGTCAGACATTCAGCGGGCCTAGAATGCACAGACAGGCTTCACGTGATCCTCCATCCTTCATCCTGTCATTTGAAATATTATCTTGGCATTGTTCAAGCTAAAATCAGTGCTCAGCCATTATAAATCCTCACAGACTCTCTCCAACTGTGGTCTCAATCGGCTCTGAATAGAGGAAATTAGTCTACAGTATTCACAGGACATTGCCCAGATCATCAACTTCTACTTTCTTTTATCTCCATTTCTTCAGTCCTCTGCCTCCCTCTCACTTTCTATGAATCCTTTGTCTTCTCCACTATAACAATCCTCCTTATCATCTTCTCTTGCACTGAATATCATTAAACCACCATACAGATCAGGGGTTGGATTCGGTGCGCAAGCCATAATTTAATCACTATAATACAACTCTGATTCTATAAAAGTGGGACACTGTAATGCGATAATTTGCTAATCCTTTTTGACATAAACTCAATTAAAATCAGTACAAAGACAATATATTTAATGTTTTACTTCATCAGCTTCATTGATTTTTGTAAATATATGCTTATTCTGAATTTGATGCAGCAACACGTCTCAAATAACTTTAGCCAGGAGCAACTAAAGACTGGGAAAGATGAAACACCTATTTGGATCGTTGCACAGGTAATCAGGTTGATTGGTAACAGGTGAGAGTATCATGATTGGCCATGAAAGGGGCATCCTGGAAAGGCTCAGTTGTTCACAAAGAAGGATGGAGCGAGGTTCACCACTTTGTGAACACATGATTGTTGAAAGGATATTACTACATGGGCTCATTTGCACAACATTGCATTCAACTTATTTTGGAATTAGGGCTGTAGTTAAACCCAGGAGCAGATATATATTTTGCTGAGATGCACAGAGGACAATAGCAGTGCCTCTGCTTGCACCTTGACTGACAAAGGAGTTGGAAACAGACTGTTTGCTAAGCCCTGCCACCTCCTTATAGGATAAGCTTGTAGTTAACATAATAATGAAGATTTTCCAATTGAAATTCTTAGGTATTTTTTTCATCAGTGGTTTCATGATCTCAGACAGATGTAGCCTTGACAAAAGCAGGTTTCTCATCTCTTGCCAGCATCCATAGATTTTTCTGAATCAATGATTTTTGCTGGCAGATTTTATTAGCTGTAGCTAACTAGCTAATCAAGTTAAAATAGCCTAATGTTTATTGAGTTAGTCGGACTAATTTTATGTCATCTTGACCTTTTAATGTTTCCACCTGAATAAAAGACTGATGCTGATGCTAAAGCTCCATGTCCCTTGAAGTCCTAGTACTAAAACAATGATTAACAATAAATGTAAGTTCGTACTGTTTTGGTCTTAAATAGCCTTGTCTGGCTGCTAAGCTTACATACTTGTTTGTATTTTCAAATACTTATCACTTAACATTATCAGAGAAAAGGCGTCTAGGATGAGGACAAACCAATGTGTTTTGACTTTGTAACACAAGTTACATTAACCAGGCTCACTTGAAAAGTTGTAAAGTTCTTCAAACACAAATCTCCTATTGTTACCCTTAAAACCCCTTACTTTTCTGATTGCCTGATAAAAGCTCAGAGTGTTCTCTTTAAAAAAGACCAAAACCATGCATGTATTCAAAGTGGTTCAGGAACAGATATCCATTTACTTTGGGTACACCTTGGATAAGTGTTTTATTTTGACCTGGATGGGTAAGAGGGCAGGGGTAAATACACTTTTTAATCCATTTCCATACACAAGGAAAAACAAAACCATCCAAACATTGCTTTTATTAGACCACCATGCACACTGCTTTTCAGCAAGTGAAGAAATCTAAAGCTTGACAGGCCTGTTGTGCCTAATAATGGTTAATACAGTGCACAGTGATTGGACAGCTCTGGGGAGGGTGTTAACAAACGGCCAAAAATCAGTAAAAGTTAAAAGAAAACTGTACTGTCTCTGACAAAGACAAAGCAGTCATGAATATCGCCTTGTTAAAACCATATATTTTCAGTTTAACTGGTCTTGATTGCCTTAATGTGCAAGAGATATGCATGGTGTGATAATAAATATAATCTACTGCACTTGAAAGCTTTTCTTGGAAAATGGCCCTCCTGAGGCCATACAGAGTAATTGTTATGTTCTCAGTAAAGAACAAAGATGGTCCAGCACGTCAGCATAGGGAATATTAGGGAGGACATTGTCAGCCCTGAAATGTCTGTAATAAAAGAACATCACCCCAAAACGTCACGATTCATCAGTTCAACAAGGAGGATAATTCCTTTATCTATGAATGTAGCTTTATCAAACAAGTGCTCCTCATCTAAATGATAGAAGTAATGAATGAGTTCAATATCAGCTGTCTGTCGGTGTGGGAGAAGATTTGATTTTTATTTTTTCTCTGTTGTCACTTAAAGTCGGAAAAAAGGAAAGAGAAAAGTGAGTTTAATTCAGAGGCAAACCTGCTGTGTTAATCATGTTATATATGCTCCATTTACAATCTTAATGGGAGAAAATAACCTGGTGTTAACATGAGTAGTTCACTAATCAGACTATTGCCTGATACTAATGGATTATGTTGAATGTGACGTAGACACTCTGCAGGTTTAAAGCAGGAGTTCAGCATTTTGAGAAATATGCATTAACACTTTGTCGAGGGTGAACCAACAAGGTTGATACCAGGCCAGCAGCCAGTTAGCTTAGCTTAGCACAAAGACTGGAAAAAGGGACAATACATTTGACTGGTCCTGGACCTGACTGGACCTTTAAAAACACTATTCAGTATGAGTTCTCTGTTTAATGGAGCTCCCTACTATGTTCAAGGCTGTTTGACCCCAATTGTGTATTGTTAAAGGATTTGTTTGACATTTTTTTAGACATATGCTTTTTTTTTTTTTTTTTTTTTTCTTTTGGACAAAGCTGGGCTAATTATTTCCATGTTTCCAGTCTTCATATTAAGCTAAGCTAACCTAACCGTCTCCTGGCTCCAGCTTTATATTGAACTGACAGATATGACAGTAGTGTCAATCTTCTCATGTAATTCTCTGCAAGAAAGTAAATAAGCATATTTCCCAAAATGGCAAACTACTGCACGAAATAATCAAACTGTTCAAGAGCATGTTAGAAACTAGCAATAAATAACTGCAGAAAAAAGAAGAAAATCTGCAAACCACTATCTTTTATGTCATCCACTGACTCCATCAGCCTCTATCAGGTCACAGTCAGTTTCTGCCTGTAAGCACACAGTGAGCTCTAATGTAAGGTTATGATAAGGTGGCACACACTGTATCTGTGTGTGGATAAGAGGATGAGTGTGTACTGTTGTTGTTTTGAGGGTCTGACCTCAGGGAGGCTGTTCTGACTGGCATGCAGTTCTCCACGGAGGCTGATTCACCATGCTGGGAGGTGTCAGGTTGCAGAGATTACTGAACCATGGGTGAAGCCCCCTGGCGTGACATTCATAAGTGTGCTTGCAAACACAGAGACAAGCACATACACCCATTTCATTTTCTTTCTTTCTTATTTTTTTTTCTTTTTCTTTTTTTTTTTATGTCTGACTTTGGCTGTTGGGCAGTCTCTCTCTCTGTCACACACAGAAAACCACACACTTAAGGCCCAGCAGGCCATACAGGCTCAGTGACCACTCACAGCGGTCTTAGAATAAATAGAAAACACAGCCCAAAAGGGTAAAGCCTTACTGGCAATCAGCCAAGCTTTAGCCACGCTTATTGAGACTGAGGACTAAGAACTCTCTTGAGTCTTTGCAGAAGAGGCAAACTGAATTACTTGTATACAGCTAAAAGCTGATCTGTCGGCTGGTGAGGAAGGGTAGGTAAACACCAAGCTGGAGGTGTTTAAGAGTCTGTATTGAATGGCTGGACCCTGGGATCAGACGTGTGGCTACATAAATACAGTCAGTGGACATTAACTCCCTGACATTTAGACACAAGCAAGACAGACAGGGAGAGCTGAGCAACTTCAGTTACAACTGTATCTTTGAGATGTACAGAAAAGAAGAAAAATGAAGAGAGACAAATGTAATGCAAGGATGCACAGACAGATTCAGAGACACAGATACACACTCATACAATTACACAAACACACACTACATTAATTTCTGCAAATTTTCCTCAGGCACCCATTTACAGACACACTGTTTCTAATATCACTTGGCCAATTACACACATAATAATGATTCTTGGCTCAAACTGCAACATAATGAGCTCCACAGTTGCACAAACTAATAAGTTTTGGGCCTGGATAATCACACCATCCAGCCTTTATGCCCATCTGCTGGTAGTTTCATTAAAGGGAAACTTGGGTGTCCAATCAGTGTTGATGGTGCTATATTGACAGAGCCTACATGTACCATGATGCTTTGCACATGAGCCTCTGACGTCCACCTTGCTGTGTATCACCACTCAGTTACCTAACATAACATTAGGAGACAACAACGCTCACTCTGTCGTCCATCTCAGCCCTGCTGGTCTTGGTTGTCCTTACCAGTTAATCTTGGGGATCCTGAAGAAGGTCTCCAGCACACGTCTTTCCAGCGTGACAAGTAAAACTTTTATGCACAGTTAAGCACTTGCAGGCTGTCTGGCATTGGTGAACACATCCAATAAAAACTGTCCATGCTGAAATTCATTGCAGCAAAATGATTCAGTTTCTGTTGGCATCGGAGGCCAATTTGAGCAAAGGCACCAAGAGTCACTGCTTGCTCTCTGCAGTACTGGAAGGTCCCCAGTGGTCATATCCTCTTGCACGGCTAACACAGTTGCAGCCTCATCCTCTCTCCACTGCATTTCTTCAGCCTTGGCATCCAAGTCAGCCAAAACACTGAAAAAAGTATGCTTGTCCATAACATCCTCTGCACTCATATGTACAGTATTTCAGGAAGGCATTTTTGCTTTTAGAAAAGTTTTCAATGCAGGCAAAGTGAACAAGGAAGTTTTGTTTTTGAGTGGCAGCACACCCCCAGCAGATACTCAGAGGTGGAGACTCAAAATCCATGCTGAAATAACCTGTAGTCCTTCCTTGGCACCAACTATGATGGTGCTGGTGCTGGAAGAACTACAGATTTAAGTCTGTGACAAACACATAACATTTCCTGTGACTGTTTCACAATAAAACAGTGCTTTTCCATTTGAATGGTTTTAATGTGTTCATTTCTTAAAACCATGTAAATACACAAATGTGCAAGTGCACAACTGCACACCAGCACAATGCAGATGATTCACATTCAGTTCCTCAGATCTAAGCCTTACAAAGTGATAATACTTGATCATGCAGTAGCTGTAACTCTGTTTAAATCTAACCTTGACTGCACTGTGTCCCCAAACCACCCAATAAAACGTCCTCACAGGGACAAAGTCACATAAACACAAATGCACAACCCTCCTCCTAACATCCTGAGTCTCATAGTCACAATGGGGAAAAGAGTGAACAGCAGAAAAAGGGAGAGAGAGAAAGAGAGAGAGACATAGACTCAGTGCAGTCAGACTCATAAATCTTTGCTGGTTTTTACTCAAGGCTCATTCATTATGAATGACCCATTCTGTTCATGTTATATTTATAAAAATGAGAAAATGGGACACATCTTTTCACTACATTCTCCAAAGACACACGAATTGCACCCACTGGGTTTTTCCAGTCACTAATAGGAGTTCATCGCTCTTTGTGTCTTTATGTGATGTTGAGTTTAAGATCCTAAAATAAAAGACAAGACCTAAAAGACTTCATGCATCTGTCCTTCTCTTCAAACTTCAATCTGTAACAATCTAACAGTCTATTTGACATTGATGCGAAAAAAAAAAGAGCAGTTTGATTTGTAACAAGTTTATCTTGTGATACCAGGCAACTTTTGTCAGCACCTCACTGCTGTACAGTGCGTGCAGCCAGTCAGTAAAAGCAAAACAACACCAAACCCCTGGAGACACATCCATACACTGCAACACTCCTTTTTTACGCTGCTGCCTCTAACAACCTGCTACGCTGCGAGCGCAGGTGGAAAAATCAATCTTAAATTCATCATGATCACTTAAGCGCTGCATTCAAAGGACACAGCTTGTTAATTAGCTGCAGGGGAGCAATAAAAGAATGAAAATGTGGTTTCTTTAAAGCAGCAATTTGTCATCACACTGTACCTCCAGCATTTTGGACACAGCACACTGCGCTTGAGTTGCCCAGCTATGTCTGCAACGGCTTGCTTTGATGGCTGGGAAAAATGTTTCTCAGGTTTTATGTATTTTATATTTATTAATGTTATAATGTTTTCAAAGTAGCAAGCATAAAGTATGATTTCCTCTTAAATCTCTTGCTGAAAGTCCAGTCATGTCACTGATGTATAAAGAAACCCTTAAAAGCCTGAAAGTCCTGAATCACCCAGACCACCTCCTTTCCCTCCTCCTCACCTGTTCGGCTGCCTCTGGGTCCAGGTGGGTGTCCAGCAGGGGAACGGTGAACTGTATCTTCCTGGGGCTCCCGGTTTCCATGGTGGCTCTGTCTGTCAAAGATGAGGACAGGACGATGAAGAGGAGGAGGAGGAGGAGGAGGAGGAGGAGGAGGGGACAATCCAAGGAAGGAGAATCCGGAGAAAAGGAGGATGAAGAGCTCAGTTAGGGTCTTTGAGAGAGAAAATAAGTGGGCTCCAGCTTAAGAAAAACTAAGATTGTATTATAGTTTCTGTCTGACTATTTTCTGTTCTTTACTTTTGTCTTTTAACACACTTTTCCTGATTAACTAGTTTTTTTTTTTCTTATTTCCTGCTCTATGCCCTATTTTTTTCTATCCTCAGCACCTGCTGGTATTTCCACTCCGGCTTCACTCTCCTTCCTCTCTGTCTCTCCCGGCTCTCAGCACGGAGGCAAGGGCATTCTGGGCTAGGAACACCTCTCCTTCACTCTCATTCGCTGTGCCTGACTCCCATCCACGCAAGTCCCACCCTCTTGTCACGTTTCTTTCTGTTTGCATTGGACGTCTGAGATCAGGGCTGTTCTGCAGCAGCCCCTGCACATACGGGAGAGAGAGGATGACAAAGACGTCCTCTCTCTCTATCAGCGGGGTGGAAAAGATGCATGGAGCAGCCTCTGCTTTAAGAGAAAGTATTTTTAAAATCGCCTTCCTACATGTGATTAAATTTAACCTACATGGTATTAATGCAAAAACACTCACTCAGAATGAGTCACATACACAATGACTCTCTCTCTCTCTCTGTGACACTGTAATTTAAACAGATATTTCACCCAGATCACTACTGTATATATCATAAATAAGGAGGCCACATGATCACAATTCTGAGCCCAAACTGAAGATAAAGATGTGAAATGATCATCTGAGCTTTGTTCATATCTGACTAAGCTCATCCTCACTGCCGCCTGGCCAGCACAATCCTTATTGATCGCCTCTTGGCTTGAGTGTCCCGACATCACACGTCTACTGGGCCCTGATACCTGACACCAGCCAAGAAGCAAATGACTGCTGTGTTGTTCCAGACTTGCAGGACATCTTGAGAGCAGGGTCATAAAATAAACCGGGCAATTAGATCCTCAGAAATATTATGATTTTGTAGGGTCAGATTCCAAATTTCATGTTTCTCACTGGAAATCGCATTAACATTTTATTTTAATTGAATATAATCTTTTTTAAAAGGTTGAAGCTCATCTTGGAAATTGATGATGATTTCACAGTTTCCTCCAAACACTAACTGGTAGCTTTAAACATGATTTCTTCTCATTTAGACCACTACGCACTGATTTTGCTTTAATATGCTACTTCACAACTGAGACAGACAGGAAATATGAGGAAAGACCGAGGGGAGTGGGTGGTGGGGGTCCCCTAACAACAAAGATCCCCTGCTGGACTTGAACCAGGGACACTGTGGCCATATGGCACGAGCCGCAGACCACAAGTCCTCAGGGATGCCTTTAAATTTGTGTCTTTCAAGTCGAGTGTCAGCTTTGCCCATAACTTGGATGTGATGGGGAAGACCTGCAGTTAGCCGATAAAGAGAATATTTTCCCTCTCCAGGTGAATCCTCTGACCTCAAGAACTCCCCTCCTCTGTATTCCTGTATGAATAAGTGAAAGCAACATCAGAATCCTCTTCTCTCTTTTCAGCTTGGCCATTATGTGTCTCTGCTGGATTTACACACAAAACATCCTCACGCTGAGGACACATTTTCATTTTCTTGTAGCTGAGAGTGAACGGGTGAGATTGATGTAATAAGTGGCCTAATAGGAGCTTTTCCCGAATTATGTCCTCACCAACAAAGCAGAAAAATAAGAGACTGCATGCTCTTTTTGTGTGTGTGTGTGTGTGTGTGTGTGTGTGTGTGTGTGTGTGAGAGAGAGAGAGAGAGAGAGAGAGAGAGAGAGAGAGCTGGCTGCATATTCTCCTATACAACCTCTGATGTTTACACTGGAAAATACTAGTACAATTACACAGTCTGTGTTATCTCTTAATACCAGCATAGTGTTTGTGTCTCTGGTTGAGAAAGCTTAAAAAAGCCAACAGCCTTGCAGCCTCCTAAAGACTGGTAAATGTCCTGTTCTTTACTAATAAAACACTGCATATGTTTTTATTATTTCATGTTTTACAGTGCCAGCCAGTGGTTTAGATTTCATCAGATATCATGCAGCAAGCATATTTAATATTATCCTAAACCCAAACCTCACTGTTCTGTTATTCTGTGTTATTCTAACCGCTGCAGGTCAGAGAGAAAAGACAATAAAAAGCCACTAACAGATCTAAATACTACTTGGAATCATCAAATCGAACCGCTCACACACATGCATCTTGAATATCAGCCACCATAATTTTTAGAGCCAGCTCTTACAATAGATGACGTTGTGCTGCATAATATGAGGCGGTGGTCAGCTATCTTCCTTAAAGCAAACCTCTCCATTGCTCCCTTAAAGAACCATACCCGTATTATTGTACACATACTGTATTTTTTCAAATTTATGCCCTAAAATGTAGAATATGTGATAGTACTTTCCCACTGGTTTACATTTATTCTAATGTGGTAGGAAAATCCATTAGCAGAAGTGTTGAGTCAGGACTGTCATACTACAACTCTGTTTCCAAAATAGTTGGGACGCTATGTGAAGCATAATTTCAACAGACGGTGATAAAATCCTTTTTGACATACACTCAACTGAAAACAGTACAGAGACAATATATTTAATGTATATTCAATTTTTGCAAATATCTGCTTATTCTGAATTTGATGCAGCAACATGTTTCAAACAAGCTGGGACAGGAGCAACTAAAGACTGAGAAAGATGTGGAATGCTCCAAAAACAACTGCTTGGATCATTCCACAGGTGAACAGGTTCATTGGTCACAGGTGATAGTATCATGATTGGGTATGAAAGGGTCATCCTGGAAATGCTCAGGCTACGTTTACACTTAGGGAAAACGCATATGTTTTCATGCGGTTTGGCCTCTCGTTTACACGCAAACAGAGTTTTTTTTCATGGAAAACGATCATTTTTAAAAACTCCGGCCGAAGTGGAGATTTCTGAAAACGCCGTTTATGTGTTGGCATGTAAACAGGGTTAAACAGCATTTTACAGCCGAAACATCACAACATGCGACTGAAAATACTTAACGTCATGTGAGCGACCAATGTTTACACTCGCACCCATAGGTTTGGCATAGTTATGATAGCGCTCGATGATAAATTTATCCGGGTTCATGTAAACAACATTTTTGAAAATGATGTTGTGTGCACAATGTTATTTTTGAAAATGGAGGGGCCAAAATATCCGTTTGAATGCTAATGCTAAATGTAAACGTAGCCTTAGTCGCTCACAAGGGAGGGTGGAGAGAGGTTCACCGCTTTGTGAACACATGATTGTATAAAGGATGTTACTACATGGACTCAGGAACACTTTGAAAAACCTTTATCGGTAAACACAGTTTGTTTGCAAATGATTGCATTCTGAGTCCCAACAGTTTTTGGAATTGATGCTGTATGTATCACAGTCCTGGATCTCACAAGTGAGATATTTTAGTTATTCAGCGGATCAAAAAATGTGTTACTTGAAGAAAATACAAAAACACCAAATGATAGTAATCTTCTCAGCAACTTGTAAGATGGGAAATACAATGTCAAGGAATGAAAGGGGACAAAACATGATTTACTCCTATCAAGAAAGGTCTCCTCCTTTAAAGTCATTTCAAACGATTAAAAAACAGAACTGGCATCAGAGCTGGTTGTTGCTCACTTGATCAGTTCAGCCGCTGATAACCAGAAGCTGAATCAGTATAGTTTTCATCACTGTTGAAGAGCCTGTTTTCTTTATCAAATGAGTATATGAATGGAAAACAAGGGTTTCAGGAATGGTTCAAAAAATATAATCTTTTAACACATCAGCATGGTTTGTGAAATGGCAGCTGTAAAGTAAAATTACTCTTGGTGCTTTTCAGTCGAGCGCCCCCCTGCATTTTCCCCCGTGACACTGACATTGCTTTTTTTAAAACAAGATCCTTCATGCACTCTGCAGCCATTAAAGCTTGTTGTGTGTGACAAATTGTGCTGTGTCATGGTCATGGCTGGTAATGGCTGAGACCTTCCTCTCCACTGTTCAAGATGGCTGCCCTCCAAGATGATGAGCATGGGGGAAAATGGGAGCGGGGGGGTCGAGGAAAGGTCATCAAGCCATAGATGCAGAAGGTCAAGGTATCTGAGAGGTAACTGCAGTTCATAGTTTTTGTTGTAAAATTGCAGCAGCGGTGCAACAGTAATAATACAGATCTTTCTGTCTTCTTCTCTCTCTGTCTGTGTTTATGTGTCTGATATAATTGCTGCACACACAGACTTTTTGCCTGAGCCCCCCTGCAGACTCATGAAATTCAGATGAGTTGAGTCTTTCTTTAACTCAGCTGTCAGATCAGAGGCAGCTGTGTGGACGGCAGCTCCACACCCTGATCTCTCTCTTTGTCTCGTCTTTTTGCCTCAACATGTTGCTTTTTACCTCATATTTACCTCTCATATCTCATTGTCATTGCCCTTGTTGTTGCACATTTTATTGTGTTGTTTTAAGTGTGCACCTAGCGCACACTCACACATGCAGGTGGTGGGGGGTGCGTCTTTGAATATGTTATCAGACAGTGTCTTTCTCTCTCTCTCTCTTTCTCTCTCTCTCTCTCTCTCTCTCTCTCTCTCTCTCTCTCTCTCTCCAAAATCAGAAACTGACTATATATTGTTACCTTTAGATAAACATACAGCTAAACTCATCAGCTGATGGTGGGTAGTTAGCTAGCTGCAAAAATTAGCATTACCTATCAAGCTTAGGCTTACAGCTAGCCTGACCTTTGCAGACCTTTAAAACATGAATCATGTTTTAAAGGTCTGCATACTCACACAGATGTTTTCAGTTAGTAATGCTGATTAGACATCTGGGACCAGTTCTGCTCTTCTTATATTCAAAATTAGTCATAATGTAGTCTAATTGTTGAGCTATTAAATTGAAATTCATGCTCAACACTCAGTCAAAGCTAGCATCAGTCTGCTAATTAACAATGACACATTTCTATTGAAGAGTATAAGAGGTCATGGAAAATGGTTGATATACGTGACGCCTGATTTAAAAGCTGCTTAGTAACGTAAACTGAGCAGATTGTGAAAACCAAAAACACACAACTCACAAGTAACAAACTAAATGAACAAGTGGTGCATGTATGAAAACACTCCCTGTTCTTCATATAAGCCTTTGCAGGTAAAATAAAGTCATATCTACATTGACAGAGCGTTAGCTGTCAAAGTTAAAATATCATTTGGCGTCCTGTAAAACTGACATTTGGAAGCTAGCTTGTGATGCTAGAGTAACTTCCTGTTTACACTGTTGGTTGCTTTTGATTGAACAATATGTTTGCTTGCATGCATTTCTTAAGTTTTAATCGTGCAACATGACTTAAAAATCATGTTGCCAAACCAAACTCTGCTTATTTCGATGGACCCATAGAAAAGAGCCAATAGATCATCAAAATTTGATTTGAACATTGTGTATCTGTATTTAAAATTAATGGTGTAAGTGAGATAAGAAAAAAAAACATGCTCTACTGTGCCTGTGATGTGCATGGAGCAACAATGCACCTTGATTAATTAATTGGCCAGAACACAAACACAGATAGGTTAGCGGTGACTTCAGCTAAAAAATCCAGAGGTCATCTGTCAATAGTCTCCAGTCTAGTTGTTCTTAATTCTGTCTTCTGGGCTCATAAAGAAGAACGAGAGGTCAGGCTAATAAAAGACTCTTCCTAAGAGGGATTGACGTGCTTTCCTTCCCAGTAATTGGCTGCGGAAATCGTGAAAGCGTAGAGTAATTGCATGTTGCTGTGTTTTAATTAGTGCTGAGGCTTATTGCACGCTGCTTCCCCAGGTGGCCTGCAAATTCGCCACACACTAAACCAAACAGCCACCACTAGTCTGTGGAGCAGGGCCGTGCATCACTTTACACTGAACAGATGATTGCTGGATAACACATTTTACATCCACATCCCAGTGAAACCTAAACCTGCACACGTCCGTCTGTGGGCTGTAGAGACAATAGCGAAGTCACTAAATATCCAGTGATGTATTTTTCCAAGCAAGCTTTTATCTTTCATGCATGCATTGCAGTACATGCTTTTTTGTGTGTGTGTCCTTCAATTTACATTCCTCCGATGTCTGAGCCAGCCACTTAAGGCACGTTTAATGTAGTGGAAAAATGACCAGCGCAATTATCTGCTTCTATGTGGTCTAGCAGATGTTCATGCTGTAGAAATTCTCAGTAATTAGTGTTTAAATGATGATGCAGTTTCTTATATTGTATATTTTCATGTTTATGCACACCAATCAAAGTAGCACTTTGCCAAGAACTCCCTGCTAATAAGTTGTGGGGAAATGGGTTACATACAATCACATCTGAGCAGCTGTTAAGCCACAACAGTTATCCAGCAACCAAATCCAAATATACTGGAAAAATGACTGATTATATTATCTTTGCATTGATCATTTGAGCACGCACATGCACACGAGTTAATCTTTTCCAAGTTCAAAGCTCTTTTATTTGACCAGAGAACAGAATGATAATAAAAAACGTAGCATTCAATTTACAGCGAATGCTTCTGGTCCTAAATAACATTCCAGTCAGGACAAATGAGGTCTGCTCAGAAAACCACATTAGGCACTCGTCGACATGCTTTGTACAGTTGAAATCAGAAAGAAAAAATGAAAAACTTTTTTAACTAAATGTTGGGTGTCAAGTAAGGTCTAATGGGCTGGGACAGTGTTGAAAAGAACGTGCTTTTATAATTCAGATTTATTCATTCAAATTTTGTCTCTCCACCGTTGCCCGCTGCTCGGCATTATGCTGTGACAGTGATGTGTGGATCTGCCAGCCAGATTATTTCTTGCCAAATCTCTGGGGTACAGCCATACTCCAGATCTGACCAGGGGCAGCCTCCCAGTCACGGGACTGAATCTGATCCTCCGACACCACCTGCCCTCTGGAGCCACGGCCAAACCTGCGAGGGAAGAGAAACTGTTGTGATTCAAAGTGAAATATGGTTTAAATCAGAGCCTTTTCATTTTGTGGATCTTAGCAGGAACAACCACACAGAAACATGGTTTTGATGAGGAATAGACATGGACACATAAAATTCACAAGCAGCAAATATTAAAGAATCATGTCTGTTTTGCTCTTGTGTTTGTCAAACCTTCACTGTCTTCAACTGGTCAGAGAAGGAAGTCACATAAGAAGTGGTTAAAGGTAAAGGATGAACAGTTATATTCACAAATTTAGTTCAAAAACACGGTCTACTCTTTTTTATAAAGGAGGTAATTGACTCCTGAACCACTTTCACTAACAATCCCAAAGTACATGATATTCAAATATGGTACATATGGTACTTTGTGTCATTTTAAAATGCAGACATGGAAAATAGCTGCAAATGGGGAAATGGATTTTCATTGTGTCTGCATCTGGAGCTACAAGGATTAGTCGATGATTGAACAACTATTTGGATAGTTGCCAATTTTCAAGCCAAAATGGCAAAAATGTTCTGATTCCAGGTTTAAAAATGAAGATGTCAATTTGGCTTTTCCACTGTTGGTCGGCCGAAACAAGACATTTGACGACGTTACCTTGAGCTAATTTTTCACCTTTTTTCTAATGTTTTACAGACCAAACAATTGATCGCCAATATGATCTGCAGATTATTTGATAATGATCCTCCCCTAAGATTAATCACTGGTGACAGTAGCCATCATGGCATCTTGTGTGAAATGGTTGGGTGGGTATCTCTAAGAGTAAGCAGGCATTGGTTTGTATTTATTTATAAAGCCCTTAAAGGCCACATGTCATCATACATCATTTCCTTATTGAACTGGTCTCATATTCACCATTTGAACACAATTCTACTTAAATGTCCATCATTAAGAACTAGTTATCTTGAATATTCTTAACTGTGTTCTGTCGTTGTTTGTTGTCTCGTTTATTAGTTTTGTGAATGAATGAATGATTCATTAGTAGCAGTCCTACTTGCATGGCTCTTGTGGTAAAATATGCTTTGATAGAAATCTGACTTATTGGGAGACAAAGACCTATTAAAGAGTATTAAATAGGGTTTTTTTTTTCTAAAAATCCTCAAATGATATTAACATGGCACTGGGAAATGCAGCAAATGTTATTTATACCCAGATGGAGTGAGCCTGTAGCACTTGTATTTATTGTCACATTTTCCCGCAGAGGAATTGATAAATACTTGGTTTTCAACGAGTGCTGATAAGAAACTATTGTTCTGAAGGTTGAAATGGTGATTACTTATTTCCTGTGGGATGTTTTTTATGTGTGTGAGCACGTGTGAGCACTTGTGTGATAAATCCAGGCTCCGTAATGATACTGACCTCTGTGGCTGATGGAGGACAGAGTTCCTGGTTTCTCTCTGAGACCCGAGCAGCAGCGCTCTCAGCACTGCGGTCAGCAGGCGGTCATCAATGCTGTTATCTATGTTTTCACTCCCCTGCACAAACATACACAAAGCCTAGTATCAAAAAGCTTGCATTCTGTTTCGGGATTTTAAAAAGCCACGAAAATATCTTGGGAACAACAGGCGCCATAACTGCATTCAATTCTGGGTTGAAACACAAGCCCTGGGGGTTGTAACTCCAGCCAGTCAGTCCTGCTGTGGCAAGGCACCTTGAGATGTAGATATGAGTGTACAGAGGTAAAGAGCTGTATCTCATGCCCAGCCAAGTATCCATCCAAGCTTATCTTTATGCAAAATAAAACCCAGATCCGTCTGTCTGTGCACGGCACAATGGGAAAACATTACATTTTTCCCTGTGATCTGAATCCTCCTCCTCTTCTATCCCGCTCTGACTGTCTGTTGACCCTAGAATATATTACAGTGTATTTCACACTCTTGCATGAAGAGGAGCACTATCTGAAATCTAAATGGATTGTGTGATTTAGCTTGTCTCACTTGATAAAAGGGCTCGAATCCAATTTACATACTTCATCACATGGAGTGACAGACTTCTCTGGAAATGTTGGCAGGACTTCTGGTTGTGCACAGAATTTCTCATTCAGTCTAACGCGGCACAGACAGTCCATATTTAAATCCTGCCTGGAGACAGACAGTATATTTTAACACATATCCATGTGTGGCTGAGATATATTATTCATAATTAGATTTTTATTTTCAGATGCCAAAATTATTTTGGCAGACTGGATGTAACACAAATGATGTGGTAAAACGGTGTTATTCTACTAGTATATTTTCTTGGCACAGCTAAAGACACATCAAAGCGTTAAGACGATAAATACCTAAAATGAAAAATTTGCAATTCAAGTTTGTGAGTGGTTTGTTGTCTCACCAGTCCCAGCAAGTGGTCGGCCATGTTCTCCTCTGAGCCTGGCAGGATGTCATTTTTGTCCAGGCTGCCTTGGATGTGAAGAGCCCGACTGACGCCAGCCATCGCCATAATCAGAGCCAGAAGAGTCACCACCGCAGCTGTGTCCATGGTCTCAAACTGGGGAGGGGGTCAGATGAACGCTGATGACAGAGGGGAGATTTGGGTTGTCCGATTACACCTGTTGAGTTCAAAGGCTCGGCTCCTGGAGGACAGAGGAGAGACTCGTCCTGCTCAGGGTTCAGTGTCCTCTTCGTGCAGGGTCCTTGGTAAATTCGGCGGTGGTGACATCCTCATCCGGTCTTTTATACACCTCGCAGTCCCTGGCTGGAAACCCCCATGAGATCTGGAGAAGGATGCTACTGTACAAAGGGGAACAGGGGACAGGATAGAAGAAGAACCATCCACTAATATGAGACTTAACCAGGTCCATTTAGCGGGATCAGGACATTAGTGATGACTGAGCACCAGAGTGCATTATTATGTGGCCCTTGGGGTAGTGAAACACAACTCTCCCAGTTATTAAACAGATAAATCCCTGCAAATGGACTCTGATCCACCAGTCCCTGTTGTCCAGTAGTCCTCAACTCATGTACATAGAAACAATATGTGAGAACACTCATTACGCACTTAATTACACGCCAAAATTAAACAGATTAGTCTGGACAACTTATGTGATCTATAGGCAGCAAAGCAATGAATCTAAAAAACGTCTTTTAAAGCAGACAAACAAAGCCGAAACAAAAGAATCACAAAAGGAAAAGATAGGGAGAGTGATGCATTCACTGCCTGTTAATGTTCGTAAAGTAGAGAACACCTCGGGGTTTACAGTGATATTACTGGTTCACTCATCAGTGCAGGATTAACCTCAGAGTTTGTGTCTGGCGTCTCATTGACTGAATTGTCCACCATCATGCTGAAGAGAGCGTATGTACATTTAATTTTCAGGGAAATGAGACGATAAAGGTTTCACTGGAAATGCTTCACACGTACGCTCTCCAGATGATTATTATCACACATGTACAGTATACTGTGGTTCAACAGTAACATCATGGGGTCATCAAAACATTTGCTTACACAGTGAAAGAGACTTTTCATTAGTGTTTTTCTTAATGTGCTGATGAAGGGAATTCAGAAAGAAGCCTCTCCCGAAGGAAAGAAAAACCCTTCATCTGTTAAACGTCAGCTTCCATCACTTTGTTAATTTCAAACGAAGACAACTTCAGGCTTGATTTGTGAGAATGACACTGGCTTTATTGGTGCCACTGTGGGTTCATTTTGTGTGTGTGTGTGTGTGTGTGTGTGTGTGTGTGTGTGTGTGTATGTGTAATGATTAGTCACTTCCTCAATACTGGATGAGACATCAACAGATTTAGCTCATCAAAGTGCCTAATGGGTGACAATCCGCTTAAACTGCAACACATATATATACACACACACACACACACACACACACACACACATACACACACATAGTCTAACTGTCCCGGTTTAACTGCCATGGCAACAGGATGACATCTTAAGGCTTCTGAGGGGAATTAGTTTTCATTACTATAATAAGATCATAAAACATACGCTTTTGGATTAGACAAAAATCTGATTCACTCAATCTGACATGATTTAAAAAGGTAACATTTATGTTTAATCTGTTAAAAAAAAAAAAAAGTTATTTTATAAACATGACTACACACTGACTGTACACTTTATTAGGTCCACCTGGACAGTTTAATACAATCCAGCGTAAGTGCTCTGCCACAAAGTGTCCTCTTATGAAGCCAGTGATGATTAGTTTTTGCTGACACCCTCATGAAGGTGTTCACTGAATTATGTATTTTAGCAGTGAGATTCATAACGTTATTCTGCAAAGTGTTTGTAATATTCTGCCTTTGTCAAGTAAATAGGAAAGAAAAAAACTAGAATATCCTCTTAATATAATGTAGTCCAGTGTGTAATTCACACACTTCCAACAATGCCAACAAAAACTGAACATTATAAACTTTGTTAAGGTAGAATGCAGACCTATTGTATTGAATTTCAATGGATTGTAGGTAAAGGTGAGCCAAAGCCAACATTACAAACGCTATTAAAGGTTACATAATTACAATCAGTCGTGTCTTTTGTTCACTTCACCTCACTTGACTTCACTTGTATGTCAATACAACGACCATGCCAACTATATCTTAAACATTAGCTTTCATATTTCTTGGTGTTCAGGATACTTCAGCAAGTTGAAGAAGTACTCTTATTGGATTTCTTGCTAAGAGTTAGAAAAATGGACTGATACCACTCTCATATCTGTCCGCTCAATGTGAAGCTACAGCCGTTTAGCTTAGCTTAAAGACTTGAAACAGCTGGAAAGAGCTCTCATTTGTTTAATCTCTACAGAAACTGAAAACCATAATATGTTTTTACACTGTGATTCTTGTCCTGACTGTTTTCTCCACTTTATGCTAAGCTAAGCTAAGCAGCTGGTGGCTGCAGAGTCATATTCAGCTGACATGAGAGTGATACTGATCTTCTCATATATCTTAATAAAATGCCACACTAGACCTTGGATCCCAGGTTATAATTAGGTGTATTTATCTGATTATTACTGCTGAGTGGAATGAACAGTTAAGGTTTTTGGTTAATCAGACACATTTCTTTTCTTAAGTGCTACCTAGAATATTATCAGTGTATCCACATGAAGGGGTTGAGTCAAAAATATTTTGATAATCCTCTCTGAGAAGCTGAATAAACCAACATCTGAACGATCTAAAATAATGTCTTTGTGCATAAAGCTGGGTGCTGGAAGCCCAGAGCGCACTAATAAACAGCTGCTGTGGAGTTTCATATTCTTTCATTGTACAGCTGAGAGATGTGTTCAGTACAGTCATCTAGCTTCTTTTTTTTTTTTTTCTTTACTGTGCTGCAGCACTCATGTGAAGTCAAAGTCAAACACCTCTCTCTCACACCTCCCACTGGTTCAGACATGTTTTTGTAACTGGACCTCAAGGAGAAAACCATGTATGACCAATTTAATCATCTCCCTGCTGGTAACCAGTTAGAACAGGAAATGAGCTGAGGATTTAAAGGTCATAGCTATAACTATGTGGCTGACCTGTAGTTTTCTTTTAATGAACCAGAGCGCAGAGTGTGGTCCTGGACTTTTTCATATCCTGATGATGATGATGGTTGTTATTGAACCACTGTCAGTTTCTTGGTCACTTGTTATTGTTTCATTTTAGTCACATGCACCGACACAAGATCTATGTATTTTATCCACAGAAAAAAACAAAATACCTTCAAGAGGATTTACATTTCAAAGCAAGGTTTTTGCAAAATGCAGTAAACCCTTTTATTTATGTGCCATTAATCTCTGTCCTTGTGGTGCAATATGTCTCTCCTCATGTTGACAAATTCAAGTCACACTGCATGGCTATGGGCAACATCACTATAAAAAATAATGCAAATTTATTCCATACAAGTGCTGTTATTGTAATTGTTTTTGTTCAGCAATTACAACACATTTACATTATACATCATTATTAATTTCTCTTGTGTGTCACAGAAAAATGCTAAATATTGGAGGTGTATTTCAGGTTTCAGCCCTTTGCCTCCATCTAGTGTTCTCCGAGTGAACTGCAGGTTTAACAACTCAAATACTGGTACAACTGATGAAAATTCAACGGAGAATGACACGACTTGCGTTATGTTACGGGTTTACTTTGTTTCCTTTTATTGTATTTACAATGTTAAAACAGTGCAGCCAAACATAAAATAAATAAAACAGCTGGTTCATGGAAAACAAAAAATATGGGGGAACTTCAGAACAGCAACAGGAGCTTCATGCAGCTAATACAAGATTGTCCAGCAATACCTTAAAAACAAGCTGACTCTTCATGCTTTACAGCCACTTCATCGATCCAAAGAAAAGTTTGTCTGGTTCCTTGCCGACATATTCTGCTCTTCTAGAAATCTTGTCTCCTCTCTTTGTGTTGTGTAAGAGTTGGAGGGATGCTTGTCCACAGGTGTCCAACAGATGCTTTACCACAGCATGATCTCATTTGCAAGTTGCCTTCTGTTCTTTACCAGCAGCTCTCAATCTGCCACTTTCACCATAAGGCACTTGTATGCAGTTGGAAATGTCTGTACTGAAATGAATGTACTATCCTTCCCCTGGCCGGCACAACTGGAGCACATTACCAGGAACAGTGTGAGAAGAAGGTTAATATAATATGCAACTGAGAAGTTTGAAAACTGTTTATGCAAAGGTCGTGATGTCTGCTGCTGGAATATTTTTTACATCTCAGTGAAAAACAGAAAGGTGGTGTTGCTTCAAAGCCTCATAATTTAGTTGTATCTGATTCAGTTAATTGGAGACCACGTTTTCATATTGAATCCTTTTCAAAAGTGGGAAAAAAAAACTTGCATGTATGAGTATGGAAGTCCATTAAAAACTCAATTTTTGGTTCAGAAACTGAAATGCTTACACTTAGGCCATATTTTAAGTATTGCTTCCTTTTTCAGACATATTTGGAGTCATAAATAACAGTTCTATGGCCGTGGCTCTCATAGGCTGTACTGTGGTTATATTGCTCTTATTCAAGTTCACTCAGGTAATATACTTTTGATGTACAGTACATTTGGTTGACATATTGACAAAAAATGAAAAAGATATTGACACAAAAAAGTCTCTTCTTGAATAAGGATGTACAAAAACCATTAGGTGAACTTGAATGGCACTTTCAGTCGGCCCAGAGCAATCAGCAAGCCAATCAACAACACATTCAGTGTTGCTTACTTTACTTATCGTACATATACTGACATTTTCCCAAATGTTTTACCAGTGCTACTAAAAGAAAATCCCAAAACATCATGTACATTAAAAAATCCTTTTTTCACTGCCCATTTCAGTCGTCAGTCTTACAGTAGTTAAGGCAAAAAGTAGTCTTTGTCGCGGGCAGTGGCTTCTTTATCAACAATGTCCAGTGTGTCTGTATGCGTCTAATATTATATTGTATGTTTGTGCATTCATGCATGTATTTGAGTTGTGATTTTTTTGTCCTCCTTTGTTCTGCCAGTCAAAACTGATGACAGACAGTGAAGTCCATGTGAGCATCGTGCTCCTTCTGCAGGCTGTGAAACATATTACGCAGCTACACTGGTTCTAATTCTTGTTGCTGGCCTTCAGCATTTACTGAAAAACGTTGATATAGATGCACGGTATAAATAGACTATCCAAGGCCAGCCATCAGTGGGCTACAGTATGGCAGACTATAGATCCAGTCACAGTGTAACAGGCCGCCAATGTGGAAGTACTGACACAGTACAGAGTGCACAAGATGTCATGATCTCAGTCTATGTGCACTTTTTTCATCCATTAGCTCCAATGCAAAGACAGAATGAGTGCCACACATGGTGATTTGAAATAATTCAGTCAGTCAGTGCTTCAAAGGGAGTTAGGAGGTCCCGTCGCTCCAGTGCGTGGCCCATTCCTTTTTATGGACAACTCCTGACTTCTCAGTCTGGAACTGTGGCCGGTCCTCGCGAGGAATCTTCACCGCGTGGTACTGAGGCAATTTGTCTTTGTAGTGGGCCCGCTGGAAGAAACCGCACTATCGGCATAGGAAAGAGGAAAGCAGGTAGGAGTGCAGATAGAGGAAGAGAGGAAGGGAAGGAGGAATGGAGGGGCAGAAAGGAAGGAAATGAATCAATTAACTGATGCCACATATAAGAAAGCGATTGCAAACCATGTGCACTTGTCTGTCCTTGTTTCAGTAGATACGGTGGTCTACTTTCCAACATCATGCCTAGCAAGAAACATATAAAATGCCATTTATTCCACTAAAATAATGTCTTTTACTTCATCTCAGACAGTTCAGAAGAAAAAGTAATTATCTGGTGACCTTGTGCAATCAAGGTGACTTTTTAATAAAGAGGCACATTCACACAAAAAGCACATCCACATGCTCTGCATTTCTGCTTCAGCATAATTTCACGAAAGTGCCCTTTATTAACACACCAACACACTGCCAAAGTGCCATTATGAAAAAAAACTGCACACATTAATACAAACCACAGCACCGACTTCATGACAAGTTGATTCTGGCACCTGAAAAGGTCACTTTGTCATGTGATGCATTCAACTAGGCGTGTTAAACGATTGAAAAGCATGTGACAGGTTGATCATGAAAATGAATAGTCTTCATAGATTGGTGCCAGAATGAACAAGTGTAGATAATAAATGGTAACGTTGAGACCACAACACACAGTACAGCAGGCATCTGAAAGCCCTAAAGGAAAGATGGCTTGATGGTGTTCAATATGCACAAATTAACCAGAGAAACAATGCTAATTAAAGGAATCAGTTTTGATTCCATTTGTAAAATAAACAGCACATTTTTGCTATTTGTTATCTAATAACAGAAAGCACCACAGTGCAAGTGTACAGGTTGTTTCAGCAAGTTCCTGAAAGGTTAAAGTATTACCATGAATAAGCACAGCTGGATGGATTGATACCATAATCAGAAATGGCCATTTGCTAAACCCCACAAACAGTGATTGTCCAATCATAGCTTAGCAGCCGTAACTAGGCACAGCAGTCAGTGTAACTTTGAATTTTACATAGATAGTTCAGGTATTTTAGCCTTTCTAAAACAAAATAACAAGAGAAAGTATAATTAATCGACTTAACAGTGTGTTTGTCGGCTCCACTGTGAGCTGCGAAAGTTAGCACACCTGGCTAAGTGGCTTACTATCTACAGTTGTAACCTAACTTAGCATAAGCATATTCAATTGCCAATATCATTAACGCTAGCTAACTATTATTACCTACATTTTGTTGAAAAAAACCCAGTTCATGACGAGCACATTCTCTGTGTAGCATTTCCTCACTGTATGCTAAATAATTAATGCTTAATGCTATCAGTGTTGATGCTAACATTAGCAGCTCTGTCTTCTTCTTGGTGTCTTGTTACATTTGGTAAAGTTTACACTCCAGCAACCCTGGCCAAGCATTACCTGGGATGGAGTCATATCTGCCAAACACACTGGCTAGTTCTCATCCAAAATCTTTTACTCTTGTAACATTTAAATTGAAACATACTTAAAACAACATTTTCAACATTTCTTCTGGAACATCAAGTGGGAAACTCATTTCAACCAACTCTTGAAGCTTACATTCGCTTAATTGGCTAGTTAGTAAGAGCTGATGAAATCTGCTAGCACGTTGTCATTTCAGCCAGCAAAATCACCAACTAGAAATGAAAAGTCTTCTTTTGTCTGCCTCTGTTTGAATCACAGACCAATTCTTGCCAATATTACTAAGCATTTCAAGTAACTACAGTGCAAAATCTGCCAGTCTTTTCACTGCTAATGTGCAGCGCCAGAACTGTTTGCCAAGCATAGCAACAGTAACTACTGCGGGCGGGGCTTAACAAATGGCCAATCATCCTCCATCTCACTGCTACTGGGTGTGTTTTTGTCATTAATAGTGCCGAAATGTGCTAATATTTCATACTATAATGAACACCACCAGCCACATCAGAGTGGTTTGAGGAACAAAGCAAATGTGGTCTAGTATTTTTACCGCTTGGAGGGAGAGGAGGAGGGGAGAGCAGGCCAGAGTGAAATATTCTTTATATTATAGTTCTGACGCCTGCTTCTCCACCTCCGAGGGTTGGACCCCCAAATGGGCGCGGTAGTACTCCGTCTCATAGTGTCGGCGCGGCTCACTGCGTTTGAAGAAGCCACACTGGGCAACAGATCACCACAAGGAAGTGCCAGGGGAAAAAGTAAAACAGGGGAAAACAATGGGAAATGAAATAGGATGGGGAGTCAGGGAGTCAGGGATAGAGAGTCCCCAGATGGAAGTAAGAGGAGACAAAACAAAAGGGATGACACACAGAGGACAAACACAAGTACAACAGAGGAAAGGAGCAGATGAGAGTGAGCTGGAAAGAACAAAATGATTATAGGACAGAACAGAACAGAGCGGATAGAAATAACTGGACTACCATGGAAAATGATGAGAAAATGCCATAATAATAATGGGATGTCAGTTTATTGATACTTGCTATCGAAGTAAATGTTTCGTTTCCATCTTGAAGACAAAGCATTGACTCTATTGGGACTTTGCAACACAGAACAGGTGTATAGCGAGTACAAGCGCAGCTACAATAAGATATTCTGTGCATGTGTGTACGTGTGTGTGTGTTACCTTCCACAGTATGCAGACCAATAGAGTCAGCAGCAGGATGCCTGCCAGGATGGCGATGAGGATAATCCACCAGGGGATCCAGTACTGGTCAGCAAGACCAGGCTCAGGATAGATCATCACTGGAACCTGGGGGGATGGGAGGATGCAGTCGAAACGTAAAAATCTGAGATATATATATCACTGCTGGAGGGAGTCAAGCCACAGTCACACATGCTTGTATTCAAAAAGAGTTTATATACATAAGAAGATATTTGAGTACCCAACAGTAACATAGATTGACATGTGCAAAGTACCTGTGCAGCTGCATCCTTGAGGACCAGATGTTTGATGCTGGACTTCACAGTGATGTTGGCTCTGACCAGAAGCTCCAGAGCACTGACTGCTGGAAACTCCTGAGAGACAGAGAGAAGTACAATGATCAAAACTTGGAGAAAGTTAACACCATGTCGGCTGGATATTTCATGTGACTCCAACTGAATATTGAACTTGCAGCTGCAGGTGAGTTAGTGGTCGAAGCTGAAAGCTATATTCACAGTTTCTGGCTGCTGTAACATCAAAGCTTCATTCTGTCAATGCACTTGCAAAAGTTATCATTCATTCACTTGCAATAGATCAGTGTGAGCGCCAGCAGCAGCTGAAAATGTAATGTGCAAGGGGGATTTTTTTATTATCTTTTTTCTTTTACCTCGATGAAGCTGCTGTTCCACAGCCTGGCATGGATCTTGAGGACAGCCTGACCAGAGAAGCTGTGGAGGGGACACTGAAACAGGACACAGCGTGCTGACCCCAGGAGACAATCCTGCAGGACAAAATGACAGCTGAGCACTTTTTTCTTTTTTCAAAAGAACTGCAGACAGATAGAAGCAGCCTTAGAAGTAGTGAAAAACATGTGTTTTCTTGATGTATATTTTAGGCGCGTTTATATGCGGTGGCTGGAAATCAGTAAAACATCTTTTCCTCCTCACCAGTTTGAGTGACTTGCGTCTTTCTGAAGCTGCCACAGCTGGGGTGGTTCGTCCCATGCCGCCTTTTGTCGTCACTTGACCTTCATCCTCCGGGTGGGAGCGGCGCGTTCGCCCCGCCTGGATGAAGAGGGACATTCATACAGGCAAAGATAAATCAGTATATGAAAATGGCTGACTTATCCTCAAAAAACAAACAAAACAATAACTGTTAGTATGGACAGACGCAGCAGTGTAGAAATGTAGAACAGGAGGAGTATGTCAAAGTCTTGATCTATTTCATGCTGCTGCATCCAAAAATGAAATGAAAAAGACATCTGCTCTCCTTTTCTAACCAGTTTTCTATGAACTGGATGGAAAATTAGACATGTTAAATGAGGAAAAGCAATGTTTTTGTCATCAAACTTAAGTATTCGAGCATGAATACTTGAATTCTCTCCAGTCTGTTTCACTGTGAATAAGAGAATGTAGGTCAAATGAAGAGGTTTTCTATTGCATTGTATTATTTTTGGAACATAAAAATTGAGATTGAAGTAAAAGTTGGCCAGAAAATCCATAATGTGCTTTGCCAATTGCTGAAGTGAGGAATTCCCGGTTCAGAAATGGTGGACCTGTGATCCCTAGGCTTAATAAGAGGACGCGCTGACACTTGGCCGTTTAGCATTCAAAGCATTTAACCAGCTCTTATCATGGATGCCAGTGAGAAACATTTAGGTCAGGACACTTAATTTAGAAATCTTTTAGGTCAAAAAAACATTGACGGCACCTTCTTTGGCAGTCAGCCTGGATGCAGACTTAGTGGAATTTTATTTTCAGTGAAAACAATGTGTGTGTTGAAATATGATTTCTTGCTGCTCTGAGTCTAAAATGAACTCTGCTCTGCTTACCATGTGATTGACAAGCTGTGGAAGCTCTGCAGATGAGGAGCTGTGTAGCGTCAGAGGATTCAAGGCCTCTGATGGGGTGCACTGCGTGTCTGGGTGACCCTCAAATTTCAAGCTGGCAGGATACAGGAGCCATTTCTCATTGGTCAGCTCGTAAGGCCACATGATGTTGAGGAAGGCCGAGCCAAGCGTCTGCAGAGCCTGTCCAGGATTCGCAACCTGATGTAGAAAAGAAATATAAACTCTGATGACGGGGCAGTTTTCCTGAGTAATCTGAAGCGTACACACACAGACACACATACAGGTTTCTCACCACAAACTCAAAATCCACAGGGCTGCCGATGTCCTCCAGACTGGTCATGGCACTCTCTCCCTTCACTGTCCCGCTGAAGAACAGCTGGTGAGGACGAGCAAGCCTGCAGCAAAAACACGATCACATAGCTGCATACTGACTCATAAAGCTTCATACAGCCTCATTGGTACGGGAGCTATTCTTCTTAAAGTCACAAGCAAACCAGGAAGTATAGCATGAATCATAATTTCTCGACCTGTGAGGATACCAACATATAATTGCCCAGTTGACTAATGGCATGCATCCCCAGTAAAACATCATAAAGCACCAATGAAGAGTTAGAACTGGTTGATACTGGCTGAACATATGTGACAGTGTTAGACTAATGTGGAATAATGTGATTTTAACAAGCTTAATGCAAGGGGAGAACAAGAGGAAAATGTTAATGCTGACAGTTTAGGTAAACTAACCAAAGATAAAGCAGTGGTTCTATGTCACATGCAGTTCTACACATTGATGGAGAGACTGTGCAGGTTTCACTCACCCGCTGACAGACAGAGGGAGCTCTATCACAACTTTAGCAAAAGCTGTGACTGGTGTCAGGTCAGGTTGCTCGCTGATACTGAAGACAAAACCATGAACAGACACTGCGATCAGAGGATTATTCAGTCTGAACAAGTCAAATATCTGCAGTTCATAATCCCTGCTGGGTGTGAGCGAGTCCATTGTGGTGTCATGTGACAAAAAAAGGGTTAGGGCTCACGTCGTCAATAGAAGATCTGCTGTCAAGTCAGTGGTCTCGATTGTGATGTTAGATGTGCTCAAGTTGATGGAAAACTTCAGCTGAAAAAAGGAACGCGTAATTTAATATTTCAGACGTGAAGACAAAATAATGACACACAATTCCACTTAATGCTGATGATGGCATGACTAGTGTCAAAGTAAGCTGACTTTCTTCCACACCGCAGGAATGAAATATCAACAGGTGGGAAAGTATAAGAAATTATTTAGCAATTTTTATAATCTTTATAATTAACAAGTGTCATCTTTCGATCCTCCACTGTTGTGTTTCCTTACCTTAGTATCTCGTTTCACAGGGTTTCCCAGGTCACATTCGACTTGGGAGCCATTCTGGTTTGCTTGGCATCTCATCTACAATCAGTCAGAATACCAATCAGCAAAAACAGAAATCCATACATGTTTCTGGTATCTCTTGTCACAACAGATTTCTCCTTTCAGATACCTGTGGTGGGACCCTGGAGCCGGCATACGACAGAGTGCTTGGAAGGGAGATAAGCAGCTGAGCGGCATGGGCGTCATCTCCATCCTCCTCAGGGTTTAGGGGGTCAGAGGGCATGTTGGTGACGGTGATCTCCAAAACCACCAACCGCTGGTCTGACAGGGAGAACACCTGCACATCATCTTCATCTCTACATGAGGAGGAAGAAGGTGGAAAACACACATTTACAGATGGCAAGAAAACACTCAACAAGGGAAATATCATTGCGGTAGCTGTAATAGTCTGATAAGTCCGCTCACATGATGACATGAGGAAATCTAGTGGTGGAATGTGGCTAAGTACATTTATTCATGACATTTTAGCTCCTGAGTTCAACAGTGACACCCCTTCAATGGAGCTTATTTGTTGGAAAGTGAGAGACAGAAGCATTATTCCCACTGCATATACATTATTGTTTGCGTTGATGTATAGGTTGGGCACCAGCCACCAGCTCACACAGATCGGGCTTTCGTACTAACTTTGGCAGAGGGGTGAAGAGGTCGGAGGTCAGAGGTCGCGTTCCAAACTGGTAGCTCAGCCTCAGGTTGCTCTGGCAGATTTTGTCGTTTCCGCATCCCTCTCGCAGGAAGTTCACCTTCAGAGGGGAAATGAGACGGACGTGAGGACTTTTAATTAATCTCAAAACACATGCTACATCTAAGATTCAATTATGTAACACGGTTAATGCTGAGATGTGTTCATTTTATAAAAAGAAACAAGTAAAAATGAATCGTTTCAGTCAATCAGCTGAAAATCAGTTATCAACTGAATGACTTTTTAAGCAAAGCTACCAAAACTTCACCGGTTCCAGCTTCTCAAATATTGGCATTTTCTGGTTTTCTTCATTCTGTGCCAGTGAGTTAAAACATTTGAATAAAAACATCTCAGTTAATTATATCTAACTGAGGTGTATGTGAAGTAACCATTTTAACAACAGAATCTGCCTGTTCATCCATTTATGCTGTTCACCGAAATTATTATATTATTATTATATTTTCTATGTCATATTTTTGGCTTTAACCAGCCTTGACAAGCCCGAATATGTCTCTTAAAGCTCCACGTGTTTGTACGCTGATCTACAGGCAAATGGAGCCCATTAAAATCAAACAGAAATATAAAATTCTTGTGCTTCCTTTTAGTTACAGACCTCAGAGTGCAGTGTATTAGAGGGGGACACATTCAGCACAGGCGCCAGCTTCTCCAGCTTCTTGGCACCTGAGTGTCTGCGTGGTGGCACAGGTTTGATAGTGTGGGTGATCGCCAAGGAGATGGGACGCAGTTTGTCCCGGATGCTCTCCTGCATGGACAAAGATTAGTGGACAGAAGATATGGTCAAAGGGCTTGTTCATGGTGCAAAAGAGTGGGGAATTATTGCAGCATTTTGCAATATATGTCAAAATATTAGATGAAAAGTGGATTGTTCAGTGCCTTGAAATTCAGCAGAAACGGCGGAAAATGATTTTAACACATAATAATAAACTACAGTAACAACTGACGTGGAGCTGGAAGACAGCACTGGTGCACGCAGGGTGACGCTGCCGATGCAGCTCCACTTCCTCTGTCTGAGTGTACTCTGGCTCCAGGGAGCTCCGGCCCAGGAAGGTGACGCGGTGAGGGAGGCCCAACTTCCTGCGCTCGGTGTCGGCTTCAAAGTGCACCACCAGGGCTTGAAGGGAGTAAAATGGGAGCGATGCGTGAAGAGAGGCGGAGGGATGGGAAAAACAGAAATGTCAGGACACACACAGAGAGAGCACTTAAAGAACCCACCGGGGGCAGAGCGTATATGAAACCTCCCTCTAAGGGAATACGGTATGATGCAGCTGTGATTTAATCAAAATAAAGCCTCATGTTAAGCCACAGATAAGGTTACTTTCCACTGTAAATAGAAATAACTGCTGTCGCTGAAGTGGTGAGCTGAAGTCCCACATGGGAGAAGAACAGAAATGGTTGTGACTTACTAATGTGCGGTGAGTAGTGTTCTGGGTGGGCTGTGAAGATGAAGCAGGCCTTGACCTCCACACTAAAAACAGCAGACGGTGGAAAGTTAAAAACATTACCTGTGTTATGTTTTTCTCATCAGTTTTACTGATCGAAGTGTTTTTTTGTTTTTTTTCCTTAAATCTGGGTTTAGTTCTTCATCCTGAATGGTTGTGACATTATTAATCTTACCAAACTCCCTCTCTGCCCTTGCAGTTGTGCTGTTCCAGGTCAATGTACTGAGGGTTGATAGTTATTTCCCTGACCACATGGATGACTGGACGAGACCTTAGGGATGCACAAAAACACAGAGAGATGTGTAGGCAGAAGACATGACTAAATCACTGTCAACACACACTATTTATGATAAGGCTTTTATTTTTTGTGTGTGTTTAATGTCTGCTTTGACTTGATTTGTTTCCTGTCACATGCATGTCATTTGAGTTTTTAAACTGTTTGTATTAAGCTACACATATTCACCATTAACCAGTTGCTTATTAGCATGCATATTATTTGCATATCGTTACTTTATCAGTCATTTTAAAGCACTTATTAATGCTTTATTCTGGCAGTAATTAGGAGGTTATTGAGGGAAAACTCTTATTTAATGGCTGGGTAGTTGTAGGATATGGTCATGCAGAATAAGGCATTAATAAGTGCTTTATAATGACATATAAAGAGCCAATATGCGACCAATGCATGCAAATAAACAAAAAGCTAATGATGAATACTTGTACCTTACTATAAAGTGTACTAATAAGTCTCACCTGAAGAGAACCACAGAATCATTAAGAGAGCCCACAGCAATGTCTGGATACTGGTTATTATCAATATCCAGACCACCTGAGATAGAGTATCCAAAGCGTCTCACATCGAAGTCACGACCATCAAGCACCTGATGGGATGAGACACACCGATCAGTCATCGTTCATGCAGACAGTCGTTCTTGTGATTTTGTTGATCTGTTGGTTTTTATTCCTCTTTTCATATTTGCTTCCTTCTGTTGCCTCATTCCTGATCTGCTGTATGAAACTTGTGACTCACCTGAGCAGGTTTAGTTTCAATTCCAGCATCTGAGCCTCTGAAGATGAAAACTTTGCCATCTCCGTCAAATGGTGCCCCCACAGCAATATCTGCAGGGATGATTGAAAACTGCTTTAAGTGTACAATTATTAGAAACATTAGACATGCTGCTGCTCATACAGTGTGAGAAGTAAAGGTAATTATTATATTACATTATACTTAATATCAAACTGATGCCATTAAACTATTAGTGCATCCGTAAGGTCACAGCTTTGTGTTAAAAAGCACTTTTCTCACCTCCGTATCCGTCCTGGTCCAGATCTCCGATGCTGCTGACAATCATTCCAAACATGGAGTCATAGGTCCCATTGAGACGGATGGGCCGAGCCTGGTCGTCCCAGTGACCGAAGGGGTTCAAGTACACATACACGGCACCACCAATCTCTGCTTTACGGTCAAAGAAATTAGGAGCTCCAACAATCAGATCTGTCCAGCTAGAGACGAGAAACAGACAGAGAATTTAAAAAATGAATAATGAAATTTTAGAAACTTAATTATACTTTATGCTTCTGCTCCACTACAGTTCAGTGGAAAACACTGCATTTTTTCTCATTTAATAGTTCATAGTTTGGACTTTCCAAATATAAAATATCTAATCAATTTATAAAATATGATACATTCTCATAGTTTAAACTCCCTCAAATCATATAAAATGGTTAAATTAGCTCCACTTCGATCAGCTACAGTAAAGTATTGTAATTTGTTTAGTCATCTATAATGACTGTCTCGCTCTATATATATGTGACAAGTCCCATTGTGCCTAATAAGTACTTTTGGCTTTGATGCTTTAAGTACAAAATTCTTATATATTAAAATTAGCAAGAATTGTGAATGCAAGACTTTTCCTTGCAATCAAGTATTTTTAAACTATATTTCTACTGATATGTAAATGAGCTGAATATTTCTTCCACCCCATCTATCTTCTCATCCACTGTTTTCTCACCCGTCTCTATTCAGATCCGTCGTCGCCACCGAGTACCCAAATGAAGATGCCAGCTCCTCCCCCCAGAAAATGTGCTGTGGCACCAGTCGGTAGACGTTGTCCTTCCTCAGCAGCACCACCGCCCCTGTGTGATTGGCCCGGGGTGCACCCGCCACGAAGGTCAGCTCCCCGAGGCTCATTATCCCCATGGCAGAGTCCACAGAAAACCCTGTGAGAAAGAGAAGGCAGGATGGAGGGGAGGAGGAAAGGTTCAGGGTTTAGTATTGACCGTGGGGCTCAGAGGTTCATCTCCTCTCAGTGTAGCATGTTCTGCTCATCTTCTTACTAATGAAATGTGTGCCTTAAGTGACTATTGATTTTATGTCAAACTCATGATGGGTGTAAATGTCCTGCATGCTGTGTTTGCTGGTGGAGGCTGGCGATGGTCGTGAGCCCGCTGGTAAGAGCTGAAGGAGATGTATGAGGCTTCACCTAATGTCTCATGAGATTCATGATGCTGCTGCTCTGTGTCAGTCGCCTCAAGAGAAGGCAGAATGTAAACACAGTGGGTGGATGTTAATCAGATTTATAACCTGAAGCAGCTCCTCTTTAGTGTGAGTGTGTGAGTGTGTGAGTGTGTGTGTGTGTGTGTGTGTGTGTGTGTGTGTGTGTGTGTATGTGTGTGTGTGTGTGTGTGTGTGTGTAGGAATGTGAGGATGCATATAAATCAGGTAGAGCGAAGCAGTGAACAAGTAGACGGGGGAGGGGTGTGTGTGTTTGCACCATAACAAGATTGAAATTTTGGTATTGAGATGTGAAAAACAGCACATCATATCAAACATTTCATCTGAACGGAAGCAACCACATGCATTCGCTTCACCAGATTAAAACATGCAGAGGGTGTGAAGAGGAGGGTAATCGATCAAGATCGGGGGGGCGGGAGGAGGATTTGTTAGACCTGAGTAAACATGCAGAGGGAGACCACAACAAGACAAACAGTGGGCAGCTCCATGGTGGCAGGTGTGGAATGTAACATTCTGTATGGCCGGTCCTGTAAAAACCAACAGACGGAGACAAAGGTGCTACTTTTTCCACACAGGGTGGTTTTTAACACACAGGCTGCTACAAGGTCGTCTCTATTAAACTAAATGAGGAATGGGAGCTTGAAGCTGCAAAATGTTTTTAAAGATGCCTTCTCTCCAACCACGACGTTAGGTCTTCATACAGTAACTTCTGCTGTGAAACATCACCTTAGATCTCTACTGATTTTTCATGTAACTCATTTCTTTTCTTTAATTTTTGACAAATTAAGCAAGATAAAATTTAAAATTAAGAAGTATAAATGTTTTGGCCTGTGGACAGACAGAATTTTCTCACATTTGTTTTTTTGAAAATCACAACCTGAACAGCCTTTACAATGGCTGCTCCACTTGGATGTGGCCTGTATTTGGCCTTCATGGAGGTAAAAGGATGTGTGCTTTAATCAGCAAAAACTGTTCCTTGAAGTGTAATTTCTATATTTAGCATAAGAGACAAATCATTAGAAATAGCTCCAACACTGCCTCTATGATTTTTAGTGAGCATGCATAGGTGTGGCACATCATCTGGTTAGGATCAATGGAAGCATGTGAGTAATAAATGAAGGCTAAAAGGTCATGTGGGAATTAGTGTTGTCAAGGAGACGGCTCAATATGGAGAGCGGGGGGGTAAGCAGGCTTGGAGGTATGTGAATAAAGAGATTTATGACAAATCCACACACTTAGTGAAGAGTAATAACCAAAACCCCACAATAATAGTAACTTCATCCTGTTAAGCAGGCGATGGGTTGTTACACATGGAAACTAAATGCCAGCAGATTCATACCAGTACTTTGATACTTTCTTTAAATAAAACACAAAACTTTAGTCCACTTTGGTCCAGACTGGAGTGTCAGCTATCTATAATTGTAAAAAAAAATCGTGGTCCCAAGTGGATAAATCCTATTGACTTCAGAGATCTCCAGACTCTTCCTCTAGCGCCACCGGCAGGTCAAAGTTTTCACTGATTCATTGAAATATCTCTACATCTACGAGATGGATTGGAACAAATGTTCACGGTTCCCAGATGATGTATCCTGATGACAGTGGTGAACCTGACAACTATTACGTGGATTGCCATGAAATCTTGTGCAGACATTATAATAACTTTCAGAGTTCACTACCTGTTTAGCCATCAAGAACTTTTCATTTATCCAGTGCTTTGGTTCATGAGAGAGTACTCGTAAAGCTAGCTACATTTCAATCAGCCTCAGCTGCACTTGGTGTTTAGTGCTAACTAACAAACGTTAGCATGCTGGGATGCTAAACTAAGACAGTTAACATGACCAACATTACACCTGCTGACCAGCATTGTCACTATGCTAACATCAGCATGCTGACATTAGCATTTAGCTCAAAGCACCACTGTGCCTCACAGAGCTGCGAGCATGGCTGCAGACTCTTATTTGTTAGCTAAACCTTTAAGTCAGTAAAACGATTTAGTAAAACTACAACAACGGACAAGAAAACCACCACCACCTGGAAAGCTTCGTACCAACACACACATGCAGACTGACTCAACACACTACAGGTTACAGATATCTACAGACAGAACAGACAAACACCGTGCTGCTACTCAAAGAGACAACCATCTCCTTACCAGAGTCAAATCAGCAGCTAGAAGCAGAAAGGGGAAAATAATCATGCTAAAAAAATAAATTCAATTCAATTAGGATGGTTGTCTCTTTATAACAGTAAAGGTAAGACGGTCCCACGCAGTACATAGATCACACACTAAAAATCTATATACGTAGACACGAGGTGGATATTAGCAGAAAGGATTAAGACGAAGACGGAGAAGAGGGTGGGACTACTTCCACTACAAGCCCAAGCCCGGTCCGAACAAAAACACCTCACGCCTACAAACCTAAGTAGCTATTATGAGCTACATCCTCAAACGGTGTGGGCTGGCTGGAGGGCTCCAGAGTTTTGTACAGCAGTGCATCTTCAACAGGGCTAGCCATGAACAAGAGCCCTATGGCCCGAGACAGGAAAAGAAAGACAGAGAGAGAGACAGAGGGAGGAGTGTGGGAGGGGAGTGATGGGGTGGTGAAATGGTGAGGGGAGTAAAAGAGTGAAAAGAGAGAAAAAAGGGGAGAGGGAGGTGCAGGTGAGACAGGCTGTGATTGATTGTTTTTTGTCTTTGTGGTGTCGCAGCGGTTTTTCCTGTAAAACCACTGGGTACCTGGAGGAGAGACGACGCTTCAGGCTCCGACCATACCCCGACTGGTGCTACACCACCCTCCTCTGAGTTTTGACATGTTTTCTTATTAGATGAGGAAGGAATGAGGATAACGTCATTGTTGTTGGGTTGAGCCAAAGAAAGGGAGAGCTTCCAAACTTTAGCAAATACTGGCATCATCAGCTCTGGACATTTTTCACCACCCTCCACCCACAGTCACATGGGAAAGTGTTCAAAAAATGCATCCTATTCAGGGTGCATCACACACAGATCAGGATGACCATTTAGAGTTTGCTACTGTTGCTCGCTCCTGTGGTCATGGTGACCATGTCGGGGTACAGTCTGAGCCCTGGTATCGCCCGTCCTCCGGCCCTCTCTTTCTCTCCTGTGCACAGGCAGCAGTGAGCAAAGAGGGCGAGTCATACCCAGGTAACTGTTGTAGGGCACAGGGATGAGCTGGGCATTAAGTTGTTTCTGATCTGCCACCTCGTAGGGTCCGTCGTCATAAAAACCGAGGTCAAGCAGAGTCTGGTTTAGGAGCTGGACACGCATCTCACCTGGAATGGAAACAGGTGAGGGCCACAGAAAGAAAACACTGACACACTTTCACACACAGCAGAGATTCATGTTACTATATGCACACATGTCCCATATCTGTCCTGTATCATAGTATATTGTTTTTGTGGTTAGTATACAAAATCAATCAACATACTTAATTCTGGATACTTTCCCACATGACAGATTCAAAACCTGCTTCAAAGATTGCATGTTGCATGGTTTTAGTTACACACACACACACACACACACACACACACACACACACACACACACAATCACACTTTCCATCCATCTAAATACACGTTCTGTGTGGTGGACTCGGAGGAAACAGTCTCACAGGCTTTATGAGATAGCATTCAGTAAAATCAGAGGTGACAAATACATCGGCCAGAGAAAAAGCAGACTTAAAGTTCAGTGTTTGAGAATATGAATAAATTAAGACTCTCATGCAGTGCATTGATCTCAATGAACCACAGCATTGATCTCAGCAATACCAATACGACATAAAGCAATCCACTACTGGATCAGACAAATCTCAGATCTTTCTTTGATTAAGTGCTCCACACTGCTCTGCATAATTGTCCAATCAGTAGATTGACTTATAAATCAATTTGATTTTTTAATCTCTAACAGCATCGTCCTGTTAATCGTACTGATTTAATCAGACCGTTTACATGAACTGGCTCTCTTCTCCAGTTCACATTAGTTAGGACAATATTTCTTCTATTATTTGTTTATATCCACAATAAACTGCCATAGTACTCAGTAATGAATACCCTCCTTAAATCCAAGAACAATAAACATTTTGCACATTGTAATGGTGAAGCACTACTGAAGGCGAAATGGGGGTAATGGAAAAACATTTCCTACTAACTTATTTCTTTCTTTAATCTTCATATCTCTCTGCTGGATGTGTTGGCATGCACTTGTTTGCTAACACTGTAGTGGAAATTTACCGGATATGAGTGCTTTAAAATGTATAAAACACGGGACACCCTCTGTCCAAAGACTATTGATTTGGATGAAATAACCTGTGCTTGTCTGCTTGTTGCTGCCACCTAAAGCATAAAAAATATTTAATAAACTAATGCAGCTTTGAGACTGCATCAACACGTTGATAAAAATCTCCTCATAGGAAATAACAAGTCTGTGTCGCTGCCTTTTCACAGCCTCGTTTCCATCATCCAGCCTTCTGCAGCTCAGTCAGACACCTTACCTTTCCAGTTATACGTCCCTGGAGCCCCGAACAGAATGAAGTTGTTGTCTGGGGTGAAACTGACAGAAAGGCCCTGCTGACAGAAGCCAAACTGCTCATGTCCCTGCGGCCGGCCCTCGCAGAACTTCCACTCGCCTCCATCCAGGTCATCTCGCTCTGTCAGATCCTCGCTCAGGACATAACAGCGTCCAATGGGGTCACGCGTCTCTGAGGTTTGACTTACACGCTGCCTGAGCTCATACAGGTGAGCGCAGGTCTGTGACAGACAGGAAATGAAAGTTTAAGGAATATCTGCTGGACTTTTAAAGGGTATGATTTTCTAAATAAAGCTGAAACTGTTCACAAATCATCAGAACAATGACTTTATATAAAGATGGACGACAAGACGGCTCCTCAAAAGTGAAATCTCGATTGCCTCCTGGTGGTTGGCTGCAGTATAATTCATAAATCCTGCCCCCTTCACTAGAATAATTAAAGTACACATTAAATAACTTTTTAGCAAAGATGGTTCCTGTCATTTTAGGTTGATCTAATCATGCTGATATATATTGACGTGTTCATTTTTCCAGTGTTCATCTGATAAGTTTGGTTTTATTAGTTATGTGATACTATAAGAAGGGGATGTGATGTCATAATTGACAGGTTACCGTAACCTGTCCCGTAGGTATGGGACAGGGAGGGAGGGGATGTGTTAGCTTCATTTTTGTACAGTAGGAGGAAGTGAAGATGTGTTCTCCATCTTTATGTACTGTCACTGGATCAGAAGCAGAACAACATTTTGATTTTCAAATACGAGAAAGACCTTTCTGCCGCTTCCTGCACTGATGCATTTCCAGGATGCTCTTACTTACCACCACTTTCCCTCCAATCCCCTGACTCTTCACAGTGACTCCCAGCCACTGGTTGTCTTTGCTTTCTCTGTTCAGACTCACTATGGGAATACACGAAAGGAAATGGCAATCATAACAGTTTCCATATGGTCAAACAATTATGTTCTGAGCCACAGCAAGAAAACAGCACTTTGTTATTCAAAGGAGACATTTAAGGTCAAATTATAGTTAACTTTTTTCTAATGCATGACTAAGAAAAAACAACAAAAGCAGAAAATAATCATATTGGAGGAGTTGGAACTAATCCATTTTTGGCATTTTTGCTTTAAAAATGATTAGTCGATCATCAGAATTGTTGCTGATTCAATAGCAGCAAACTGCTAACAAACTGCTAATAAATTAACTGACTAATCGTTTCAGCTCTCCTACAACACACTCACCTTCTCCATCAATATCCACCCTCTCACAGTCGTACTCCTCTGGTGTGATCGGACACCTGAATAAGGCTCCAGGCCGACTGCCCCGCAACTGGCCCTGCCCTGCCGCCTGCGGCGCCCCCACAAGGATCCTGAGGGAACATCAGTGGAATTTATCAGTAACGCCTGGTGTCAAAGACTGATACATGACAGAAATTAAACACCTCATGTCAGACTTCCGGTGTAACTCTCATGGCAGTGGTTAAATGGTGTTAAAGAACTTTGCATAATGTGGCTCTAGATGTGACGCCAACCACACAGGACCTGCTGTTCCTGGCGGCAGGGTCATTGTACATCACCTGTTCACATTATTTCACACGTCACTGGTGGCTAAAGTCACACAATAGCCTCAGCTGACCTAAGCCACCATTACTGTAAAGTATAAATCCCTGCAGCTCAAGACCACCTACAGTTAAACATGCTATCTTCGCTTCGAATTTATTCAAAACAGCTGTACAGACCCTGCATGTGCTGCATCTTGTTTGTGCTCACATACTGCTATCACCAGTCATCCCACACTATCAAGGCAAGGAAAAGTTTTATTCTCAGTGAGGTGGTTGCTGATATTTTGGGGCCAGTGTCACTGCCCTCTGCCTTATTAGGAGCGGCTGATTCAGGCTAGGATGCTATTTAAAAACCGAACGTTGAGCCACATTCCACCCAACACCGTCAGCCATGGCATATGCATGGAAGTGAGACATGGGGAAACAGAGGCAGAGGAGGAAGATCAGAGAATACAGTGCAGAGTGTAAAAGGGGAAGAAGACAAAAGTTAGAGGGATCAACATTAAATGAGCGCCACAACAATAGCAACATGGCTGCTGCTTACATATAATTATAGTAATGATGGAAAGGAAATGCTTGGCTCAAATGACCGACGACTAGCTGCCTGTGTGAAAAGTTCCCATCACCAGTCCCCCTCATGTCTACCTTGTTATGTACACACTTAAATTAGAGCTATCTCTGTGGAAGTATTTTGCCTATAAATACAGTGTAGCAAGCTGATAGCAAACAGGCAGAGAAGTCTGAGTTGTCACAGACACCAACCAGCCATAACACGAGAGTGGGTGTACAGCAACTCATCATACTAATTTACTCTTCTACTGGATAACTGAGATTGTTGGTGGATACAGTACATCATGTACGTTTTATAGTGCTGGCTCTGTTCTGGGTAAAGGGTCAAATGTGCTTTCGTACTAATCGTCATCTTTTGAAGCTTTGCCAAGTTTTTAGCAGCTCTGAAGGAAACTATGTTGGTTGAACTGATGCTGAGATCCCTGAGATCCCCAGAGGACCTGATCGCCTGAATTTACATCTATCGCTAATGTCAGCGCCACCAGTTTGTCAAAGATACCATGACAAGATATCTTAAACACTACTGACCAAAATTCTACTTGTATGGTAGCGTCAGCATTTAACATGGCAACAACATACATACATATAGCCACAAATGTACAAACAAATGGTTAACAAATTAAATAAGTCCAAATAGGGCTACATTAGCACATGCTAATGTCACCTCAACAACTCGTACTTTAGACTGCAGACTTAGGCATCTGTGCTATCATAAAAATCTTTGAGCATGCACCTTAGAGAACTGGTGGAAGGTGGAACATTGACATGTGGTTTGGATTGCACCTCATTTGTATGGTGCTTTAGACAAAAGAGTGAGAGAGAGTCAAATATGTTGGACCAGACAGCTCCATGTCCTTTCATCTTACTCTTTTTACACCGTGACAACAGCTGCTATCGTGACTCAACACCTTTTCTTCCAGTAAAAGAAAAAACTTTGGTCCTCTGTTTCATTCAGTCATCATAATACACACAGACCCAGAAAGTACCGCTGATATCACCCAGACTGCCTGACAACTCCGCTTTCTATTTTCTACTCTTGGCCTCTCTTGCCTGACAACTTCTTCTGTTGAAGTGCGGCCATGCATGCCTCAGGAATGATTCCCCTCACCTTAATGAGTGAGAACCCCAAACAGCCACCCAAAGTCAAGACATCTCAGGAGAACTAATGGCTGTTACACGTCACTGGCGGTCCACATGGGAAACCCGACGAACAAGTGTTAACGCAAACACATATTGAACAAAAGGGATTTGATGAAGAGGAAGAGCATGAAGAAACCTGATAAGATCTGATCCCTCTTATAGCTCCACATTCCAGGGAGCTCTGGTTTATGTTTAGGAGTTAAGGTGATACCTCTTTTCCCCCCAGACGTGCAGACACAGAGGCAGGTGTCAGGCTGTAAGGTGGGAGGTCTATGAAACTGTTATACCACCAGTATTTGGATGGCCCCCAGCCTGCCCATGTGCCTTTTCAGCCAGTTTTGATTGATTCAAATTATTCTTCAATAAGAAAACACCTCAGATGACATTGAGTATTCAGCAATGAAACAAAAACGGTTTGACCTGAGCCATCTATCAACAAAAACTCTCATCAAATTACTGACATGAGAACTGCAATAAAAGACACAGATAAATCTAGAACTATTGGTATTTTTCAAACTTCAATTAATACAGATGATACATGTAGTACTTCATTATCATTTAAACTAAGGGGTGCAATCAGCTTCTCATTATGATGTTACAGTTAATTGAATCCCATTTTATTTCAGACAGTTGGACAAAACAAGACATATAAAGATTCTTAGGCCAACCAATCGATTAATAAAGAAATAGTTAAAACAAGTTAGTAACAGGGTGGCACGGTGGCGCAGCAGGTAGTGCGCGTGCCTCACAGCAAGAAGGTCACCGGTTCGATCCCCGGGTCAGGCGGGGGCCTTTCTGTGCGAAGTTTGCATGTTCTTCCCGTGCATGCGTGGGTTCTCTCCGGGCACTCCGGCTTCCTCCCACAGACCAAAAACATGCTCATTAGGTTAATTGGTGACTCTAAATTGTCCCTAGGTGTGAATGTGAGAGTGAATGTGTGTGTGTATGTTGCCCTGCAGTCGGCTGGCGACCGGCTCAGGGTGTACCCCGCCTCTCGCCCGTTGACAGCTGGGATAGGCTCCAGCCCCCCCCAACCCCGAAAGGGATAATTGGGGTATAGAAGATGAATGAATGAATGAAAAGTTAGTAACAGCCTTGTTTGAGACAATTCATTCCCTTATTCTTCTTGATCTTTGCCTACAATGAATAGCATCTTTGTATGGAAATGGAAAGTGTCACTTAAACATAGATTTAAGAAAACAAGGCCATGTTGAATGTGTGTCTCCAACAATCGGCACAGCCCTGAATATGTTGTGTGTGAATCTGTTTGTATGAAGTTAGGGACTGAATTCAAGTTGAATAAGGCCCCACATACAGACATGCACACATGTCCCAAATTTGACACAGATGAAATGTCATGGCTGAGTAATACTTTCATTTGTTTGCCCTTTACCACTTCTGATCTGACTTCATTGTTCAGGATTGAGTCAGACAGTATGACCATGATCTCCAATACCAAGCTCATCTTTCAGTAAACCCACATTTGACATGGAGTGTGTGTGTGTGTGTGTGTGTGTGTGTGTGCGTGTGTGTGTGTGTAATATGAGTGGTTGTGGGTATGTTGTTGCTGCTGCACACCGGGCCAGGAGGAGATATCAGGGTGTTGAGCGTGACGGTGACGATGTCTAGTGAAATGCCTGCCTAAACCCAGACACCACAGAGCCAGCACCAGCATAACTTAAGTGTGTGTGTGTGTGTGTTTGTGCAATGTACATTGCTTACACAGATTAGATAATGCACCTGGGCAGCGCCTGCATCAACCAACCCCAACAACAATCTGATTAAAACAAGACTAAGAGTCTACTAAGAAGCTGCGCTTAGACAAAGCAGTGCTTTGAGCTAAATCCTATTATCATGCAAACATGCTCATGATGACAACGCTAACCTGCTGATTTTAAGCAGGTATAACAATTAACATGTACAGCATCTCAATTTAGATTGTAAGCATGCTAACATTTGCGAATTAGCATTAAACCAAGATTATTCTAATGGGAATGTCAGTATTTTTGCAGGTATTTGGTCACAAACCAACGTAATGGACAAATCAAACCTTTGACCTGATGATGGCAGTAGATTAAACAATTAGTCCTGAATTGGGGGATAAAGAAGACCAGCCAACATGTCCCAGCACCCATCAAGCTGTCAGTCACTGTTCAATTAAACAATTAATAGCAGAAAGGACCTATCCGATATACCACAAGGGATAAGAAGGAATACATTGCATCTAAATCAGTGTGATCTTATTAGAAGCTAATCAAAGTCCCTACATGTGAGTGAGGGTGTTCCCCAGGGTTCCGTTCTGGGGCCACCCCTGTTTACTATTCATATTAGTAATAGTCCGACTTTGGATATTCCACATGATGAAAACCTCTGCAGTTTATGGTTTATGTTGTGTTGCTGGAGAATCTCATTGAAGATCTTTCCTCGTTAAATAAAGTCACATTGTTATATTATTATTATGTTTTGATGGTCTATAACAAAAGTTCAGCTACTGTGTGCAACAGTGATTTTTGACCCAACAAAGCATGTGAAAGGTTTTTAGGTGTCCTGTACTTTCATAGGTACTGTGACTATAGTATACATGGTTCATGATAAAGTTATCAGCTATCATCACAGTGTATTACTACACATTTCCAAAACAACCTGAAATATGCCTCTGCTTATGTGATTGTGATTTATAAGACCACCCTCCATTGTCATAAAATCATCCTTGTTGTTCCAGCTAATCATCACAGACCAACGACAGTCACACACAGGACCTCATTACACTACACTCATACCTATGTATTCATTGAGGGGAGCATGTGCAGTGACCCCAAACTCATTCTCTCCACGATCCTGACCACCCCTCCCCCACCCAACACCCCCCATACACACACACACACATACAATCCCATTCTCCTTCACTCCTCCCCCACCCTCAGGAGTCACATCCCTGCATAGAGCTTCCCATACAGGCAGTGAGAGAAACTGGACAACAATACATCACACATGTAAGCAATATTCAGTCACTCAAGAAAATACTGCAAAAAGAAAAACAGCCTCCAAGAGAGTTAAAATGTGTCATCTTCATACACTTGCACTTGCAGCTTGTAAAATCCCTTGTGGTCAATGTTTCGTGTCAAGTCCACTGACACAAAAAGCTAAAAACAAGGCTGCTTTTTCTTTGTTACTTGCCCTCATGTGAACACTCAATCAAACAAGACACAAACTGCAGAAAGGTATTTTGTAATACCACAATAAGTCCTGAGGTCCTGTTTTGTTTGTTTATGGAAAAAAAAGGACTTGCACTCAGACAGAAAAAGGAGAATAATCAGATAAATGATGTATGAGAGAGAGAATAGACTGGGAAGCAGTTCAGATGTTCACATGACGCCCACACAAGCCCAGTTTAGAAAGGATCTCAATGTGACTGCACATCAACCAAACAATGCACTACGCTCAAGGGGACAGAAGCTGTTTCACACTTAACAGAAGAGCAACTGCAACTTTTAACAGATGAAGCTTTTTTTAAAACCCATCCCTTCCCTGGAATTTTCCAGGCGTGGACGTTTTAAGGCTAATAAGGTTTGTGAATTGTTGAATCACATACACCCTAAACATTTTCCAATATTCAGTTTCTGGACCATTTCAACTGATCTCTCCTAATCTGTCTGCCCTGCTCACACCCTTTAACATCTGCCCATCGGACAGCAGCGTGAGGCTGTTGCTCTATAGACAGTGGCTCTACAGGATCAGCATGGGGGCCATGGGGTCTTTAGGCCTTCTGTTATCCTGAGGCAAGGCTGTGACCTCTGACCTGGACACACAAACACACACACACACACACACACACACATAAACACACACACACACATACATGCAAAGGAAAACATGTGCAAGCATGCAGACATTAATAGAGGCATGAGTGTACAAGTGGAGCAGAATATTTGTTCACAAACACATAAGTGCACATACACACCCGACAGTAGGCTGTTGAACAACTGTGTAAACTAAGGCTCAACACACAGCCTGTCCAACCACGTCGTCTGTGACAATCAGTCTCATAAAACGAAGCTAAAGGGCCCGTTTCAGAAAGTGCCGCTTTCACACCTGACTCCAGTGTCCCCTTTCAGTTTTGCTGATGGAAAAATGACAGCTGAGAATGAGGTGACCGAGCTGTGAATCATCATGTTTTTACCATCTCGTCTGTCTCCCCACTCCAGGCAGGGAGAAAAAGGGTTGGGTAATGCACAATAAAGGGCAAAAGGAGAGACAGAAACAGCTGCCAGACCACGCTCAAACCCCTTTGGGATACTGTGGTTCAGTGCCCACGGATGTGACTCAACTTCCTGTTCAAAGGTTTTATCCAAAGACCTCACGAGGCCATTTTTAATATCAATTTCAAAAAGAAACTAACAAAAGCAAAAACATGTGAAACTTCTATCCGACACTTAAAGTACATTTCCGGAAGAAGAAGGGCACACACATGATGCTTTTAGAGGAAAACTGTAACCCCATCCTCACTTCACATGCATCTTTAACAACCCCTAAGCTCACCACCTGCCCCACAACTGATCAATAAGTAAATGGCCATGTCCAGACAGAGAAGAGGTAATGATTGGCCCTCAGGTCTAAAGTGTAAAGAGGAGATAAACCCTATACCATCCCTCCCCTGTTCCATATTATTTCCTCCTTGTCTTCTCCTCCCTTATCCACTCGTCCATCTATTGATCTAGATACACTCATATTTATTCTGCCTGTATTTCAATTGCTCTTTCTTTCCCTTTTTGTTTTCTTTCTTTATAGTGTGACAATTCTGTATAATCTGTTTGTGGTTAAGGTGATGCCCGTGAACTGTCATCCATGCACTCATGGACAGGTCTGACACACACATTCATTAAGTTCACATTAAGGATCAATTTAGAATTTGCAGGTCAGATTGGAGACGTGTTATAGGACAAGGCAGACACAATCTTAACCTTTTCGATGAGTGAGTTTTGGATGTGCAGGAAAGGATGAAGTCAGGTGACCACTGTTGATGATCATAGGTGTCAGGTGACCTTCCAAAGACCTACCTAATTGCTAACATTAGTGATTAGCTAAATCAGTTTGCACCTTTAAGAAATGTTTGGGTTGACACTTGTGTAAAGTTGATCCAGCATCACAAGCTAACAGCTGCACTTTTGTAATTAAGCTAATGCTGATCCTCAAAAGAGCTGGTCATTTCAAATAAGACTTTGAGCTGGTTATGTCTATGACAGATTGTAAACATTAGTGGCCAGATTCATTTAGCAATTCACTTAACTCTGATGCAATTACATTAACAACGCTAACATGCTAACATCCATGGACCTATTTAACCCATAACTGTTTGAGGAAATTAGAAAAGTGACAATGGTGGCTCAAAGGGCATCTATGGAAAACAATGTTTAAAATATTCAAGCAATTAGATTGTTCACATTCAAAGACTTTCCTGCTTAATCATTCAGTAAATCTCTTCTAATAAATACAAACAGAAAGCATCCCGTGTAATTTCCTGTTCCTGTCTGCTCTCACGGCTTCTGTCTAATCTCAGCTCTGTATCAGCTCCCAGTCGCTCTGCCATCAGCTGATTGATTAAACTGCATCTTTCCCAGAGTCAGCCCAACACAACCCATACACACTCACACACACATATATATAATCAAAGGGGAGACGTTCCATGATTTATTCATCCCCGCAGCTCCCATCTCCATCACACCCTCAGCCCCTCCCCCACATACAGATCACACGATATTCATATTCAACTCTCAGAAATGCTCTAACCGCTGAGTTTTTATCAAATAACAGGAAAAGCAAACCTAGCTGAGTCAAACACGAGCCATTAACACCAAACAAGATAATCATGTGTGCTAATAATGCAACAAAATGTGAGAAGACTTGACCTTCTCAGGACTTTATGTGCCAACTATCTCTGAAGTGCAGATGCAGGATCAGCTCCAGCCCCCTCTACACTGCCAAACTGTGCATTTTTTCTGCACCTACATCAGATCTAAGTTGTATGTTTTCTCCTGACTCTGCAGATTGTCCCTCTCCCTCCAGTGAGCACGTGATCCGCAGAGTAATATTCCTGAAAGCTCTCTGCCGGGCAGCGCTGCTTCCCACCGAGCTTTTGTCCAGGCCCCGACAGCCTGGTGTGGAGGAATGGAAGAATGCTAAATAGACAGAGAGTAAGTGGGAGCTAGTAAAGAGCATTAATCGTGTGTGTGTGTGTGTGTGTGTGTGTGTGTGTGTGTGTGTGTGTGTGTGTGTGTGTGTGTGTGTGTGTGTGTATGCCAGACTGTAAAGCCTATGCTATATACCCTTTGCTCCTTCTGATGTCTCATATAAATAAGCTCTGCAACAGTTTCTACATTTTACGAGGCTTTCACATGAATGGCCTCTAGGAGACTTAGCAACGCGGGAGAAAGACAGAAGGAGCAGCAGAAAAATCATGAATTGAATGAAGGAGGGAAAAGGGGGAAGGTCCATTCTCAACTCTTAAGCTGAGGGTGAAAAAGCAGCTTTTATTTGGCTATTTTAATGCAAATTAGCTCCAAGAAATTCTTCATTGTGTTATGAATGTGTGAAGTAGTTATGCTGGGCCCCATTTACACACATTTATATGTGTGTTTAACAAAAGAAATGGTCCTGGAACATACAGAGGATACTGTGCTTGACTCATGGAGGCAAAAACCAAACATACTGTTGATTTTCACAGTTTAACAGCATAATAAAAGTTACCAACTATAAAAAAGACTAAAAAGAATAGCTTGACATTTGGGAAATATGTTTATTTGCTTTCAAGAAGATTGATCTATGTCAAAACCAGCATAACTATGTTTTACCACATTTGTTTAAAAGGAAGTTACTGTGACTGGCCAACTATTAGTTTGGCACATAAATGTGGATTTTGTTAGTGTTGGAAAGAACCCGGCTAGCAGCATCTTCGTTGATGTTACCAGACCGTTTTTGACCTGTGGATCACTGAGATTGGTGATTTAATCGGTGAGTTTGCCTACTGTGGCATGAATTTTAAAAACATTTGTCTGCTGTTGGTGTTTATTGTGCCTCCTGTTGTGACTGTGTTTTGGTAGCTGCAAGCTGCAAGTCATGATAATGTTAGGGTGGACTTATAGGTGGCAACATTTCCGCAGTGATCGAACTTTGCTCCACTGATTTTCTATCCAGTGAGAGAGCCTGGGGGGAAATTACACAAAGTTGAAGTTATTTTAAACGCTAAAAGATTTGGGGTTTCTGAGAAAATATTCGGGGCCGCAGCTCCTCTTGCAATCACTGTAACCTTTTGGAGGTCATCCAAAAATCTCTTCCACGCTCCACTCTTGTTTTTTAAACTCTGTTAATCAAGCCTCCAGTCCAGTGAGAGGATTTGTTCAGCTTCAGAAAGCCTTGTTTTAGATTCTTACTCAGCCAGTGAAACCAAACACCAGACTAGATGTCTGGGATTATATCGGCTACCTGCGGCCCCGCTGGCATTGAGACTGAGTACCTCTGCTCAGAAAGGCACCAAAGCAAAGTCCATGGTAAACATGGACCTCGCTGCAACCTGAGATCCCTATGACGGCAATGCAACACAGTCAATCCCATGTCTACTGACATCAAGAGCCCAACTGTCTGATAAATCACTGTCTAATAATATTGTCAGCATTGCACCCAACAAACAAAATGACATAAAAAACATATTACATCTTATTGATTTGAAATGTCCAGAAAGAGGAAATCACTGCCATGATTCAAAACATAACACAAAAGGAAGAGTAACAATTGGGTCAGGATAGAGGATAAACACAATAAATGTCTTTCAAGGCCAGATAGAGATCCTTCAACAGGAAACAATAACAGATGATTTGTGACCTACGTCAGAACTGCCGTCTCCTGCCTTTGTCAAAACACTCCAAAAACAGAAATTCACATTAAATCACATGGCTGAGATCAATATAAAGAAATGACAGGGAACTGTGAGGCTCAATCCTTTCCAGCATGTTGGATTCAGTATGATTTACAAGCCTTTGGCAGTGAGCTAAACATTTATATATGCAGAAGACTTATGCTATATCATGCTGCTGTGGGTTTGCACTAAGTACATTGATGTATGACATAAAAGGCTTGCAGTATATCGAATCAGCTGATCCTGAATATTGCCTCAGCAGCAGTGCAGCAGAGTGGTTTTATGAGCCCTGCTAGCAGTGGCTCTAGGAACGGCAGTGAGGGTCTGTTGGTTGATCCCCCGCTTTGGTCCACACTGATGAAGGCACTCAACAACTGCATTGCCATGAAACTTTGTGCAGACATTCATGGTCCCCAGAAGATGAGTTGTAATAACTTTAGCGATGTCTTCACTTTGAATTAGGACCACCATCAGGTCAAATATTCATTTGTCCTTTTATATTTGCACTTTTGTCTAATCTAATGACATTCCCTTCAGCCTCAGCTGTACTTTCTTTTTAGTGCTAATTAGCAAGTATTAGCATGCTAATGAGCTAAAGTAAGATGATGAATGTGGTAAACATTTTACCTGCAATACATCTGCATGTTAGCATTGTCATTGTGAGCATGATAGCATACTGATGTTAGCATTTAACTCAAAGTGCAAGCTGTGCAGCCTCGTGGAGCTGCTAGCATGGCTCTCAACTTGATGTGTTTGGCAGTGAAAAGGAACAGAAAATGTATGAATAAAGACTTAAAGTCTCCATGGCACACCCATAGAGCATTTAGTACTGTCTTTTAGATATGTAAAATATAATAATAATATAATATATATTTAATGTAAATATCATATCATAAGGTTGGATTTTGTTTTTCTGATGTTGTTTGCCGCATGTTTTAGCATGTACAAACAAGCAGTAGCTAAATTAAAGGAGATTGGCAGTGGAGGGATAAAGCTCAGGGGGCTTCCTGTCTTCACCAGGCAGTGAACTATTAGCGGAAGCACTTCTCATAGCCGTATTTATAGCAGACAAGCACATAACTCAAACTGAAATACCCTCATCTCATCCTCTGTCTGGCATCAGCAGCACAGCAGGAGAAGCCCCCCCAAGTTCAGCTTGGGGCCTCTGCTTCAAGGCAACAACAACCAAGACAGATCATACAGAAAGTTTACAGAAGTTCAGGAAGACAGATTGAGACTCTTATCCCCGTCGGAGTGTGGCATACTTGTACTTCCTCCCAACATGTCACCGAACAGGATCTCATTACAGCACATCAGTCAATATGAGGTCATTGTGTCACATGGCTTGACCTTTGCCTTGGCCGTTCTGCAAAAAGGAGCAGTAGGTTTGTAGGAGCCATAAGTCTGTACTGAAGAGATACTGTAAAACTGAACAAAGAGACATTCATCCCATAAACCTGCCAGCTGTATCTGCAGCTGTACCCCAACATTGTGTTGTCCTGCTTTTGAAGAAATAGACATAGCTCCTCTGATGCTGTTGAATTTTTTTCCAAAGCCTTCAACAAACGGTGCAATTCCAAAACCAGAGAAGGTGAAATTCTACAAGTGTGACACTATGACTAAGCTGATTTCTATTTGCACTTTAACATTGTGTGACGCAGCCATGAGTGTGCACAGAACAGAGCATCAAAGCGCTGATATCAGTTTCGTGACCGAATCCAGTGGCATAAAACACAATGAGAGCAACACAGTATGACCACAGGCAACAGTAACCCAAAGCTTCATGGTATGAAGAGAAAATGAGTCAGTAGCATCTAATTACAGTAAGTCTGAGGCAGCTTGTTTCAAGACAGAAGGACAGAGATGACAATCGAAACTGAACTCCCAAATCTGAAGTGCAATAACCAGAGAGGGCACGATCATAAAGCTTAATGGAAATGTATTATTCAGACTGGAAAGATAATTGCTGTGTTGCTATCTGAATAATACATTTCTAAAACTGAGAGCGCAATAACATCAAGTGTGTTGAACTCCTACAGTCCACAGTGCTGATGAAATCATCATCAAAGACTCCTATCTTTTTTTTCACACTCAGTATATACGAATTTCATGTGTTTTATGTCAATAGCTACATAGATAAATTAACTCTGAATTTTTAAGATAGACTTAAAGCATCTATAATCAATATTTTTATGGTAACAATACATCAAATGACAAAAACAGTGACAATGTGTGAGAGGTCATTCATATGGAAGAACCTACAGAGAATTATAACCTGAATCTGCAGCTCCCCTCGGCTTCATTTAGCTTTATAGCAAGTTTTAGCTCATTGTTTAGCTGCGCAGCTCACAACTTTCCTGTTTAGGTTCACTCCCACCACTGTCAGGAGCGTCGTTTTTGCAGCTGTTTTCTGCAAAAAATCCCTAAAAACCCACTGAACACTTCTCACTTACCACCAAACAGCAGCCAGACACAACCAGCTGGTGGACATAGTGGAGCATTTCCCTCAGGAGTTGGTGGAGACTAAAAACCGAGCTAAAACAGAATGAATGTTGGACTTACAGTCAGCCCCTGTTCAATAACTGCTGGATGTGTAAATAAGCTGCTGTTTACTCAAAAATTTGCCATGATATCGATATTGTGGCCATTAGTTTCTGCTGGCCCCATGTTTAAAGCATCAGTGTGTGAAAATTACTGTGATTATTGGCAGAATCTGGCAGAAATGGAATATAATATTCATAAGTATGTTTTCATTATAATCATCTGAAAATAAGAATTGTGTTTTCGTTACCTTAGAATGAGCTCTTGTGCTTTTCAAATAAAACCTTCATGAGAGCCAATTTGACAGATAGTTAACTGAATTGATAAAATGTTGGTGTCCTGCAAGTGCAAGTCATCTAAAGATACAGCAGATGTTAGGATGGGAATGAAATCATCATTAAGTCATCTATGCATACAGTGGGTGTGAAGTCACAGCATACTGGCAGCAGCATTATTCATAGCACTGTCTTCCAGGAGGTGCATAACATCAGCACATCAGGTTGGTTTATTGACTGTCTCCTCCTGGCTCTAACTCCACTGGCAAAGCATTTTCAGGAGTCTTCCCTCTGTTGCAGTTTCGAATGCTTTCAGCTCATCCTCAGTTATCAAAATAAGTTCCAGGAATGCTGCTGGACAGTGAGCGGGTTTCAGAGGGGTGACATGACTCTCGCTCTGACTGTCTAAGCGTCTGTAAATGCTGATGTCACTGGTCTTACCAGGCGACATGATGACTCCAGCCTGGGTAAACTGAGGAGCCAACTGTTAAATATGGAGCTCCAAAACAGGAACCCGTTCTAAATTAATTCCCATATTCAAAAATGTTTTAATTCAATTTAAATGATGTACATTACATGAATGCTGCATTTGTTTATTCAGGAGTGGAAAGAAACTAACGTTTTACTTCATTACATTTTATGGGGGATAACAGTACTTTTTAACTCAACGACATTTAGTTAGTCAGTCACTAGTTGCAGATTACGATTTTATACAGAAATATAAGCTACTGCGTTATGCTTTTGAAAAATATTATGCAAACCCACTACAGCAACAAAGTGCTAATTGCAGTCTATCAAACATATTATCAGTCCAACACTATGATGTGTAATAATGTACAGTATGACACTCACAGGGGCCATTTTTCTGCACAAGAAGTACTTTTGATACCAGGATTTATTTACAGCCATACAGTAAACATTTCTAGATTTCAAGATTTACAGGCAGACCTGCTGTTATAATTAATTCATGATTGCTGGAGGATGGGAACAGAGCTCATGAGTGTTCTAGTCACACCGAAAGATACACAAAACAGCTGTTGGCAAACAGCGGATCAGAGAACAAACACTTCCATGAACACATACACATACACACAGCCCTGCATACTATAGGACACATAAGTATCTCCGCTCCCCTAGTGCATCAGACCTGAACTACTCTGGATAAATCACTTAAAAAACCTTTTTCCCGTCTTCAGAAATCACTGCCTGCCTGCTGATTCAGCAAGCCTACTCTCATCCACTCTACCAACTATAAATCATCATCTGTACTCTCAGAGTTCAGGCTGCTCGCGCTGTACATGCTAAAACTCCTGCATCCAGTTCAGAGTTATGGGTGCAACAATGATTTAGCAAATCCAAGGACATGCAGCAAAGAAATGCTGACTGTAGCTGCCACACAAGTCTTATTTTAGCTTTTAACCACCCATAAAATGAAAATTCATGTTATAGTGAACATTTTGTACAAGGAGCAGGTGCAGATCTAAGAGAAAAGGGTATATAAGGGGCAGCAGAAAGTTAAAAACACACAGGACACACAGGACACACTCAGCGCCGCATTCACCCACTCACCAGCTCTGAGGCTCGGGGGTAAGCTGTTGGTGAAGTGCAAGAGAGAAACCAAAAAAGGTGCCACGGTCTCCCAACTTATGCAGCGTGTGGGTAGTATCCAGGTTAAAGCCCCACACTTGACTGAAAAGGGTCAACAGAGCCCAGAGGAGGGTAGTCCAAGGATGAGAGGAAGGAGATGAGAGGGAGACAGTGTTCCCATGTCCCACCAGGGCTGCCATAGCAAGGTGCAGAGCAAGTTCAGCACAAGAAGAGTGCAGGGCAGATTCCTTTTATGGCTCCCAGTGAGCTAGAAGAGGCAAAAAATGGGCCAAATCCTGTGTAGTCTCCTCTCCTCTGTGGATGCCTCCCTTGTTTCCAACCCCCTGTCCCGTCCTCCCTCGCTTTATCGTGCTGGCTCTCAACTCCGTTTGCTGCTGTCAGTCTGAAGAGCAGGCTGTGGAAATGTGGCCGCCACTAGTATATGTGTGTGTGAGTGTGTTTCCCTCAATGCATGTGCGCCTCCCCCTCCTCTAAGCTCTGAGGGAGACAGAGGACAAGTGCCTTGAATAGCCCGCTCACTCCTCCCCCCTCCCCTTGCTCTCTCTTTCAGTTCCTCCACCTCCCTCCTTCCCCTCTCAGCTGACATCAACACTCAGGGGACTGCTGCCAAAATACCAGGCAAGGTTGTCAAGATACTTGGAGGCTATTGAATAGAGAGAGAGGGTGAAAAGACAGCGGACTGTTTTATCTGTTGAGTTCACACGGTCTGAAATGCCTCTTTCTGTATCCACTCGCTGGTGGTGCAGGTGCTTGTAGATCCCAGGAGCATAAAGGGGAAAAATCTGAGGTACAGTCTTGGAAGTTGAAACACTAGACAGATGAAAAACCTTTTATTTTAGCCTCAGCTCAACAGCCCTGATGTCTGACTTCTGGTGGCAGCGATCTGGATGAATCTGGGAGACAAAAGGGGCTGAAATGTGCACAGTGACCCAGGAAACTTTATTACTGACCTTTCACTCTACTAGAAAGGGAGAGTGGGAGAAATGTATGTGCTGTGACAGAACAATGCCCACAGAGACATAATCAGGACAAGTGCAGGACTTAAAAAGCACATCATGTGATGTTTATTTATTCACTGGTTTTAATTGTATTTTACCCCTAATGAGTTTCTGCACGTTTACAAGTACCCAGACAAACATCATGCCAGCAGTTGTGCCCTCTCACCCACAGCTGCTGTTTTAACCAGCTGATTTCTGTTTCTCTTGAGTCAGTCTGTGTGCAGCTGTCAGTGTGTCACCTCAACTGTTCCACACAATAAACCTCACACACAGCAGTTGTACACCAACGACACGAGGAGGGAGAATACTTGATTATGAGAGCTCGTCTTCGCAGTTAGGATGAGAAGATGAAGAGGGATGTGACTCAAGGATTTATAGTTAGAGATTCATATTTCCAATCAAGCATTTAAGCATTTTATTGCAGCTAAAAGTGCAAGATGAATATATTTCTTTTTGGAGTCCCACAGCGCGACTTGTACCAAGCACCAACAAGGTGATATGAGAAAATCAAAATGAAGATGTTTTTTGAGATTTTACAAGAGGTTTGACACACTGTTGCTGCCCATAGAGACATCTCAGAGTTCCTTATTTGGAGCTTTTCTGGTGTGCAATATACACAGAGTAGCCACTATATTAGGTACATGTGTACAGTCTGATGCAGCCCAATACAGCACCCTGCTTTAACATCTGTCTTTATGAAGTTTATAATGCAGTGTAGTGTGTAATGTAGTGTATAATGTTAGTAATAGTATTATTTGTGTTTTCCAGCAGCCCCTCCAGAAAGTCAAACAAAACATTGAAGTGGTCATTGTAACTATTAAATATATCCTCATTTGATTAACCATGTAGTGGACTTGGCTGGTGTGAGAGGGGAGCCTTGAGCGCTGACAAAAAGGCAACAAAGTTCTTTAGAAAAACACTTTGCGCATTAAGGAGGATTAAAACTGACCAAAGGTTAGTGTCTCTGGGCACTATCATCAATGTCCACACACACACACACACACACACACACACACACACACACACACACACACACACACACACACACACACACACAGAGGGAGAGAAAGTTGCAGGGATGAATTCCTCTCCTGTGGTCTGGCTGGCATCATGAACCAGTTTCTCATGTCAAACACTCTGCCCCCTGCTGGCCGTATGTGGTACTAAGAAAAGAGCTATTAAGTTTTCACTACACAGTTATTAGTTTATTTTCCATCCAGCTAAATCTTTCTAAATAGATACCTACATATGAATGCAGATACATTTTTAAAAAGCTTTTAAGAAGCAAACTCATTACATGACAGCTGATGGGTTACGAGACTGCATTTTGGTCAATGCATTCTTCCTCTTTAGCTCTACATGCAGCCTTTGTCACAGTCTGCCAGCTCCTTACCTGCTACCACTCTCTCCCTCATCTGCTCACCTGCTCAGCCAGCACCCTTCACCACTCAGCCACACCCACCTGCCCAATCACCTGAGCACACACCTGAGACTCATCTCCAATCAGTGCAGTACTTAAACGGCTTTCCCACTCTCACCCATTGCCAGATTGCTCTTCACCTTCATGCAAGACTCTCCAGCAAAAATAATGGCTTCTGCCTTCTTGTTATCGACCCTGCCTGCCTCTGACTTTGTCTGCTCTTCTGCCCACTGGCCTTCTGTACCTGACTACGTTTGTTGCCTTGCCTTTCCTGGATCTACTACTAAGCGCAACTGCCAATTGTTTGTCTCTTGCTCCGGGCGGAGCATCAAGCCAACCTCACCTAAGACTCTGAAAGACTTCCGTGTTCAGGTAGCACTGCTATTGGGTCCTAACCTTAGCCGATACAGACTTTTTACCTGCATGCAACCAAAGCCTGCTCAGATGCGATTGGTCAGTACTACTCAGACTACAAATGGAAACCAGAACCCTTCTGATCCCCAAAATCTTGTCCCTTGCCTCAATTTTCTGCATTCATATGCAGATATCTGTTTATAGAAATTATTGCCCAACCGGACAGCATTACAACCCCCACAGCCACACAGCTGGAATGGTTAATAACAATAATATTGGTTCTGTATTTTGTACTCTATGAGCATTTGCTAACACTTATCTTTAATGGAAAAGACAAAAAAAATATCCAAATATTAATAATGCTTGAAGGTTCTTATCACTTCTGCATGATTGATTGAACAGTTTTAAAAATAACAAAACATAAAGCTGTCAAATCTGTTTGCCTTTCCAAGCATGTGGAAGAGTTCAGCGTACATATATCATTTTGGAGCATCTTGACCAGAGCGAGAGCATGCACTGGGGAGTTTGTGCTCTTGTCAGCAGCTGCTCCCACACACAGCTCACTGGCTTAGAGAATAACTATCTAAAATCAAAAAGGCTGATTTTTGATTTCCAGTAACGCAGTGTGACCTCATGTTCCAGGCAGCTCGGACTGTAAATACCAAAAGGATTCCACAGAGCAGAATAAAAAGGAAGAGGAAGAAAAGAATGGTGTGGGATGTCGAGAAAATGCTGAAAACATCTTAATTGCAGCTTGGGCAGCGGGCCAGGCAAGAATGCCTTCAGACAGAACAAAATGCATTCAGAGGGACGGATGAAAGACAGGGAGAAGAGAAGAAAGGGATGGAGAGGAAGAGGACAGCAGTGTTAGCTGGCTGTAAAGATTATCTGCCACAGCGTCCATGACACTGGCACCCCTACGCAAGTGCTCATTAGCAGTCTGAGCCACACTTCAAGGATGGATCTTATTTTAGACGGTAAGCGGGGAGCAGTACGTAGAGGCAGGGTTATTTTTCCTGTTATAGCCCCCATCATGTCGATGACTGAGATAGCCACAGTCAGCACTATTACTGTATTGATTAATGGACAGTGTGGGATGCCATAAGAGGAAGCGGTGCTGGTTATTACAGGATTAAATGCAAGCACACCCACTCTAGCTATTTAACGGCACATGATCCCACAGGAAGAGACAAAACTGAGCACTGCTGATGGCACTTAGTTACAACATTATGGATTTTATAACAAACACTGATTTCATTGTAAGAGGGTTTAAGAAGCAAGCTAGTAACTGTCCCCATTGTTTTGATGCATTGCTAGAAACAATGAGAATAAGTGACACAAACTTGTACAAAGCTGCATCGTCATTGCCACTGCATTATAAATCACATACAGCTGCTGCGACAAATAACTCCTCCCTCATGACAGCAAACACACAGGTTTCTCTTAACGACAGATAACACTTTGAGTAGATGACCCTCATTTAAAATCTGCACTTGTGCTAACTGTCCTGCAAACCACGCTTTCAACGTGACAGCCGTGTGAAAAGTGAACCAGAAATCAGTAAACGTTAAGTGAATGCATTTGCAGTTGTGATCACTGCAGTCCTAGAACCCAGCTGGAAGATAATAGATGCTGCAAAGCCAATATGAGAGTCAAGGAGATGTCAAGTTCACGATTGTTGAGGGGCTCAGGATATATGACAGGATGAGAAGCACTTTTAAATCATCTCTCAGTGAGATTAAATGTACTATCTTGGGCTGAAAAAGCAAAGTAATTGCACTTCACTCTCTCTGCAGAAGCTGTAAGTTACACAGTGTTGTTAGTGTTAACAGACAAATGTGGTTGACTTTAGTACTGTGCTACTATAGATTCACAAAGGGCAAGTACTCAGTGTTTTTTGAAAAATGAATGTTTTATTACATTAATTAAAGGCAACAGACGATTCTAGTCTATCCACTTCTTCAGTCATCCCTAAAATGAAACAGGACAACCACACAGACATGCACATGTATTTATTATCTTGCATGTGAAGCAATATGCTTGACAACAAGACTTGGTAGCACCAGCATGCAGCATGCTGTCCCCACTGTTTCCCCTTCCTACAAAATAAAAGTGAGGCAGAGGCGACCTCTAGTGGCAGATAGGGTTTATTAAAAAAAAATTAAATAGGGTTTCATCATATTTTCTACTGCTTCAACTCTTTCAAAGTGGAGAGAAATCACCAAAATCCTCAGCTGTTTTAATAAAAAACCAAGAAGGAGCATAAGCAACATATCATCCACACATTTAACATTCCCATCACAATGGTGGTGCAACATCAGGCTTAGGGGTTTAAGCCATAAGAGGGGTTGTAGGGCGGCTGTGCAAGGTCATCTAAATGTGGTGGCAGTGCATAAGGCTGGCCGGGGAGGGGGCCCATCGGCTGGCCTGGGCTGAATGCCACTGGAGAGCGAGCTAAAAAGACAAACAAATCAGTCAGTCAGTACTGAGAACTTTGGGGTCTGTCCCAGTTTTTCTATCTATCTAACAAAGATGTTGGCCTGTAACAATAATTATGAAAGGTTAACTCTGGTGTTATCTACAATGCAACACATGTTTATCATTATGAAGTTAGTGTCAGTCGGTGCAAAGTTGTGGCTCATTCCTGTGTGTTGTCAGCTCACTTTCTGAGAAATTAGACTTTACTTGTTAATTTGGCACAGAGATCAGGTCTAAAAGCCACACTACCCATGAGCCTCAGCCACCGTTGCCATGGAGAAGAAGCCAGTCTAAGACACAAGCCAGTACTTACCAAAAGCAGCTGAATTCACCCAAAATTGATGCAGAAATGAAAACTGATCATGTGCATTCTGTGGCAGAATTTGAGCTTCTATGATTGGACAGTTCTTGCCAAAATGCACCGTGGGAGTTGTGGTTAACTTCTACCATCATTTTTTAAGTACACTGAGTTGTAACTTTGACTTTATCAGAGAACCAGATATTTTCTAACTGGCTGCTGCTGTTAATATTCTGATTATTTAATCACAGAACTAAGAATAATATGGAAAAAAAAGAATAGGACTTTTATTTCTGGAACCAGGGACTCCAGAAATAATTTAGGTACATGGACAATACTCGACTATATTTACTATAAATAAAGAATATCACCAGACCTGATATGATTAATGTAAATGCTAAGAAACAACACTGATTTTGGTCATGGACATCAGAAGATAACCCTTTAAATATATAGAGTCCAAATTGATACATAGCATCCTCTTTTTTTGGACAGGTGGATGAGTGGGTGGGTGACATGAACCAAGCCTGCTACACCTGTACAGTATACTCCTCTCAGGTTTGAAGAATTGTTAAATGTATAAATGCCATGAAATAACTCACTCGCTTCCAAGTACGAGGGTGGTGGTGCTGTAGGCATGTGTGGGCCTCCATACCCAGGCTGGACAGGTACAGGCTGGTAGCCTGGGTAGGACGGCTGATTTCCAGAGGGGGAGAGTGGCTGCATGGGTACGTTGACTACAGTTGTGGTGTTTGCCACGGCTGGAGGGGAAATCATAGAATTAGTCTGGTTTGAAAATAAGGCATGAATACTCCAGGATGGTACACAGTGAAACAAAAGATCAGCTTCATTTTAAAAGGAAAAGGTTTGAGATTTTGGGAAATATGCTTCATACTATTTGCTTTTCTTGCTTCCAACACCATTAAAACTCACTCTGGTGAGGTCACTCTGGTAAGTGGTACTGACCAACAAATATCTGGCACGTGATCGTCCTTATCATTGTACAAATTAGACAACATGTTCATTAATGAGCATCAGAGGAGTTGATGGGTGGATTTGTTTCCTTTGGACAGACTGTTTCCAGTCTTAGTGCTGTTACTAAGATATTTAGCTTAGCATACTGACAGTGGTATCAGTCTCATATAACTCTCAGTCTCAGTTTTCCTTTAACTGTAACTGTAATCATTTGCACAAGCAGTACATAGACAGACTGTAGCTGCCTGCACAAAGTGAACTGTAAGCAAAACGCTGCCTACTTTGGTGCCTACGGTTGCGTCCTTTTCGACACATCTTGTAGAATAAGCAGCAAGGAGCCACGCAGCAGATGATGAGACCCACACAGATGATGATGGGAAAAATAGACCCTAAGATGCTTCCCAGGAGCATAGGAATGTTGCTTTGTCTCCCATAGCTAGGCATGGGGAAGAAACAAGAAGTCAAATAATTAAAACTCTTACATTTTTTAAATAGGCTGATATTGTTTCATATTCTCTATCTTTTATATATATGTTTCTATAATGAAGTGAAACACAGGTTCAAAACAGTTCTTGTTTTTCTTGAGTTAGACGGCATCACTGCAGCCGGGGGCCACCACAGACTTTCAGTGGTCCCCTCTATGAAAACCCTCTGACCCTCTGACTGCAGCAGTTTCCAGAGCAGTACTGAGTGACACGTTCCTGAGTATCATAGTATTGACTTTACTGCTACAGTTAACCGCTGTACGCTGAAGACGAGTGAGGGTAAGAGATTATATAACAAGAACCGATAAGATTAACAGCTAAACTAGAAAACTTTCAGTTGTCCCTTTTATGTGAGTCAAACACACATGAACACAGAGTACAAGCCCAAAACAAGTGCCTGTGGTTCCACTGAGAAGTCAACTAAAAGTGAGTCACAGTGTTTGACCAACATAAAAAACACCTGAATAAAACTCACCCCATATTGCCGACACAAGGGTCACACACAAAACACACACAAGACTGGACAAGACAGCTGAAACGGTAACTGCTGTGATGTAGTGTAATGAGGAAATGACTGCAGCGAGACTACTGTTTCAACCTGTCTGTCCGTCCCACCCCACAGCAGGTAGCCCAACAGCATTCCTCACTTTATGTGAAGGACTTGCCCCTGGATGATTAATGAAAGATTTTTGCATCGGAAAGCACTCCATTCAAACAAATTTAATTTTGTTGTTGCTCTTAGTGCTGCTGTTTGTCTTTACATATTATTTATTTTTTATTAAACCAAATAAAAGCCTAATTGAGATTGAAACTTTCATAAACCAGAAACTCATGCAGAAAATGTTTTTTTTTTGCACTCTGAATGACTATACTTCACCTCTCTTTAGCTGCACTAGTTCATTTTCTGTGAATTTTGTTTTTTGCTAAATTTACCATCATATTATTTGCTAAAAATGCAGCCAAAGTTCAGCCAAACCGGTATAGAAATTCTCCACAAGCAAGTCGAGCATGGCTAAGTTTCAGTTTCTTTTCCTGAGCAGTTATGCAATACTGTAAGTGCATGTAATACAGTTAACTCCACCCAAATATGCTTTCAACTGCCATTATTACCTGCCTCCACCCACTCTCACTTGAACTTCAACACTTTCACACTTACAACTTTGCTATTTATCAGCTTTATTATTTATCAACTCCCCCTTCACCTCTGTGTTGTCTTTGAGTTATCAGCTTCTGTTCTGAAAATACAATAACCAAAACTGAGGAACAACAGAAAATATATACTTTATTGAACTCTGCAGAATAAGTGGTGGGGTTTTTTTTACAAAATAAAAGTCACTCAGGCCTTGATATATTCTCAAAGTAGCAACAATGTCAATTACTCTTGGACGAAAAACACAGGTGACATAATAATAAATCTTTGCTGGTATATCTTCCATAACGAACACAAATGGCTATTATTCACACACACAAATAAAATAAAACTCCAACTAAGTCACCTTGAGGAACCAACACTGGCCGAAGGACTGAAATCACTGGCAGAACACATTTATAAGGACAGATTTCAGGCAAAAGGCGAAATACAGCGATGCACAGACAAATCGTTGGTCGATGTAATAAACACATGCACATTCCTCACAAATCACTGTTTTACAAATTACAAAGATATGCATTCGAGCCATTTCAGTGATTTCTCTCAGCTGGTAAAATAAAATAAGCCACAACTGTACCAGCGATACTCACATACAATGAAACATTAGGTAATATGTCCTTTGACCACAACCAACATCCAAGAAAGGAAGAAGATGTCTGGCTTATCACATGAGCTGTGACTGTACTTCAGCTGGATCATAAGAAAAAAGGTCACTTCAGCAAAAACTATTATCAAGTCATTTCAGTCAACAGAAAGCAGAAGTGATGGCTTTGGTGCAGAAAAACAAAAAAAAGGAAGGTGACAAATGAGAACAAGGAAGGCTTATTAGTTGAGCATTTAGATAAAAACTACAATAGACTACTTCTTCCAACCTGACTGTTATGCTGGTGCAGTCTAATAAAGGCCATGGTGATGCCAAATCCCAGAAAAGAGAAGCCCAACATGATTTGACAAGGTTAGTAACAACACTGAGTAATACATTGATGACCTTCAAAGATTCAAAACATAATTGTAACTAATAGAAGTTTAAAGGACCAGTGTGTAGGATTAAGTAGTGTCAAGCAGTGAGGTGGCGGATTGCAACCGAGTACCCTTCCCCTCATGCCTCCTGTTGCAAGCATGTCGGAGAAAAAACATGGTGGTGTAACATGGTGGCCAGCTCAATTTCTGCCAAAAGATCCCCCTAAATCCTCCACACTGGACGTTTAAAGACTACGCAGTTTGAAAGCAGCAATACTCAAAAGTAACATGGCCGGTTGAAGGACTGTGAGCCTTCATGATGACTGTTAAATACAAGTAACTACACTATGCGAAATAAACATAAGACTGTATAAAAAATGAATGTAATCTCCATGATGTGACCCAGAGGCTGTCGCCATCTTGGCAGTGCCTGACTCTGCCAAACTCCCAGCTAATCCAAAAATGCACAAAGAGGTGGAGCATGTGGTGCCAAGCGGGGCTGAATGAAGCCTGGTTGCTGCATTTCTGCTGTTAAGTCGGGCTAGTTAATATGGGGGTCTATGGGGATGGACTCGCTTTTGGAGGCGGCCTTCAGTGGCCACACGAGGAACTGCAGCTCAGAAACAGACACTTGTGAATAACAAGATAATGAGATTTGTAACATCTGATACGTGTAACAAGGCTAGGAAGGCACGGTTGTTGTTTGCAGTTTGTAAGTGTAACATCTGTATTCGAGTGTTTGGTTGATTGAAGAGAAAAATCTCCTTTGGTTATTTCACTCAAAGCTGCAAATGCATTTCAGCTCAGTCTGTAAGATGAACACGTGAAAATAATAAAGGAAACAAGCCGATTAAACGGAATCCTTGCTGTAGACTCGGACCTTGTAGACATAAAACTCTATGTGTGTGTAAGGCTTATTTCGTTGCAGTGATATGATGAACGTTCCCTTTTGTTGGAGGCTTTTTCACTGTTAACCTCAAATATCAGTAGTCGACTGACAATAACATGTTTTCTTTCCATCAGAAACCCTCTAGTAACACACACTTCTGACTGGATTCTGTTCTGAAGTAACATATACATAAAGCATGAACTGCCTTCCAATATACCAGCGACACAGACCGTGAGAAAGTCGGCTACATGAAAACAGGATCAAAGCACTTTAAACCGGCAAAAAGCAATTACCAAAATTCCTCCAAAGTCTGACCACTGAGTCCTATCTACAATCTGTGTGTGTGGCAATGTACGAGGTCAGGCAGGTTGGGCCAGTGCAGAGTATAGACAGGGAGCAGAAGGGAGGTGTTGAGGCATGTTCAGGAGCCTGGAAAATATAAAGCACTTCATATTCTCTTTAAAACCAGACTTAGTGGTTTTGTGTGTAAATTTACCAAGATGACTAAGATGGACCCACAAAGAAATATTTAAAAAGAAAAAAAAAAAAAAACAATCTCACAACTTGTATATTGTAAGTCCATGCAACACGAGCCGAGAGGTATCAACATTTTCACTTGGCAACTCCTCAACAGAACAGATGCACTACAAGAACTACAGATATGTCACAACTTTCCCGCATTCAACCACCAAAGCTCATGACCCAATCATCTTGACTCATCTTCATTACACATCTCCAGTTCTGCCAAGTTCGAAAATGCTGCAGCACGTTTAAAGTGGCTGACAATGTGGTGCCGTCGTCCGTTATCCAGTCTTGGGTGGTGGTGAGACATAATCCGGGTTGTATGCTGGCTGGGCTAGGTAGTCTGCGTGAGAGGGTGAGGCGGCAGGCTGTGCCGGGGCAGGAGGCTGCAGGGGGTATGGCGGCTGGCCGGGGGCGAATGCGGCCTGGCTGTAAGGCATCGGATTGGGAGGGTAGTAAGGACCAGCTGGACACACAAAGAAAACATAGAAAGAGGATTAAAGGGCTGAAAATGTTCAGACAGTAACCACAACTTGCCTTATACCATAAATTGTTCGCTTCCTATTTCACAAAATCCAGACATGACCCAACTTTACACCAGCAGCGGTTATTCCTCCTCCAGTTCCCACTGCAGCTTTTCTGAAGCACCAAAATTGCATAATGTGTTTTAAAGCCAAGCTGCAATGTGTCATTACCCGACGTCAAAGGTTGCTTTCTATAGTATGCTGGGTGCTTCTAAAAAAAACACTGTGCAATCATCAACTCTGAGTAATAATAACATTCCTCCTAAAAACCCAAAACATTCATTTCTGTCCATTTCCTGTAGATCCACTTGAGAAACGTAAGCCTCTTAAAATCTGTATGAAGAGTGCAGACATGTAACATGACTTGAGATAAGTTAGTTTTAGGCTTGTTTTCAGTCAATAGAAACTCAAAACAGTGCAGTCTATCAGTGTATCAAACTCTGTTCCCTCAATTGTTCAGCACTGTTCACAGCCTCTGTATAACCTGAGGTAAGCCCTTAAAGCGCCGGGTTAGCAAACATCTGGAGGAAGACTTACAGATGTAGCATTTAATGATTACATCTGATTTACTGGAGGATATTTCTCCCGGCTGTAAAAATACCAAGAGAAGTAAGCATTGAACTCTGTTTAGTCACAGAGGCCGGAAATGTGTTACTGACTTACTTCCTCTCGCCATAACTAATGGCAGTACCTCATTATTGGTTATCAGACATGAATAATGTTTATTCCAAATAAATAAAAACATATCAGTTATAAAAATATGCTAACATGAGCATTATCTGGGAAACATTTATTCACTTTACACAGAGCTAAAATTAATGCTGAATTACTAAATGTTTGTAAAATGAGTTTGTGTCGGTTTTGAGTAGTGAGAAATCATAAATTAGCAGATTTTTACCACGAGCACAGCTCTGCTAAAGCTAACAATTCGTCTTATTCGCTGGAATAATAGTTCAATGAATAAGATGCATGGAGGCAGAATGATAACAACCAATGTTCTGAGATGGCTACTGTGATTTAACTCCAACTGTCTGCCGGAACAGATTTATTCTCTGTCACCTTTACTCATCAGGGCATAATGAACAAAGGTTTTTGATTGCAGATTGCTGCTGCTTTTTAGTCCATAAATCTGTGACCTTTTTCCTTCCAAGAAGTGATTATGTTTGACAGTACAGGCAGAGAAATTCTGTTACTGAATGCGAGATGCTGCCTTTTAGCGTCAGCAGCTCCATCGCCTTCAGTTTGAATGTGCTTTAATTCTACAGATACATGCAGTTTGTTGAATAAAACTTTTCATTGAAACAGTAATTTGATGAAAAACGTGATGCATTTCATCAGAAATCTCAAAGGCTACTGTATTTTGTTTCAGTCTTGATTTGACATCAGGCTGTAAATTCACACTCACTGGCTTCCTGATATGTCGGTGGTGGTCCTGCAGTGAACTGTTGTCCCTGGTAGGGCAACGTTGGCATGGGCTGGGCTCCGTAACCCGACTGCACTGGTACGGGCTGGTAGGATGGATACTGGGGCCCCTGGTAGGACTGGGGCTGTCCAGGTGTTGCAACTTGCTGCTGGGGGTACTGCTGAGGAGCGGAGGTGACCACTGTGGTGTGGGTGGTGGTTGCTATCACAGCTGTAAGCAAACACAACACAGAAACAGATAAGAAACGCGGCTAATATAAGCGAGATAGTGTTCAATCACAGTTTCACTTGACAAATTTAAAAGTACCAACATACCAACCAACAGCATCTAAACCCATGTGTTAGCATCCATCACTTTTATGATTTCAATTTAATCTACACACTGAAATCTCCCTCAACAGCGTCGTCTTACTGTCCATCCTCCAAAATCCAGATGGGAGAAAAGAAGAGCAAATAACATCTACACTCATCTGAGTCAGCTGCAGTTATTAGCTTTATCAGCTGCAGTGTGTGCTCAGTGGACTTTGTTTGTCCCGGGTTTGCCTCTCAGGCTGCATGCCGTCTGCCCTCTGCTTTGGTCGGAGCTGAGCGTTCTTTTTATCAAACACACACATCATGTATGATAGGGTATCACTTCTCTATCAAAGTGAATACGATTTGGTTAATAATTAATGTGTTTACAATACAGAGATTGCTTGATAAATATAGGTCTATTTAAGTCTATGTAATGACCCCAATGACCTCAGCAAACATGTCTATATGTCTGTGTGTGTTTGTGTGAGGGGGTGGGGGGGGTTGTGACTTCCCCACCATGTGTTTTTTTCCTAAAAGAGAGGGAGTCATCATGACCACTTCCTGTAAATGACGTGGGATGGTCTTGAGTTTTCCCCCACTGTGGTTGTCGTGGAAACAGTGAGTCATACGAGGTGGAGCTCTGTCATTCCTGGATATGATCCCAACATGCAACAGCCCAAGTCAGGGGAATCCAACTTCTTGCTTGCGCTTAAGCCAACCGCTCTCTCGCTTAATCGCTGCGTGGCACAAGCTGAACGAGCTGGCTGCAAGACTGAACTGACAGGAAGTGCAAGAGTGCATGGCATTTACAGCATGTGCGAGCTTCAACACGAACACACACACACAGACACAACTCAGGGGCTTTCCTCCACAGTGGGGAATTTAGAGAAGTGGGTTAAAGGGTGGACACGGATCCATAGGTAACATACAGTTAAAGCACTGGGAAGACAAGAATACAAAGGAAGAAGTCTGGCAGCAGCGATAATGGGTTACAGGCAGGGAGGACGACTGAGACGTACAATGGAATTACATCCACCCTCTGGTAATGGAGAGAACGGAGGATGAAGGCTGTGTGTCTGTAATTGCATAAAGCTCATTAAAAGTAAGGCGTGGAAATCCACATGCCAAGGTCTGCCCTGTTTATGTGCACACTTAGTTCAAGCAGTTTGTAAAGATATTCGTCCCAGTTTTCTGTCCGCATCTCTTCCTGTTTTTCTTTTCCCTCCAGCACATCAGCTTTTCTCAGCCACTGCAAGCAGCACTCAAACCAACAGGTTCATTCTTAAGCGGTATGTAAGAGTGACGGAAGAGAATTTGTGGTATGAATAAATTCATGTGGTCCTGACCCTGGGAAAAAAAAATGATATTTGCCAATTTAAAGTATTTTAGCTGATTTTTTTTTTTTTTTTTGTTACAGTTTTTATTGCAATATTCTGGCACCTGATAGGGGTCTTAATGAAGGTCACGTCCAGCTTCTTTTGCACTAACTGTGCAGCATCATCTACTACCTCTGTGACTCTGTTAAAGAAATTCTTATACTTAATGTCCATTTTGTGTGATCACCTCCTTTTGACCTCATATTATTACTAGGGTGAGAGTTTGTGCTACCATCTCATGAAGACAGAGGCTGCCTCCAGGGGAGTGAATACCAGAGAGGAGCAGAGCATTTCAGTTCCTCCTTCCTTCAGGGCCATCTCACCTGTTTGCTCCTGTATGACAAACAATGAACTGTCTTCACCATGAGAGTGGCAAGAATGCAAGCCTCTGCCCATTTGGCATTATGAAAGTCTCATATGAACTCTCTGTATTATTGAACCTTTACAGCGCAGGCTCTCTGTAGTAACTTGTTCTCTTGCAGCAAGAATAAACAACCTACTCTTATAAATTTCAGATGGTGTTCCTGAGTCTTCTTTAAAACGTTTCCTAAGGACTCAAGTACCTTTTGATCACCTCTCATATAAATCATGGACAGCTCTGCTTTAAAAAGGTGTCTTCCAGCATTTAACTTCATGTTAAACCATTCCCTCATCTGTCACAGTGCAGCTTGTTCCAGTCCTCTAACAGCACCGCTGAACTCATTGTTTTCTCCCTGCTAATTTCGGACCTGACAGTCTGAGGTGTGAAACACTACTTTTTGCTCTTTATCGTCAATTAAACTTCCCCTCGCACGAAGTGTGAGGCAGCCTTTTATGGCAATTTTAGGGGCACCAGTTCATGATGGCAATGGTGACATCTTGCACAAGAAAAGGGTTTAGAGTATGAAAATGTCAATGTATGAGTCCCATTGTCTCTCTGGTCATTTAAGTTTATGAACTGAGATGTTGGAGTGCTTCCAAGCTCATAAAACTACTGTAAGCTTGCTTCCAGAAGATTTCTGAGCAGTTCCATTTAATGATGGGGGCTTTTCGCACATGAAGACTGAGTGAGGTTCATTCTTTCTGACGTCGTCTCAAAAACCTAAAAAGTCTTGTGGGAGCACAGCTGAAAAGCATAAGCAGTTACAGCCAAACAGCGGCAGCAGCAGCTGGACTGTCGTGTCTTCCGCTCGGAGGCGAGTCTGAATGGAGGATAGGGAGGCCACTGACCACACCTCTGTGGCAGCAACATGAAAACAGAGACTCTGTGTGACGCATCAGCGCAGCACAAGTCGTGTTTACGGCTACAGTATTTATTGTTTACTTTGTGTTTTAATGGAAATGACGTAAACACGAGTGTCACTGTGATGTCAGTGGTGTAAATATAAAATATATTATGATCTCAAGATGTTCTTGATGTTTCATTACTGTCAACAAATCCCCATCTGTCTGTTGCAAAACGTAACTTTTCATATCTACCCTCTGATTCACAGCACTGCATATAAACAGGCCTTGACTTGTAAAGCAGCAGCATTAAAGAAGGGCTAAATCTTAGCAGCAATAGAACTACAGGAGTACAAGTTTGCCATAAACTCCAAAAACTCCAAACAGCAATTATCACTGACGACTACGCTGAGTCATCAAGCTGTGGGACACACTGCTCACCACAGCAGACCATCAAGAAGCCCTGATGAACCCTTGCACAGTGTGCCGAATTATGACAGACACATCCATCAAATGAGGAACTTCACAGCTGTGGACAGAGTTTACTTCAACAAATAAAGTACCTCTTTGTAACTGCTATCTGTGTCACATATGCGTTGCATATTATTGTGATTTGGGGAATGTTGGACCGGTTTGTGTCTCCATGTCAGCGTTGGGCCAAGCCATTGCAGTAATGAAAGTCATGTGGTGGGTGGGCCAACAGACTTCAAATGAGTCTCCTGATGTTCTAGACACATACTCCAACACACTGGAAACCAAGAGTGGCTTCTTCATTAAAACAACTCAGGCACTGAATGTTATGTAGGTTGAGAAGCTGTCGGCAGCAAGTCAGCAAGGGCTGATTGTTGGTTGTGTGCAGGAAACCAAAACATGTGCAGCTACATGTTGCAGAAGCAGCAGCACTTGGCTACAAGCTGTCAATACATTACTCAACGCTTTAATCGACTGCTTTCGCACACGGATTGCTCGGGCCTTGATAAAATAGTACCCAACTAATACCGATACCCAGCCACAGCTCAGAGCTCAGCATCAGTTTCTCACACGGAGAAGGTGGAACCAGTGAATTTGTGGTATTTTTGTGAAACATTTTGGTCATAACAAACCATCAGATGTCTCTAATCTATAAAAAGTCGACTGGGTTTTAGGGATTGAACACTTATTTTATGTCTTAGCTCTTGATTCTGAAGGTTAGGACTGATTGGTGGTGATATGACACTGTTGTGCACACTGAAAGCACCTGTTAACATAAAAGGTGCTGTAAGTTACTGGTAATGATCTTAATGAGTAGCCAATGGGATACTGTGCATTCAGGTTGATATTTCAATTCCTAAAAACATATGTCTAAAATGTATGATGTTCGGATGGGCACAGCTTTTTGTCAACTGGCTTCACTCATTCTTTTCTGACAAGGTTCCAGCTGACTGAGAGTATCTCCGTCCACAGGTCTAAACCAATGCAGCATATTACCACTGGTTTAACAGTGGGTGCTTGGAATAACACCCTCTACAACTGAATCTGTAATCTTATATTGTGATACCTTGATAAAGTAAATTTTCTGAAAAATGCAGATCTATGACTGAAATAACATGATGGGAATGTCTGTTTACGTGAATTAAATCTTTAGAGATCATCTTCTTAGTAGCCATTTCGGTTTCTGTTTATCTGTTCAGCCCTTTCTGTGCTAACCTGCTGCACAAGTAATACCAGGATGCGATCTTATCAAGATTTGGCTGATGAGCTTAGAAACAATACAACCAGTCATATCGAAGGGATGGTGTAAACACTGTGGCAAGATCTCCGATGGTAGACAAAACCTACATCATCTGCTGATTTACGGTCATACTGAGTGGTTCTGCTTCCTGTAAGTAACTCACAGCGCCCTCATTAAAAAAGCTGAACGACCCCTTTAAGATATTTTTGGTAACCTGGTAACTACTTTATCAGCATACTGTAAGAAAACAAAACCATCCTGGCATTATTCTGACTGATATTGCAAAATGAATCGTGATTTATTTGCGCATTTTATTTTCACTGAAAAAAATCTAAAAATGATGATGATGTGATTTTTGCTGGCGTCTGTGCTAAACAAGCATGTTCCCTCTATGTGTGGATATATGATTTGTAGGCCAGGGCATCTCTGTAGCACCACAATGCCTCATTTCTCATGATGTGTTGTCACACATTTCACCTTAGAAATTAGACTTTTCTCCTGACAGAAGAGAAGAGGAAGATGATGCTTTACTGACTCAAAAAATGCTGCCGAAAGGAAATTAAAACATCTCACAAGAAGTCACGTTGAGGACATTTCTGGCGCTTAAGTGATGGCTACTAAATATAGAGCCTATTGAGAGACATTCCAAACAAATTGAGGCATCACAACATAAAAATGCTTGTGCCCACAGTATAGTGCACTACTTCTTTAAATCAAATAAAATAAAAAATTAAAAGCACTGCCTGTTTGAGGCTCCTGAGACACAGAATGAGCTGCCAGTCCAGCATCTAAAAACATTACTGCCCACAAAAAACAGTGCTGATCATAAGCAGGAGGCGACTTACGTCTTGGCTTGCGGCACATCTTGTACAGACAGCAGCAGGGACAGACACAGCAGCAGATGAAGATGATGAAAGCGGTGACGACGCCGCCGATACCGAAGATCATTGGGAGTGGTGAACGATAGAAATCCGGACTAAAAGACACAAAGAAATAATCAGGCAAAACAATATTTACATTGCTATTACTTCACTGCCAGAAAAAAAAACACCATGTGTCATAACTCTCCCTTGTGCAACATTCACTGGTGGAAAACACAAATGGATTACAAATACTGACCAGTTTGTAAAACCCCTGTTTGCTTTGATTAAATGAACATCAGACATGAAAGCTACACATATTTTACAAAGTTGCAAGTTGCAGCTGATTCACACAATAGCTTCACGCTGGTGGTCGTGCACAGGAAGACACCACTTCCTGTTACCGCATAACCATTGCATAGCAGGCTGCAACAGGACATCTCCGGCACAGTTACACAGGGACAAAGAGACAGCCTCAAAAGGAAATCACTTCAATCTCAATGTCAACTGTGGTTAGAGGTAACTTATCATCCATTACAGAATAAAAGAGGGTGGAATACCAGTCATCTTGCTCGTCCTCGGATAGACGCAAGAAAGTGTTCTGGCAGCAGTGTCTGTTCAGGCAGGTCCCGCAGCAAAATCCCATCCAGCACGTCTGGGACGGGTGGTAGGTGTTGGCTATGTCGACGTAGGACTGACAGTCGCGGGACCCAGCTGAAACAGAGCAGAGACAGAGAGCTGAGAGGGGCAGGGAAAATTAGCCCATTACCACTGAAGACAAGCCCGGAGAGGTGATTTCACTGTCATGGCACAAAAAAAAGAGGTTAATGATCCACAGAAACACTTCAAAAAGACGGCACTGATTTCACCATTTTACATGTTCTGTTGATGGTCGAGAACAATCCAATAAATCTGAAACTACAAGGTGCTTGATTGATTTGTTAATGGACAGAAAAGGCATCGGTGGCGTCTTTCTGCTCCTTTTTTCAAATCCACTAATTGTTTTAGTAATATTTCAGGCAAAATCAGTCTCACCGATGTGAGGATTTACTGCTTTTCTGAATCACATGTGCTGATGACCTGATGTCTTTGGGTTTGGGGCTGTTAGTTGGACAATAAAAAGCAATTTGAGGATTTTCCTGGAAGCACGCGTTTTTTTCTGGCCTTTAATAAACAAAATGATTCATAGATGATGATACAATGTGGCTCTTCAATACAAGATAAGTTTATAAACATAAAAACAGAAACTTTCCAGAGCATTAGTATGTAGTGTTTTGAAAACAAACATTTGTTTGTCAGTTTAGTATCTGAAAGAAATACAGTGGAAAGCAACAACACTGCGTTAGACTGCGAGGTGTTTTACATAATGTGTCCATCCTCCTTTATTGAGCCACAACTGGTCACTTTACTGCGGCAGATTATGGATTTTCCAGATTATTTATTCCGATTTAAAGTGATCATTTTATATTAGAAATAGCAAAGCATCGACAACTGCGACTGAGTGAGTTTTAAGGGTCGATCCTTTGACGTTAAACGTGTCAGGTCAATCTTGGTGTTTGCTTTGTCGACCTTGAAATGTTAAAAAGAAGAACCGGATCCGGCCGTTAGCGTCTTCAACGGTAAAGCAATGTCGGTAAACGTAACGTCGGTGGCATCGCCCCACTGTGAGAGCCCCCGGCGACGAGCTAACCTGAGCTAACGCAGGAAAACACGCAGGCAACGAAACAACGGCAGCAACATGACGAGAGACAACGAAGAAGAAACGATTAGAGTTAATATATCAAACTCACCCGTGACACAAGGGGCCAGGGTGACACATAGAGCCAACACGACGATACCGGACAGGCCTGACGCCATGGCTGCTTCGGGATTCCTGGATTCAGGCAGAGGACTGGGACCCTCCTCGTTTGGAAACAGGAGGTCTGATCTGACGCGACTGGGTGCTGCAAAGATCGTCTAACCGAGCGCTGCTCACTCAGGCGGAGTTCCGCCCACATTTCCGTCACGAATCCTTCTGCTTTTTTTATATATGTAATTTGAAACATCATACCAAGTATTTTGTCCAGAGAGCGACTGAGGACGATTAAAGTATCGACGCCACTGACGTTTGTTTATTGGAGTTTTCCTTTGAATCCGAATAAATAAATAGAGCATGTCACGACTGGTCCGCCTGCCTGGGGACCCTGTGAACTCCAGGCCCTCCAGCGCTCTCTCTCTCTCTCTCTCTCTCTCTCTCTCTCTCTCTCTCTCTCTCTCTCTCTATCTATCTATCTATCTATCTCTCTCTATCTATCTCTCTCTTTCTCTCTGCTTGAGTATTTATAATTTATGTTACTTACATTGTTCTTTTACTCCACAATGTTTACTTGATAAGAAGTTACTTTGCATACTCACATTAATGATACAAGCTGAAATCAACAAGCATTAGCTAGATTGAGATAATACTTTATTAATCCCTTGGGGGAAATTCACAAGCTACGAAACAGTATATAAAGTAATTAAAATGAAACTTTGCATTCATCAGCTGGAAGATTGAAGTGATGTAAACATTAATACATCCGTAATTATAAAGTAACAATATAATATACACATGCACAATGAGTAGCTTTCCTTTAGGCACTTTACTTGTGGACTTTTACATTAACTTTTACATTACTTTTAACATTTTGAATGAAGAATTTTTACTTCATTTAAATTCTGAGTAATTCTTCCACCTCTGGTAACTAAGTACATTTACTCAAGTACTGTAGGCCCACTTAAGAAATTTTGTGGTACAACATTAGCAGCTACAAAATCAAAATATTTCTTATATGTTGATTAACAATTTATTATTTGGAAATAGTGTCATATGTACATACAATACTTCTAAAGAAGCCATTCTACTTAATGAATATTTTTACTTTTTTTAAGGATTCTGCCCAAATTACTTCTGTACTTTCACTTCAGTAGATTTTGAGTGTAAGACTTGTAGCAGAGTATTTTCACAACAATGTTCAACAACATAGATTTAATTACAGACTATCGTTTTGTCCAATGATTTATGCTTTCAATTGATCAACTAATCATTTAGCCTGTATTAAAAAAAAGTAGAAAACTTATGAAAAATGTCCATCACAACTTCTAGGGGCCCGGAGTCAAGGCTGGATTCAACCTCTAGGTGGCCCCAGAGCAAAAATGATCATTTCTTTAGGATCAAGCACCATGTTAGCGCAAGACAAAATGAAATAATAAAAGCTTTAAAACTATATGTCAATTCTGGCTTCTCTACAAGTGGGACCTTAGTTGTTGCTCTCAGTGAATTTCAATTCAGTCTGATAATCAGGCAAGAGTGGACGGCACAGCACAATGGAAATGGTGAGGGTAAGACATCTTAGTTCTTCACACTCTCATACAGACTCCACACGCAGGACTCGCCTACCATGTCTTTCCCTTGAGTGGGTGTTGGGAGTTGAGCCCACTGATGTGTGCGGTTGGTAAACAGCCTGTAAACCATAGATAGACCAGGAGCGCATCCGGCTGCTGAGGGCAGTCTGGTTTATTTTCCCTAACTTTGATCTAGCCTAACATTTCAGTTTCAGACATAAAACTCATGTTTAACTGTAATTAATCTGAATGGTGATTATTATGATTGATCTCTCATAGCTTCTGGTGATACCCTTCTGTTTCACCCACTCATCTAACTTTATGTGCACAGCTCAGAGAAGATTTGTGGGTGAGGAGTTACTTGTGCCCCAAGACATGAGAGGAAGTGGCAGATCCCACTGTGGTTTTCATGCTATATGGAGCTATGGCTGATGCACAGACTCTCATACTTCATGATCTCATTCTTGTCTGATCTCTTGTGGGCAGTGGGGGAAGAAGTAGAAGAAAATGCAAGCACAGATCCTATATTCAAAATGTTCCTTGAGTAAAAGTGTTTAAGTATTATGGGCAAAGGATCACAAGACCTACTGTTGCTATTATGTTGATATCTATTTAGCTTTCTGATGCAAATAAAAAACTAAAGACATCGGTAGGAGTTGACTAGCAAGCAGGCACACCAATGAAATAACATGATATAATAAACTGAAGTGTATATGACTGTTCCTATCATAGTCCATGACTCTACTCTCAAAAAAGCTTATTGTAAACTGCAAATTGTAAACTCATGTAGGAAATAAATTCAGTGTCAGTGTATGTAAAGACCTTTTTTTAAAGGTCCACTGATGTCCAGTAATTCATCCATTGTGGCCTCAAAACATTGTTTTTTATAATTATTATTTGTTAGTGTCCCAAAAAGACTAATAAAAAGAAGGGAAAAAAAATGTAGTCTATATGTATTGGTTTCCTCTTTTTAGTGCACTAAAAGACTAAAGATACTTTCTGTCCAACTCAGCTGTTCTGGGTGGTTTAAATCAAGCGTCAGAGCCTAAAGAGACCTGTAGAGGGCAGAAAAACACATCTTTCCAGGCTGAGGAGGTGACATGAACAGATTCAGATGTCACACAAATGTGTAGTGTAGATCAAATATGCAGCCAAAGTTATTTTTATCTCAGATGACAATTTGGTGGCAGTTTTTTTTTAGATGTGTGAAATTCTCATTTCTGCTTTGTGGAGGGCAGTGATTTCAAATCATGTGGGTTGGAGTTGCTCAGCACGTCACAGCATTTTAATCCACTGTTGGTTTATGTTCGCTTAGCATGCACTTTCGTAGTTAAAGCTACAGATGTGACACTATCCATAATCAATGGCAACGTGATTAACAAATACAAAAGTGTGTTGTAACCTTTATAAGATAAGGGATTACTATTCCATTGCTTTTGCATGTTTATGTTTTATTTATCACTATTTATATCAGTGAGAGTAGACGATTGACTGCATGAAAATAAAAGAAAATCTCAAACAATATCAACAAAACTAAGTACTATTTATGAAGATATGATTTATTTCAAGACTGTTGACTGGCAGGAGTATATTAAAAATTGAAACAGCATGTATACAGTTTATGAATGTCAGGAAGTTATGAAGTTTAATTTCAGTTATTGATTAAATGTTACAGGCCAACAGCACATTTTGTTCCTGCATTTCAAGTAATTTTTAATTATTTCTTCCACAATCGCACATAAATCACACCTTTTTGTACAGGTCTCAGTTCAAGAACCAGCTGTGGTTCAATGTCTCTTTTTCAACACCAGGGGTCACATGTGCGCAGGAAATCTCTCAAACTAAACCATCAACTGATCTGTGGAGGCTTGAGCTGAAATAAGAACTCATGGTATGTATGACAGGAACTGTTACTTAAAAAAACACAACTTTGTAGCAAGGTTAAGACATAAACAGTGCAGTTTGAGGCACCACTTTTAACATGAAGTTGACAGACGTGCATCAATTTCCTTGTGCATTCACAGATCCCGGAAAATGCCAACAATGTCAATAGACTTGGACTGATTTACATGCAATTTGTGTAAAATAAAGGCAAATACATATTAAGTACAGAGACAATGCCCTACTTAACATGAGTGTTTGATTACATGCGTGACTCACACGTATCTTACTGACTAGAATGACCTTAAGCACACACAAACAAGATATCGCGAGACTTCCAGTCGCCATCGGCCATGGTGTAAGCTCTTATAAGCAGATGCGCGTCCTCGCCCTTTTCGTTCGTCCTCAGTGCAGGATAACGGAGCAGTCACCTCTCTTCTCCTTCTTCTTAAAACAACGAGTAAATTTGTCGGAGTGTCGCGCTAGAGTAGCTTCGCTGCTATTGTCCTGTCCACTACACGCCTGATAAAGAACAGTAAGCCGTGAATTTTTGACGAGGTAAGTGTCTTATTTCGTCATTATCTTGTAGTTGTTGCTCCTTAGCTAATGTTAGCATCGTAGCTAACGTTAAGCTCGGTCAACCGGCAAGGAGCACGAGCGGTACTACTAAGGTGGTTAAGACTCACACAGTTAATTAAGACTCGTCTTTGTTTACAAGGTTTTCCCGTAACGCGGTTATCGTGACCGATTCTGTTAATACCAACGATCCAGACAGACAAGTCGTGACTCGTGCTCTCTTAATGTTTAGAAAGCAGTAACTATTACATACCTCGCGAGTCATCACGTAACGCCACTTGAGTAGCTCGTGAGCGCTTGTCCAACGATTGAATGCATCTAAAATCGTCGTGCTTGTAATGTAAATAACAGTAGCTAGAGGCTCGCGTCAGCAATACTGTTTGTGTCCTAATGGAAGAAGTGTAATCAAGGATACCCGAATGTCAAATCACGATACCAAATCTGAGGGCATTCAGTGTGACACCGGCGGAGCTTCCGCGTGCATGGCAAGACTCACGGGTTGATTATTAGAGGAAAACAATTACAAAATTTGATCGAAACTGTCACCACGACAGGCTGTTTAGGTAGCTCATTGGCTCCTATGTATAAATAAAAGTAGTTACACTTAAGTATGCGCGTTTTTCTCGCTCTAATCCCTTTTCCCCGAACTTTAAGGGAGGAAAGTGTGGGAGTGATCACCCTGTCGAGGAATGTTTAGATCTGGTTTCAACAAGGGGAAGGGTATGACGCAAAGACTGGTTTATCTCATTGAGGGCTTTTTTTGTTTGTTTATTACAATGACATGATCATTACACTTATTGGAAATGCTTTCGAACTTTTAGCCACCCATCTAAAAATAGGCACTGACATTATGGGTTGACCCTGTTTGAGAATTTCTTGTCAAGCCTTGATTTTGTTTATTGTTCAAGGAGTGGTTCACCATGAAGAACAATTCACTATTTTTTCCTCTTCGTTAGAGCGTAATCTCTCCCTTTCAGATGGATGATAGTTACAAAGTGTTGTAATAACCCGCTGACCTTGTTGTGAAAAGTTTCATAGGGAACAGTTTGAGTCTGTCTTCCCTGCATACAAGAAGAAACTCTTTATTTATATATGTGCATTATTATTGAGTTATTATGGGTAAATGACAGTGAAATTATTTGAATTAACTGGAGAAAAGTGTCCCTTGTAGCTTTGAATGTACTGTGCAAAAACAGGTTTTTGCAGCACATGAACGTGTCAGTTAAGTTTCTGCTGTCTCCTTTAGACCTCTGGACTATCATCATCACAGCTGCTGACTATGGATCTGATATTGCGCCGCTGTCCATTCGTGGCTCGTGTGCCCCAAGCCTTCCTCCAGCAGACCAAAAAGTCTCTGTTGGCGTACGCCCAGCGTTGCCCCATCATGATGGAGTTGGCCTCTAAACCCATGGCTCCATCAATGGCACGGGCCCTCTGTTCCTACTCCTCTTCTTCCTCCCACCAGAACACTGAGGACAGTGTGTCTGCCATTAAAGGTGGGGTGACAAAGAAGGAGTAGATACATTTTTTTATTTAGCCTAGTTAACACTTAAGCTGCTTTATTTCAAGTGAAATATCCCAGTTAATGTAATGAGTTACTGAATTATTGCTGTTTATGATATTGCTTATAGATTGTTAATAATGATCTAAAAACCTTTTTTCCTCCATTTGCAGGCCCCATACAGCAAGGGGAGCCCAAGCTGCCTATTGGCCACCCTATGCCGCCCTCAGGCCAGGCGGTGGCCTCCAAATGCCCTTTCCTGGCTGCTGAGATGGGACAGAAGAACAGCAGCGTGGTCCGCCAGGTCGGTATGGAGTTCCAAGAGGACGTCCAGGAAGTCCGCACTGTCCAGAAAGGTAGGAGTTGTTTAGAGGTTGATTAGACAATTGATTTGACCCATCGTTTTGTACATGATTTGGTACTATTTCCTTTTTGTCCTTTCTTGATCTTTTTTAGAAGTGTCTCCTGCCCAGTTGAAGAAGCCGACCTTGGCCAGTGTCATGAAGGGAAGCGGAGATGAGCAAACTAATCTAATGAAAACTCTCCTGAAACAACGACCTGAAAAGGTCTCCCACTTGCTGCAGGATAACCTGCCAGGAAGTAGTAAGTTTAATTTGTGCATTCTGATAAATTATTCACGAAAGTACTGACAGAGAATTGCCACACTAATTTAAATTGCAGAGTTTTTTAGTTACTGATTAGTCATTTTGAAGTTGGTATGTTTTGGGCTTTTTGAGTAAGATGAGCCGAGACTTTCGTCACGTTAGCCGTTGCTTCATCCCTCGCACTGCCAGCCACATTAAGCAAGCTTTGGCTTCCTCCTCTGTTACAGTGTCCTGCTTCCACTACGATGACTTTCTTGAGAAGAAGATAGTAGAGAAGAAGAGTGACCACACATATCGTGTGTTTAAGACTGTGAATCGTCTGGCCGACGAGTTCCCCATGGCCACAGACTTCACGGGCTCCTCGGAGGAAAAGAAGGAGGTGTCCGTTTGGTGCAGCAATGACTACCTGGGCATGAGTCGGCACCCACGGGTCATGCAATCCATTATGTGAGTATTGCAGGAGTTGTTTATGTGAGTGAAGTGTAGGAAAAAAAAACACTTAATCCAGTCCCTTGGGTCTAGACGTGTTTACATGTGAGAAGACAAATATTTTTCTTGGCAGTCCATGTCTCCTGTTGACGCAAGAGAAAGAGATAAACTGAGTAAAGTTGAGACACAGCACATGATAATTGAATACAACCTGACACCCATGAGTGATCCAGTTCATTGTTTGTGTGGGTTGGACTGTTAGTTGGTCATAGTTCACATCTAAATCTCAGTGGGGCCCAGTGAGATGGGATGTTGTTCTTCTTTTCTGTAAGCTTGTTTGAGCGTGCCCATGCAGCTCTCTTATTCCCTGTGCAGTAGTAACACCTTGAAACGCAGAGATTAAAGCTCTCCGTTGCTACGACAGATTATCGTCACTTGGAATCCAGAGAGGCCATGTCTGCCATCAGTGCAGTGCCTGATTAGCCATCTGGAGCACTGGGAGTTTTCCTGGTGGGCTGTTTGTTAATTGGAGCCAATGCAATGCAAAATATATATATTTTCCAATAACCCCAGCCTCTGTGCAAATGTAATAGCTAATTTATATATGTACAAGCTACTTGGATGTAGGGTACAATGCAGTCTACTCATATAGCCCACCATTATTTGTGATAATACACCACTGCTGATAAAGTAAGCTTGCCTAAGTTTGCCGTGCAGCTTCAAAAACAGGCAAGATAAAACTTTTTTTTTTTTTGTTTCCAGAGACACTTTACGAAAGCATGGCTCGGGTGCAGGAGGCACCAGGAACATCTCTGGGACCAGTAAATTCCACGTGGAACTGGAGCAAGAACTGGCTGACCTTCACAACAAGGATGCTGCGCTGCTCTTCACCTCCTGCTTTGTTGCCAATGACTCCACCCTCTTCACCCTCGCCAAGATGCTGCCTGGTAAGCAAAAAACTTCTATACGTTCACAATAAATCCAACATTTATGTTGTTCTTGTCAGTCATTGACATTCATGCATTCAGTGGAGTAAATATGATGCAAAATCAGCTCTTATTCTCACTTCCTCTCTTTCTTCTGAACTGTTTCAGGTTGTGAGATCTACTCTGATGCCGGTAACCACGCATCAATGATTCAGGGTATAAAGAACAGCGGCGTTAAGAAGTTCATATTCCGACACAATGACACCGCTCATCTCCGAGAGCTTCTACAGAAGGGAGACCCCAAAAAACCGAAGATCGTGGCCTTTGAGACTGTCCATTCCATGGATGGTTAGTTAGGGAGTTTGTTGTTTCAAGCATTTATAAGTGACAATGTTATGAATCACTTAGCTTGCAAGGATGCCACTTGAAGCTACGTTTGCTTGCACAAGAACCAGCACCTGATCATATTTGACAGCGGTCTAGCAAAGGAAATGTAATCAACAGATGTTTGGTTAGACTTAAATGACCTATTTTGTCCCTGTGCTTTGGCTAATGGCAAAACTTTTTACGATCCATCTTTCTGTTAAACAGGTGCTGTGTGTCCGCTGGAGGAGATGTGCGACGTGGCCCACGAGTTTGGTGCCATTACCTTTGTAGACGAGGTTCACGCCGTGGGTCTCTATGGTGCCAGAGGTGGGGGCATCGGAGACAGGGATGGCATCATGCACAAGATGGATATCGTCTCAGGGACATTAGGTCAGTATATAATCTGTACTAAAATAAATTACTGATGATACTGTATGAAGTGTTTTGACTATGAAGCCTTGTGAGCCATTTATAGTTCACATAAAAGGCCACTTGTGTCATTAAACTTAACTTTCCATTTATAGTTTGCTGTATTTTTATTTTATTTTTATGAAACAACTCCCAGCTCGTGGGAAACTCGTAGCTCCCTGTTTTGTTGTTATGCTCAGGATCAAGCCTCATCTGTGTCACACAATATGCCAGAAGGCTGAAAGAAGCTCAAGCAGCTCTGTTGTTGCTAGGAGACAGTGGGCTCTTGTTGCGCTCTTATTGAATTACTCCCTGTTTCTGTGTGTCACTGTCAAGCTGTGGGGCCGCTTATTTCTATCTCCGAGCTCTACAGCCTCCGTATCCCTGCATCTGCCATTTTAGGATAATCCAGTTTTTGAGATTACAGTGCGAGGGTTTTGCATCCATCGCTGTAGTGACTGTTTTTAAACAAAAATTCATGTTTAAAGGAGCCAAATTAAAGAACAATCACCGATGTGTCATGTCCTCCACCAGGCAAGGCCTTCGGCTGTGTGGGCGGCTACATCGCGAGTACCGCCTCCTTGGTGGACACGGTGCGTTCCTTCGCTGCTGGTTTCATCTTCACCACGTCTTTGCCACCAATGCTGTTGGCCGGAGCCAGGCAGTCGATCCAGATTCTGAAAGGTGAAGAGGGCCGTACATTGAGGCGCAAACACCAGCGCAACGTCAAGCTGCTCAGACAAATGCTGATGAACTCCGGGCTGCCGGTGGTGCACTGCCCCAGCCACATCATCCCACTCCGGGTAATTTAGAGCTTCATTCATGGCCTAATGACATGAAATATGATACAAACCACCCAACCACATTACAATCAACAACATACTAAATAGTCCTTAATCTGTCTCCACAATGCCTCCATTGTAATGACTGTATTTGTCTCTTTATTATTTCTAGGTATCAAATGCGTTGAAAAACACAGAGGTCTGTGACATCATGATGAGTCGCCATAACATCTACGTGCAGGCCATCAACTACCCCACCGTTGCGAAGGGACAAGAGCTTCTGCGTATCGCCCCAACGCCTCACCACACCCCTGAGATGATGAAATACTTTGTTGGTAAGAAGATCTCGTAGACTTGTTATACAGTAGTAGTAGCATCGTATAAATTCAGTTAAAATGTAAATTCACTCTGTCGGAGATTAAACTTTCCCCTCATTTGTGTTGGAGATGTAGACAAGTTAACTTGACCTCCTCTCTCTCCTGTTTTCCGTCTGCAGAGAGGCTGGTGCACACATGGAAGGAGGTGGGCCTGGAGTTGAAGCCTCACTCATCAGCAGAGTGCACCTTCTGCCAGCAGCCGCTGCACTTTGAGCTGATGAGCGAGAGAGAAAAGTCTTACTTCCATGGCCTCAGCCACCCGATCTCAGCCTGTGCATAACACTAATCACTACACCTGGCTGGAGATGGCACATATACGCTCAACGCCCATTCCTCTGTCACTGTCATAGAATGTATTAATTATCTTTGATAAGTTCTCCTACATATATTATTTAAAGTATTCTACGGTAAAATGTTCTATATGCTCTCAATAAAATATGAGAAAGAAAGAATGGTGTTGTTTGTTTGTCTGGTATTTCCCTTGGGAGTTTTATAAAGCAGAGATTAGATCTGCTGATTTCATAAGGAACCATGAATAAGATGGGAAAACACACTTCTATACACATAAAACCTGCCTTATGCATAAAGACTGCTTTTATTCAGCACTGTCATCCTGCAGTAGTGATACAAGAAAACATGACCTTAACTACTGAAGCACATTTTCTAAAATGGGCCGGTGGTGTGAAAACAAGCCGAATCATATTCATTGAATGACTTCCATTAACAGATGCCACATTATTTTGTTGTCCTGAGAAGGCAGATAAGTGACATTTAATTATGTGCTGCTAATACTCAGAGGCAGAGTGCTTACTGGGAGCTTTCGTAAAGCTTTGAAATGGGTGTCAACAATTGACCTGAAAAGGTTAAATCTCTTTTCTCCTGGCAGCTGTGTGAGTAACCTAATTATTCAGATCCACTGGCCTACTTAAGCTTGTTAAGAATGAAAGACATTGACAAAGATACTTAAGTTTGATCCTGTCGGTCATTTGGAAGAGACAATACTACCACTGAAGCTCACGTATAACGAAACTAGTCAGCTTACTAGTTGTGTGTGTTAGTTGTTAGGTTTCAGGTGTCTTTATTTGAACAAATGATTAGACTACAAGTCCTGTTTTAATGTGCATTGATCTTCAGAAGACATATTTGAAAAATGAAATATGAATATGCAATTTTATGGATTTTATAATCAGCTAAAACATAGTATGTGTGTGTGTGTGTGTGTGTCAGCGAGCCCTACTAACCCACTGTCCCATAAATTCAGATGGAGATTACATCAAATGTTGCTGTGACACTTGGGGTGACTCAGAATCACAACATAAAAGAGGTCACAATGGTCAGAACACATAACAAATGCTCAACTTCCACATAAGCGTCAGACTGTATCGCACCACAGACGGCTCATGTTCACTGTGGTCGCAGATTTGACGTGGAACTGCTTCAGCCCCACGCACACAGGCTGGACCACACTTAAATCATGTGCCATAAGTTGTTTTCATGGCTCTGATCACAGTCTTGCAGGGACGGTTTATCAGTTTGAACTGTTTCTTGAGTGTTCAGGTGTTGTAAAAGCCACCGTTGCCTCACAAGAAGCAGCACTGCTCTGAAAATGGAAGTGAGAAATATTTTAAGCTGTTACAAAGAACTGATGTTGCCACTGCTTTGTGTAAATAAAGATACTTCCACTTTTGAATTGACTTCACACCATACGTGACCCGTCAGTAACATCACGCACACAGTCATGTTTAAACTGAAGTCACATCCCCGCATCAGCACAACATTATTATCATTATGTTGCGATTTTTTTATTTATACTGTATATTAAGTCTCTGACATCTGGTTTTTAGAGGATTTTATTAATGAGATGTTCAAAAAATGCTTGGTATCAGCAGGTAAAACATGATAAAGTGGCCTCGGTACAGTCCACCACTACATGTGCACTTCCTCACTGTCTGCCTAAGAATATCTGAAGACATACAACGGTGCAATGTTTGGTACACTGAGTTTAGAGGAGAGTTTATCTGGGGTTAGGATGAGGAAGAGGTGTTTAAAATGGCCAGATTACCTCTTCAGGGTCAGGCATTTTGTCACAATGAGTTTGGATTGAGCATTTTAAAGTATAGTCAGACACAAGAACATGATTTTGAGTTCAGGCGTAGAAAACATATGTTTCATATGAGTGTTGCAGAAAAAATGTATTCCATTGGCGACCCCCCCCCCTTTCTCTCTCTCTCATACACACACACACGTAAATAAACCCACATGTAAAAATGCCCGCATTTTGAATTTGATCTGTTTTCTTTATCACACTCCACTGCTACCAAAACTCCTTGTATTTACACTCCATTTTGCACATCTACATACTGCTGTGAAAACTATTAACTTTACGTTCAAAGTTGAACACAAAGTGACTGAAAATTAGACTGATTTGGTACATTCTGCAACGTCTAAAAAGAAATACAAAAATAAAAATGCATAAACTCTTAATTTGGACTCTGGCCTCTATGAAAGACATGTGCAGCTCCTAGAGGACTTATTTTCCTTATCACGGTAGAAAGTTTACGACCACCATCCTCATGCTGGATGTGTGGACATGCAGTATCTGTAGAAGATTACCAGCAATGGATCAGACATGCAAAAGGACTCTTCTGTTTCATTTTGTGCTCATGGAATTAAATGGCAAATGGAAAGAAAGAAATTACAGAATTTTGGTTTAAGCTAAGTAAAAAAAAATAAAATAAAAAAACCCATTGTAGTATTAGTGCTAGTATTTGATATGGGAAAATTCTCCTGAATAAGACAATAACTCAATGAGCCTGCATTGTCCTTTTTGAATTAACTTTATTTCAACACAAATCTGTGACCACAGAAGATCTTGGTACAGCATGTGCACATGGACAGAGAGTTCCAGATGATGGATTAACTGCTGTGCTGGGCTGCAGGCTGGTGAAGACTGGACTGTCTGAACGGCTATGAAAATCAACGTGAATGATGATTAACTCTGAGGTGCAGAACTTTTCTGAGCTTGATCAACAATATTGTGTGTGTGTGCGTGTGTGTATGAGACAGAGACAGAGAGAGAGAGAGAGAGAGAGAGAGATGTTTGGTTTGACGGTGACCTCCCTGACCCCACTGTGTAGCTGCATGTGCTTCATCCTTATCCACCATTTCCATGACAAATGATTCCTGCATGGCTGCCAAACTCTCAGGTTCCAGACAAATGCAATAAGCAACAGAAACCTACAGCAGGCGCACAGTGGAGGTTGAAAGAGTCAGATACTTCCCACATTAAATGATTCATCTTCTCAGCTTGGTAACAACACTTTGGAAATCCCGCTTTGGGAAACTAGACTACTGTGAACTTCAAAGAAGATCCGTCATGGTTATAGGAAACAGTGAGGGTCTGTTCAAAACTTAATCAGTTCAGTCAACATTTTTGAAGCAGTAATAAGCGTTGCCTAAGGTTTCAGACATGCAGTTTCATTGTTTTGACTGCAGGGTAAGATCAAGCGGGAGACAGTTTCAACATTCACAAACTTCAAAATTAGCATAGTCATAATGTAAATGTTTACGGAGTCAAGACTTGGACATCACTAAATTAAAGCTTGTGAGCTCTATAATGCACAATCTATGCAGACAGTAGATATTACTAAATGTTTACAGACAGATGCTAACTGCCGTGCTAACTGCTAGCTAACTGAACCAAATGACAAAGCTAACGTTAACTTGCTAAAATAGAATGACTTGTTTGGATTGACGAAGAAAAGAGGAAATGGATCAACACATCTGACCTGACACTTGTTCATAAGAATGTAAACAAATAACACACCTCAAAAAGCAAACCAAATGGATAAGTAACGTTAGCCTAATTGGATATTTTCAACTCACTCTAAACTGCTAACTCTGAAATACACACATTTCTTCATGGATGGAGATATATACCTAAAACACGTCATACCTACATTCACAAAGGACTGGCTGTTTAATATAAGTTTAATATATCGTCTGGCCTTCTAAAATTGTTAAATTTGGAAGTTATGTTAGCTAGTGGCTACAGTGACTACTCTTTTGATTGAAGAGCACTACAAATATTTTCTAGCAGCTTTTGTTGTTATTTGTTGTTGTCATTATTACGGTTTTCACCCGCTAAGACATTAAGATTTAGTAGTGTAGCACGATTTAATCTCCAGTACAAAACTAGCTAGCTACACACAGACTTAACAGTGGACTTACAACTAGTTGGTGAAACCCAATCCTGGAAACTAATGTGGAGCAAAAATATGGATTGTAATATATCTGAGCGGTGAGAGACAAGAGACAAGGCAGACTGTGCTCATCTCAGTCATTTTTCCCGGCTCGCCTAAGTGATCTTCCTTGGAGCCAGGGGGCCTGAAGGCCAGTGTGTGTTAGAGCTTTATCTCTTTCAGAAAGGTCACTTCCTCATTACAGGGATAGCAACGTGTGTAGAGACAAACAAATGACAGTTTGCTGGTTAAACAGCCACAGTCTATGTGTATATGTCACATACACCCTGCTAACACATGTGCGCACACAACACAATGGTTTGTATGAAAATCTCCAAGTCCTTGTCATCATGTGTCTTCCTGGCTGTCTGATGTGAAACTGATTACAGCGGCATTGGATTTCAAAGTTTTAAACATTCCTCTGTGTTTTCAGGGAGATGCCCGTTTTGCAGCTGGCTTTGGAAAACAATACATCCCTTTAGAATTAGAATTGCAGCGTCATCTTCCAAGATTCATTTTCTTTGAAATGAAACCCGATCATTTCACCCCTCTGCGTTCTACCTGCTGTCAAAGAATTAGAACAGATGGAGGTGTTACTTTATTGGGCTCAGTGTCCTTTGCTCTCCAATGTTTAAAGATAGCTTCTTTTTATTTTGTTAAAAAAAAACAAAAAAAAACAGGATGTACGTGCTGTTCAGAGCGTCAGACAGTTCCAACTCAAACTAAAAAGTGATGCACAAGCTCAGTATCATTTCTGCTTTCCAAGATTCAAAGACAGCCTTTGAAATAACATTGGCAAATGGCTGTGGATTCTGTCTCAGTGTAACACTAGCTCATGAACACAGCTTAATGAAACTAGTTATTGAAACTGGAATGGCTGTTTTATCCTCATGCCTTGGTTGCCTGTGACACTGACCTTGATATTTGCTTTGCTGCAGCCATCAGGGTCCTGATAACTGCACGTCCTTGGGGCCTCCTGGAATGGTACCATGTGACTGTTTCAGTAAGTCTACATAGTAAACAGTGCATGTGTCTGTATGAGGTGTATGCAAACATATGCATATAGACTGATCTTTTAAGAACAAGAGACTCACTACTGGGACATACACAGTAAAATTAACATGATTGCTGTACAGCAGTTATTATATTGTATATTGCATGAATGGAGGTCCATTCTGTCGCATTGTACTTACAAGACAAACTCCATCTATACTTTAAAATGCTCAGTACTACACACTGATTGAGCGTAAATAAGCTCAATATGGTGGCATGCATAGTGATTATGAGTGATATGAAGCATTAAAGCTATGGTGGTCCATTCAGTATGTTTATAACTCATCACCTGTATACAGTACAAGCCAGTACCAAAAAAAAACAATAAAACAAATCAAAAATAAGACAAAAGACAGCAAACTCTGCAACAGTCATTGACTACTTTACATCAGACAGTCACACTGGAACACTTACGGACAAGCAGTTACTGCACTGGTTGTTGTGCCTCTGCTGCGGTGAAAAGGATCACAGGAGAAGAGACACGTCTGTTCTTGCAACAGAGCAGCAGAGAATGACAAAATAATTTATAAAAAAAATCCCCAGAGAGCCATAATGAAGACTTCCCATCTCAGTTAAAGTAGTACTAGTTAAAGTAACCAAAATGACAAATGCTGGCTACTGATGTAAATCCCTCCAGACGTCCTGTGGTGTTAATTTCTACAGGAGTATGTGCCGATAATGGATTTACAGCAGTGTGGGAAGTTTCACATCTCAATGAGTAACCCCCATCAAGGACAACATTTATGCAGATACAAATATTCTGTACTTGTGTTTGACTGTATGCCTTTTGTGGTTGTATCGTTAATTGCTTGATAAGACACAAGGAAACTAATTTATTTACTCTCACCTCCACAGAAATATTACTCACTATCTGCAGTCTTTACTGGGTGCAACATACAGGGAACTACATTTACTTGTAAATTGTTTTATGACTGAAGGAGTTTCCTCTTTGGCTTTCTGGAGCTTGACATCAGAAAGGAATGAAACACTGATGCTGCAAAATGATCATCACCACGACTGCCTTGTTGGAGGGTGATGAGTGATGGCTGTCATAATGTGCAAAGCTAAAATAGCTGCTCCGTTTTGAAAGCCATCTCCAGAGCCTGCGGCATGAAGCAGGATAACTAAAATACTGTTGTCTTTGGAGCCGTTAATTTTAAAGAAAGATTATTTGGTGACTCTGTCAGGCATGGGGAATATCTGAGAATGGACTTTGAAATTTGATAGTAAATAAAGTAAAGTAAATGTTCATTCATTATTTGAAACATAAATCAAATATGTTGAATTCTTTGCTTGCATATGGACATATTTCACATTTTTTCCTGTTAGTTGACCTACTGTGAACTAACTAAACACTCCTAGGTTATAGCAGCAGGTGTAATAATTAATACCAAATTTGTAATTCTTTTGGGTACACTTCCTACATCTTCACTTCAGAAATTGCTGACTCATAAAATCAAGTATTAACAGTTATCTTGACAGGCCGATGTGTGGATCCAGTGGATGTGAATATCGATTGCAGTGCATGAGCAGTTTTCTGGCTCACATTGGCCTTTACTGGCCTGTACTCCCTCACAGACATAGACATGACTGGCTCACATCCAGGGCTCACCAGCTGGACATTCCTCTCTCTTCATGGCCTTTCATGTCTCCTGTCCTTGGTTAGAAACACCTACAAGGTTATGTTACAGATAAAGGCAAAACAGCATTATCATTGCTATTATTAATGAGAGTATAGTAGCGATCTTCATAGGTCGAGGAAATACATGTTAATCCTGACCTTCTGTAAAAGTGACCTGGATATTTGAGTCTGTCAAGACTGAGTCCTTGTCATTTTTCTTATGGTAGCACCTTCTAATTGATGTATTGCCTGTTGCAACCTTCTCTCTAGTAAAACCAGAGTCAGACTTTGCCCACAATGACCTGAAGCCACACCAGGAAGTCTGTGTAAAGGTAACATGCCATCAGTGCATGTCACTCACTCTGTCACAGAGGCTGTCGTACCAGATTGCTGGAAACTTTGCAGTAAAACTTCCGTCTTTGTTTCCAGTCTATTTTGGGAAACAAAAGCAAGTAATTACCACAAGAAGTTCCTACTATGAAAACCAGAAAAGTCAATGGAAGCACAGTCCGAGAAAAAAGTCTTAAAACCTAAAAGTGTTTTAATCGGTTGCACATAAGCAATAAAGTATAATATATATGCATGATATATTGGGTTTTCATGTTTTCATTGAGAGAGAGAGCCCTGCTGTTTTTGCAGTGCATACATGTGCGTGACAACAATGGCTGATAAAAAGATAACAGCCACAGCGGCAGACTTTTCCTTTTTCCTCACTGCAGGCCAAGCAACACGTGATTCTTCCTTTTTGTACAGTGAGCCTGCAGACAACAAGATGCTTCATTTAACACAAATGTCACGCAATGCAAACACCATAATAACCCATATGACGAGAGCTCGTCATGCATGCATGCATGCATGCATCTGATTTCACATTCAGGAACAACACCTGTACAGTATTTTCAGACTTGTTTATAGTGCACTGTGTGGTCGGATAACGGTGCTCTCTGCAACTACTTTGATAAGACTGTGGGTGAAAAGGTATCACAAATTGGAACAGTATCATAAGTGGTGGAACGCCACCTTTACCCTCCCTTGGGTCTAAGCCGACAATTACTTCTACATTTGCATGCAGCATTAAATAAAAATCTAGTTGAAGAATAATCTGCAGTATTATACTTTAAGTTGAAGAAAAACTAACCCTGAGTGTGATGGTTAATGTCCAAAGCTAGAGTGTTTTGAGGAAAAATTAATCTCATTTAATTGTTGTTGTTTCTGGCACAGAGAGTAATCCTAAAAGTGGATGAGTCAGCACTTTTGCACCATGGTCAGACTTGCTTTTTTTTTTTTTTTTTAATGTACAGGTTTGATTTGTGCAAAAGGTAGACTTGTGTACACAAGCCAGAGCTGGTTTCATTCTGTGTTTTGTTGTGTAATTCATGTTGTTAATATTTGATCTGCGAGTTGTGCAGCTGTGTGTGACACTTGGTGTGATTGTTGGATATTGTCCTGCTAAACAAAACATACAAAATTTTATGACCGTATTTTCTTACTCTCAGTCCAATCAGAAAAGTTTTAGGTGCATTAGCATTAAAAAATCAAAAAAGCAACACTGGGCCACCAAACAATAACATTAAAGACTGTTTTTGACTCTGTAACCAATAGTTCTAGAAAAGATCGTCAAAGGTCACACATTGAGTAAATATTACATAATGCCTTCTTTTGTATTGAGCAACCATTCAGGTTCACCGTGTTGTAACAAGCAGCAATTCAGTGATGCACATCCATGTACATAATGGACGCAATCATAAACAGTTTAGTGGATCCATAAATGTCCACATTTCCTCATTCATGACTGACATCATTTTGTCCCTTTTGTCTCAGAACACAGCTAGTTCTGTTAGTTTTGCATAGCACCCATAGCTTTAAGCTGTATGGAAATGCAGCAAAATGTTTCGGCTTAGAACGAGTTCACATACCAAAGGTGTGTCTTTAACGCCCTGAAGAAGCGTCTGTCATGGAATGTTTCTCTCAAAAACTAATCCCATAATGGAAAAAAAAGTCTATTGTCAGTGAAATTACGGCTATCAAACATGAAAGCCACAATCTAACTTTCTTCCAAGAGAAACCATAATGCTCTCTAAATCGTGTGTACAGCAACAGTAAAAACCAAGAAACTCTTTGTTTATCGCCATTGCTGTGGACGTTCAGACACATGCACACTAACGAGGAGCTTAATTACTTCCACATTTCCGACAATCATCGGTCGGAAACATTACCTCAGCCTCACAAGGATGTAATAATGTAACACGGCTTTTTAAATCTGTCACACAAAATGGCAGAGGACACAGTGGAACATAAATTAAGTACTAAAGCAACACTTTTAACTTTGTCATATTTTAATTTAAGTATGTGCAGTGAATTATCTTTAGGTCCCTTTAAGCTAAAAGCCCACTGTATCATTTTAAAATGATAACAGCACACAGTATCTGTGACCTTATCAGGGATCATTTTGAAACTTGGTTCTCCTAACAGGTCATGTAGACCCTATGATCTCCAATCCAGATAATTAGAAATAATATGTTCAATTATGTGGTGTTGTACTGTATCGATGTCCCTCTTGTCCTCATACCCTTTATATCTTTATATGTTGTTGCTTGGTTGTTTCTTTTTTTCTGCAGTGCATATCTGACAGGATATAGGATGCAAAACAGAGAAGAAAACTACAAGTAAGACATAATTAGTGAGTCAAAAAACAAAAAGCACAGTAAAGGAAGGCTCTGACATTTGTTGAAATTTGCTTAATTTGGGTCTTATCTAGAGTTAGTTGAAAGGTAAATTGTATTTCTGTATATTCAGTACAGAGACAGTGGCATAACCTAATTTAGCTTAGTTTAGCAAGACTGGAAGATAGCCACAGTCAAAAGTTAAAAAAAAAAAAAAAAAAAGAGAGAGAGAATAAACATTCAATAGGCCTACAGAGGTACGGTAGCTCAGTTAAGCTTAATAAGTCTATCTTAACAAGACTTACAGGGACTTCTGAGATTCTGTATGCAGCCACTGGACTCATAACATCAATCTCACTAAACCACAAAGTCTCATTTTCCAAATAGGGTGTAAATCGAGCCCACAGGAGTTGTTGAAATGGGTGTTTGCCCCCTAACCTCTGGGCTTAACTTCACACATGGTATAGCTTCCTCTCTACTGAAGTGAACTGAGTATCCTTTATGCACAACAGCAAACACAATAACAATAACAGTAATACTAAGCTACAGGATATCACGTGGATCCTGGTGAAAGTTAACCATAAGGGAGATATGACTGTCGTAGTCATAAACAACACAAAGACTCCAACAGATAACGCAAAAATCGATAAAAACATCCCCTCTTACTGAAAAGGAAACAGTCTGTGTGTGGACCAAGCCCAGGTTTATTTTCAGTAAAGTATGTCCAACTTCCCTTTGGCAATAAGCACAAAGGCGACAAGATAAAGTGCTCCTGACGTGTGTGTGTAAAACACTAAGGTGTGTTCGTTGCAGCCCTTTAACAGTTACTGAATACTGTCATTAAAAGGGTTCTACTTCACTGGTCTGTTTACCTTCTTCCTTCCTTCTCCTTGTAACCATTATACTGGAAGAGATGATGAGCGGGAATGACACAAGTTTCAAGGAGTGTGAATTGTTCCCATCAAATAATTATACTCTTGAAAACAATTCACCATTCACAAGAGAATAAAACCCGTGGGTGTCTCATACAGAGTATATGACGCAGGAAAAGGCATTTAAATCAATCTAAACCACTACCTGTTGTTGTCACAGTATATACAATATGTGAAATTGCTGACACTCTTCTTAGGTTGAACAAGAATTACTGCTTCACAGAAGCCTTATCTCTGAATAAGCTTACTCGGTTTTGCAAATGCCTGTAGTTTTACCCGCACTGCCAACTTTTTGGGCATTTAACTTTGTACATAATTGGCTCTTGGGTTACCAGGTGAAGTGCAGCCTGTTTTTTATATCCTCACACAGAAACATGACTAAATGGTGTGAAAATAACATGAAAACAAGATAATTACAGCCAGTCATACTACAGCTATGGGTTAAGGAAGGGATAATTTGATAGTATTTGTGGTATGAACTGTTGGCTGTGTGACACAACAGTCGTCCAGCTGAAAGAGCCCACAGGGGATTTGGTTAAAGAAAGGGTTTGTGTTGGTATGGTCAACACAATGGGTTATTTCTTGAGTGAATTACCCTTGAAATACCACACTTGAATACTTCCAACAGTATTTGTGCATTACTCTTCCACCTGTTTTACATTTATGTTGCCATGCATAAAGTGTGCTTCCTGTACTCTGAGTTATGATATATTTAGACTTTTTTATTGCCATAAAAAAACACAGAATTACAGTTATAATAATCTCTTTTTTTTCATGGTTACCACATGCTGAACATTTGCATATGTACAAGGCTGGATTATCAACCACAACGACCAGACAAATGGTTTAAGGCCCAAAAGCCCCAGGTTTTAAAGTGTTTCAACTGGTTTGTGCTACTGAATATTTGTGAATTTGCAGCACTAAGCACTATATCAACTGACGTGATAAAGGCCTTAAGTTTGGTCCTGCTTTTTTAACTGAACTTGAAGAGTTGTCTTGAAACTGTTTCAAATTCAGTTTTAAGACATTCAGAACTTCCCTTTTGCACTAAATTTCTGTGATAAATGAAATTACCACAAAAAAGCAAATCTTGGCCTAGTAAAAGTCCATGCTAGAATAACTGTACACATTGCACAGACTATAAGCAGCAGGATTTTAAAAGAGGTCGAACAGCTCGGATTTGCTTCCGGAAACCTCTATTAAGGAAATGCAGCCATGGTCATTTGCACAGATGTAGGCACATTAATCAGTATTGTCAGAGAACTGTTGTTAGAATGTGATTTTTCTGGGCATGATCGTAAGAATTTATTGCCGGTCCTATAGATAAATGCTATCCTATAAATGCTCATCATACATATAGTCCAATAGAATAAAGTCCTATTGAACTTTGGTTCCAAAATCGGAGTTCTTACTGGACCTGTTGACTGAACAGAAAAATGCATTAAAGTAGAAGGAGGACATCTTGTGGAGTGGAAGTACAAAGCAGCATAAAAATGAAAAGCTAAGGCAAAGTGCTTCAAATTTGCATTATATTCCACGAGTAAAAATGCACTCATTTCTATCACTGGCTGATAAACCCATCACATATTTTCTGTTTATTCTATTAGCACAGTTCACATTGAAGACAAAGTTTATAGATGTAAGCTACTACTGAAAATGCTACGTTTAAAATCAATATTTGTCCACTTCCTTGACTCAACTCCATTAGCAACGTTAAAGATCGCCAGCGGTGCAACACTGCTGCCACCTGGTGGTAAAAGATTGTCATTACACTTTAAAATCATTTCACTTCAATATTTAGAAGGATTAATAACGTAATTTGGTCTTCTTTGCTTAACTGTATAGGATTTTATTTTTATATACTCGCACAATTTTATCTCTGTAACATAGAAGTTTACACAGAAGCAGTTTTAAATGGTACAACTTCCCCTTTAAGAAGTCTGAGCAGACGCTCAGCGCCCAATCGCGGCGCGTAAACTGAATTTTGTTGTTGTCAGCAACCAGCAGCTAGTTGTAAGCTAGCGTTAGCCGGTGAGCTAACAGTACGAGATCGTTTGCCTCATTTACCGTAATTAAGGAGTAGTGCGGCCAGCAGGCTTAGTTGTAAAGGCCAGAGCAGTTGTTGTCACCGGTTGTTTGTCTCCAATATCAGGAAAGATGACTTCTGTATTGGTGAGTGTACTTTAGCTCTAGCGGTTAACTTCAGTATCTGATGTGAAGTTGGTTTCTTGTTTGTAACGTTAGCTTCACTTTCGACGTTTAATTACAAGTAAAAGTAAAAAGTGGACGCGAGCAGTAGACCATTGCTTTTGTACGATGTGGGAACTTTCTCCTGAACATAATTTACCCAAGACTTAATCATGAATTAGGCTACTTTGACCCTGTTGGATGTGACCTGGGTGCCATGTCTTGTAGTTATTTCAGGCACGTTTTTAAGGTTACGCTAGATTTGAGAATCTGTAGCTAATCCATATTCTGTGGTCGAAATAGGTCACACATAACTACAAATGTAAGACTGGAAAAAATGGTAATGATGTCCCAAACAGCCGTATTTCAGGAAATGTCTCCCACACTTGACACTTTTTGTGTTTTTTGCACTTTGTTGTGTCACTCTGTGTTAATTACTAATCTGTCTGCCATGCTTTCACTGCAGTCTACACATTTGCACGTGTGTAATAAACATAGTATGTAGTTATGAAATCTACGAAGGCTGTATGTTAAATCATTTCAAAGTGGCATTAAAATGAACAGTATATTAACAGTACGGTACATTGTCTCGCTGCAGTAAGTTGTGCTACTGAGTTTTTGTCGTATAATTTCATATATGCTGCTTAGATGTCATATTTTGGTTGTAGTTAGACTTTGTTTTTTTGCCATTAAAAGTTGCTGCATTTCTGCTTTTGTAGTAAACAAACACCCAAAACATGAATGTCAGTCATGTTTGGGATGTAGGATGGAGTGAAACTGATGAAATCTCGCAGGATGCTGAATGTAGTGTAGTATGGGTTGTCATACCTCTGGTTCCTAAAGGCTGTTTGTTATTATTATTATTATTATTATTATTATTATTATTATTATTATTATTGTTATTATTATTTGTCCTTGACGGTGTTAGATGACTGCCCATTGGAACATTTCCAATTCCTGTTGGGCAAAACTTTGAAAGAGATCTGGCTTACTGATTAAAAAGTGAAAGGAAGAAGTTTGTGTGTTTGGAGAGAGAAAAAAAACTTATCATACATTCAGCACCTCCAATTACTTTGTTGTCAAGTTTTGGATCAATTGAACAACTAAAGTGCAGTTTTGTTCTTAATGCACCCTAATGTACACCAGACTAGTATCATAGCTGGACACTTCACTCATCTTTGTTCATCCTTTGACGGACGGACAGACGGTTTCTTTATTGATCCCAATTTGTTTACGTGTTGAAGATTATGGGAGTAAAGATTCTGGAAAAATAATCTATATACTGCAGCTGGACCCACTCTCCCACTTTGGCTACCTTGTAAGCAAGAGGTTTGCTAAAAAATGTCAAACAAGGTAAGAAAAGTGCAGAAAGTAGAATTATAATGAGCAAGGAAAAGCAAGCAAGTATAATATGAGTTAAGAGCAGTGTAATGTGTTGCTGGGATCCAGGTTTTGTTCATCTTGACAAAGACAATTTGAATATTACATTAATATTACATTACATATCACAACTTTCTTGATAGTAATGTAGGATTAAACTAAATATGAGGCAGAACTGTAAGTGATCTGGCTGTTGACACTGGGCTGGACTGGTCTGATAATGGTCTGCTATGGAAAAAAAATCACATCAACAAGAAACCAACTTCGTTGATAAGATAATTTATTTACCTACATCTATATAAAAAACACAAATGCAAATTAGAAAACGAGTACAAAACTTTACTAAAAACAAGCCGGATCTTCGCCCGATCAATACATGACGTTAATCCGTCACAATTCCCCAAAGTCCTTTTCATTTCACTGTCAACACTCGACGCCATATTTGTCGAAGTGTCTCATGATGATGCCTAGTTCCAGCTCCACAGTTCCCATGGCTTCGGTGTGCAGTCTGTATCTATCCGCCCCGCTATATATGAGGTCCGGGCTACGGAGCTGGGGTCCTCCGCCGACAAACATTTGCGCCAACTGCTCTTGCCAGGAGCCGAGCGGCCTCCAGGTCACACAGCTTATGCGGTGATGTCCGGGGCTGGAGGGGACGTGGCAGTACCCGTAACCGTACAGCTGGCAGCGTCCGAAAGAGTCCTGGTGCCACACTTGGACATGAAGCTTTGGCCAGCCTTGCAGTCCTTTTGTCGCGTAGTGCACATCAATCGGGTGACTCCAATACGCCATGTCTCCTATTTGGGGGCTATCCACCTGGGTCTGACCCTCCTTCAGCCCAGACAGGAGCCGCCATGCTCCTCCCGTATGAACTCCCCATTTGCAAAACAGGTCGTTTTGCGGGAAACCACTGCCTCCGACGATCTGGCCAATAATATGCAGCTCTGCCATGGTCCGAATGTCCCCGTACACCGAAACATGCGGCACCGAAAGTCCTCTCTGCTCTTCCTCCGAGTTTAACGGCTAGCAGTTACTAGCACCGTAGCTCACGTCTCCTTGGTAACTCGGTGGTGAGTAGGTCTCTACCCTGAAATTGGCTTGACAGGCGTACCACTTCCTGTCACGATGCTTACGCATACTGTATTCTTGAATATGAGATCCAAAACCAAACATTGTCCGGGGTTATGTTAGTTTTTCCAACATTATGCCTGAAAAAAAGCTAATCTTACTGGTAGAGATTGTTCGCCATGGCACATATTTGCCTGACAGGCTAAGCGCAGGGGTGGCTGTCTAATGGCATAGCTGCATTTGACGTGTTTCCTTTTTACGCTTTGCTTCTAAAATAATATCTGTGGACTTGAGATATGTTGATTTGATAATTTAATCAACCAGTGATGAAGACTGTATTCAGCTTCACTGCTAGCTGAGTATTTATGTGATGGTTTGTTTGGATTTAAACAGGATTTGGAGTTGAGGAGCAAACACGCTGTGAAACAGCGCCACACCGCGGTTGTAGTCAACATTCTTTTTCAGTTTTGTTTTGGGCCTGTCTGTAATGTTATCGTATTAATCCTCATGTTTAGAAATTGATGATTTGGACACTGAAGCAGCTAAATGGCATTCAGCCATCATTAATTTTGTTAGTAAGACTTCAGCAGTTCATCCTGTGATGTGTGAAAATCTTTAGTGTTTACTGTGTTTGAATGAACATTCACTTTGCTCCAGTGTCCTAATACGTAGTAACTTTTTGATGACAGTTGTCAGTATTTTACAGGCTTTACTTGTCTTCAGTTTTATTGAAAAGAGTACAGACAGCTGTACAAACATGTAACTCATTGCAGAGAATATCATCAGTTTTTGGCTTTGTATGACAGTTATTGGGTTGATTGATGTGTTTCCGGGCCACTGCCTATCATATCACACACACACACACACAGTCCTGATGAAGCAGTTTCTGAGTTTTTTTAATTTTGAACTTTAATTGTTGCTTATTTAGTCATGACTATTTCTTGTTATTGGGAAATACTGAAGACTTTAAATAAGTTTTCACAGGGTTTTTACATGGCTGGTTCAATCTGTCTCTTTCTCCATGTAGTCTGATCCAACTCTGGAGAGACATTTCAAGGGTCACAGGGACACTGTGACAAGTGTGGACTTCAGCTGTAACATGAAACAGATCGGTAACTGCTCCTTCCATTTTACATTTTGTCTTGTCATTTTATTTTATTTTATGTGTGGTATGTTTTCCGTGGTCATACACATGTTCACTAACCTGTGCTCCCTCCTCTCTCAGCCACAGGCTCAATGGACTCCTGCGTGATGATCTGGAACATGAAACCTCAAATGCGTGCATATCGTTTTGATGGACACAAAGATGCCGTAATTTCAGTTCAGTTTTCTCCCTCTGGCCACCTGGTGGCCTCCGCCTCCAGAGACAAGACTGTGCGTCTTTGGGTGCCCAGCATGTGAGTTCTGAAGTATTCCACATTTGTTTTTTCATCTCTGTCATCTTTTATTGTATTCCACCACAAAGCTAACACAAAGGACAATGATGCTGACTCATAAAAACAACAAATCTAGACATTTACACCGAGTCACCTGCTTCTGCTCAGCACAGTAGAAGGCACACATTTCTGAACACCCACTGGGTTTTGATTTTTTTTTTTTAACTTTAACTTTAACTTTAACTTTAACTTTGGTGTTTGTGTGTGTGTGTGTGTGTGTGTGTGTGTGTGTGTGTGTGTGTACAGGAAGGCTGAGTCAACTGCCTTCAGGGCTCACACTGCCACTGTGCGCAGCGTTAACTTTTCAGGTGACGGACAGACCCTTGTCACAGCCTCTGACGACAAGACCATCAAAGTGTGGACCGTCCACAGACAAAAGTTTCTCTTCTCTCTCAACCAGCACATCAACTGGGTTCGCTGTGCCAAGTACGCTGCATGCACACGTGCACATACATTCATTTTTCACCCTTAGATGGTGTTGGTTACTGCAGATATTTCTACTTATTCTATTGTTTGTTACACAGAAAAAAATCCGGCCAGTTTTTGATCTATAATTTCCAATACATCTCTTGCAGGTTCTCTCCAGACGACCATTTGATTGTGTCATCCAGTGATGATAAGACTATAAAGCTGTGGGACAAGAATAGCAGAGAGTGTATTCATTCTTTCTATGAACATGCTGGGTGAGGACTTGAACTGTGCATGGCAAAAATGTGGATAAGAAATGTTCTGATCCGCGTAGGTAAAGTGTGTGTGGGGCAAAGATTTACAGTGAGCGAACAAGCACCATCTGCATTTTTTTTTGTCAGTGTTCTGGTATTTTTGTAAATGTTGGATTGGATGCTTGGATGGATTCAGAGCATTATGTACTGCGTGTCGTTTATTAGTATATTTTTAGAACAACAGACTCCCATTTTACTGATGTTTCAGCAACAACAATTGAAAAAGGTGACAGGTCTTATAACCATATGTCCTGTTGCTGTAACTGAACACCTACTCATTCATTCCAAATGTCTCTGAATGCATCAACTACAATGCTGTGCAGCACATAAATAAAACAGAATGTGATGATTTGAATTGGGGTTTTAAAGGGCTCAAATATTCCAAGTCAAAATTTTGGTTCTGGTAATATTTTAGAACGACTGTTTTGTGTTATTTCAATGAATCACATACTGCAAAAGCTCGACCAAAGACCTCATTTTCCCATATCTTTCTCCAAGCTATGCAAACCATGTGGACTTCCATCCCAGTGGAACTTGCATCGCTGCAGCAAGTACTGACAACTCTGTCAAGGTGTGGGACATCAGATCCCATAAGATGCTACAGCACTACCAAGGTAAAGACACCTGAAAAGCTGTTTGAAAGAAGTATTCAGCTTACCTTGATGTCATTTGAAAATCAGTTACTGTTGCTTGCAGCTGTTTTATAGAAAGATGTTTTATGCTGGATCCCTAACACAGAGAAGAAACCACAGCCCAGTGTTTGTGTTTGGGAGAAAAATGTCTTGGGATTATAATCAGAATCAGAACCCACTTTAATGGCCAAGTATGCGTACGCTTTATGAGGGGGAACGACCCTGGTTTTAAGTTGCTCTCAATGGACTGACACATAGTTCCAAGATAAATTTACCAGACAATAGAAAAAGACATACAGCTAAAAACATCCCCATTGTCATCCACTCCCACCAGTCTCTGCAATACACCTAAAGGGAAGCTTCATCTTTACACAGTGAAAAACACAACTGAGCCTCCCTGCAAATCACTGAAATAACACCAAGATAAAATGAAGCTTTAAAGCTCACGATTAAAGTGGTAATCAAGATTCATGATTTCTTACATATTCAATAAAGCAAAAGTTGATGCCTTTCGTCAGCCTGCTAGTCAGTGTGATTGTTCTAATCAGCTCTCTTAAATGGATTTGAGTTGTGAGATCTAATAATGGATAATCACATCTGTCTGAGGAGTCAGGGCATGAAGATAAAAGCTTTTCCTCTCCTCTCCTATTGTTTCTTCTCCTTTCCACTGTGCTTATTTTCCCACACTGTAGTTATTTACCAATTGTGCTTTAAATGTAAAGTTGTGTTAGATACCCATGAGAATTATTGGTAATTGGTAGTTTGTTTAATTGTCTTTGTTTAGTGTTGGGTGGTTAATTCCTCTGGGTTTGTGTGTTTACCTTGCTCACTATCCTTGCATGAACCTGGGCCATACCAAACAATAGGTTCCCCCTGCTCTCAGTGCAGTTGGATGCAGCTTTTCGGCACCTTTTTGTAGCTACAGGTATCAGTATGTGTGTCATAGCATCTTGCAGCCAGCAGAGGGAACATGTCGCTCATCAAATGTCTGCTGTTCTCGTTCTATTTCAGTCAAGAACCCAGTCACCGCATTGTAGAATCATTTCAGGTCCAGGGAAGTTTTGATTAGTTGCCATTGGCTACTGTACTTGGCGTTATCGTACTTGATGATATATGCTAATGTAAACATGATGTTAAGCCACTCTCAAGTAGCACAGCGACCGAGCCATTGTGATGTACAGCAGCACTGTACTTCACTGGGATCCAGGCAACCATGTTAGCAAACATCTGCCCTGCTGAGGTGTCCTTGAGCCAGAAGCTGAACTCTTAATGCCCCCTTTGTGGCTGCACATCAATAATAGTATCATAATAATGTTAAATCATTTCATGCTATTAAAGAGGCAGAACAGGTGAATAAAGCTGAAAATACAGTGAAGCCCCTTTGTTACCTCAGGATGCTTTTCAGTTTGAATTACAGTAACAAAATATCTGTTTGTCTTAAAGTCAGTGTGTGTGTGTGTGTGTGTGTGTGTGTGTGTGTGTGTGTGTGTGTGTTTTCCAGTCCACAGTGGTGTGGTGAACAGCCTGTCTTTCCACCCAGCTGGTAATTTCCTCATCACCGCGTCCAGCGATTCCACAATGAAGATACTGGACCTTGTGGAGGGCAAACTACTCTATACTCTGCATGGACACCAGGTAGATGCGTGTGCGCGCACACACACACATACACTCACAGACAGAGAATAAAGCTCAGATATCCTACAGGCCTAACTGTGGAGCATACCTAGTCACGATCACCACCGGTTATGTCTGTAGTCTGCTCTGCTGTTCCTGAGTGTGCGTATTACTGTGTGTGCGTGTGTATTACTGAAGGTTTGGTGTGGACAGTTATGTGTGAGTGCCTTTGACATCTCCTTTGTGCATGTTTGATTGTCTGAAGTGTGTATGAGCGTGAGTGTGTGCGTATGATGCCTTTTTTGTATGTGGTGTATTTTAGTTCTTGCCAGGCAGCCCACTCGTGATGACTCGTCTCAGGGTTGTTGGAAGGAAACAGAACTGTGTTTCTGCCTCCGTTCCTCTGGATCCTCTCCTCCTCTTCTTCCTCCTCCTCTTTGTTTCCGTCCCATCCCTTTTCTCTGACTTTAACACTCCTGTCCGTGTGTTCTGGGGATGTTTTACAATTGCCACCATCATTGTCACCCTTGTTTTCCTCCTTGTCCTTCTCTATTTGCTCCCACCTCCTCCCTTTCTTCTAACTCTCATGTCCTCACATTTTGGCCGGCTAGTTGGCCGGACGGTTCGCTGACTGTATCTGTTTGTTTGAACAGCTGATGGATTGGCTTGCTGGCTAGTTGTGGAAATCAGTGGCTTGCCAGTACCACATGTGGTCCATCTGTTTATCTATCCCTCTGTACACGTTGCCTGTCTCTCATTCTGTCTTTTTTTGTGGGCGTCACCTGTGCTTCTCTTCAACCGGTTGCCAAGATTCTTCTCTTTTTCAAGATAAAAAGCACTTTTTCCCCATCTCTCTTCACACCTCCAAATTTGTCATCTCCTGCACTCTGTCTCCATGTCTGTTGTTGTTCCTTTTGGCTCAGTGGTGACTCCGGCAATCTGTTGGTGCTGGGAGCGCTCTGGGTGTTAATTGTCTCTCCAGTCGCATAACTAGAGATGGGAGAGACCCCCATCTGTTCGGTGTGGGTGTGTAGGTTTATGTGTGTTTACATGTCTGCTTGCATGTGTTCTGTATATGTGTGCAGAGCTATGTGCATGCACTGTGTATGAAAACACATGAGGGTTTTTTTTTTCTGATGGATCTGACAAATGTGTTATTTACCTCGCTTCAGGGGGACCGTACCTGGCTGGGTTGAATCGGCCTAATTCAAGTTGATTTGTCTCTCTGTTCCTCTGTCTGACAACTGAGTTTCATAGTGTGATCCTTAGTTCATGAGTAAGTTTTGGACCCCACAAAAGATATGAGATGCTAATGTTTTCAATGTTAAAATGCCCTCTTAACCAGTTGTGCATATCGATGTATAGGTTAATTTGCATACACATACACACACACACACACACACACACACACACTGCTAACAGCTTCGTTTAGCCTGGGGCGAACAGCTCCCTCTGCCTGGGGCTGTAAGTGCAGTGTGAAAAGCCTATGAGGCAAAAATTGAAGTGCGCTAAACGAAGCTCTGTGTGGGAACATTTCTTCCAGAAAGTCAACAAAAGCTAAATGTAAATTGCGTGATACTGCTGTGCTTTAGTATTATGCAGTACCACATTAAGAACGAGCAGCTGGCTGCTCGCAGCCCCAGATCATGTTGCTGCTAGCCGGGGGTAGAAAGTGTGATGTTTGCCAGTCTGAGGCCATCACCTTGTTGGTGCGATTGGGCCCCACATGCTGCCAATCAGTGTGGTAGAGGACGAGGGATTCAAAGAGCTAGTTTGGTACCTAGATCCCAAGTGCCTTATGCCAATGAGAGCTACTGTGACTGAGCACGCTGAAAAAGCTGAAAAGATGAGGTAGAAGTCAAGCTAGCCAGGGCAGACAAAGCAGTTATGATGCTGTTGTATTAAAGGTATCCTGTGGTGTTTTGGGCCAATAGGAGCACTATGAACAATGTCTGTTAAGATTACATCCCTGTTTTGTTTGTATCTCGTGCATGTGCACAAGGGCGCACATGGTGTTGGAGTTGGAAGAGGATGAAGAAATGATAAACACGATGTTAATGTTTAAGTGCTCATGCCAAGATATTTGTCCAGGGGATCCTGTAGAACTGGTTATATGCTAAAAATATACCCAGTAAATGCTATTTACATGATGGTTATAGTCTATAAAACCTAAACTTTTCAACTACAATTAGTCTAGTTTTAACAGAGGGCTGGATGCCTCCTGTGTCTCATGCTGTCATCAGCTGCTCCTACAGCAAACACAAAGTAAAAGCCACAAGCCTCCACTCCTTGATATCTACTTACCTAAACCTCCATTATTATTAAACCCTCATGTTTCGATCACATTTTGACCAGCTTGCCGACAGAGGGCCAAGCAGGCGCCGCTAAAGGACAAGTGGTCTGCCTACATGGTTGATGATGAACCACTTCACTGCTGATCCCTGTAAGCTTGTTATTATCTAGATCCACTTTGGCAGTATCATGTGTTTAGTTTTTCTAATAAATGACGGATTCCTCCTAATCAGAATGCAAGAGGTCCTGGAGTCGGATGACTTTTAATAATAAGGTTGCAAACGCCTGCTGGGGTTAATTAGCTACTCCACGCTGCACTCTAACATCCAACCTTTGGAGGTCAGACACAAGCGAAACCTCACTCTTCTTTTGTCCCTGTGTCATAAACAAATTCAGATGACTGTTATGAGGCTGAATAACTTAAACATTCACACAGACTGCCATCAGCTGTCGAAGGGCGTCTGCCAACCGTGATTAACCCGAACATCTCTGCTTCCACTGCCAGCGTATATGTGTTCAGTTCTACTTTGTCACCACAGTAATCAACACATAAATCAACCGCTGGGTCAGTCTGTGTAGTGTGTTCGAGCCTTTGTCAGCACACAAATTGGTGATGTGTTGTTGTAGGAATCTTAATATGCTCCTCAGACATGTGCTTACAGAAGGAGGAGAGGACAGAAGTTGGATTAAAATGCATATTTTGATGTCCTAAGACTAGAAGTGTACTGATGCAATTAATCCAGTTGATACAGTGTACCAATCTGAAACGAGTGCTCTTTGTTCTTTTCTTAATTAAGGTATCTGTAATGGCTCTTAGAGGCATATTTTAATAACAGCATACAAAATACAGCCATGTATGTAATTGTTTTTCATAGTCATAACTTTAGCACCATGTGGGGCCTGTCTGCCTTTACAACCCCTGTTCATTTATCTGTACATAAAATGTGCCAGCTAGGTTCGTTGCCCTGTCAGACTCTCACTGTGTGTGTGTGTGTGTGTGTGTGTGTGTGTGTGTGTGTGTGTGTGTATGTGTTTGTCTGCCCATGGCAAGTGCCAGCCTGGCAGCAGGCATTAGTCAGAGCAGAGACAGAACATGCTGTCTGTCAGGCCGTCGCGTTGCCATAGTGACACTGTCTGCTTCTCTCAGGTGCTTCTGGGAAACCATTCCTCACCCAAACCAGCCTGTCTGGGTGCCAGCCACAGGACACGGCTCCTTTTTTTCCTCCTCAGCAGCCTCCCTGCGTGTTTCTTTCCCCCTCTTTTGTTTGTTCTCGCCTTCATCCTCTCTTTGAACGCAGTCAGAGGGCTCAAGCTGTAATCGTTGACCCCATTCTGCACCATGAGGTGGAGAAAAGAATAAACTGAGAGAGAGAGATTTATGAGTTTTTGAAGCTGGAGTCATACACACACACACACACACACACACACACACACACACACACACACAGAGCATGCCAAAGTCCTGACATCCCCGGTGATGCTTTTTGGCACTGACCGTGTGTGACCTCACCCCACCTGAGTCTTTGCTTTCTGTTATTGATTGCTCTGCTACAAACCCACCCCCTCCTCCACACACACACATGCAGATCTGCTCTGACTAGTAGTTTTCTATCCTCAGATGGTTTAAAAAAAAAGAGTTTACTAAATGCTGTGAGCAACAGACACAAAAAAAACCCACTTAATCCTCTCCAGCTCTTGTCTTGTCTCTGTATGTTACATGTGACTTTCAAAGTGCTTTCTGCTCTGCATTTTGTTGAATTATGTAGCGTTTACTTTCCCCCGTATTTTACATCAACACCTACAGTTTCACTGCAGTTGTATGACTTGGCAGAAGAAAAAAATTAATTGTTCATATAATTCAAAGAAACCATGTGTAGGGTTTGAAAATGAATGAATGGGCTGACTGTAACACAAAGAGCATCATTTTCACAGGGATTGCTTCATTTTCTTTTAAGAACTGGTTTGGTTTTTGATTGATCTGACTGTATTATTTATTTTCTAAATGAATCATTTTGTCTCTAAATTGATTTTAAAAAATGCCAATCACAATTTTCTAAAGCTCAAGGTTGCATCTTTAAATTGCTAATAGCCAAACCTAGAAATATCCAGTTTAACATAAAAAAAACACAAGCAGCGAATGCTCAAATCTTTTCTTTCCCCTGGACTTGCTGACTGTTTTTGGAGCACAACATCTCACAGCAACGATTGCACGGCTTTTCTTTTCAACTTGAGCAAACAGGTCGCAGCTGAGAGTCTCAGGGTGCTTCTCTTAGTATGAAAGATGAGCATGAAGGCAAACTCGGGCTATGATTTCACTGTGTTAAGACCTCTGTTCTCCAGCTCTCTCTCTTTCTCTCTTCCCCTCTCTTCAGGGTCCAGTGACCTGTGTGGCCTTCTCCAAGACAGGAGAGTACTTTGCCTGTGGAGGTTCTGATGAACAGGTGATGACAGATTGATTGGCTTGGTGGTTTCTTGATATCTAGAGGTCCATATCATGTGCCGTCCTCATACCATTGATAGTGATACCAAAGGATATATTAACAATTTATGAAGCAATGCTTATAAAAATTAAGAACTTGTAAAAGAGAAGACAGAACTGTATTTATGTAGCACATCTCGTTCTTTTTATAGGAGTCTTGGTTGTTTTACTTTGGTGTATTATTTTGGGAGATGCAACAATATATTCACCTTGCAGGTAATGGTGTGGAAGAGCAACTTTGACTGTGTTGACTGCAGTGATGGTGTCAGGCTGCAGCATAAATCTACTCCCAGCTTGAAGGCTCCCCCAGCCAGCTCCGCGGCTCACCCAGCCTTTAACTCACATCCATCTGTGCTCCGCAGCCAGGTAGGTTCAGACAGCTGGAGACAAGCACGGCGAACTGACAGCGAATCTACTTTGATGTCCCATTTAGATCCAGTGTTTTATGCATTCCCCTTTGCTTCTTTACACAAATTGCTTTTTCCATCTCCTCTCCTAACACGTCTAACCCTTACGTACAGGCACATTGTCCTCAGGTCATAACTACGTACCTGTTTAGGCTTCACCAGGAAATTTTTACATCATGTGTCAGGTTTTTGGCAAGCTGGGTTTCGATTGTGACCTAATGTATGAATGAGTTTTCTGTTGCTTAAACTTTAGTGGAGCAGCGCTGCCTGTTTTTCAGTAGAATTTTATTTATTTATTTTTGGTATTTTCTGCTTTATGGGACACTTTGACAGAAGAAGGTAGAGACAGGAGGTTGTTGCTGTTATTTGGTTCATCTCTTAGACACCAGATACCAGTTACCAGGAGGTCCCATATTTCAGCTGCTTTTATTGGATTGTTCCAAAATGTGAAAGGTTGTTATATGTTATATCACAATGCGATCATCTGGAACTTAATGATTTAGAGCACAAGGATTTCCATAACCGTAGCAACACCTGTTGATGCCAGAGGCTACAGATTATAATGAAGAAACGTTTTGGAGATATTGGACAAGATACTGATGATTTCGATATTCGTGGAGCTTTACCAATAGTGTGGTTGTGTCCTGAGGCTTGCGCAAGCAAAGCTGTCATGAAGACTTCAAAATGATGTAAAAGCCAAGATTGGCCAATAGGGTATGCACACACACACACACACACACACACACACACACACACACACACAAATATGTCTATGTACATACTGTAAGTGATTGCATTAGCCCACAAAAAGCCTAATTGAAACAAATGTGCACTTAGAGTTGCATACATGTGTGCTGCCTGTCTCTAAAGGAAACATAAAGGAACACACGCACAGATGCCCCTCAGTATTTCATGCTGTCAGTGTGGCTGGCTTATTTCCTCCCTGCATATCCTTCCTTTGAAGTCTGCAGTGTGGCCCAAAGCTACACTCATATCTCACATCCAGGGCGAGAAATACCTACTTATTCCCGCAAATACATTTTGATATGGAGGAAGGTTTTTTTCCTATCTGTCTGACCACATGAAATAGATTAAATATGAATCTGTGCTCACTTCATGAATACATCCAATAATTTTTTTGCTTATACTACAGGTGAGTTTTGAAAATGTAGACAGTGACACACAAAACACAATGACAAATTATCAGAATTGAAAACAGCAGTAAGAAGTAATGCAGTATGATTGTGTTCAATGTGTTTGCTACAACTTAAAGGAAAGATGTCAACTGAAATGTTATTCCTAAATTTCTCCTCATGGCATTTCCCAAAAGTCCCATTTAAGTTTTTTTATATTAGACATCTGTAACTTAATAACACATTAATGCCATTAGTCCTAAAGTCATTGCAATCCACGTGATACTGCACTATCCTGATTCTTAGTGTTTTTATTTAATTTGACAGTTAAGAGCTTTGGACAATATTATGAGTCAATAAATGCCAAAGTCAGTTATACTAAAAAAAAAAATATTCAGATGGAAATCAAACCTTCCAGACTTTAAAAGCACATTTTGTGGCAGCATCTCCTCCATTTTCATGACAGTAATTTAATAGAACGTCATTCTCTGTGTTTCAGTAGGAGTCTCTACTTGCACTGATTCCACCACACCCTTTCTGACTGCTGTGTAAATCTATAAATCTGTCCAGGAAGAAAGTTTTTTTTTTTGGCCTACTCATGCTTGAACCCTTCATGAAACCTAATATTCAGCTCTGTATGTGGGTTTACTTCATGTTTCTCTGAATGCGGGGTTGTGATTAAAGGCACTACAGATGGTAGCTTGTTAGCTGTAGCGAGAGTTCAGCCTGATGTATCATCTAGAAACACAAGCATTGGGAGCAGTTAGATATGTAATGGGGTGTTTAAGTGCACTAGTTTTGCATTGACATGTGTACAGATATTTTTGAAAACTGATATTTTCCCCCTCCATTTATGATTTAAGCATGAGAAGCGAGCTTATTTAACACTTTTCCGGCACACGGCCAAGCACTGCTAACCAAATCTAAGCCAACCAGTAGTCGGCCATCACTGTAGTTGTTTCAGATGCATGTCCACTACACAAAGCAACAATGGCCATGCGTGAATTGAGATGACAACATCCCCAAATGTTCTGTTTTATACACAGAAACCAGGGTTTTGAAAAATTTGCATTTTCCAATTTACTTTTAGCTGGCCAGCAAACAATTTAGCATTTTGTTAAGGAACACTCAGCCTGTACCAAGTCTCTTTTTCTACATTTGGAGCTTTTATTGACAACGAGGCTTTGAACATCTGTCATCATATTTTATAACGTCATCACCCTAAAAAAATCCTCAAACAAAATCATTCAGATTCATTGAATTAAATTAGTTTCAACATTTTCTTTTATTAAATCAACTTTCTTTAAGTTATATTACTCATCAGTTTGTCAACTTAAATGCATATAATTGTATTTTATATGTGTGCATATCTGATACAACCACCTTTCTCTGTCTGTGGTGTCGCTCAATGTCCCACCCCTACCGCTCTCTGATTGGTTACACGTCACGCGCAGCAAATGTTGCTGAAGTTGCAATAAACATCACACTCTTACCATCTGTCAACTGTTAATTTAGCATTTGAATGTCAACAATGTGAAGTTTTGAAGCTTTAAGTTAGTTGTGTGTGTGTGTGTGTGTGTGTGTGTGTGTGTGTGTGTGTGTGTGTGTGTGTGTGTGAAGAGCAAAAAGTAGTTTAAAAAAGACATGGAGGTGACAGAAGATTTTGACCTAGAGAGATAAACGATTAGAAACAAACGGAAAGTGAGAGAGTAGTCCAGCCATTAGCCATGTTTAAATATTAAAAGACCTTGTCAGATGTCACTCACACACACACACACACACACACACACACACACACACA